>CM053026.1:15644252-16291752 GCA_028564925.1 Lithobates sylvaticus | reverse complement strand
CAGTGTCAGCGTGTCAGTGTGTTGCTGACTGCTGAGAATATGTGCTCTATTTCTGGGGATTTGTGTGTGCGTGCTGTTAGTAGAGCATTGCAGTATCACATCTGGGGGGTGTCTATAGGTTGCCTGTGAAGGGGGGCAGGTTTCCTGTGCTTAGAACTGTCCCTGCAAAAAGTGTCATTTTTGCAGGGAAAAAAGCTATTTAAAAGCACTCGCGGCTAATGAATTGATGGCTTCCGTAACACAGAGAACTGTCATTCATTGATAAAAAAAAAAAAGTGTGGGGGTCCCCCCAAATTCAATAACCAGGCCCTTCAGGTCTGGGATGGATATTAAGGGGGACCCCAGCCAAAACAAAAATGGCGTAGGGTCCCCTCAAAATCCATACCAGACCCTTGAGGTCTGGGATGGATTTTAAGGGGAATCCCAGCCAAAAAAAAAATGGCGTAGGGTCCCCCTCAAAATCCATACCATACGAGCACGCAACCTGGCAGGCCGCAGGAAAAGAGGGGGGGACGAGAGTGGCCCCCCATCCCGCCTGAACCGTACCAGGCCACATGCCCTCAACATTGGGAGGATGCTTTGGGGGTCTGAGACCCCCAAAGCACCTTGTCCCCATGTTGATGAGGACAAGGGCCTCTTCCCCACAACCGTGCCCGGTGGTTGTGGGGGTCTGCGGGCGGGGGGCTTATCGGAATCTGGAAGCCCCTTTTAACAAGGGGACCCCCAGATCCCGGCCACCCCATGTGTGAAATGGTAAGGGGGTACAAAAGTACCCCTACCATTTCACCAAAAAAGTGTCAAAAATTGTAAAAATGACAGGAGACGTTCTTTGACAATTCCTTTATTAAAATCTTCTTTCTTCTTTCTTCTAGTCTTCCTTTCTTCATCCTTCGGTTTCTTCATCTTCTCCTTCCGGCATCTTCTTCCATCTTCTTCTTCCATTTTCTTCTTCCTCCGATCCGCTTCTTCTTGCGCTGGTCTTCTCGTCCTTCTCGTCCGGCATCTTCTTCCATGGTGTCGGTGTCGGTGTCTCTTCTTGGGCCGCTCCTCGCAATGGGAGGCTCCCGCTGTGTGAGGCTTCACTGCGTCTGACAGGTCTTTTATAACGGAGGGCACCTGGTGACCCCGCCCCCTCTGATGCACGGGGACGTCGTGGGGAATTCCCTATGGCTTTCCCCATGACGTCAGATGGGGCGGGGTCACCAGGTGCCCTCCGTTATAAAAGACCTGTCAGACGGAGCGAAGCCTCACACAGCGGGAGCCTCCCATTGCGAGGAGCGGCCCGAGAACAGACGCCAAAGCCATGGAAGAAGATGCCGGACGAGAAGGACGAGAAGATCAGCGCAAGAAGAAGCGGATCGCAGGAAGAAGAAGATGGAAGAAGAAGATGGAAGAAGATGACAGAAGGAGAAGATGAAGAAACCGAAGGATGAAAAAAGAAGAAAGAAGAAAGAAGATTTTAATAAAGGAATTGTCAAAGACCGTCTCCTGTCATTTTTTTACAATTTTTGACACTTTTTTGGTGAAATAGTAGGGGTACTTTTGTACCCCCTTACCATTTCACACAGGGGGGGGGGGGCGGGATCTGGGGGTCCCCTTGTTAAAGGGGGCTTCCAGATTCCGATAAGCCCCCCGCCCGCAGACCCCCACAACCACCGGCCAGGGTTGTGGGGAAGAGGCCCTTGTCCTTATCAACATGGGGACAAGGTGCTTTGGGGGTCTCAGACCCCCAAAGCATCCTCCCAATGTTGAGGACATGTGGCCTGGTACGGTTCAGGCGGGAGGGGGGGCCGTTCTCGTCCCCCCTCTTTTCCTGTGGCCTGCCAGGTTGCGTGCTCGGATAAGGGTCTGGTATGGATTTTGAGGGGGACCCTACGCCATTTTTTTTTTTGGCTGGGGTCCCCCTCAATATCCATCCCAGACCTGAAGGGCCTGGTTATTGAATTTGGGGGGACCCCACGCTTTTTTTTTTATTTATTTTTTTTTTTTTTATCAATGACTTTTTTTTTTATGAATGACTTTCAATGAATGACTGTTCTCTGTGTTACGGGAGCCGTCAATTCACATTAGCCGCGAGTGATTTTAAATAGCTTTTTTTCTTGCAAAAATGACACTTTTTGCAGGGACAGTTCTAAGTACAGGAAACATGCGCCCCTTCACAGGCATACTATAGACACCCCCCAGGTACGAAATTTAAAGGAATATTTCACTTTTATTGTTTCACTTTAAGCATTATTAAAATCACTGCTCCTGAAAAAACGGCCGTTTTTTTTTTTTTTTAAAAAAAAATTTGCATTGATACATGTCCCCTGGGGCAGGACCCAGGTCCCCAAACACTTTTTATGACATTAACATGCATATTAGCCTTTAAAATTAGCACTTTTGATTTCGAACGTTCGCATCCATTATAACTAATAGGGTTCTAAAGCTCGCACGGACTTTAGGTCCGTTCGCGGGTTCTGGTGCGAGCCGAACGGGGGGGTGTTCGGCTCATCCCTAATAGCTACGAGTAAGGCTTTTGGCTGAAACACGTTGGAGTACTGCTGTGTCCTGCCATGTAGCCGATGAAGAATTGATGCAATGGATGTTACCAAGTAGCCGGCTTCATTATATTAATGGAGGATCATTGCCATATTCCAAAGGCATTCGGGCCAGCGCATTGGTTCCCAGTCTTCCAGGGAATTTGAGGTAGAGCATGTTTTCTGCACTATGGTTCCCATGGCATTACTGGGGTTACACTGATCTGGATACACTGCTTTTATTGTTATAGTAGAAGGCAGTGAAGAGTAATTTGAAGAGTTTATTGAAGAATTCAGAATAGGGAACTAAAACTTCTCCATAACGGATAAGGAAGAATCACCTAAGGACACTAGCAAAATCTGAGGTCTCACAGGGTGGAGTAGGGCAATAGGAGTATGCATAGGGGGAGTGCCCATCAAAGCTTTTACCAGTGTCCAATCACTTGCCAGTGGCTACCTATAACCCCGTGTCTATGAATATCAATCCTGTGTCCTGTACTGTATAGTTCAGATTTTTGGAAATGTTATAAACAGCCAGCTGGAGGAGCTTTTGTCTCATTTTCACAAGCTAAGCTGTGTTTCCTGATCAGCTTTGCTCGAAGAACCCTGTTGCTGCTGTTTACAGAGCTCAGTAGCTCAAGCTGGCACACTCACACATGCAAATGAGTCAGCACAGCGTCCCCCTCTAGCAAAATGTTGTGTGAGCAGCCAGGGAACAAAGGAGAATGGCGGCACATCTTAAAGTAAAATCGAAAGTCCATAAAATCAAGCGAACATGGCAAACATCAATCCAAAAAAAAAGGTGCTCAGTGGACGCGTTTCGCGCAGACGTGCTTACTCATCACGTGATGAGGAAGCACATCTGTGTGAAACGCGTCCACTGAGTGTTCGCTTGATTTTATGGACTTTCAATAAATACTTTTGATTCTACTTCCGGATGTGCCGCCATTCTTCTTTGTTTCCATTGGATTTCCCTGGCTGCGGACAAGGCAGGCACCCGGATCTCTTCCGCAGCTCATCAGATCTTCACAGGTGGCTTTGAGCGGAGTGTTCCCAGCTCTTTCTCTCACTGAACAGCCAGGGAGCCAGGCATGAACACCTCCATGTACATAATAGGTATAGGTCTATGAGAACAGAGATTCAGGCAGGGGAGAAGGTTCACTGTTCCCTGTACATAGTTTATGGTGAGGTGAGGTCGAAAAAAGACACAAGTCCAACCTATGTGTGTGATTATATGTCAGTATTACATTGTATATCCCTGTATGTTGTGGTCGTTCAGGTGCTTATCTAATAGTTCCATGAAAATATCAATGCCCCCCACTGAGACCACCGCCTGTGGAAGGGAATTCCACATCCTTGCCGCTCTTACAGTAAAGAACCCTCTACGTAGTTCAATATTAAACCTCTTTTCTTCTAATTTTAATCAGTGGCCACGAGTCTTGTTAAACTCCCTTCTGGAAAAAAGTTTTCTCCCTATTGTGGGGTCACCAGTCCGGTATTTGTATATTGAAATCATATCCCCTCTCAAGCGTCTCTTCTCCAGAGAGAATAAGTTCAGTGCTCGCAACCTTTCCTCATAAATAATATCCTCCAGACCCTTTATTAGCTTTGTTGCCCTTCTTTGTACTCGCTCCATCCTTCCTGAGGACTGGAGCCCAGAACTGGACAGCATACTCCAGGTGCGGCCGGACCAGAGTCTTGTAGAGCGGGAGAATTATCGTTTTATCTCTGGAATTAATCCCCTTTTTAATGCCAATATTCTGTTTGCTTTGTTAGCAGCAACTTGGCATTGCATGCCATTGCTGAGCCTATCATCTACTAGGACCCCCGGGTCCTTTTCCATCCTAGATTCCCCCAGAGGTTCTCCCCCAGTGTATAGATTGCATTCAGATTTTTGCCACACAAATGCATTATTTTACATTTTTCTACATTAAACCTCATTTGCCATGTAGTTGCCATCCCATTAATTTGTTCAGATTTTTTTGCAAGGTTTCCACATCCTGCGGAGAAGTTATTGCCCCATTTAGCTTAGTATCGTCCACAAATACAGAGATTGAGCTGTTTCCCCCATCCCCATCCTCCAGGTCATTTATGAACAAAATAAATAGGATTGGTCCCAGAACAGAACCCTGGGGGACCCCACTACCCACCCCTGACCATTCCGAGTACTCCCCACTTATCACCACCCTCTGAACTCGCCCTTGTAGCCAGTTTTTAATCCATGTACTCACCCTATGGTCCTTCAATCCATGTACTCACCCTATGGTCCATGCCAACGCACCTTATTTTGTACAGTAAACGTTTATGGGGAACTGTGTCAAATGATTTATTAATGTTAAGTTTCCCCAAGTCTAATTTTAATTCTGTCCTCTGTTAACCATGGAGGTGCTTCCTGTGATGTGTTATGAGGACTGCAGTTTTGGTTACTGAAGCCCCCCCCCCCCCCGATTCCCTCGTGAAGACTGAGGAGAAGAATAAATTCAATACCTTCGCCATCTCCTCGTCCTTTGTAACCAGATGTCCTTCCTCATTCTTTATGGGGCCAATGTGGTCTGTCCTCCCCTTTTAAACTGTTTACATACTTAAAGAATTTTATTTTTTTTGCTCTGAATGATAAAGGCTGTGTGAACAGGCAGAGAGTCAAGCAGTATGGGGGGTGCACGGTGCCCTGTACATGGCTGATAAGGATCGGTATGGGAAGGCAGAGAGTCAGGCAGTATAGGAGGTGCTCGGTGCCCTGTACATGGCTGATAAGGATCGGTATGGGAAGGCAGAGAGTCAGGCAGTATAGGAGGTGCTCTGTGCCCTGTACATGGCTGATAAGGATCAGTATGGGAGGGCAGAGAGTCAGGCAGTATAGGAGGTGCTCTGTGCCCTGTACATGGCTGATAAAGATCGGTATGGGAAGGCAGAGAGTCAGGCAGTATAGGAGGTGCTCGGTGCCCTGTACATGGCTGATAAAGATCGGTATGGGAAGGCAGAGAGTCAGGCAGTATAGGAGGTGCTCGGTGCCCTGTACATGGCTGATAAGGATCGGTATGGGAAGGCAGAGAGTCAGGCAGTATAGGAGGTGCTCGGTGCCCTGTACATGGCTGATAAGGATCGGTATGGGAAGGCAGAGAGTCAGGCAGTATAGGAGGTGCTCGGTGCCCTGTACATGGCTGATAAGGATCGGTATGGGAGGGCAGAGAGTCAGGCAGTATAGGAGGTGCTCTGTGCCCTGTACATGGCTGATAAGGATCAGTATGGGAGGGCAGAGAGTCAGGCAGTATAGGAGGTGCTCTGTGCCCTGTACATGGCTGATAAAGATCGGTATGGGAAGGCAGAGAGTCAGGCAGTATAGGAGGTGCTCGGTGCCCTGTACATGGCTGATAAAGATCGGTATGGGAAGGCAGAGATTCAGGCAGTATAGGAGGTGCTCAGTGCCCTGTACATGGCTGATAAAGATCGGTATGGGAAGGCAGAGAGTCAGGCAGTATAGGAGGTGCTCGGTGCCCTGTACATGGCTGATAAAGATCGGTATGGGAAAGCAGAGAGTCAGGCAGTATAGGAGGTGCTCAGTGCCCTGTACATGGCTGATAAGGATCGGTATGGGAAAGCAGAGAGTCAGGCAGTATAGGTGGTGCTCAGTGCCCTGTACATGGCTGATAAGGATCGGTATGGGAAGGCAGAGAGTCAGGCAGTATAGGAGGTGCTCTGTGCCCTGTACATGGCTGATAAAGATCGGTATGGGAAGGCAGAGAGTCAGGCAGTATAGGAGGTGCTCTGTGCCCTGTACATGGCTGATAAGGATCGGTATGGGAAGGCAGAGAGTCAGGCAGTATAGGAGGTGCTCGGTGCCCTGTACATGGCTGATAAGGATCGGTATGGGAAGGCAGAGAGTCAGGCAGTATAGGTGGTGCTCAGTGCCCTGTACATGGCTGATAAGGATCGGTATGGGAAGGCAGAGAGTCAGGCAGTATAGGAGGTGCTCGGTGCCCTGTACATGGCTGATAAGGATCGGTATGGGAAAGCAGAGAGTCAGGCAGTATAGGTGGTGCTCAGTGCCCTGTACATGGCTGATAAGGATCGGTATGGGAAGGCAGAGAGTCAGGCAGTATAGGTGGTGCTCAGTGCCCTGTACATGGCTGATAAGGATCGGTATGGGAAGGCAGAGAGTCAGGCAGTATAGGTGGTGCTCGGTGCCCTGTACATGGCTGATAAGGATCGGTATGGGAAGGCAGAGAGTCAGGCAGTATAGGAGGTGCTCGGTGCCCTGTACATGGCTGATAAAGATCGGTATGGGAAAGCAGAGAGTCAGGCAGTATAGGTGGTGCTCAGTGCCCTGTACATGGCTGATAAAGATCGCTATGGGAAGGCAGAGAGTCAGGCAGTATAGGAGGTGCTCGGTGCCCTGTACATGGCTGATAAAGATCGGTATGGGAAGGCAGAGAGTCAGGCAGTATAGGAGGTGCTCGGTGCCTTGTACATGGCTGATAAAGATCGGTATGGGAAGGCAGAGAGTCAGGCAGTATAGGAGGTGCTCGGTGCCTTGTACATGGCTGATAAGGATCGGTATGGGAAGGCAGAGAGTCAGGCAGTATAGGAGATGCTTGTGCCCTGTACATGGCTGATAAAGATCGGTATGGGAAGGTAGAGAGTCAGGCAGTATAGGATGTGCTCTGTACATGGCTGATAAAGATCGGTATGGACAGGCAGAGAGTCAGGCAGTATAGGAGATGCTCGGTGCCCTGTACATGGCTGATAAGGATCGGTATGGGAAGGCAGAGAGTCAGGCAGTATAGGAGATGCTTGGTGCCCTGTACATGGCTGATAAAGATCGGTATGGACAGGCAGAGAGTCAGGCAGTATAGGAGATGCTCGGTGCCCTGTACATGGCAGAAAACATGCTGTGCGCACAGGCAGGAAGACAGCAGGAGGGCACAGGGCCCTGTCATAGAGTCCTATAGTATATAAAGCGTCATTGTTCATGCAGTACATACGTTCTTGTTGGGGTCCTCCTGAATTTTTTGCCTTAGTTTCTTCTTTGGCCTTCTTCAAGACTTTCACCTTTTTTACTATTTTAACTTTTTTCGCCTCCTTTGCTAGAAAAATGCAGAAGAGTATAGAGGGTCATTCTCTGCTAACGGATATCCAAAAAACAGTCATACACGAGCAGCACAACATACTGTATGTACCCCCACCACAAACTCATCGCAACATAGACATTCACCAAAAACATTTTATACCGAGACTCCCCATTTCTGAGGTTCAAATTATGCCAACCAGAAAGCAGTCATTTTAGGCACATCACCAGCTCATTCAGAAAATGAATTCCTGTAGCCTATATGTGTTGTTTTTTTAGTTGTAGATAGAGATTTAAACATAAACAATCAGCTTTAGAAAAGCGGGTAGACAATACATCTTTTGTCAGGTTCTGCCCCACTCCCCTAATGTGTTGCACTAATGTCACTGGAACAGGAAGTGAGAGAAATCTTCCCGGTGGAGTCACAGACTGTAATAAAATGGGACATCTGTTTTAGATTAGGGTAGGGAAGAGTTCATTCATTCCAACAACAGTCTTCCCCGTCATATTATATGTGTATTGCAATTTAACGTGCTTCTAAATGTTGTAATAAAAAAATAAAAAAAAATAACAAACATGTCATACTTACCTGCTCTGTGTAATGATTTTGCACAGAGCAGTCCCGATCCTCCTCTTCTTTTTGGGTCCCCCACCAGCAGTCCTGGCCCCTCCCCCCCGCCGTGTGCCCCCAATAGCAAGTTGGCACTCAAGCAGGCTTGTTCCATTGTCCATTCACACACACAGAGCACAGACTGGCATCGCCCCCTGCTCTCTCCTTCATTGGTTCACTGGCTGTGATTGACAGTGGCAAGAGCCAATGGCTCCTGCCGCTGTCAATCACAGCCAGTGAACCAATAAAGGAGAGAGCAGGGGGCGGGGGCCAGTCTGCGCTCTATTGGTTCACTGGTTGTGACTGACAGCGGCAGGAGCCAATGGCTCCTGCTGCTGTGTGAGCCAATGATGAGAGAGAGAGAGAGCAATGGCTCCTGCCACTGTCAGTCACAGCCAGTGAACCAATAAAGGAGAGAGCAGGGGGCGGAGCCAGTCTGTCAGGTTGTGATTGACAGCGGCAGGAGCCAATGGCTCCTGCTGCTGTGTGAGCCAATGATGAGAGAGAGAGAGACCAATGGCTCCTGCCACTGTCAGTCACAGCCAGTGAACCAATAAATGAGAGAGCAGGGGGCGGAGCCAGTCTGCCAGGTTGTGATTGACAGCGGCAGGAGCCAATGGCTCCTGCTGCTGTGTAAGCCAATGATGAGAGAGAGAGAGACCAATGGCTCCTGCCACTGTCAATCACAGCCAGTGAACCAATAAAGGAGAGAGCAGGGGGCGGAGCCAGTCTGCCAGGTTGTGATTGACAGCGGCAGGAGCCAATGGCTCCTGCTGCTCTGTGAGCCAATGATGAGAGAGAGAGACCCGGGAGAACTGCTGTTCTTATGCACATAACTGGATCAAGACAGGGCTTAGGTAAGTATACAGGGGGGGGGGGGGGGGGAGCTGCACACAAAAGGTTTTTTACCTTCATGCATAGAATGCCTGAAGGTAAAACAATCGTAAGCCTTTAAAACCACTTTAAGGTAAAATCCTCCCTTGTGTAGACACCCAGATGCCCTGAGACTGGTGCTGGATGACATGTCAATAGTCCCAGCAGACTCTCAAGTGACTCTGTAGTACCCCCCTTCACTCCTCCTATATAAAACTTTAGGTATAAAGGCGAAGGAAGAGACAGAGGAGCTGGGTCAGCACAGACAGTAATTAGACAGTGACATAAAAGGGGAGAGGGCTATGCTGTGTGAAAAGAGGAAGCATTCTGTGCCAAGGTTATTGACTCTTCTTGGAGTGGTCATATTTTCTAGTATGTTCAGAGGCACAATGCAAGCGAATAAAAAATTATTTATACAAAAAAAAAAAGATAAAATTTTATTTAAAATACAAAAAAGATTAAAATGATTTCACTGCAAGGGGAATTTTTTTTGAGGAATAACTATATATTATAAGGATATTTCAAAGATTTTTGCGGTATGTCTACTCTAGGAATGTTGAATGTTTTATATGTTATATGTAGTCGGGGATGTAGGAATGTTAATGTTTTGTAATGTTATTTATTTAAATGAAAATTTATGATTTCTTGGCCATGTTTCAGCGAATATGATAACAGAAAAACTTTACTTTCACTCATGGTTGGTGTTTGGCTGAAGCCATTTATTATCAATCAACTGTGTTTACTATCCAAATGACCCCGATCAAAAGTTTACACACCCCAGTCCTTAATACCGTGTATTGCGCAAAGTTATAGCGTTTACAAGATAGGGGATAGTTTTATAGCATTTATATTAATATTTTTTTATATAAATGCGGCGATCATCGATTTTTATTGTGACTGCGACATTATGGCGGACACATCAGACATTTTTGACACATTTTTGGGGCCATTGTCATTTATACAGCAATCAGTGCTATTTAAATGCACTGAAGGGGTTAACCACTAGGTGGCAGTGTATTAAGTATGCCTAGGGGTGTGTTTTCTTACTGTGGGGGGGGGGGCGTGGCTGTCAGCTAGTGAATGCTGATCTCTGCTCCAATCACAGGGAGCAGAGATCGGCGTCACTAGTTGCTGATGGCCACTCCAGAACCTTCGCTTTATTCTGCTGTAGCCAATGACAGGTGGACTTGGCCTTGTGTTTTGGATCATTGTCATGTTGGAATGTCCAAGTACATCCCATGCGCAGCTTCCTGGCTGATGAAAGCAAATGTTCCTCCAGTATTTTTTGATAACATGCTGCATTCATCTTGCCTTCAATTTTGACCAAATTTCCTGTGCCTTTTGTAGCTCACACATCCCCAAAACATCAGCGATCCACCTCCATGTTTCACAGTAGGGATGGTGGACCTTTCATCATAGGCCTTGTTGACTTCTTCAAATGTAGTATTTATGGTTGTGGTCAAAAAGCTCAATTTTGGTCTCCAAATGACTTTGTGGCAGAAGGTTTGAGGCTTGTCTCTGATGCTTGGCGTATTGTAAGTGGGATACTTTGTGGCATTTGCGTAGTAATGGCTTTCTTCTGGCGACTCGACCATGCAGCCCATCTTTCTTCAAGTGCCTCCTTATTGTGCATTTTGTTCTTTTGCTTTCCCCATGACTCAGAATCCAGAAACGT
Source organism: Lithobates sylvaticus (assembly GCA_028564925.1). Lineage (NCBI taxonomy): Eukaryota > Metazoa > Chordata > Amphibia > Anura > Ranidae > Lithobates > Lithobates sylvaticus. Next base: position 16,281,010 of record CM053026.1, on the reverse strand, counting down.
CAGTGCAGCACTGGATGAAAGATGCAAGGGTCTGTCAGGAGTCCAGAAACTCATTGACCTTTTATACACACACACTAATTACAAGCAAACAGATCACAGGTGAGGAGGGTTACCTTTAATAGCCATTCAAACCCCTTTGTGTCAACTTGTGTGCATATTATCAGGCCAAAATCACCAGGGTATGTAAACTTTTGATCAGGGTCATTTGGGTAGTTTCTGTTGTCCATTATGATTTAAAAAGAGTAAACAAAGTTCATTGATGATAAATGGCTTCAGCCAAACAATAACCATGAGGGAAAGAAAGGTTTTTGTGCTATCATTCATATTCTCTGAAAAATGGCCAAGAAATCATAAACTCTGCCAGGGTATGTAAACTTATGAGCACAACTGTATATATTACATCAATTTATATTCTTACCCCTTCCTTCCAACCCGCATTGAAAATACTTGATTCTTTGTGCTTTTGCCTGCAAGGCTTTAAGTCGGTGACAGGGTCTCTTTAAATGATTTACTTGCTGTTGCTGCATGTAGTGTCTCTTATAAATGTATTCTTTTTTATTAAGAGAATTCTTTTTTTTTTTTTTTAAGACAAAACAAAGCTTATTTATTGGGCATACCCCGACCCCATACATTTTCCCATTTCATTTGCAGCTCTCGGCGGCTCTCTGGTCCTCTCGGCAGCTCTCGGCAGCTCTCAGGTCCTCTCGCGGCTATCGGCGGCTCTCGGGTTCTCTCGGTGGCTCTCGGGTTCTCTTGGCGGCTCTCGGGTCCTCTCGGTGGCTCTCGGGTTCTCTTGGCGGCTCTCGGGTCCTCTCGGTGGCTCTCGGGTTCTCTTGGCGGCTCTCGGGTCCTCTCGGTGGCTCTCGGGTTCTCTTGGCGGCTCTCGGGTCCTCTTGGCATCTCTCGGGTCCTCTCGGTGGCTATCAGGTCCTCTCAGCAGCTCTCGGGTCCTCTCGGCGGCTCTCGGGTCCTCTCGCAGTCCCGAGCGGAGCAGAGAGTAGCCGAGTGTACTCGGCTCACCGTCAGGCCCAGTCCCTGTGTTATGTCCATCATAGAGCAGGACTGGGCGTGACTGTGAGCGGAGCTGAGCCGAGTACACTCAGCTATGTATCTCAGCGGGGCCCCCTATTGGGCAGGGCCCATGGGCTTGAGCCCAGTCAAGCCCAATGGTAAGTCCGGCCCTGCCCGCAGTGTGTGAACGGTTGCGTTGACATATCGGAAGCCATTATTTGAAACATAGTATTTGAAGAGGCACCATAGAAGAGGCACCATAGAAGAGGCACCACTTCATATTGCAGATCACCTATTGAAGACCTCGCTTCATTTTTTCACGCTTATTGGTCCTATTTAGACTCCATGAACTATTTTATCACTATATCACCTATTTTTGCGGTTCAGCCTTGATTATTTGGGAGTATATTTATTGATTTATGTCTATAGTTTTGTTGATTGATCGTCACAACACAAGCATTGGATACGTTTATTATACAGGAATTCATTTTGCACAGGATGGTTTATTTATTTAGCAGAGAATATTGTTGCACGGCTTATATTTGCATAGTGAATATTATTCCTTGATCATTGTAGTTATTTTTATTTTCATTTTTATTTATTCACATTCATAGATTGCGCTGATCACTTTTCTTCCTCACAGCATCTTCTGCTACTATAATGTAAACCTTATAGTAAAATATAACGAGTCTGCACTACTCCATGTGGGGGGGGGGGGGGGTTCTGTTCCTGGTTTATTCAGTAACCCGATTCTCCACTCACAAGTCTTGGATCTGTTCCAGGACTGCCCCCAAATGTAAGAAAATCCTCATCTAACCAGCGCAGTGTGTGCTGAGCTTCTATAAACAGAGTGTGAGCGAAAGTAATTACACCCCACTCCCTCCTATGTGTACATCTCATCATATACAAACACGCTACACTTCCTAAACCATCTCATTATACAAGTGGAATGCACAGGCTGTCACTGCTGGCCTCGCCACCTGAAAATGCTAGACATGTGCAATTCGTTTCGTTTTTTTTTCGTTTTCCGTAAAAATTCGTTATATTCGTTATCGTACGAATGAACAAATGGTTCGCTAAAAATTTTAACGAATTATCGAATCGAACGAATATGAAAAACAACGAAAATCAGAAATAACCAAATTAGAAACAACGAAACTACGAAAGAAGAAAATCCGAAAAACGAAAACAGGAACAACGAAAATCAAAATGAACGAAAAAATTCGTACATTCGTAACTTTTTTTTGTTGAATTGGTAATTTTCCGTGTCCCTTACAATGGCGCTGCTTAACGTGCCTCGAATGGATTGAACGAAAAAATTTGTACATTCGTAACCTTCCTTTTTTTTTTTTCGATTCGTAATTTTCCGTGTCTCTTACAATGGCGCTGCAGAACGTGCTTCGAATGGATTGAACGAAAAAATTCGTACATTCGTAACTTTTTTTTTCGATTCGTAATTTTCCGTGTCTCTTACAATGTAATAAAATTATGAATTATGCTCCGATTACGAATCTACGAAAACAATGTTACGAAAGTACAAATAAATCAATCTAACGAAAGTACGAATGTAACTAAATCTACGAAAATACGAATGCGTCCGAATTTCGAATAAACGGAAATTAAACGGAAAAACTAATCAACGAAAAAATAACTCTTACGAAAATACGAATCGTTACGAATACGAACACCGACGACTTACGAATTTACGAATCAACGGAAACGAACAGAAACTAAACGAAACAAATTTTTCTGTTGTGCACATGTCTAGAAAATGCCAATTATCTGGCTGCCTCATTAATTTCCCGACTTTGAGTTTTTTATATAGAAATATAGAAGTGACAGAAAAAAGGCAGAAAAAGACAAGGTGGTCCATTGACACCCCCTCCTTTTTTTTATTTATTTTTTTTTTTTTACATTTTTGAGTATAGATCTGTGTTTATAACCCCCACACGCTGGTTCAGTGGCCAAAACCCAACATGGTGGATGATCAAATTCAACCATAGAGGTCCCCGCTGAACTGGCCGCATTTCAATCCACGTATTGGCCAGCTTAGGGTTAACTGTTTAAATAAAAACAACAGTTATTAACAAGTTATTATTTATTTATTTTTTACTTGTCAGGTGGCTTTAACTGACATCATATGCAGATCGAAGCTCATCCCTTTACCTGCATATGAATGAAACAAAGTGACATTTGTATCTCTTATGTTTATAACAGTGTTTTGAGAGGAGATTATAAACAATGTTACTCTTCTATGCAAAAAGAGATACAAAGTAACATTGTTTGTATTTCTCCATCTCTTGTCTGATCAATGTTTACAAACAATGTTATTTTGTATCTCTCCATCTCCCGTCTGATCAATGTTTATAAACAATGGGGGAGATTTACTAAAACTGGTGCACTCAGTATCTGCTGCAGCTGGGCATGGTAGCTTGGTTTCTATGCAGATCTGCATCAGATTTTGCACTCTCCAGCTTTAGTAAATCTTCCCAAATGTTACTTTGTATCTCTCCATCCCCTGTCTGATGAATGTTTATAAACAATGTTACTTTGATCACACAGGAGATACAAAGTAACATTGTTTATAAACATTGTATCTCTCTATCTCTCCATCTCCCGTCTGATCAATGTTTATAAACAATGTTACTTTGTGTCTCTCCATCTCCCATCCAGGGCCGGATTCCCCACAAGGCCACCGAGGCCAGGCCTCGGGGCGGCAGTGGTGCAGGGGCGGCGTGGCAAGTGACACCCTGCATCCGCTGACAAGTGACGTGGCAAGTGACACCTGCATCCGCTGACAAGTGACATGGCAAGTGACACCCTGCATCCGCTGACAAGTGACGTGGCAAGTGACACCCTGCATCCGCTGACAAGTGACATGGCAAGTGACACCCTGCATCCGCTGACAAGTGACGTGGCAAGTGACAATCTGCAACATGTGGCAAGTGACAATCCGCATCTGAAGGCAGGCGACGTGGCAAGTGACACGCTCAGGGCTCCGACTGATTCTGCTTATGGTGAGTTGAACTACTATTTTATTTTATATAACAATGTAATAATAGAAATATTGCACTTCAATCATTTTTTAGCGATACGGCACTGCGTTGATTTAACTGACCATTTCGCAAATGTGATCTATTGTAACAGTCATCGATAAAGGACGAGAATGGTGGTATGTGTAGGGGGGGGGGCGGCATTGAAGGACCTGGCCTTGGGGCGGCAAAGGGAGTAAACCCGGGCCTGCTTCCATCTGATCAATGTTTATAAACAATGTTTCTTTGTATCTCTTCATCTCCTGTCTGATCAATGTTTATAAACACTGTTACTTTGTATCTCTACATTTCCCGTCTGATCAATGTTTATAAACAATGTTACAGGGAGCAGAGATCAGTGTCACTTGTTGCTAGGCAGAACGGGGAGATGTTGTTTACTTCCGCATCTCCTTGTTCAGCCTTCCCGTGAGACGATCGCGGGTCTCCCCGCGGTGATCGAGTCTGCGGGACACGCGACCGGACTCACGGGGGGTCCCGACCGGCGCGCACGCGATGGCACGGCGGCGATCTTAAAGGGACATACCCGTACGCCCTTTTGCCTGTCCGTGCCATTCTGGCGACGTACATCGTCATGCGCCGGTCGGGAAGCGGTTAAAGAAGAAGAGAATTGTGCGCTGCATTTCCAGATTTTATAATTTGCCGCGTCGCGAATGTTAATTTTCCATTACGAACGCGAGTTTTACAAGACCGACCGCTTCCGGCTCGTCCTTGCTTCCGAGCATGCGTATGTGTACTTTAAAATTTTGTCCGACGGACTTGTGCGCACACGCGGACATTCTGTCCGCGGAAAATTTTAAAACCTGCCATCCAACATTTGTCCGTTGAAAATCCGACAACACTTGTCCGATGATGGAGCGTACACTAGACATCTGCACAACAAAAAAATTTGTTTATTTTCGTTTCGTTTTTTTTTGTTTCCGAAAAAAAATTGTTTATTTTCGCTTCGTTTTTTCGTTTCCGTTGATTCGTAACGATTCGTACATTCGTAAGAGTTATTTTTTCGTTGATTCGTTTTTTCGTTTAATTTTCGTTTATTCGAAATTCGGACGCATTCGTATTTATTCGTACATTCGTAACATTTGTAGATTCGTAATCGGAGCATAATTCATAATTTTATGTAATGTGTATGCTATTATTACATTTTAATCATTTCCAAATCGAAAAAAAAAAGTTACGAATCGAAAAAAAAAAAGTTATGAATCGAAAAAAAAAGTTACGAATGTACGAATTTTTTCGTTCAATCTATTCGAGGCACGTTAAGCAGCACCATTGTAAGGGACACGGAAAATTACCAGTTCAACAAAAAAAAAAAAGTTACGAATGTACGAATTTTTTTCGTTCATTTTCGTTGTTCCTTTTTTCGTTTTTCGGATTTTCTTCATTCGTACATTCGTTGTTTCTAATTAGTTATTTTCGTTGTTTTCGGATTCGTTCGATTCGAACAATTCGTTAATCGGATTCGTACGATTCGTTCATTCGTACGAAAACGAACGAACTAAAAAACGAAAAAAAAACGAAAAAAAAAAAAAAATAAACGAATTGCACATGTCTAGCGTACACACGGTCGGATTTTCTGCTTGAATGTCAGGTAGAAGCGTAGACGTCTTATTAATAACATGCGGTCTGATCCCCGTATTGGGGGCAGCGAGAAGGTGAACTGGCGCCATTCTTAGTGCCGATCTCAGCAGAATCCTGCTCCCCCCCAGGGGAGAATCCTCATCTGTAGTCTTCTATAAACAGGATATCAGGAGAACAGAATGTAGAGGCCGCTCTCCAACATAAACACGGCGTGTGTGCGATCGCTCTGTGCCGATGGGGGTCACGTGACTTGTAAGGACAAAGACGCTGCATTATCAAGCCATGCCGGGAACTGCCAACTGTACCCCAGAAACCATGGAACCGCACACAGCCTTTAATGACTGAGGAGCTCCGGCATTGGCTACAAAAATGCTTCATTTATATCATTAAACTTTTTTAACCACTTGCCTACCAGACACCAACACCCCCTTCCTGCCCAGGCCATTTTTCAGCTTTCAGCGCTGTCGCACTTTGAATGACAATTGCGCGGTCATGCTACACTGTATCCAAAAAATTTTTTATCATTTTCTTCACACAAATAGAGCTTTCTTTTGGTGGTATTTAATCACTGCCGGGTTTTTTATTTTTTACAAAAAAAAAAAGACCAAAAACCTTGGGAAAAAAAATGTTTTTTTACTTTTTTTCTGTCAGCAAACTGTGTAACTAAGTATTTTTTCACCTTCACTGATGTGCGCTGATGAGGCGGCACCAATAGGCACTGATAGGCTAAACTGGTGGGCATTGATGAGGTGGCACTTATGGGCACTGATTTAGTAGCACTGATGAGGAGGCACTAATATGCCAGACTTATGGGCACTGATAGGCAGCACTGATAGGCGGCACTGATGGGCACTAATAGGCGGCACTGGTGGGCACTGATAGGCAGCAGTGGCGGGCACTGATAGGCGGCACTGGTGGGCATGGATAGGCAGCTCCTCCTAGCCTCCACCCACTATGTCTAGAACATTCTCCAATGTCCCAGAAGACAGTGAGAGGCACCAGGCAGGCTGCTAGGATCTGTCACCCAGTCCTGAGTCAATGAACCCTGACTAGGGTTGCCACCTTTTCTTCAAGCCAAACGCCCGAACACTTTAGCGGCACACAGCAATTAGGGGGAACACTGTGGACTCTGTTTTTAAGGGGAACTCTGATGTAAAGGAGTTACTGCTCACCAAACCTCCCACCTACATCAGAGTTCCCAGCATTCCCCCTTAAATTAGGGCCCTTAAAGGCCCCTTTTACATCAGAGGCACCCCTTACATCTGAGTCCTCCTTACCTTAGTTTACTCACTTGCTTGGAGGCAGGAAAGAAAAGGGAGGGAGGGGGAGACTTCAGTTACAGACATCGGATGGTGAGATCACTTACCCAAGGATGGAGGCTTAAAGCGGTTCTGCACTCGTTTTTTTTTTTTTTTTGGGCTATATGCCAAGGGCATATAGCTCAATTGGGGGACTTACCTGTTCCATCTTCCATCTCGATCGCCGCCGGTTTTCCTCCGATAAAATTCTTCATCTTCTTCTTCTTGTCTGCTGGGGTCCATCTTGCCTGTGGGCATGTGAAACCCCACAGGCACTTTAGATGGCCCAGCATGCACCGCCGTTACTCGCGCGTGCGCAGTAACGGCACATCTGCCGACATCTCATGAGATTTCGGAAGATGTGGCCGAAATCTCGCAAGATTTTGGAAGATGGCCGCACAGACTCCTGGGATCAATGACACCAGATCCCAGGAGACAGTGCGGCGTGACGACGATCGACGCAGAAACCCCGCCCGCCGCCGAAGAGACAGAAGACAGGAAGTCATCGATTACAAGGTAAGTAAAAAAAAAAAACACACTTCATTTAGTACTCTTTGCCTGATTTGGAAGGCAAAGAGATTTACTAAATGAAATGTGTGCAGAACCGCTTTAAGCATCGACACCTTCCATCCACCATGTATCTGAGCTGAGTTGCTGAGCTTCAAAACTTCCAGCCCACACATCCCTTTCCTGAGGCACAGAACACCGGGGAGTGTGGGTGGGCAGTAAGAGGGGTAGGGGTGGGTAGGGGAGGAGTAGATCAAGTCCTCTCTCCTGTCCGTGTATGGGGGTGGGGCCCGTGGGCACACCTGTGCACTTGGCATTTGTGGTACTTGATTACTCGGGGAGCCACAGTCCATTCTGAATATTGTGTCCGGGTTTCAGATGGTCTGAAACCTGGACACACGATTCAAAACCCGAACTGTCCGGGTGAATCCTGGACAGGTGGCAACCCTAACCCTGAACCAAGCCCTGAGCTGCAATACATTTTGCTACACTAACCATTCTACACTAATAGGAAAGGAAGGTAAGGCTGCACGCCAACGGAAACCATCCAACGTGATTTATTTTGATCACACATGACAGCCGCCAAGAAAAAGACGTGGGACCCAGGAGGTGACGCGTTTCACACTGTCAGTAGTGCTTCTTCAAACCATTCTACACTAATAACTAGCACACACTAGGGCTCTGCAATTATTTTTATTTAAAAAAAAAAAAACACATCTAAGTATCCCTTTTCCTAAACGATATCCAGCTGTCACATGACCCAGCTCTCTCCCAGCCGCTCTGCAGGGAAACATAAGCAGGAGGAGCTTCTAGTCCTCTGCTGCTGGTCACATGTTCACAATAAAAACAGCCTTTGGAATACAGAGTAAAAATAAATAATTTATATCAATAAAATGTTTTACATTTTCATACAAATATATATTTGAAATCAAATCTTTATTATTTTTTGGCAAAAACGCAGTCTAGCCTATGTCTTAGAACAAGAGGAAGGTGAAGCCTCCATCAATCTACATGTATTATACCACCCCCCCCCCCCATGTTGTTTAGTGGGCATGGAGGAGGAGGGAGGGAGTGGGCTGTCATTTACCACGAAGTATACACCCACATGTGTGATTCTATAGTCACATGGGCTGCTCAGATGCGATAGGGAGGAAATGCACTAAGCATAGAAACTCACTGAGCATGTGCAGAGCTGCCAACACTGCTCTGCAAAAATCCCTAGCTGAATTGGGGACATGGACAGAAGGGGGCTATAGAGAGCAGCAGGATCAACCAGGTTTTTTTTTTTTTTTTGCAGAAAACGAATCTCATAGTGACTGCGTGTGTATGGCCAGCTTGTCTTAGAACAAGAGGAAGGTGAAGCCTCCATCAATCTACATGTATTATACCACCCCCCCATGTTGTTTAGTGGGCATAGAGGAGGAGGGAGGGAGTGGGCTGTCATTTACCACGGAGTATACACCCACATGGGTGATTCTATAGTCACATGGGCTGCTCAGATGCGATAGGGAGGAAATGCACTAAGCATAGAAACTCACTGAGCATGTGCAGAGCTGCCAACACTGCCCTGCAAAAATCCCTAGCTGAATTGGGGACATGGACAGAAGGGGGCGATAGAGAGCAGCAGGATCAACCAGGTTTTTTTTTTTTTTGCAGAAAACGAATCTCATAGTGACTGCGTGTGTATGACCAGCTTGTAATACACCATTTATTGAAAGCTTTTTTTATGATGTGGGTTTATTGACACTTTATGTTAACCGCTTGCCGACCGCCACGCACAGATATACGTTGGCAGAATGGCACAGGCAGGCAAATAAGCATACATGTACATCCCTTTAAATGTGCCGCCTATAAGGCGTGCGTGCGCGCACCCACCGCACGCCGCAGGAGCGTGCCCCGGGAACTCGATGTTTGCCGGTGACCCGCGATTGCGGTGTGGAGAGGTAGAACAGGGAGATGTCTATGTAAACAAGGCATTTCCCCCGTTCTGCCTTGTCACATGACAGGGATCTACTGCTCTCTGTCATCGGGAGCAGTGATTGCTGTCATGTCCTAGGTAGCCCACCCCCCCCCCACAGTTAGAATCACTCCCTAGGACACACTTAACCCCTTGATCGCCCCCCTAGTGTTTAACCTCTTCCCTGCCAATGTCATTTACACAGTAATCAGTGCATTTTTATAGCACTGATCGCTGTATAAATGACAATGGTCCCAAAATAGTGTCAAAAGTGTCCGATGGGGAGAGGAGTGGGGAGGGGAGGAGAGGAAAGGGGAGGGGAGGAGAGGAGAGGGGAGGGGGGAGGAGAGGGGGAGAGGAGGAGGGGAGGAGAGGAGTGGGGAGGGGAGGAGAGGGGAGAGGAGGAGGGGGGAGGAGTGGGGAGGAGAGGAGTGGGGAGGAGAGGGGAGGAGCGGATAGGAGAGGGGAGGAGAGGAGGAGGGGAGGAGAGGAGGAGGGGAGGAGAGGAGAGGCGAGGAGAGGGGAGGAGAGGAGAGGCGAGGAGAGGGGGGGAGAGGGGAGGAGAGGAGTGGGGAGGAGAGGGGAGGAGAGGAGAGGGGAGAGGAGGAGGGGAGGAGTGGGGAGGAGAGGAGTGGGGAGGAGAGGGGAGGAGCGGATAGGAGAGGGGAGGAGAGGAGAGGGGAGGAGAGGAGAGGTGAGGAGAGGGGAGGAGAGGAGAGGGAGAGGAGAGGAGAGGGGAGGAGAGGGGAGGAGAGGAGTGGGGAGGAGAGGGGAGGAGAGGAGTGGGGAGGAGAGGGGAGGAGAGGCGAGGAGAGGAGAGGAGAGGAGAGGCGAGGAGAGGAGAGGAGAGGCGAGGAGAGGAGAGGAGAGGAGAGAGGAGGAGGAGAGGAGAGGGAGGAGGAGGGGAGGGGAGGAGAGGTGCCGTTCTAGGCAGACATAAAATAACATGTGATACTATTATACTGATCATAAAGATTTCTGAGAGATTCATGTGATGAAAAATAACCATCTCCTCCAGAATAATAAAATCTATGAGACATCACACCGCACCTACTGTATGTGAAATATAGGGGAACGATCCCCTGAGAAAACGATCACTAAATAAAAAAGAACAGCTAATATAACTTGTACAGGGCGGTGAATCGGTCGCATTGTCTTTCCAGACGAGTTGAAGATAAAGCCATTTCCGGCGGACCCTCCCATCCCCCCGGGGGGCACAGAAATACAAACACAATAAGAATTCATCTTATTTACACAGCTGTGCAGTTCTGACACCCAGACCCGCTCTGTTCCTGCATGAAATGCAACCAATGGATGCACAGTAGATTACCCAAACCCTCCATTCAACCTAAAGACTCTCATCCTGCCTAATATCTGGAAACACTCTTCCTGCATGAAACTTTCCAGGGGGCGCTCTTTCTGCAGGTAACTTCCCTGGGAGTCCTGTTCCTGCAATGAGTCTCTACGAACGTTCTGTTCCTGCATGCATTCTCTATGAACGTTCTGTTCCTGCATGCATTCTCTATGTACGTTCTGTTCCTGCATGCATTCTCTATGAACGTTCTGTTCCTGCATGCATTCTCTATGAACGTTCTGTTCCTGCATGCATTCTCTATGTACGTTCTGTTCCTGCATGCATTCTCTATGAACGTTCTGTTCCTGCATGCATTCTCTATGAACGTTCTGTTCCTGCATGCATTCTCTATGAACGTTCTGTTCCTGCATGAAGTCTTCCAGGAGATGCTCTCTCTGCATGGTCTAGCTGACAGTCCTGTTTTTTGCATTCAGACACTATGATGTTCCTGCAGTTTTCTGCAGATCTTGTGTGCAATCTTCCTCTACGCTCTCTTCTACGGGTGACCATTGTTCCTGCACATAGTCCATCTGCTGACATCCTCGCAAACCTCCTCTAAAAGTGCTGCTCTGAGACTCTGTTTCATTAAAACATCTGAGGGCTCTATAAGTGCACACAGTCCTTCCATAGACCCTGTTCCTGCACACATTCCCCCTAAAGACCCTGTTCCTGCACACAGTCCTTCCATAGACCCTGTTCCTGCACACAGTCCTTCCATAGACCCTGTTCCTGCACACATTCCCCCTAAAGACCCTGTTCCTGCGCACAGTCCTTCCATAGACCCTGTTCCTGCACACAGTCCCTCTAGACCCTGTTCCTGCACACAGTCCTTCTATAGACCCTGTTCCTGCACACAGTCCTTCCATAGACCCTGTTCCTGCACACATTCCCCCTAAAGACCCTGTTCCTGCACACAGTCCTTCCATAGACCCTGTTCCTGCACACAGTCCTTCCATAGACCCTGTTCCTGCACACATTCCCCCTAAAGACCCTGTTCCTGCGCACAGTCCTTCCATAGACCCTGTTCCTGCACACAGTCCCTCTAGACCCTGTTCCTGCACACAGTCCTTCTATAGACCCTGTTCCTGCACACAGTCCTTCCATAGACCCTGTTCCTGCACAGAGTCCTTCCATAGACCCTGTTCCTGCACACATTCCCCCTAAAGACCCTGTTCCTGCACACAGCCCTTCTATAGACCTGGTCATGCAAACAGTCCTTCTATAGACCCTGTTCCTGCACACGGTCCTTCTATAAACCCTGTTCCTGCAGACAGTCCTTCTTTAGACCCTGTCCCTGCACACAGTCCTTCTATATACCTGGTCATGCAAACAGTCCTTCTATAGACCCTGTTCCTGCACACAGCCCTTCTATAGGCCCTGTTCCTGCACACAGTCCTTCTATAGACCCTGTTCCTGCACACAGCCCTTCTATAGGCCCTGTTCCTCCACACAGTCCTTCTATAGACCCTGTTCCTGCACACAGTCCTTCTATAGACCCTGCTCCTGCACACAGTCCCTCTAGACCCTGTTCCTGCACACAGTACTTCTATAGACCCTGTTCCTGCACACAGTCCTTCTATAGACCTGGTCATGCAAACAGTCCCTCTATAGACCCCGTTCCTGCACACAGTCCTTCTATAAACCCTGTTCCTGAAGACAGTCCCTCTAGACCCTGTTCCTGCACACAGTCCTTCTATAGACCCTGTTCCTGCACACAGTCCTTCTATAGACCCTGTTCCTGCACACAGTCCTTCTTTAGATCCTGGTCATGCAAACAGTCCTTCTATAGACCCTGTTCCTGCACACAGTCCTTCTTTAGATCCTGGTCATGCAAACAGTCCTTCTATAGGCCCTGTTCCTGCACACAATCCTTCTATAGACCCTTTTCCTGCACACAGTCCTTCTATAGACCCTGTAACTGCAAACAGTCCTTCTATAGACCCTGTTCCTGCACACAATCCTTCTATAGACCCTGTTCCTGCACACAATCCTTCTATAGACCCTGTTCCTGCACAAAGTCCTTCTATAGACCCTGTTCCTGCACACAGTCCTTCTATAGACCCTGATCCTGCACACAGTCCTTCTATAGACCCTGTTCCTGCACGAAGTCCTTCTATAGACCCTGTTCCTGCACACAGTCCTTCTATATACCTGGTCATGCAAACAGTCCTTCTATAGACCCTGTTCCTGCACACAGCCCTTCTATAGGCCCTGTTCCGGCACACAGTCCTTCTATAGACCCTGTTCCTGCACACAGCCCTTCTATAGGCCCTGTTCCTGCACACAGTCCTTCTATAGACCCTGCTTCTGCACACAGTCCCTCTAGACCCTGTTCATGCACACAGTCCTTCTATAGACCCTGTTCCTGCACACAGTCCTTCTATAGACCCTGTTCCTGCACGAAGTCCTTCTATAGACCCTGTTCCTGCACACAGTCCTTCTATATACCTGGTCATGCAAACAGTCCTTCTATAGACCCTGTTCCTGCACACAGCCCTTCTATAGGCCCTGTTCCGGCACACAGTCCTTCTATAGACCCTGTTCCTGCACACAGCCCTTCTATAGGCCCTGTTCCTGCACACAGTCCTTCTATAGACCCTGCTTCTGCACACAGTCCCTCTAGACCCTGTTCATGCACACAGTCCTTCTATAGACCCTGTTCCTGCACACAGTCCTTCTATAGACCCTGTTCCTGCACACAGTCCTTCTATAGACCTGGTCATGCAAACAGTCCTTCTATAGACCCTGTTCCTGCACACAGTTCTTCTATAAACCCTGTTCCTGGACACAGTCCCTCTAGACCCTGTTCCTGCACACAGTCCTTCTATGGACCCTGTTCCTGCACACAGTCCTTCTATAGATCCTGTTCCTGCACACAGTCCTTCTATAGACCCTGTTCCTGCACACAGTCCTTCTTTAGATCCTGGTCATGCAAACAGTCCTTCTATAGGCCCTGTTCCTGCATGCAGTCCTTATATAGACCCTGTTCCTGCATGCAGACCTTCTATAGACCATGTTCCTGCACACACTCCATCTATAGACCCATTTCCTGCACACAGTCCTTCTTTAGATCCTGGTCATGCAAACAGTCCTTCTATAGGCCCTGTTCCTGCATGCAGTCCTTATATAGACCCTGTTCCTGCATGCAGACCTTCTATAGACCATGTTCCTGCACACACTCCTTCTATAGACCCATTTCCTGCACACAGTCCTTCTATAGACCCTGTAACTGCAAACAGTCCTTCTATAGACCCTGTTCCTGCACACAATCCTTCTATAGACCCGGTTCCTGCACGCAGTCCTTCTATAGACCCTGTTCCTGCACACAATCCTTCTATAGACCCTGTTCCTGCACACAATCCTTCTATAGACCCTGTTCCTGCACAAAGTCCTTCTATAGACCCTGTTCCTGCACACAGTCCTTCTATAGACCCTGATCCTGCACACAGTCCTTCTATAGACCCTGTTCCTGCACAAAGTCCTTCTATAGACCCTGTTCCTGCACACAGTCCCTCTACACCCTGTTCCTGCACACAGTCTCTCTACACCCTGTTCCTGCACACATTCCCCCTAAAGACCCTGTTCCTGCACACAGTCCTTCTATAGACCCTGTTCCTGCACACAATCCTTCTATAGATCCTGTTCCTGCACGCAGTCCTTCTATAGACCCTGTTCCTGCAAACAGTCCTTCTATAGACCCTGTTCCTGCACACAATCCTTCTATAGACCCTGTTCCTGCAAACAGTCCTTCTATAGACCCTGTTCCTGCACACAATCCTTCTATAGACCCTGTTCCTGCACACAATCCTTCTATAGACCCTGTTCCTGCACAAAGTCCTTCTATAGACCCTGTTCCTGCACACAGTCCTTCTATAGACCCTGTTCCTGCACAAAGTCCTTCTATAGACCCTGTTCCTGCACACAGTCCCTCTACACCCTGTTCCTGCACACAGTCTCTCTACACCCTGTTCCTGCACACAGTAATTCTATAGACCCTGTTCCTGCACACAGTCCTTCTATAGACCCTGTTCCTGCACACAGTCCTTCTATAGACCCTGTTCCTGAAAACAGTACTTCTATAGACCCTGTTCCTGCACACATTCCCCCTAAAGACCCTGTTCCTGCACACAGTCCTTCTATAGACCCTATTCCTGCACACATTCCCCCTAAAGACCCTGCACACAGTCCTTATATAGACCCTGTTCCTGCACACATTCCCCCTAAAGACCCTGTTCCCGCACACAGTCCCTCTACACCCTGTTCCTACACACAGTCCTTCCATAGACCCTGTTCCTGCACACATTCCCCCTAAAGACCCTGTTCCTGCGCACAGTCCTTCCATAGACCCTGTTCCTGCACACAGTCCCTCTAGACCCTGTTCCTGCACACAGTCCTTCTATAGACCCTGTTCCTGCACACAGTCCTTCCATAGACCCTGTTCCTGCACAGAGTCCTTCCATAGACCCTGTTCCTGCACACATTCCCCCTAAAGACCCTGTTCCTGCACACAGTCCTTCCATAGACCCTGTTCCTGCACACAGTCCTTCCATAGACCCTGTTCCTGCACACATTCCCCCTAAAGACCCTGTTCCTGCTCACAGTCCTTCCATAGACCCTGTTCCTGCACACAGTCCCTCTAGACCCTGTTCCTGCACACAGTCCTTCTATAGACCCTGTTCCTGCACACAGTCCTTCCATAGACCCTGTTCCTGCACAGAGTCCTTCCATAGACCCTGTTCCTGCACACATTCCCCCTAAAGACCCTGTTCCTGCACACAGCCCTTCTATAGACCTGGTCATGCAAACAGTCCTTCTATAGACCCTGTTCCTGCACACGGTCCTTCTATAAACCCTGTTCCTGCAGACAGTCCTTCTTTAGACCCTGTCCCTGCACACAGTCCTTCTATATACCTGGTCATGCAAACAGTCCTTCTATAGACCCTGTTCCTGCACACAGCCCTTCTATAGGCCCTGTTCCTGCACACAGTCCTTCTATAGACCCTGTTCCTGCACACAGCCCTTCTATAGGCCCTGTTCCTCCACACAGTCCTTCTATAGACCCTGTTCCTGCACACAGTCCTTCTATAGACCCTGCTCCTGCACACAGTCCCTCTAGACCCTGTTCCTGCACACAGTCCTTCTATAGACCCTGTTCCTGCACACAGTCCTTCTATAGACCTGGTCATGCAAACAGTCCCTCTATAGACCCCGTTCCTGCACACAGTCCTTCTATAAACCCTGTTCCTGCAGACAGTCCCTCTAGACCCTGTTCCTGCACACAGTCCTTCTATAGACCCTGTTCCTGCACACAGTCCTTCTATAGACCCTGTTCCTGCACACAGTCCTTCTTTAGATCCTGGTCATGCAAACAGTCCTTCTATAGACCCTGTTCCTGCACACAGTCCTTCTTTAGATCCTGGTCATGCAAACAGTCCTTCTATAGGCCCTGTTCCTGCACACAATCCTTCTATAGACCCTTTTCCTGCACACAGTCCTTCTATAGACCCTGTAACTGCAAACAGTCCTTCTATAGACCCTGTTCCTGCACACAATCCTTCTATAGACCCTGTTCCTGCACACAATCATTCTATAGACCCTGTTCCTGCACAAAGTCCTTCTATAGACCCTGTTCCTGCACACAGTCCTTCTATAGACCCTGATCCTGCACACAGTCCTTCTATAGACCCTGTTCCTGCACGAAGTCCTTCTATAGACCCTGTTCCTGCACACAGTCCTTCTATATACCTGGTCATGCAAACAGTCCTTCTATAGACCCTGTTCCTGCACACAGCCCTTCTATAGGCCCTGTTCCGGCACACAGTCCTTCTATAGACCCTGTTCCTGCACACAGCCCTTCTATAGGCCCTGTTCCTGCACACAGTCCTTCTATAGACCCTGTTCCTGCACACAGCCCTTCTATAGGCCCTGTTCCTGCACACAGTCCTTCTATAGACCCTGTTCTTGCACACAGTCCTTCTATAGACCCTGCTCCTGCACACAGTCCCTCTAGACCCTGTTCATGCACACAGTCCTTCTATAGACCCTGTTCCTGCACACAGTCCTTCTATAGACCCTGTTCCTGCACACAGTCCTTCTATAGACCTGGTCATGCAAACAGTCCTTCTATAGACCCTGTTCCTGCACACAGTTCTTCTATAAACCCTGTTCCTGCACACAGTCCCTCTAGACCCTGTTCCTGCACACAGTCCTTCTATGGACCCTGTTCCTGCACACAGTCCTTCTATAGATCCTGTTCCTGCACACAGTCCTTCTATAGACCCTGTTCCTGCACACAGTCCTTCTTTAGATCCTGGTCATGCAAACAGTCCTTCTATAGGCCCTGTTCCTGCATGCAGTCCTTATATAGACCCTGTTCCTGCATGCAGACCTTCTATAGACCATGTTCCTGCACACACTCCTTCTATAGACCCATTTCCTGCACACAGTCCTTCTATAGACCCTGTAACTGCAAACAGTCCTTCTATAGACCCTGTTCCTGCACACAATCCTTCTATAGACCCGGTTCCTGCACGCAGTCCTTCTATAGACCCTGTTCCTGCACACAATCCTTCTATAGACCCTGTTCCTGCACACAATCCTTCTATAGACCCTGTTCCTGCACAAAGTCCTTCTATAGACCCTGTTCCTGCACACAGTCCTTCTATAGACCCTGATCCTGCACACAGTCCTTCTATAGACCCTGTTCCTGCACAAAGTCCTTCTATAGACCCTGTTCCTGCACACAGTCCCTCTACACCCTGTTCCTGCACACAGTCTCTCTACACCCTGTTCCTGCACCCAGTCCTTCTATAGACCCTGTTCCTGCACACAGTCCTTCTATAGACCCTGTTCCTGCACACAGTTCTTCTATAGACCCTTTTCCTGCACACAGTCCTTCTATAGACCCTGTTCCTGAAAACAGTACTTCTATAGACCCTGTTCCTGCACACATTCCCCCTAAAGACCCTGTTCCTGCACACAGTCCTTCTATAGACCCTGTTCCTGCACACAATCCTTCTATAGATCCTGTTCCTGCACGCAGTCCTTCTATAGACCCTGTTCCTGCAAACAGTCCTTCTATAGACCCTGTTCCTGCACACAATCCTTCTATAGACCCTGTTCCTGCAAACAGTCCTTCTATAGACCCTGTTCCTGCACACAATCCTTCTATAGACCCTGTTCCTGCACACAATCCTTCTATAGACCCTGTTCCTGCACAAAGTCCTTCTATAGACCCTGTTCCTGCACACAGTCCTTCTATAGACCCTGATCCTGCACACAGTCCTTCTATAGACCCTGTTCCTGCACAAAGTCCTTCTATAGACCCTGTTCCTGCACACAGTCCCTCTACACCCTGTTCCTGCACACAGTCTCTCTGCACCCTGTTCCTGCACACATTCCCCCTAAAGACCCTGTTCCTGCACACAGTCCTTCTATAGACCCTGTTCCTGCACACAATCCTTCTATAGATCCTGTTCCTGCATGCAGTCCTTCTATAGACCCTGTTCCTGCAAACATTCCTTCTATAGACCCTGTTCATGCACACAATCCTTCTATAGACCCTGTTCCTGCAAACAGTCCTTCTATAGACCCTGTTCCTGCACACAATCCTTCTATAGACCCTGTTCCTGCACACAATCCTTCTATAGACCCTGTTCCTGCACAAAGTCCTTCTATAGACCCTGTTCCTGCACACAGTCCTTCTATAGACCCTGTTCCTGCACAAAGTACTTCTATAGACCCTGTTCCTGCACACAGTCCCTCTACACCCTGTTCCTGCACACAGTCTCTCTACACCCTGTTCCTGCACACAGTAATTCTATAGACCCTGTTCCTGCACACAGTCCTTCTATAGACCCTGTTCCTGCACACAGTCCTTCTATAGACCCTGTTCCTGAAAACAGTACTTCTATAGACCCTGTTCCTGCACACATTCCCCCTAAAGACCCTGTTCCTGCACACAGTCCTTCTATAGACCCTATTCCTGCACACATTCCCCCTAAAGACCCTGCACACAGTCCTTATATAGACCCTGTTCCTGCACACATTCCCCCTAAAGACCCTGTTCCCGCACACAGTCCCTCTACACCCTGTTCCTACACACAGTCCTTCCATAGACCCTGTTCCTGCACACATTCCCCCTAAAGACCCTGTTCCTGCGCACAGTCCTTCCATAGACCCTGTTCCTGCACACAGTCCCTCTAGACCCTGTTCCTGCACACAGTCCTTCTATAGACCCTGTTCCTGCACACAGTCCTTCCATAGACCCTGTTCCTGCACAGAGTCCTTCCATAGACCCTGTTCCTGCACACATTCCCCCTAAAGACCCTGTTCCTGCACACAGTCCTTCCATAGACCCTGTTCCTGCACACAGTCCTTCCATAGACCCTGTTCCTGCACACATTCCCCCTAAAGACCCTGTTCCTGCGCACAGTCCTTCCATAGACCCTGTTCCTGCACACAGTCCCTCTAGACCCTGTTCCTGCACACAGTCCTTCTATAGACCCTGTTCCTGCACACAGTCCTTCCATAGACCCTGTTCCTGCACAGAGTCCTTCCATAGACCCTGTTCCTGCACACATTCCCCCTAAAGACCCTGTTCCTGCACACAGCCCTTCTATAGACCTGGTCATGCAAACAGTCCTTCTATAGACCCTGTTCCTGCACACGGTCCTTCTATAAACCCTGTTCCTGCAGACAGTCCTTCTTTAGACCCTGTCCCTGCACACAGTCCTTCTATATACCTGGTCATGCAAACAGTCCTTCTATAGACCCTGTTCCTGCACACAGCCCTTCTATAGGCCCTGTTCCTGCACACAGTCCTTCTATAGACCCTGTTCCTGCACACAGCCCTTCTATAGGCCCTGTTCCTCCACACAGTCCTTCTATAGACCCTGTTCCTGCACACAGTCCTTCTATAGACCCTGCTCCTGCACACAGTCCCTCTAGACCCTGTTCCTGCACACAGTCCTTCTATAGACCCTGTTCCTGCACACAGTCCTTCTATAGACCTGGTCCTGCAAACAGTCCCTCTATAGACCCCGTTCCTGCACACAGTCCTTCTATAAACCCTGTTCCTGCAGACAGTCCCTCTAGACCCTGTTCCTGCACACAGTCCTTCTATAGACCCTGTTCCTGCACACAGTCCTTCTATAGACCCTGTTCCTGCACACAGTCCTTCTTTAGATCCTGGTCATGCAAACAGTCCTTCTATAGACCCTGTTCCTGCACACAGTCCTTCTTTAGATCCTTGTCATGCAAACAGTCCTTCTATAGGCCCTGTTCCTGCACACAATCCTTCTATAGACCCTTTTCCTGCACACAGTCCTTCTATAGACCCTGTAACTGCAAACAGTCCTTCTATAGACCCTGTTCCTGCACACAATCCTTCTATAGACCCTGTTCCTGCACACAATCATTCTATAGACCCTGTTCCTGCACAAAGTCCTTCTATAGACCCTGTTCCTGCACACAGTCCTTCTATAGACCCTGATCCTGCACACAGTCCTTCTATAGACCCTGTTCCTGCACGAAGTCCTTCTATAGACCCTGTTCCTGCACACAGTCCTTCTATATACCTGGTCATGCAAACAGTCCTTCTATAGACCCTGTTCCTGCACACAGCCCTTCTATAGGCCCTGTTCCGGCACACAGTCCTTCTATAGACCCTGTTCCTGCACACAGCCCTTCTATAGGCCCTGTTCCTGCACACAGTCCTTCTATAGACCCTGTTCCTGCACACAGCCCTTCTATAGGCCCTGTTCCTGCACACAGTCCTTCTATAGACCCTGTTCTTGCACACAGTCCTTCTATAGACCCTGCTCCTGCACACAGTCCCTCTAGACCCTGTTCATGCACACAGTCCTTCTATAGACCCTGTTCCTGCACACAGTCCTTCTATAGACCCTGTTCCTGCACACAGTCCTTCTATAGACCTGGTCATGCAAACAGTCCTTCTATAGACCCTGTTCCTGCACACAGTTCTTCTATAAACCCTGTTCCTGCACACAGTCCCTCTAGACCCTGTTCCTGCACACAGTCCTTCTATGGACCCTGTTCCTGCACACAGTCCTTCTATAGATCCTGTTCCTGCACACAGTCCTTCTATAGACCCTGTTCCTGCACACAGTCCTTCTTTAGATCCTGGTCATGCAAACAGTCCTTCTATAGGCCCTGTTCCTGCATGCAGTCCTTATATAGACCCTGTTCCTGCATGCAGACCTTCTATAGACCATGTTCCTGCACACACTCCTTCTATAGACCCATTTCCTGCACACAGTCCTTCTATAGACCCTGTAACTGCAAACAGTCCTTCTATAGACCCATTTCCTGCACACAGTCCTTCTATAGACCCTGTAACTGCAAACAGTCCTTCTATAGACCCTGTTCCTGCACACAATCCTTCTATAGACCCGGTTCCTGCACGCAGTCCTTCTATAGACCCTGTTCCTGCACACAATCCTTCTATAGACCCTGTTCCTGCACACAATCCTTCTATAGACCCTGTTCCTGCACAAAGTCCTTCTATAGACCCTGTTCCTGCACACAGTCCTTCTATAGACCCTGATCCTGCACACAGTCCTTCTATAGACCCTGTTCCTGCACAAAGTCCTTCTATAGACCCTGTTCCTGCACACAGTCCCTCTACACCCTGTTCCTGCACACAGTCTCTCTACACCCTGTTCCTGCACCCAGTCCTTCTATAGACCCTGTTCCTGCACACAGTCCTTCTATAGACCCTGTTCCTGCACACAGTTCTTCTATAGACCCTTTTCCTGCACACAGTCCTTCTATAGACCCTGTTCCTGAAAACAGTACTTCTATAGACCCTGTTCCTGCACACATTCCCCCTAAAGACCCTGTTCCTGCACACAGTCCTTCTATAGACCCTGTTCCTGCACACAATCCTTCTATAGATCCTGTTCCTGCACGCAGTCCTTCTATAGACCCTGTTCCTGCAAACAGTCCTTCTATAGACCCTGTTCCTGCACACAATCCTTCTATAGACCCTGTTCCTGCAAACAGTCCTTCTATAGACCCTGTTCCTGCACACAATCCTTCTATAGACCCTGTTCCTGCACACAATCCTTCTATAGACCCTGTTCCTGCACAAAGTCCTTCTATAGACCCTGTTCCTGCACACAGTCCTTCTATAGACCCTGATCCTGCACACAGTCCTTCTATAGACCCTGTTCCTGCACAAAGTCCTTCTATAGACCCTGTTCCTGCACACAGTCCCTCTACACCCTGTTCCTGCACACAGTCTCTCTACACCCTGTTCCTGCACACAGTAATTCTATAGACCCTGTTCCTGCACCCAGTCCTTCTATAGACCCTGTTCCTGCACACAGTCCTTCTATAGACCCTGTTCCTGCACACAGTCCTTCTATAGACCCTGTTCCTGAAAACAGTACTTCTATAGACCCTGTTCCTGCACACATTCCCCCTAAAGACCCTGTTCCTGCACACAGTCCTTCTATAGACCCTGTTCCTGCACACATTCCCCCTAAAGACCCTGTTCCCGCACACAGTCCCTCTACACCCTGTTCCTACACACAGTCCTTCTATAGACCCTGTTCCGGCACACATTCCCCCTAAAGACCCTGTTCCTGCACACATTCATCCCAAAGACCCTGTTCCTGCACACAGTCCTTCTATAGACCCTGTTCCTGCACACAGTCCTTCTATAGACCCTGTTCCTGCACACAGTCCCTCTATAGACCCTGTTCCTGCACACAGTCCCTCTACACCCTGTTCCTGCACACAGTCTCTCTACACCCTGTTCCTGCACACAGTCCTTCTATAGACCCTGTTCCTGCACACAGTCCCTCTACACCCTGTTCCTGCACACAGTCCTTCTATAGACCCTGTTCCTGCAAACAGTCCTTCTATAGACCCTGTTCCTGCACACAATCCTTCTATAGACCCTGTTCCTGCACAAAGTCCTTCTATAGACCCTGTTCCTGCACACAGTCCTTCTATAGACCCTGATCCTGCACACAGTCCTTCTATAGACCCTGTTCCTGCACAAAGTCCTTCTATAGACCCTGTTCCTGCACACAGTCCCTCTACACCCTGTTCCTGCACCCAGTCTCTCTACACCCTGTTCCTGCACCCAGTCCTTCTATAGACCCTGTTCCTGCACACAGTCCTTCTATAGACCCTGTTCCTGCACACAGTCCTTCTATAGACCCTTTTCCTGCACACAGTCCTTCTATAGACCCTGTTCCTGAAAACAGTACTTCTATAGACCCTGTTCCTGCACACATTCCCCCTAAAGACCCTGTTCCTGCACACAGTCCTTCTATAGACCCTGTTCCTGCACACAATCCTTCTATAGATCCTGTTCCTGCACGCAGTCCTTCTATAGACCCTGTTCCTGCAAACAGTCCTTCTATAGACCCTGTTCCTGCACACAATCCTTCTATAGACCCTGTTCCTGCACACAATCCTTCTATAGACCCTGTTCCTGCACAAAGTCCTTCTATAGACCCTGTTCCTGCACACAGTCCTTCTATAGACCCTGATCCTTCACACAGTCCTTCTATAGACCCTGTTCCTGCACAAAGTCCTTCTATAGACCCTGTTCCTGCACACAGTCCTTTTTTAGACCCTGGTCATGCAAACAGTCCTTCTATACACCCTGTTCCTGCACACAGTCCCTCTACACCCTGTTCCTGCACACAGTCTCTCTACACCCTGTTCCTGCACACAGTAATTCTATAGACCCTGTTCCTGCACCCAGTCCTTCTATAGACCCTGTTCCTGCACACAGTCCTTCTATAGACCCTGTTCCTGCACACAGTCCTTCTATAGACCCTTTTCCTGCACACAGTCCTTCTATAGACCCTGTTCCTGAAAACAGTACTTCTATAGACCCTGTTCCTGCACACATTCCCCCTAAAGACCCTGTTCCTGCACACAGTCCTTCTATAGACCCTGATCCTGAAAACAGTACTTCTATAGACCCTGTTCCTGCACACATTCCCCCTAAAGACCCTGTTCCTGCACACAGTCCTTCTATAGACCCTGTTCCTGCACATATTCCCCCTAAAGACCCTGTTCCCGCACACAGTCCCTCTACACCCTGTTCCTGCACACAGTCCATCTATAGACCCTGTTCCTGCACACATACCCTGTTCCTGCACACATTCATCCCAAAGACCCTGTTCCTGCACACAGTCCTTCTATAGACCCTGTTCCTGCACACAGTCCTTCTATAGACCCTGTTCCTGCACACAGTCCTTCTATAGACCCTGTTCCTGCACACAGTCCTTCTATAGACCCTGTTCCTGCACACATTCCCCCTTAAAGACCCTGTTCCTGCACACATTCATCCCAAAGACCCTGTTCCTGCACACAGTCCTTCTAAAGACCCTGTTCCTAGACCCTGTTCCTGCACACAGTCCTTCTATAGACCCTGTTCCTGCACACAGTCCTTCTATAGACCCTGTTCCTGCACACAGTCCTTCTATAGACCCTGTTCCTGCACACAGTCCCTCTATAGACCCGGTTCCTGCACACAGTCCCTCTACACCCTGTTCCTGCACACAGTCCCTCTACACCCTGTTCCTGCACACAGTCTTTCTACACCCTGTTCCTGCACACAGTCCCTCTACACCCTGTTCCTGCACACAGTCCTTCTATAGACCCTGTTCCTGTATGCATTCTCCCCATGCACGCCTTTTTCCCATTTTAGATTTGGTAATCCCCAGGTGACCCCATAGTGCCAGGATAGGTAGAGAAGCAATTGGCAGCCAGGCATGCAGTGAGCAGTGATGGTGATCCTCACCTGTCTTGTCTTTGGTCTTCTCCTCTGATATCCTTATCCTGCGGTCTCGGGGTATTGGCTCATCCAGGTCCTCGCTGACATAGTCCGGAGCCTGAGTGGTCCCATTGGCTCCCGGAGTAGCTCTGGGGCTGCTGGATCTGGTGGGGGTCCTCTTTGTGCTGGTCACAGTGCTGGCAGTGCTGGTGTGGGGGGCCGGGGATGCCAGGCAGAGCCAGGAGGCCAGCAGGAGCATTGGGCACAGGTACATGGCACTGACAGCTCTGCACAGACTTACAGAGAACTGAGCAGCCAGTCAGTGTTATAGAGAGAGAATCACTGAGAGCAGCTTTATAGAGTCTCCCCCCCCCCAAACTTCACCACCCCCCCTCCGTCCCAAACCTCACCTCCTCCTCTCCATCCCAAACCTCACCTCCTCCTCTCCTCACCTCCTCCTCTCCTCCACAACCTCACCACCCCCCCTCCATCCCAAACCTCACCTCCTCCTCTCCTCACCACCCCCTCTCCTCCACAACCTCCCCCAACCCAACATTCCTCAACCAGCCCGAGTGCAGCCACAAAGAGCCAACACACTGCTATATAATGTACTGACACCAACACACTGCTATATAATGTACTGACACCAACACACTGCTATATAACGTACTGACACCAACACACTGCTATATAATGTACTGACACTGACACACTGCTATATAATGTACTGACACCAACACACTGCTATATAACGTACTGACACCAACACACTACTATATAATGTACTGACACTGACACACTGCTATATAATGTACTGACACTGACCCACTGCTATATAATGTACTGACACCAACACAATACTATATAATGTACTGACACTGACACACTGCTATATAATGTACTGACACACTACTATATAATGTACTGACACACTACTATATAATGTACTGACACTGACACACTGCTATATAATGTACTGACACACTACTATATAATGTACTGACACTGACACACTGCTATATAATGTACTGACACTGACACACTGCTATATAATGTACTGACACACTACTATATAATGTACTGACACACTGCTATATAATGTACTGACACACTGCTATATAATGTACTGACACACTACTATATAATGTACTGACACACTGCTATATAATGTACTGACACTGACACACTGCTATATAATGTACTGACACACTACTATATAATGTACTGACACTGACACACTACTATATAATGTACTGACACTGACACACTACTATATAATGTACTGACACTGACACACTGCTATATAATGTACTGACACACTGCTATATAATGTACAGACACACTGCTATATAATGTACAGACACACTGTTATATAATGTACAGACACACTGTTATATAATGTACAGACACACTGCTATATAATGTACTGACACTGATCCACTGCTATATAATGTACTGACACTGACCCACTACTATATAACGTACTGACACAATACTATATAATGTACTGACACGCAGACAGGAAGTGGCCGAAAAGGTCTGGAGGAGAACAGCAGCACTGAGATGAAGAAAGAAAAATGAAAAAAAAAAGTCAAAAACTGAATATTATGATTTAAAAAAAAAAGAACATGGAAATTGTTGCTAAAAATAGTAATTCTATTCAGTGGAAAGAACAATGTCATCCACTAAGGGGGTATTTAAAAAAATAAATTATTTGCAGAGAAATTTGTCACATTGGCAAAATCATGCACTTTCACTGGACAGATTCTCTTTAAAATAGAAAAATAATGCGTTTGGCCACTAGATGGCGACAAGTCACATGACATTTAGCACCACCTAGTGGCCAAAATGTATTTTTTTCATTTTAAATCAATGAAAAACTATCTACCAACACAGGAAATAGCTGACAATTGAAGTGTTACTAAACCCACAACAATAAAATCATTGTGTATATGCAGTAAAGCATGCTGGTTATACTCACTGTGGAACCTAAGGGGTTAATCCTCCGCATTGTGTAAAAAGGCTGTTGGATCCTGTCCTCCCCTTCTTCCACTGTCCCAAATTCATCTGCTGATAGAACAGAGCCTTGAGGGCACTCTGCACATGCTCAGTCTGCTGTGTATTGCTAGAGAGTTTTTTGTTTTTTATTTGCACACAATGAATGTACATGAACTTTTAGTGGGCAAATTTTCTAAAACTGAAAATACTACATATTGCCACTAGATAGCGCTAAGTATCATAATACTTGGCGCCATCTAGTGGCCAAATTTGGTCATTTCTCTTTTAAATCAATGAAAGGTTTCATACTGATTTAAAACAGAAAATACCACATTTGGTCACTAGTTGGGGGTGAAGTAGCGAAGGGCCATAAGGAGTTAGTTCTGTGCCAATGGGGGTAAAAAAAACGAAACAAAAAGGTACAAGGCTATTTCCTGTGCTGGTCATTTTTTTTTTTTTTATTGATTTAAAATAGAAAATACTGCATTTGGCCACTAGATGGGGCTAAGTACCATGATACCTAGCACCATCTAGTGGCCAAATGCTTTTTTATTTTTTATTTTTCATTTTAATACAATTTCCAGCCATTCCCTGTGCTGGTCAAATTAAATTTTACTGATTTAAAAAAAAAAAAAAAAAAAAAAAAGCATTTGGCTACTAGACGGTGCTAGGTGTCATGATACTTCACCCCAGCTAGTGACCAAATGTGGTATTTTTTTTTTTTTTTAAATCAGTATAGAACCTTTCATTAAAACAGAAATTACACAGTATTGCCACTAGATGGCGCTTAGTATCATAATACCTAGCACCATCTAGTGGCCAAATGCTTTTTTATTTTTTATTTTTGTCATTTTAACTCAATTTCCAGCCATTCCCTGTGCTGGTCAAATGTTTTTTTTACTGATTGAAAAAAAAAAAAAAAGCATTTGGCCACTAGATGGTGCTAGATGTCATGATACTTCACCCTAGCTAGTGACCAAATGTGGTATTTTCTATTTTAAATCAATAAAAAAAAAAAAAAAATACATTTGACCAGCACAGGCAATAGCCTATTATAGCCTATATATTGTTTTTATTTAATTTTTTAACCCCTTGGCACAGAACAAACTCTTTATGGCCCAAAGTTACATGATATGCCAGCTAGTGACCAAATGTGGTATTTTTTTTTTTTTTTTAAATCAGTATAAAACCTTTCATTAAAACAGAAATTACAGAGTATTGCCACTAGATGGTGCTAAGTGTCATGATACCTACCACCATCTAGTGGCCAAATGCATTTTTATTTTTGTCATTTTAACCACTTCAGCCCGGACCAATTGGCAGCCAAAGGACCAGGCCCCTTTTTGTGATTCGGCACTGCGTCGCTTTAACTGACAATTGCGCGGTCGTGCGACGTGGCTCCAAAACAAAATTGGCGTCCTTTTTTTCCCACAAATAGAGTTTTCTATTGGTGGTATTTGATCGCCCCTGCGGTTTTTATTTTTTGCGCTATAAACAAAAATAGAGCGACAATTTTGAAAACAATGCAATATTTTTTGCTTTTTGCTATAATAAATATCCCCAAAAAATATATAAAAAAACTTTTTTTTTCCTCAGTTTAGGCCGATACGTATTCTTCTACATTAAAAAAAATCGCAATTAGCGATTATTGATTGGTTTGCGCAAAAGTTATAGCGTTTACAAAATAGGGGATAGTTTTATAGCATTTTTATTAATATTTTTTTCTTTACTAGTAATGGCGGCGATCAGCGATTTTTATTGTGACTGCGACATTATGGCGGACACATCGGACATTTTTGACACATTTTTGGGACCGTTGTCATTTATACAGCAATCAATGCTATTTAAATGCATTGGTTCCTGTATAAATGACAGTTGTAGTGAAGGGGTTAACCACTAGGGGGAGGGGAGGGGTTATGGGCTGTGACGTGTGTGGTTTTTTTTACATTAGGGGGCGGGGCTGACGTCTGACGTCATTGATCGGCTTTCCCGATGACCGGGAACAGCCGATCAATGACAGGCAGTCAGGAAGTAGGAAGCGCGGGGAGAGGTTTGTTTACACAGACCTCTCCCCGTTCTTCAGCTCCATAACCCGATCGCGGGACACCAGCGGCGATCGGGTCCGCTGGTCCCGTGGCCGGGGTCACGGAGCTCCCGACCCACGGGCAGGCAAATGCACGATCACGTACAGGTACGTGATTCTGCCTGCCCGTGCCATTCTGCTGACGTATATATGCAGTGGCCGGTCGGGAAGCGGTTAACTCAATTTCCAGCCTGGTCAAATTCAATTTTACTGATTAAAAAATGTAATTTAATTAAATGTTTTTCATTAATTTAAAACTAAACAAAAAAAATGCATTTGGCCACTAGATGGTGCTAGGTATCATGACACTTAGCGCCATCTAGTGGCACTATTCTGTAATTTCTGTTTTAATGAAAGGTTTTATACTGATTTAAAAAAGAAAATACCACATTTGGTCACTAGCTGGGGGTGAAGTATCATGTAACGTGTGGCCATAAAGAGTTTGTTCTGTGCCAATGGGGTAAAAAAATAAATAAATAAAAAAACAATATATAGGCTATATAAACTATTGCCTGTGCTGGTCAAATGTTTTTTTTTTATTGATTTAAAATAGAAAATACCACATTTGGTCACTAGCTGGGGGTGAAGTATCATAACACCTAGCACCATCTAGTGGCCAAATGCTTTTTTTTTTTTTTTTTAATCAGTAAAAAACATTTGACCAGCACAGGGAATGGCTGGAAATCGATTTAAAATGAAAAAAATTAAAAATTAAAATGCATTTGGCCACTAGATGGTGCTAGGTATCATCAAAAAAAAAAAGTGAAAACACATGTAAATAGAGCCCGGGAGTCGCGCACCCCAATAGATATACGGCAAAATGGAAATGTTCTCCCAGAGGGTTTTTTTAGCGACAAGGTGCGTTGGTCAAAACACTGACAATGTATTAAAATCAATTCTTGTTTTTTAATTATGAAAAGGCAGCACTGATTGTATCCACCTACACCCCGAAAATGAAAAAAAAAAGTCCCTCCTCCGCTCCCACCCCATTGGCCCCTCTGTTAACCTGATGGGGCCCAGTGAAATGTAATTTAAGCCCTGGTAAGCAAGTAGGAGCGGGGGGGGGGGGTGGTCTAGTAAAAAACATTTATTCATTTAAAAAGAAATGAACAATAAAGCTGCCCTAGCCCCCCCCAGCTGTTTAGCTGATGGGGTCCGGGCCCAGTACAACAGGACCGGTTGTACTGCCTTATCAGTGGCTCTGCCTGCATTACAGGTATAAAGTGCAGGCCATGTCACCAAGGTCATATAAAACAAAGACCTCAGGTACTTATACTAGCTGCATTTTACTCACACTGGTGCATAGCTCCCAACTGTCTCTGATTTCGAGGGATTGTCCCTGATTTGGAACAATGTCCCTCATTCCTCCTCATTTGTCCCTCATTTTTGGTCTGATCTATATAGTTGTATATAAAATGCACTTTTTTTATCTTTCAAAAAGTGTTTCCCGGCGCTAAACCTTTCATCTGATTTCTAAATTGCTGCAATTGTAAATTTTAAAGCTAATATAAATGAATAGTCGTGGTAAAAAAAAACCATGGTGGATTTAATTAACCTTTTTTTTTTCAGTTAGGTCTCCTTTAAGGGGGTGTGGCAAGGGGGCGTGTCCTATGCCTACATACGTTTGCTAGTAGGTGTCCCTCATTCCCATCTCAAAATTTTGGGAGGTGTGCTGGTGTCACCTGATTTCTGATGATCACAGCCGGGCACGCACTGCGCATGCGCAAGTCACGCTGCGCTGTATCTTGAATGGCCGGGCAATCTTCTGGGACCTGTGATGTGTCCCAGAAGATTGCAGGGAGGGAGGAGGGGGAGAGGTGAACTTCCACTCTGCGCTGCAGTGCCATGTGAGGAAGTGGGAGCTGGGTACCTGTCAAAACTAGGCACCCACCCCCCCCCCCCCCCCAAAAAAAAAAATTACATGCCAAATGTGGTATGTCAGGGGGTCATGAGTACTTAAAGCGGAAGTTCCACTTTTGGGTGGAACTCTGCTTTAAATATGTAGAATTAAATGAAATGAATTCATTTTAATATTTAATATATACATTATTATTATTATTATTGTTGTTAACAATAATAATAATAATAATAACAACTAATTCGTTATTATTTCGTTTATTTAGCGAATTATAATTTTTTTTGGGGGGGGGGGGGGGGTTACGAGAGCTGCCATTGCTTGTTAATTTAATTTAATAATATTTAATATATACATTATTACTATTATTATTGTTGTTGTTGTTACTAGACATGTGCAATTTGTTTCGTTTTTTTTTTTTCGTTTTTCGTTAAAATTCGTTATATTCGTTTATTCGTTATCGTACGAATGAACGAACGATTCACTAAAAATTTTAACGAATAACGAAAGTTCGAATCGAACGAATACGAAAAACAACGAAAATCCGAAATAATCAAATTAGAAACAACAAAACTACAAAAGAAATCCGAAAAACGAAAACAGGAACAACGAAAATCGAAATGAACGAAAAAATTTGTACATTCGTAACTTTTTTTTTTGTTGAATTGGTAATTTTCTGTGTCCCTTACAATGGCGCTGCTTAACACGCTTCGAATGGATTGAACGAAAAAATTTGTACATTCGTAACTTTTTTTTTCGATTCGTAATTTTCCGTGTCTCTTACAATGTAATAATAGCATACACATTACATAACATTATGAATTATGCTCCGATTACGAATCTACGAAAACAATGTTACGAAAGTACGAATAAATCAATCTAACGAAAGTACGAATGTAACTAAATCTACGAAAATACGAATGCGTCCGAATTTTGAATAAAAGAAAATTAAACTAACGGAAAAACGAATCAACGAAAA
Source organism: Lithobates sylvaticus (assembly GCA_028564925.1). Taxonomy (NCBI): domain Eukaryota; kingdom Metazoa; phylum Chordata; class Amphibia; order Anura; family Ranidae; genus Lithobates; species Lithobates sylvaticus. The sequence goes on along the minus strand of CM053026.1, from coordinate 16,249,572 downwards.
AATAACTCTTACGAAAATATGAATCGTTACGAATACGAACACCGACGACTTACGAAATTACGAATCGTTACGAATCAACGAAAACGAAAGAAACAAAACGAAAATAAATACATTTTTCTATTGTGCACATGTCTAGTTGTTACTAATAATAATAATAATAACAACAAATTCATTATTATTTTGAGCAAATTATCATTCATTTATTTATTTAATTTTTTTTAGTTTTTTACAAGAGCTGCCATTATTACTAGGTTGTTGTTTTTTTTTTTTTTTTTTTTTTTTTTTTTTATAACATTATTTTATTGTTTTTCAAAATTAAGCAGAACAAAATATGCTTACATAGTAGTAAGAATACATAGGGAAGTAAATTACCGGGAAAGAAAACATACATGTGAATGTACAATGTATATGTAAAGCGCTGCATAAATTGATGGCGCTATATAAGCACCTTAAATAATAATAATAATAATGCATAAAAGTTTTAACCACTTCCCTACCCACGTATTGTCATATGACGCCCACAAGGTGGATCTCCCATCCTGGGTGGGCGTCATATGACGTCCTCTCATTCCCGGCCGCCTGGGGGGCGCGCGCACCCGCGGCGTCGCTCGGGACCCGGTGCGAGTGCCCGGCGGCCGCGATGTCCGCCGGGCACCCGCGATTGCCCCTTTAAAACAACTGGACCGCGCGGGACCGTGGAGCTGTGTGTGTAATGATGGGGTGTAAACACACAGCTCCACGTCCTGTCAGCGGGCGAGGAGACCGATCATGTGATCCCAGTACGGAGGAACACACACTGATCGGTCTCCTCCCCTTGTGAGTCCCCTCCCCCCACAGTTAGAATCACTTCTTTAGGTTACACATTAACCCCTGCAGCGCCCCCTAGTGTTAACCCCTTCCCTGCCAGTCACATTTACACAGTAATCAATGCAATTTTATAGCAACGATCGCTGTGTAAATGTAAATGGTTCCAAAAATGTGTCAAAAGTGTCCGAAGTGTCCGCCGCAATGTCGCAGTCACGGAAAAAAAAATCGCAGATCGCCGCCATTACTAGTAAAAAAAAAAAAAATGCAATAAATCTATCCCCTATTTTGTAGACGCTATAACTTTTGCGCAAACCGATCTATATACGCTTATTGCGATTTTTTTTTAACCAAAAATATGTAGAAGAATACGTATCGGCCTAAACTGAGGAAAAAAATAGTTTTTTTTAAAAAAAAATGGGATATTTATTATAGCAAAAAGTAAAAAATATTGTGTTTTTTTTCAAAATTGTCGCTCTTCTTTTGTTTATAGCGCAAAAAATAAAAACCGCAGGGGCGATCAAATACCACCAAAAGAAAGCTCTATTTGTGGGAAAAAAAGGACATCAATTTTGTTTGGGTGCAACGTCGCACGACCGCGCAATTGTTAGTTAAAGCGACGCAGTGCCGAATCGCAAAAAAGTGCTCTGGTAAGGAAGGGGGTAAAATGGCCCGGGGCTGAAGCGGTTAAGTAATAGAATTGATTGTCCTGGAAAGAACAAAGCATTAACAATAGGGTTCGGAAGTTGCAGGCAAAGCCAAACACCGTAGGGTAAGTATATCATTATTTTAAAATGTTATTTATTAAATAATAAGAATAAATACATATTTAATATTTAGATGCTTTAACTAATTTACTAATATTTAATATATATATATATATTATTATTAATGTCATCAAAACTGCATGTAATTTATTTTTGTGCAAATAGAGCTAAAGCGAATGTTCTCATACACGTTCCTCTGCAGATCGAATGTTGTTCTTTAACCACTTGCCGATATATACGCAATCCTGCGCTTCCGGGTATCGAGTGCGCGCCAGCGCCGGCTCGCTCCTGCTGTGATTCTACATAGCGGCAGCTGACCGGTCGCTGGAACCTGCTGATCATCCTGTACACAGGGAGATCGGCGTTCTCAATGTAGGGAAGGCATGGATCCTCTGCTCCTGCAGGGACGTGGATCCCTGCCTTCCCTTAGTAAAAGCACCTCCCCCCACTACAGTAAAACACCGGCTAGGCACACATTTAACCCTTTGATCGCCCCCCCTGATGTTTAACCCCCTTCCCAGCCAGTGTCATTAGTAAGGTGATAGTGTTAATCAATACAATGGTAGCATGCAGATAACAGGGCATCAAAGCCACATGTACTGCATGTTGTAGAAAAAGACCAGCAATTTCAGGGGGTCCTAAAGAACAGATAATATATAATATAAAATTATTGGGAATTAATCTATTGGACATGCTCAAGACTACATGGCATACCAGTGGATCTACACAGCATTACTTACTTTGAACCCGATTGGGGAATAAGAGTCTGTTCGTGGTCAACGCTGCCTGGAATCTGAGAGGGATAGTAGGTACCTATGAGTTTATATATATCCCAAAGTGGCAGGGGAATATGATAGGTCCCCAACCTGGAGCACCGCCCACCCCCCCCCCACACCGTACAGCCTGCCCATCAAGGCAAAGGAGGATGGAGCCGGCCATCATAGGCGGCCCCCTACGTGGCTTCCACGGTGTCCTGGGACAGGAAAACCCACCGGCATCTGCCGTCACTACCGCAGCAATGCGTGTGACGTCATGACGTGCCGTGCACATCCAGACACATGCGCAGAATGCCAATTGACGCCCGGAGTGATCCCGGGACGCCGCCGGTGTCCTGTTTGATAGTGTCCCCCATCGGATACTGTCCGCTGTGTACTGCGCATGAGCAGTACGGATGCCAAGCACATTCCAAAAATATCCGAAGATGGACGGCGCCTGCGCCGTGAGTCCAGGTTCAAGCCCCACCATCCAAGTGGACATAGAGTTAGAATAAAAAAAGAGCCGAGCGCAGCGAGGCCATGTCCGAAGCGAGGCGAGCAAAGCGAGCCCGCGAGGGGCCCTCTAACTTTGTGCAGCCCTATGTCCACTTGGATGGTGGGGCTTGCACCTGGACTCACAGCGCAGGCGCCGTTCATCTTCAGAGATTTTCCGATTTTCCTTGTGCTCCGTACTGCGCAATCGCTGTGTCTGCGCAGTACGGGGCAGACACTATTCAATAGGCAGACATATTATGACAGAACACCGGCAGGGAAGAGCTCCCTCCGGTGGATAGCTAAAAGAAGGACGCCCTTGGGAACACAGGTACATAGGGAAAAGGACAGCAAATGGTGCCATCATGCCCCCCCTCCCCCTGCCTGCCATGAAGCCCCCATTGGCCAGAAAGAATGAAGGCAGCCCAAAAATGTGCAGTCGCCAGGAGCACCGAGCACGCAACCAGGAACCGCAACCTGAAAGGCACAGAATTAGAAAAGTTGTGTAAACATGGGTATTAAAAGCCCAAATTACACTTAAACAATGATACTTTAATAAACAATAAACAAAATACATGAGCATGTTCTAGAATAAACGTTTTGTCAAAAAACAAAGAAAACTACTAAATGACAATAAAAAAATTGCAAAAGGGCACTATACCTAATGTACTAAATGGGTGTATCGGAAAAATGATTGTGTTTTGCCTGATTCACAGCCTTCCACAAATGGGGCAAAGGAGATGCACTCATTCAGGCCTGGATAGACTGTTGCCTGAATATCCACCTCTGCTCCCGCTGGAGGAGGTATTTATTCCAATCGCCGCCGCTGGCCAGAATTTGTATCCGGACCAAGGGCGACAAAGGACAGTTTGGGCATCTGGTAGCCATGTTTGGACACTATGTGTCTACTGAGTGGCAGAAATTGATTACCAATTTGCATACTGTAAATATGCTGCGCTATGCGGCATCGGAATTCTTGTCTGGTTTTACCTATGTAAAATGCGTTGCCTTTCGCAGAGTATCATGTAGGCTAGGCCTTGAGTACGGCAATTGGCAAAATGGGAAGGTGAGAACATCTCTCTATTCGGCCGTGGAAAATCTTTTCTTTTTTAATAAGGGGACACTGAGAGCAGTGACCGCATGGGAAAGAGCCTCTAGCAGGACAGTGCTCTTTCATCGGTTCTCCCCTAAACTCGCTTGTAATAGTCTGTCCCTGATTGACATAGCCCTTCTGAAAGAGATAGAGGGAGTATTGGAGACAAATTTCTGGATTTTCAAATCATCAGTTAGGATCAGTGATGTAAGTAACTCGGTTAAAATAAACGGAGTTACTTAACGCAGTTACTTTAGAGGGTAACGAGTAATCTAACTGATTACTTTTGCCCTCATGGTAACGCTGTTCCCATTACTTGGGCGGCGTTACCGCAATTACATCTACCGCCCGGGACCAGGTAGACGGGACTCGCAAAGGAAGTGAATGTCGCCGCCTCCATCGGCGAGATTGACACCTCGCAAGCCCCATCACCTGGTATGGATTTAAAGGGGAACCCCTACGCCGAAAAAACAGTTGACCAATGACGCTGGATAATTGATCTAATTTGTTTGTGTTGCTTATAAAAACCGCATAATTAGACGGGTTGTGTTACAATCTGACAACTGTTTGGACTGAGTTTTGTAAAGAAGATCGATGTGGGACTTGGTGGCCGCTTCGTTAAACGCTTTGCGTAAACCGGACCGACTGTATCCCCTTTTCCAGGTGTCAGTCTTGACGTTTTAGCTGCCTCCTCCCTGAAGAGGCCCTCATCGGAGCAATTTCTACAGAGGCGCAAATATTGTCCAAAAAAGTATGGAATTCTTTAATGGAAGAGGGTGAAAACTATCGGCATGTAGCACAGTGTTTCCGGCCGTCTCTTTCCTAAATAGAGTGCTGCACAATCTCCCTTCAGCAGTTGAAGAGATCCGAACGTCAAGAAAGGTAATGGTACTGCGGTCAAAGGTCATGGTAAATTAAAAATTTTGATTATAAATATTAATATGATCAAAAAACGTTTTGAGCATATCTTCTGTGCCCTCCCAGACGATGAAGACATCGTCAATGTACCTGAGCCATGTTGTAATATGGCCCACATACTCTACGAGGTCCCTATCGCCCGGGAGAGACAGCTCCCACTCCCCCAGGTACAAATTGGTGTAAGATGGGGCACAACATGTCCCCATCGCTACGCCTTGCACCTGGAGGTAGTGGGAGCTATCAAAGAGAAAAAAGTTGTTCTTCAATATGAACTTGAGACCCTTGAGGATGAACACGTTAAGTGTTCTATCATGGAGGGAGCCATACTGGAGAATCCTGGATATAGCAGCCAGACCTTTCTCATTGGGGATAGAGCTATACAGAGCTTCAATGTCCAAAGCAACCAAAATGAATTTGCTAGTCAAGACTATTTTCGTCAATTGTTTGTAAAAAGTGAATTGTGCCTTTAATAAACGAGGGCAGTGCAAGAGCATAGGGTTGTAGGAAACAGTTGATTACGCTACTTAAGTTTTCGGAGATACTCCCATTCCCAGAAACAATAGGACGTCCTGTGGGATCAAGAGGGTTTTTATGGATCTTTGGCAGGCTATAGAACGTGGCCACTCAAGGGGGTTTCGTTCGATATAAACTCCCAAAGATCTTTGGAAATAATGCCGTGGCCATATGTTTGATCAACACACCTATAAAAAAAAGATTGTTTGATCTGTCTATTCGCACAGAGGAAATATTCTTGTACCATAGAGAATTGTTCAAAATTCTAAGGCACGTGCATTTGTAGTGGGAGTTGTCCATTATGACAACATTCCCTCCCTTATCGGAAGCCTTTAATATAATCGACTTGTTTTTACTTAACTGTTCCAAGGCCATATTTTCTTCCACTGTAAGATTAGTGGGATGGTTTTTGTTTAATGTTAATTTACATAGATCCCTGATGGTTTGTTTTCGAAAAATTGATACATTAGGATTAATGCTGGGGGAAGGGAATTTCATTGATGTTTTTTTTTAAAAGTAGTGGTAGATTTATTAATATCCTCAAGGATTTGATCCAGATCAATTTGATCAATCAAATCGAGAGTGTTGTTTCCTTGAAAGAGAAGTGTCGGGCCTCGTAGAGCTCTGAACTCTTTCATGCTATAACTGGACCAGTCCGTAGTCTTGATATGTGCCTCATTTGCCTCATCACATACATGCATTTCAGTAGTAATTTACATACAAATAGGTGATCACAGACATACACCTTAAAGAGATCAAAGTTTGCTCAAAAGTCAAGCCACGAGAAAGCACATTGATTTCCACATCAGTTAGTTCATATGAAGATAGATTAATTACGCTTGGGGGTCGGGCTGTATCCGAATCACATAGGGATCCAGACCTCTCCCTCCCTTTCAGAGGTGGCTCTCTAATTATGCAAATTAGGCGGCCGCCTTAGGCCTCGCACTCCCAGGGGCCTCGCAGCCGCCTAATTTGCCTGACGTGTGTGGGAGTTGGAGGGCATGTCCCCCAGTCGGTGTCCCCAGGGCCGTCTCTCTGCCCACTACTACTTTTACCCCTGCCAGGGGCGGACTGTTCAATTCAGCACTGCCAGGGGTGATGTCCCAGGGTCAGTGGGTGGCTCCATGTACTCCCCTCTCCTGACTCCTCCCCTTCTGCCAGGCTCTGTGGATCTCCTGCCATGTGCAGAGCCCAGCTAATGCCAGCAGCGGCCGGGCAGCTCTCACTCTGCTCCACTCTCCAGGATGAATGTCTGTAATGGAGGACCTGCCAATGCCAGACCAGGCGCCCAGCGATCATCGGGGAGACTGTCTGCCACCGGAGCTTCCAGGTACAGAATGATGATGGTCCTGCCCGATACTGACACATCCCGTGACGTCACCCCTGACCGAAGGGGCTCCGATAATCACTACTGCCAGCCGCCAAACACAGCCCTGATGATATATATGCCATCTGGCATATCATGGCACCTACTGACCCCCCCTCTCATCACCAAAATTCTAGAAACTGTGAATTCATAGTTCATAGGATTTAAGGCTTTTAATATATGCAATTTGTACAGTTATTTTTTTATCGCTTGAATTATTTTTCAGATTTTGGGCGTGAGTGGGGCCTCATGTTTAAGATTTGCCTAAGGCCTCACAAAGCCTAGAGCCGCCTCTGCTCCCTTTGGCATCTGAGGGGAGGAACTTGCTCCCCCGTGTGAGGTTTAAAGATTTAGCAATTGTGGATTTAGGATGTCCTGTCACTTGGACTTTAGTGCTCGTAATGGTAGATACATTTGAAGAAGAGGAATCTAGTTCCCCGATTTTGTTGTCACCCTCCAAATTAGTACATGCCATGGATGGAAGCTGATCAGTCTGTGGACACTCATCAGCATGGTCAGAATTGTCTTTTTGTCAATAAAGTCAATAACAAAGGTTCAACTGGGCTTTATTAAATGTTATGACCTGTGGGCATTCAGGATTTTGCAAGGCGCGCAGTTAGCATTTACTCCACAAGATGGCAGCAAAATACTGTGCCCTGTCACAATGCTGTCTCTATGGAACAATGGCCCAGAAACAGACAAGACACCTGATTCACTAAAGTGAGACATTAGTTTGCACACCTGTTTCTGCATGCTTTTTTTTTAAATTTTTTTAATGCAATACAAGGCAACAACATAAAATACACAATAGGTCGGACACAACAAAAACAGAAAGGTGTCATGTAATGTACAGTGGAAAGAAAAACTATGTGAACCCCTCGGAATGAACTGTTTTTCTGCAGTAATTTGTCATAAAATGTGATCTGATCCTCATCTAAGTCCCAACAATAGAATGACACCATGAGGTTGATTTACTAAAGGAAAATATCCTGTGCATTGCAACTGCATTCGCTCTAGATCTGCAGGGAAGCTCTAAAATGAGGGAAAGCTCTGCTGATTTCTTTCATCCAATCATGTGCAAGCAAAAATTTAGTTTTCCTTGCATGTTCCCCATAGATCTAGAGCCACTGCACTTGCAGTGCACAGACTATTCTCCTTTAGTAAAACAACCCCAATGTGCTTTAAGTTTGATAATACACAAACATTTGTAATTTCTCGTGTCTTCATTGATCACACCCTTTAAACATTCACAGTGCTGGAGAACCAAGTAAGTGAACCCCTGGCCTTTTGGCTAAGATCAAGTGTAGTATCTGTTCTTATCAGTTGCCAGGAGGTGGCGCTTGCTTACGTCCCTTATCTATAGCGAGGTGGATTAGGGGTGGCGGTGGCGGTGGCTATGCAAAACCTGCTGGTCTAAAGGCAACCTGGAGATAGCCGAAAGGGAAGCCTTCAGATGGGGATGGAGAACCACTGGGTCTGGCCAGAGGGTCGGGTCTCTGGCCTTCAGGTCTGGATTGGTGTATTCCTAGCCCCGGACAGTTATTCGGGAGTGAACACCGGCTCCTCTTCGTAGGGGGGGGGGAGGTTAGTATCTCTTGAATGTAATTAGGTAAGAGGGATGGGAGCGAAGGTTGAGTCTTCATCCAGGGCTCTTGCTAAGCTCGCAGAACTCCAGGCCTTCCTGTGTGGGGTGGGGTCTGCGTTGGTCTGGGTTGTTGGTCAGGGTTGGGACGAAAAGCCTGTGGTGAATGTGCCCCTGAAGTGGCAGTTCATGGGGTGCCATACAGTCACTGTGAGTGAGAGTCACTTTGATTTATGGCACCATGGTCATTGGCTAGGACCAGGGGAAATTTTTATTCCTGGCCGAAGGGCCGGCCATTGTATTGCACAATGGTCACTTTTCACTTCTCCCACTTCCTTCTCCCCCGCTTTCTTTTTATTTCTTCCTTTGTTTGTCACTTTTTTGTATTTTTTCTTGTTTGGTGTATACACGTTTGTCACTGTGTGATGAGAAGGGTGGGCAGGGCCGGACTGGAAATAAAATTCAGCCCTGGAAAAAATTTCATACCAGCCCCACAGCGTTATTATACCAGCGCAACAGCATAACGTCATTATTTTCTGGTTCATGAAAGGGAAAACCATACATTATTACATATATATATATATATATATATATATATATATATATATATATATATATATATATATATATATATATATATATATATATACACGGTGGGGGGTGGAGAGCATTGGGGTGGGGGCTGGAGACTGATGGGGAGAGCTGGAGAGCACCGGGGGCAGAAAGAACGGGTGGGGAGCACGGGGGGCTGAACAGCACTGTGGGGGGGCTGGAGAGCACCGGGGGCAGAAAGAACAGGGGTGGGGAGCACGGGGGGCTGGACAGCACTGTGGGGGTGGGGAGCACAGGGGGGGGGCTGGAGAGCACTGTGGGGGGTGGGGAGCACGGGGGGCTGGAGAGCACTGTGGGGGGTGGGGAGCACGGGGGGCGAGCTGGAGAGCACCGGGGGCAGAAAGAACAGGGGTGGGGAGCACGGGGGGCTGGACAGCACTGTGGGGGTGGGGAGCACAGGGGGGGCTGGAGAGCACTGTGGGGGTGGGGAGCACGGGGGGCGAGCTGGAGAGCACCGGGGGCAGAAAGAACAGGGGTGGGGAGCACGGGGGCTGGACAGCACTGTGGGGGTGGGGAGCACGGGGGGGGCGAGCTGGAGAGCACCGGGGGCAGAAAGAACAGGGGTGGGGAGCACGGGGGGCTGGACAGCACTGTGGGGGTGGGGAGCACAGGGGGGGCTGGAGAGCACTGTGGGGGTGGGGAGCATGGGGGGCTGGAGAGCACTGTGGGGGGTGGGGAGCACGGGGGCGAGCTGGAGAGCACCGGGGCAGAAAGAACAGGGGTGGGGAGCACGGGGGGCTGGACAGCACTGTGGGAGTGGGGAGCACAGGGGGGGCTGGAGAGCACTGTGGGGGGTGGGGAGCACGGGGGGCGAGCTGGAGAGCACCGGGGGCAGAAAGAACAGGGGTGGGGAGCACGGGGGGCTGGACAGCACTGTGGGGGTGGGGAGCACAGGGGGGGCTGGAGAGCACTGTGGGGGGTGGGGAGCACAGGGGCGAGCTGGAGAGCACCGGGGGCAGAAAGAACAGGGGTGGGGAGCACGGGGGGCTGGAGAGCACTGTGGGGGTGGGGAGCACGGGGGGCGAGCTGGAGAGCACCAGGGGCAGAAAGAACAGGGGTGGGGAGCACAGGGGGCTGGACAGCACTGTGGGGGTGGGGAGCATGGGGGGGGCTGGACAGCACTGTGGGGGGTGGGGAGCAACGGGGGGGGGGCAGAGAGCACTGGGGTGGGGGCTAGAGAAGGATGGGGAGAGCTGGAGAGCAGGGGGGGCAGAAAGAACATGGGTTGAGAGGGGGGGGGGGGGGGGCTGGAGAGTGTGGTGGGGGAGGAGAGCACTGGGGGGAGCACAAGGAGAACTGAAGGGGGGCTGGAGAGTCTGGTGGGGGAGGAGAGCACTGAGGGGGGGGGGGCAGAAAAAGAATTTGGATAGGGGGGATCAGCAGGGGGCGGCATATAGAGGAAATGAGCTTTCTATATTCCTCCATGCAGCCGCTGAATGCTTGATTCTCCTCCTCTCCCTCCTCCAAGCATTCAGCGGCTGCATGGAGGAATATAGAAAGCTAATCTCCTCTATATGCCGCCCCCCCCCCCCGCTGATCCCCCTATTCAGGCACACAGTTAGGGCTGTACTGAGTACTCACATCTCTCCTCCTCCTGTGATTACGGAGCTGGTCGGGTCTGTGTTCTGCGGCCGCGCACCGCGCTGTAACACGGTCCCGCCCCCCTAGACCAGCTCGTGTGATAGGTGGAAGACTGATTCTATCTACTATCACACGAGCCGGTCTAGGGGGGCGGGACCATGTTACAGCGCGGTGTGCGGCCGCAGAACACAGTCCCGGCCAGCTCCGTGATCACAGGAGCAGGAGAGAGGGGACTCAGGGGAGCACTGCAGCCGCAAACCGGCCCCAGGGCAGGCAGCCTACCGGGAAATATCCCGGTATCCCGGTAGGCCAGTCCGGCCCTGAGGGTGGGGGTCCTTGGCAGTGCTGCCGGCCTACCAGTTTGAAATTGACTGACACGGCACCCACAATTTACTGGCACAACCAAGTTTTTTACTGCAGTTTCCAAAAGTTACAAAATTACAGTTTTAAGTTCAAATTTCAGTCTTTAGGCTACAAACAAGTATAATATGTGTAGCACTTACACCCAAAGGAGATGCTGGTATTTGATTGGGCTTACCGTTTCCTCACCGTCCCACCGTGTCCGTCATAGAGGTCCCATTAAAGAGTTGCTCAAAGATTTTAGCTCCGACACTTATGCCCCGTACACACGGTTGGATTTTCCGACGGAAAATGTCCTATCGGACAATGTTGTCTGAAATTCCGACCGTGTGTAGGCTCCATCGGACTTTTTCCGTCAAAGTTTTATCTCCTGCTCTCAAAATTTCCGACAACAAAGTCCTATCGGACTTTTTCCGATCGTGTGTAGCGAATTCCGACGGACAAAGTGCCACGCATGCTCAGATCACATTACAAGACCAAAGCTATTGGCTGATAGTCTCTACGTAGTCCCGTCGTAGGCAACGAACGTCACCACGTTCAGAATGATCGGATTTTCCGACAACTTTGTCCGACCGTGTGTATGCAACACCAGTGTCAGACTAAATCCGTCGGAAAAAATCTGATGGATTTTGTGGTCGGATTTTCCGACCGTGTGTACGGGGCATTAGTCCTTTTTTCCAATGCTTTATTGACAAAACACAGTTCCAATAGAGGGATGGAGGGTTTAGGGCAGGAGTGTCCAAACTTTTTTCAAAGAGGGCCAGATTTGATGAAGTGAACAACCATTTTGCCTGACATTCTTTGAACCAATAGAATTCGGTCTAAGTGTGTTCGTTCGAGCACTAATACACTGCCCAACAAGAATTCTCTTGCCTTTGTCACACTCGTTCCCGACACACAGACGAATGCTCTGCTCTTTAGGGGTACCGTTAATTATTAATGGTACCCCACACATTGGAAAACGTGAGGTGCTTTTGGTGCAGTGCAATTAAAAAAAATAAAAAAAAAAAGGTTGGGGACTTCTTTCCCTGCATTTTTGTGGGTAGGGAAGCCCATTGAAATTAATGGGCTGCCCTACACGCAGCACGCAGTCACACAGATTTGAACCAAGGGCTTGTTCACATGTCAGGTTGGAGGGGCAGTAAAATCACATGGTTAAGCTGTTTTTACCACCCCCAACTTCTCCCCCTTTAGCTGCAGAGGGAGCAGATGGGGGTGTACACATGCTGTGGCTGCAGCTGGAGGTATACCCAGGGTGAATGGGGCTGCACTGCAACTACCCTGAAACTGTGTGCATTGCACAGTTGCGGTATAGTGATGCTGGATTTTACGGGCTTAAAACGGGTGGAGAGGAGGCAACATAATGCCTCTTTACCACCTGTCAAATGCCTCTGAAAAGCGATCAGTGCATGGATTGCTTTTTAGAGGAGGAGCAGTCCTGGCTGATATCACAAACAAGCCCTACAAAAGCAGTTCTGATGGTACAGGAATAAGGGGGGGGGGGGGTGTCTGGATTAAAAGACACATGCACACATACATACACACAGACATACAGACAAATGCATACACACACACATACAGACACATCCACACACAGACATACAGACACATGCACACACACACATACAGACACATCCACACACATGCATACACATACATACATACAAACACATGCACAGACACACACACACAGACACATGAATAAAGCCATTTAAAAACGAATCTAGCTTCTAGCACAGTACTGTACCTTTCCAGCTTCCTCATTCAGCCGGGTACTGCACTGTAGGGGGAAGCAGAGAGCACAGCACACTCCCCTGCACTTTACTTTCACTTTTGAGGCTGACGGAGCTTCTCACAGTGCCGATGTTTGGCAGGGGATCGGCTCATCTGACAGCCCTGATCCCGCAGCACACTGGTTGTGAGAGATTGGTTTAGATAACCAGGCGGGCCGTTCAAAACCGGACCGCGGGCCGCGATTGGCCCGCGGGCCGGACTTTGGACATGCCTGGTTTAGGGGAATTCAGGTACCTTATAATTGCGGGTCAGGGATACTTCTCGATTCAGAGGACAAACAGCTCCACAACTGGATCCAGCAACCACCGGATAGGCCTCTCTCACTGACCTAGCAGTCGGTGTGATGCTCGGTCATAGTCTCTGCCACAGACTTGAAGAATTTGTAGAACTGTTGCACAATCCTCTGCCACAGGATCGGGTAACCAGCAACTTTTTGCAATGTCAAAGAACAATCACACAGTACCAGTTTCTTTCAGCCAAACCGGCGGTACTGTATGGCAGGTGACCCGGGATGCGTCCTCCAACTGAGTCTCCAGGCTTATCTAGAGGTACCAACCTTGTTGCTCGGTCCTCTCTCTGAAAAGTCCTCCCCTGGATCCTCCAGTCGCTTGGCTTCTTCCCGCAGGCAAGACAGCACAGTACCACCCCTGGATCGGTAGGCCCCAGGACTTCTGGGCCTACCCTTCAGTAACGAAGCCTCGGGCCAGCCCCGAGACAATTTAGAAGGCAGCAGCACACCTTAGGCCAGGAGGGCCATCAGGTCAGAACACAGCCTGTCACAGGGCCTGTCCCTTAAGTACCCTCTCCCAGAATTCACAGTGGGTACACCACACCCACTGACTGTTTCCGGGAAAAAAGGCACTCGATACACCCAGCTTGTTGCAATTTCCAACCTTGGCCAAACTATAAGGGGCGCCACTCCTCGGCCAAAGGGAAAACCACACAACCAGACGAGCTGGAACAGAACCAAAATTTACAACAGCTAAACTCCCGATCAGACAAAACTAAATTTGTAATTATAGCGTCTGCCCATCAGGAGCGGGGCGCTACATATGCAATTAGCAATGTGATTTAAGGTAGATATTAAGGCAAAAAAAAAACCAAACACACTGTAGCAGGTACTTGGATGGTCTCTGCCGGCTCCAAACCAGAGCTGTGCATGTGAATTTCCGTGCTGAGCATCACAGCCATATTTTTTTACTGGCAACCTTTTCCTGTCACTGGCATTTACTGGCAGGAGAAAAGTGCCTGTTTTTTACTGGCTGCCTCGTGGCTATCACTACAGCACGTAGGATAGGGGGAAATTCAGGCTCTGTCTGTCAGAGAGCCTTTTCTAAAAATTCATGATGATAGAATTGTCCTTCAAACAGATCCGAAAAGTGACCTCAACTTTTCATAAATCCCAGGATATAGTACTGCCTTCATTTTGTAATTCACCAACCAACAGCAAAGAGCAAGAACTAAGCCTTCTAGAAGTTAGAAGATGTCTCCTTCAGTATCTGGAAGTCACCAACGAGTTCAGAGCATCAGACGCTCTAGTTGTCCTGCACGCTGGCAAAGAGAAAGCTAAACAAGCGTCCAAGAAAACGCGAGCCAGATGGATCAAGACAGCTATACTGGAATGCTACGGAGTTATGGAGATAACAAAGATCTGAGGGCTCATTCAACAAGGGCTTCAGCAGCCTCGCGGGCAGAGAAGGGCGGGAGCCACTCCGGAGCAAGTTTTGCCGGGCAGCAACTTGGTCAAGATTCTTGACCTTTGTTCAGCATTACAGGCTGGATCTGATATCCAGCCAGGACCAGGCTTTTGGTAGGAAAGTCCTCCAAGCCGTTGTCCCACCCTGGTGAGTACTTGGTTATCCTCTCAAGGGCTGACCTGGAAGACCGGTAACTTTGTTTCCAGTAGTCCTCCAGGGCAGCACAATCCCACCCTAATGTCTAACCTTGTGGGGTTGTGTTGTATGTCTTTCAGATTCCGGCCTTCAGTTCTCTTGGATGACTGACCAGGGACCTGAGGGACCGCCTTTTTAACCGCTTGCCGACCAGCCGCCGCAGTGACACCGCGGCAACATGGCTTGGCTGGGCGAATCGCCGGCATGTTTTGTCGCTTCCAGATTTGGCCACTAGGGGCACACACACGCACCACCTGCTCGCCCACGGAGCCGATGCAAGTGCCCACCGGGCTCCCGCGATCACTCGGGGCACACCGAGAACTGGGTTCTCTGAGGGGAGAACAAACAGATCGTCTCTTCATACAGAGTATTAACAGCGATCTGTCATCTCCCCTACACAGTCCCCTTCGGTTAGAACACACACTAGGGAACACAATTAACCCCTTGATCGCCCCCCCTAGTGTTAACCCCTTCACTGCCAGTGACATTTTTACAGTAATCAATGCATTTTTTATAGCACTGATCGCTGTATAAATGGTCCCAAAAATTTTACAAAATTGTCCAATGTGTCCTCAATAATATCACAGTCCCGATAAAAATCGCAGCTCGCCACCATTACTAGTAAAAAAAAAAAAAAAAAATGCTATAAAACTATCCCCAAAGCTCTATTTGTGGGAAAAAAAAGGACGTCAATTTTGTTAGGGTGCAACGTCGCACGACCGCGCAATTTTCAGTTAATCTTCCGGGGCTGAATCGGTTAAAGAAGTGAATGGCAATGCGTTTCCTGTGTGTGAGGAGGAGCTCCATCTCTCAAGGGCTGCCCTGGAAGACTACTGGAAACAGTTACCGGTAAGAACTAACTCTGCTTTTCCTACCACCAGAGGGAGCTGTTACACAGCGATATAGTTACATATAGGAATTAATGCTCTCTCTTCCTACCACCAGAGGGAGCTGTTACACAGCAATATAGTTACATATAGGAATGAATGCTCTCTCTTCCTACCACCAGAGGGAGCTGTTACACAGCAATATAGTTACATATAGGAATGAATGCTCTCTCTTCCTACCACCAGAGGGAGCTGTTACACAGCAATATAGTTACATATAGGAATGAATGCTCTCTCTTCCTACCACCAGAGGGAGCCGTTACACTGCAGAGGAATAAAGTTAATAATCCTAGTATTTTAATACCGTTATACCATGTTTATAAAGCGCCAACATGTTAGGCAAAGCTTTAAAAAAATATCTTTGAAATAGATTATACAATAATAATTTCATGTGCCTGATCAGTGATAGATTTGTAAATGACCAGCAGCCCCCCTAAACAATCTATAGAGTTTATATCCAAAAAAGGATAGTGAGATGTACAGCAACTCTGTCCACACATTTTATTCTATCCTTTTAGATCTAAGTTTCCCTATGCTGACCAGCAGGATCTGTCAGCGAAGGGCCCATTCACTTCAGAAAAGTGTACATTATCCTATGTACTGTATATTAGTTAACCGATTGCCGACCAGCGCACAACGATATACGTCGGCACAATGGCACGGCTGTGCAAATGGGTCTACAGGTACGTCCCTTTTAAGAAGCGGCATTGTGGGTGCCCGCCGCGGCGTGCTCCGTACCCGTGCCTGCAGGACCCGTGGACCTGCGGGCCGCCGGTGTCCCGCGATCGTGTCACGGAGCGGTAGAACGGGGAGGTGTCTATGTAAACAAGGCATTTCCCTGTTCTGCCTTGTGACAAGACAGAGATCTACTGCTCCCTGTCATTGGGAGCAGCGATCGCTGTCATGTCCTAAGTAGCCCACCCTCCACAGTTAGAATCACTCCCTAGGACACACTTAACCCCTTGATCGCCCCCTAGTGTTTAACCCCTTCCCTGCCAGTGTCATTTACACAGTAATCAGTGCATTTTTATAGCACTGATCGCTGTATGAGTGACAACTTGCAGGCTGCCGCGCTCTGATATACGTCGGTACAATGGCAGCAGTGGGCAAACGGGCGTACCTGTACATCCCCTTCAAGAGCTGGGGATAGCAGGCACGCGGGCGCCACCGGAGGCACGCTTACAGCGTGACCGTGCCCGCGGGACCGGCGGACTCGATGCCCGCTGGTCTCCTGGCGATCGTGTCACGGAGCCTCAGAACGGGGAAGTGCCTATGTAAACAAGGCATTTCCCCCGTCCTGGCTTGTATCATGACAGAGATCACTGCTCCCTGTCATGTGACTTGAAGCCCACCCCCCCCACAGTTAGAAACACTCCCTAGGACACGCTTAACCCCTTGATCGCCCCCTAGTGTTTAACCCCTTCCCTGCCAGTGTCATTTACACAGTAATCAGTGCATTTTTATAGCACTGATCGCTGTATGAGTGACAATGGTCCCAAAATAGTGTCAAAAGTGTCCGATGTGTCCGCCATAATGTCGCAGTCACGATAAAAAATCGCTGATCACCGCCATTACTAATAATAAAAAAAAAAATTATATAATAAAAATGCCATAAATCTAGCCTTTATTTTGTAGATGCGATAACTTTTGCGCAAACCAATCAATATACGCTTATTGCAATTTTTTAAACTGAGGAAAAAATTCTTTTTTTTATATATTTTTTGGGGATATTTATTATAGCAAAAAGTAAAAAAATATTGCTTTTTTTTTTTTTTTTTCAAAATTGTCATTTTTTTTGTTTATAGCGCAAAAAAAAAAAAAAAACGCAGAGGTGATCAGATACCACCCAAAGAAAGCTCTATTTGTGGGAAAAGGATGTCAATTTTGTTTGGGAGCCACGTCGCACGACCGCGCAATTGTCATTTCAAGCGTCGCAGTGCCGAATCGCAAAAAGTGCTCTGGTCAGGAAGGGGGTAAATTCTTCCGGGGCTGAAGTGGTTAATATAATATTTTAGTTACATTTGTTTATATTTAACCACTTTAAGACCAGCCTAGTTTTGGATTTTAGGTGTTTACATGTTTTAAACAGGTTTTTTTGCTACAAAATTACTTAGAACCCCCAAACATTATAAATTGTTTTTTTTTCTAACACCCTAGAGAATAAAATGGCGGTCGTTGCAATACTTTTTTTCACACCCTATTTGCGCAGCGGTCTTACAAGCGCACTTTTTTTGGAAAAAATGTACTTTTTTGAATAAAAAAATGAAACGACAGTAAAATTAGTCCAATTTTTTTATATATCGTGAAAGATAATGTTACGCCGAGTAAATTGATACCCAACATGTCACGCTTCAAATTGCGCCCGCTCGTGGAATGGCGTCAAACTTTGACCCTCAACAATCTCCTTAGGCGACGTTTAAAAAATTCTACAGGTTGCATGTTTTGCGTTACAGAGGAGGTCTAGGGCTATGATTATTGATCTCGCTCTACCGATCGCAGCGATATCTCACATGTGTGGTTTGACCACCGTTTTCATATGCGGGCGCTACTCACGTATGCGTTCGCTCCTGCACCCAAGCTCGTCGGAACGGGGCGCTTTAAAAAAAATATATATTTTTTTCTTATTTACTTTACTTGATTTTATTTATTTTTACACTGTTTTAAAAAAAAGAAAATTGGGTCACTTTTATTCCTATTACAAGGAATGTAAACATCCCATATGATAGAAAAAAGCATGACAGGTCCTCTTAAATATGAAATCTGGGGGTCAAAAAGTCCTCAGATCTCATATTTGGACTTAAATGCAAAAAAAATAAATAAAAAAATGACATTGAAAAAAATGTTCCTTTAAGAGCTATGGGCGGAAGTGACGTTATGACGTCGCTTCTGCCCTGCTATGGTATAGAGACGGGTGGCGGCCATCTTGCCCTCACTCGTCTCCATACCCAGCAGAGGAAAGGACCCGATCGCCTCCGCCGCTACAGACGGCTCCGGTAAGCGGCGAAGGGCACAGGAAAGCGGCAGGAGGGGTGGGGGCACCTCTCCCGCCACCGAAAACGGTGATCTTGCGGCGAATCCGCCGCGGAGACCACCATTATCGTAAATACGACCGGCGCCTGAAGAGATGGATACCTTGGTTGTGGCAGCAGCTGCTGCCGTTACCGAGATACCTCTCTTCAAAAAAGGGACGTACATCGTCGTGCGCCTGACGTGCCGGTATACGGCGTTTAGCCGCGTTTAGCAGCGCCAGGCGGTTTTTTTTTACTGTTGTAGCGCTGCTGCTCCAAAACGCGCTGGCCCTGTTTTTTTTTTTTTTTTGCTGATCTCCTGCAGCCTATTTGCAGCCACTTCTGTTCTACATGAACTCCCCGGAAGGACTGCATAGCACTTCTCAGGGCGGGGGGGGGGGGGGGGGGGGTCCCTGATGGCGAGGCCATGCCTGTGGCATGAAAGTTTAAACAACTACTTGTAGCCTTTCGGAAAGCCCGTGTGATTGGGTGACAATGCCAGGGCACAATATGGAGGGACAGAGTGTTGGCTGATAAATAAATATTCTTCTGTGATCTCCCAATAAAAAGGTTGGACATTGTAATAAGCTCCTAGAGACGTATTCTTTATTTTTTGTCTGGGGGCGGAGCGTTGTCACTCTACAACAGGAAGTGCCTGAACAGGGTCCTCCATGGCAGGATCACCAGGGATTATTTTACTGAAAGCTTGCCGACCGCCGCACGCCGATATACGTTGGCACAATGGCAGCGGTGGGCAAATGGGCGTACCTGTACGTCCCCTTTAATTGGCGGGGCTAAAGGGCGCACGCCCGCCCGCCGCGTACAGCGTGCCCGCGGGACTGGCGGAATCAATGTCTGCCGGTCTCCCGGAGAGGCAGAACGGGAAAGTGCCTATGTAAACAAGGCGTTTCCCCGTTCTGCCTTGTATCATGATAGAGATCACTGCTTCCTGAGCAGTGATCACTGTCATGTGACTGGAAGCCCCTCCCCCTCACTGTTAGAATCCCTCCCTAGGACACACTTAACACCTTCATCGCCCCCCCCCTAGTGTTTAACCCCTTCCCTGCCAGTGTCATTTACATAGTAATCAGTGCATTTTTATAGCACTGATTGCTGTATAAATGACAATCGTCCCAAAATAGTGTCAAAAGTGTCCGATGTGTCCGCCAAAAATATGTAGAAGAATACGTATCGGCCTAAACTGAGGAAAAAAAATTAGTTTTTTATATATTTTTGGGGGATATTTATTATAGCAAAAAGTTAAAAAATTATGTGTTTTTTTCAAAATTGTCGCACTTTTTTGTTTATAGTAAAAATAGTGTCAAAAGTGTCCGATGTGTCCGCCATAATGTCGCAGTCGCGTTAAAAATCGCAGATCGCCGCCATTACTAATAAAAAAAAAAAAAAAAATTATAATAAAAATGCAAAAAATCTATCCCCTATTTTGTAGACGCCTTAACTTTTGTGCAAACCAATCAATATACGTTTATTGTGATTTTTTTTTTTTTTTTTTTTACCAAAAATATGTAGAAGAATACGTATCGGCCTAAACTGAGGAAAAAAATTAGTTTTTTTTATATATTTTTGGGGGATATTTTTTTATAGCAAAAAGTAAAAAAAAAAAATTAGTTTTTTTATATGTTTTTTTTTTTTTTTTCAAAATTGTCGCACTTTTTTGGTTTATAGTAAAAATAGTGTCAAAAGTGTCCGATGTGTCCGCCATAATGTCGCAGTCACGTTAAAAATCGCTGATCGCCGCCATTACTAATAAAAGAAAAGAAAAAATTATAATAAAAAATGCCAAAAATCTATTCCCTATTTTGTAGACGCTATAACTTTTGTGTAAACCAATCAATAGACGCTTATTGCGATTTTATTTATTTTTTACCAAAAATATGTAGAAGAAAACGTATCGGCCTAAACTGAGGGAAAAAAAAAAATCATTTTTTATATATATTTTTGGGGGATATTTATTATAGCAAAAAGTTTAAAATATTGTGTTTTTATTTTTTTCCAAATTGTCGCACTTTTTTGTTTATAGTAAAAATTGTGTCAAAAGTGTCCGATGTGTCCGCCATAATGTCGCAGTCACGTTAAAAATCGCAGATCGCCGCCATTACTAATAAAAAAAAAGAAAAAATTATAATAAAAATGCCAAAAATCTATCCCGTATTTTGTAGCCGCTATAACTTTTGTGCAAACCAATCAATATACGCTTATTGCGTTTTTTTTTTTTTTTTTTACCAAAAATATGTAGAAGAAAACGTATCGGCCTAAACTGAGGAAAAAAAACATTTTTATATATTTTTTGGGGATATTATTTATAGCAAAAAGTAAAAAAATATTGTGTTTTTTTCAAAATTGTCGCTCTATTTTTGTTTATAGCGCAAAAAATAAAAACCGCAGGGGCGATCAAATACCACCAAAAGAAAGCTCCATTTTTGGGAAAAAAAGGACGTGAATTCTGTTTGGGGGCCACGTCGCACGACCGCGCAATTGTCAGTTAAAGCGACGCAAAAAAGTGCTCTGGTCAGGAAGGGGGGTAAAAATCTTCCGGGGCTGAAGCAGTTAAACAATGACTTGAATGAATGTCTTCTATGATTTATATCTAATGTAACCCTTCGCTGTCACCTCTGTCTCTTCGGAGGGTGATGGCCTCTAGTCTTCGGATAGCAGAGCGGAGCTTTGAAGAGGTCAGGTGGCTTGTAGCTCCCCCTGTTGGCGAGTGTGGTGTCCCCCCCCCCCGCGCGCTCTGTCCTGGCTTCCTCGCCGTTGTTTGTATCCGGCGCTGCACCTGTGTCTCTCGGCGTTCATCACGTATTTATTTATGGAGATGCTTTTGACAGGCGCGGCGTACCTCCGAGGCCCGCAGAGCCGCAATGTTCCCCCCCCCCCTCCTCCGCTGTGCAAATGAGGGGAGAGCAGGCACGGGCGGCTAATAATATAGGAACAAGGCGGGCGAGCGCGGGAGACGAGGCGCATAACGAGATGGAAAGGGGAACCTGAGAGACCCTCCTTACATTCTGCGCACACCGGGGGGGGGGGGGGGGAGAGAGAATCAGCCGTTTAACTCTTTGCCCGAGAAAAGTCCTAAAGAAAAGCGCAATGAAGCTTTATTGTATCGAAAGATTCCTGAAATGTATCAATTTTATAGCAGAGGAATGATACAGGGAAGGGATACTTTTGGATTAAGAGCCGGTTCACAGAGGGGCAACGGGACTTCCAGTGCCACTTTGGGAGGCAACTTGGACACGACTTGAGTATGAATCACAGTGCGACTTGGGGGGACTTCATTACGACTTGGGGGGACTTCATTACGACTTGGGCGACTTCATCACGACTTGGGGCGACTTCATTACGACTTGGGCGACTTCATCACGACTTGGGGCGACTTCATTACGACTTGGGGCGACTTCATCACGACTTGGGGCGACTTCATTACGACTTGGGGCGACTTCATCACGACTTGGGGCGACTTCATTACGACTTGGGGCGACTTCATCACGACTTGGGGCGACTTCATTACGACTTGGGGCGACTTCATCACGACTTGGGGCGACTTCATTACGACTTGGGGCGACTTCATCACGACTTGGGGCGACTTCATTACGACTTGGGGCGACTTCATCACGACTTGGCGCAACTTCATCACGACTTGGGCGACTTCATCACGACTTGGGGCGACTTCATTACGACTTGGGCGACTTCATCATGACTTGGGCGACTTCATCACGATTTGGGGCGGCTTCATTACGACTTGGGCGACTTCATCACGACTTGGGGCGACTTCATCACGACTTGGGCGACTTCATCACGACTTGGTCGACTTCATCACGACTTGGGCAACTTCATCACGACTTGGGGCGACTTCATTACGACTTGGGCGACTTCATCACGACTTGGTCGACTTCATCACGACTTGGGCGACTTCATCACGACTTGGGCGACTTCATTACGACTTGGGCGACTTCATCACAACTTGGGCGACTTCATCACGACTTGGGCGACTTCATCACGACTTGGGCGACTTCATTATGACTTGGGCGACTTCATCACGACTTGGGCGACTTCATCACGACTTGGGGCGACTTCATTACGACTTGGGACGACTTTATCACGACTTGGGCGACTTCATTACGACTTGGGGCGACTTCATTACGACTTGGGGCGACTTTATTACGACTTGGGGCGACTTCATCACGACTTGGGGCGACTTCATCACGACTTGGGGCGACTTCATCACGACTCGGGGCGACTTACAACACAACTTTAAGTCGCCCTCAGGTCAGGCGACTTTGGCCGTGGCCAATCACAGAATAATCAGCTCTCGAGGGTGAACTCCACAACAGATTTTAAATAAAAAAACGTCATGGGTTCCCCTCCAAGAGCATATCAGGCCCTTAGGTCTGGTATGGATTTTAAGGGGAACCCCCTACTTCGAAAAAACAGTGTGGGGGTCCCCCAAAAGCCACACCGAACCCTTATCTGAGCACGCAGCACGGCCGGTCAGGAAAGGGGGTGGGCTCGAGCGAGCGCCCCCCCCTCCTGAGCCGTACCAGGCTGCGTGCCCTCAACATGGGGGGTGCCCTGGGGAAAGGGGGCCCTGCGGCCCCCCCACCCCAAAGCACCTTGTCCCCATGTTGATGAGGACAAGGGCTTCTTCCCAACAGCCCTGGCCGTTGGTTGTCGGGGTCTGCGGGCGGGGGGCTTATCAGAATCCGGGAGCCCCCTTTAATAAGGGGGCCCCCAGATCCCGGCCCCCCCCATCCTATGCGAATGAGTATGGGGTATGTACCCCTACCCATTCACTTAAGGAAAAAAGTGTAAATAAAAAAAAATACACAATTGTTAAAAATACTTTCTTCTTCTTTGTCGCCGCTGTCTGGGGGTCTTGTTCCGACTTCAAGGGTCTCTTCTGTTCTTCTTGCCGGGCTTTTGCTTTCTTCTTCCAGCTCTTTTACGAGCAGTGGCCCGGGCTTGTGTTGCCGCCGCTGTCACCTTTCCCTTATTAAAGGCGGCTCCCGGATTCCGATAAGCCCCCCGCCCGCAGACCCCGACAACCAATGGCCAGGGTTGTTGGGAAGAGGCCCTTGTCCTCATCAACATGGGGACAAGGTGCTTTGGGGTGGGGGGGCCGCAGGGCTCCCCTTTCCCCAAGGCACCCCCCATGTTGAGGGCACGCGGCCTGGTACGGCTCAGGAGGGGGGGGGGCGCTCGCTCGTCCCCTCCCCCTTTCCTGACCGGCCAGGCTGCGTGCTCGGATAAGGGTCTGATATGGATCTGGGGGGACCCCCACGCCGTTTTTTTGGCGTAGGGATTCCCCTTTAAATCCATACCAGGTGATGGGGCTAGCGAGGTGTCAATGTCGCCGATCGAGGCGGCGGCATTCACCTCCTTCACTAGTCCCGTCTACCTGGAGTCACGTTCTTAATGAACGGACTTTCCTCCGTGTGTGGGCAAGTCCGTTCATTTCAAAAGTCCCGTGGACTTTAGCAAAAACTCCGGCGGATTGTCTGCCGGAAAAGTCCGGCCGTGTGTGGGTAAGTCCACACGTGCGGAAAGTCCGCTGGAAAGTCCGGCAGAATGTCTAAGTCCGCCGGACAATCCGGCCGAAAAGTCCGATCGTGTGTACGCTGCATAACTTTTATAGCCAATGACCTCCCATGGAGAAACAACCCGAGAATCAGACTGAGTTCACATAATACATGGGATTAAAACTGCTAAAACCATAATAAAGATGTATGTACTAAGTATACCATAACCAGAGGGAAAAAAAACAGATACTAATTAAGAGTTATCCATAAAGGCATTGACATCTACATCGATGTACAAACCATACGGGGTATAGCACTTGATCTTACTTGAGCTAACAAGGGAGCTGCCCCTCCAATGGGGGCTATATTTATCAATCCCTAGGGTTTTCTATTGTGTACTGTTAAGTAATGTTTGGATACAGAATGTTTAATGAACCCCTTGAACCCCTGATATTATTAATGTGCTCATTCAAGCGTACTTGAAGGGGTAGTTTAGTCCTGTCCACATACTGCAGTCCACAAGGGCACTGCAGTAAGTAAACTACCCCTAAGGTGGAGCAGGTGATGAAGGGCTCTATCTTATATTCCTTAGAGGTACAACTATATATACTGTACATTTACATCAGTCCCTGTGCTCAAGGAGCTTACAATCTAAGGTCCCTAACTCGCTTAGGGCCAATTTACCTACCAGCATAGCTTTGGAAGGAAATCCCCGCAGTCACAGGGAGAACATGAAAACTCCAGGCAGGTAGTGCCATGGTTGGGATTGGAACTGACGATCCCTCGTGCTGCTAGGCGGAAGTGCTAACGAGGGCCCGGGACAAGGGGTGGGAAGCAGGGGAGGCTGCCCTGGGCACAATGGTTTACTGGGGGGGCTCTTTTTTTGTTGCAAGGCTGACAGCGGCAGTGATTTTGACAAGTGAGTTACTGCTGGAGGTAGGATCCCCTAAGCTTACACATCATGAGCAGGGGGAGGGGGCGCACTTTGGAAACTCTTTTGCTCTCAGCGCTGAATGACTTGTCTTAGAAAACTACTTAGAACCCCCAAACATTATTTTAGTTTTTTTTAAGCAAAGGCCCTGGAGAATAAAATAGTGGGTGTTTTTTTTTTTATTATGCCACACGGTATTTGCACAGCAGTTTTTCAAACACAATTTTTATGGAAAAAAATACACTTTAACCGCTTCAGCACCGGGCCATTTTTTACCCTTCCTTACCAGAGCACTTTTTGCGATTCGGCACTGCGTCGCTTTAACTAACAATTGAGCGGTCGTGCGACGTTACACCCAAACAAAATTGACGTCCTTTTTTTCCCACAAATAGAGCTTTCTTTTGGTGGTATTTGATCACCTCTGTGTTTTTTATTTTTTGCGCTATAAAGAAAAGAAGAGCGACAATTTTGAAAAAAAACACAATATTTTTTACTTTTTGCTATAATAAATATCCCATTTTTAAAAAAAAAAACAATTTTTTTACTCAGTTTAGGCCGATACGTATTCTTCTACATATTTTTGGTAAAAAAAATCGCAATAAGCGTATATTGATCGGTTTGCGCAATAGTTATAGCGTCTACAAAATAGGGGATAGATTTATTTAAGTTTTTTTTTTTTTTTTTTTTACTAGTAATGGCGGCGATCTTTGATTTTTTTTTCGTGACTGCGACATTGCGGCGGACACTTCGGACACTTTTGACACACTTTTGGAACCATTCACATTTACACAGCGATCGTTGCTATAAAATTGCATTGATTACTGTGTAAATGTGACTGGCAGGGAAGGGGTTAACACTAGGGGGCGCTGTAGGGGTTAATGTGTGTCCCTATAGGAGTGATTCTAACTGTGGGGAGGGGACTCAAGGGGAGAAGACCGATCATGTGTTCCTCTGTACTGGGATCACATGATCGGTCTCCTCTCCGCTGACAGGACGTGGAGCTGTGTGTTTACACACACAGCTCCACGGTCCCGCCCGGTCCCGTTGTTTTAACGGGCAATCGCGGGTGCCTGGCGGACATCACGGTCGCCGGGCACTCGCACCGGGTCCCAAGCGATGCCGTGGGCGCGCGCGCCGCCGGCGGCCGGGAATCCGAGGACGTCAAATGACGCCCACCCAGGATGGTAGATTCACCTTGTGGGCGTCATATGACAGTGGGCGGTATTGAAGCGGTTAATGTGCACAAAATGCCAATATAATACCCACATTTTTTTTTAAAATAAAATATAAAAGATAATGTTATGCCGAGTAAATAGACACCAAACATGTTATGCTTTAAAATTGTGTACGCCCTATGGTAGATTATCTGTAGGCAACGCTTTAAATGCCTTTACAGGTTACCAGTTTTGAGCTACAGAGGGGGGGGAGGGGGTGTCTGGTGCTAGCATTATTGCTCTCACTCTAACGATCTCAGCAATACCTCACATGTGTGAGGTGTACAGCAACGGATGCACTCAGCTGCATCCTTACCAAGCTCCTAGATGGCCTGGTAAAGGCGGTGTCGGCGTCGGATCATTCTTATGTTGTAGAGAATCATCGGCAGCAAAGACTGATGTGGCCTACGGGTGTTGAGTTAAAGATTAAGTTGAATCCGCTTGTATTTTGTCTTCCTTGGTTCCCTCCTCCCCCTTCATCAACATTATTATTATTTTTTTTTTTAATAAAACTGTTTTGTTTCCATTACATATCTTGACTATGGTAAGACAGATGCAAGCTGGCCTAATACATTTGCACATACCCTACTATTATGTTTACCACTTAAATAAACAGATGACACCCTTTTGGAGTAAACTTGGCCGTACCGGCCATTTTATTAACAATAAACCATAAACATATTTCTTACAAACCATACTTTTTCAGATCAATCATAACCATGTTGTAGATCTTTGAAGGCACTGAAATGACCCCAAATTTATATCGTATCAGCGTGACACCCCAGGTCCCCAGTCGCAGCACGCCGTCTCTGGGATAATACCAACTCTTCAACTTCCAACGCTGATACCCATATGCAAATGCCCAGTTAAACCTTGGTTAACTGGCATCTACCCTGAGGATCCCATACCAAGATGGTTCCCCACTATGCCGTACTGCCATCTTCCCGAGGATCCCATACCAAGATGGTTCCCCACTATGCCATGCTGCCATCTTCCCGAGGATCCCATACCAAGATGGTTCCCCACTATGCCATACTGCCATCTTCCCGAGGATCCCATACCAAGATGGTTCCCCACTATGCCCTACTGGCATCTTCTCGAGGATCCCATACTGAGATGGTTCCCCACTATGCCCTACTGGCATCTTCCCGAGGATCCCATACCAAGATGGTTCCCCACTATGCCCTACTGGCATCTTCTCGCGGATCCCATACCGAGATGGTTCCCCACTATGTCATACTGGCATCTTCCCGAGGATCCCATACCAAGATGGTTCCCCACTATGCCCTACTGCCATCTTCCCGAGGATCCCATACCAAGATGGTTCCCCACTATGCCATACTGCCATCTTCCCGAGGATCCCATACCAAGATGGTTCCCCACTATGCCATACTGCCATCTTCCCGAGGATCCCATACCAAGATGGTTCCCCACTATGCCATACTGCCATCTTCCCGAGGATACCATACCAAGATGGTTCCCCACTATGCCCTACTGCCATCTTCCCGAGGATCCCATACCAAGATGGTTCCCCACTATGCCCTACTGGCATCTTCTCGAGGATCCCATACCGAGATGGTTCCCCACTATGCCATACTGGCATCTTCCCGAGGATCCCATACCGAGATGGTTCCCCACTATGCCATACTGGCATCTTCCCGAGGATCCCATACCAAGATGGTTCCCCACTATGCCATACTGGCATCTTCCCGAGGATCCCATACCAAGATGGTTCCCCACTATGCCCTACTGGCATCTTCTCGCGGATCCCATACCGAGATGGTTCCCCACTATGCCATACTGGCATCTTCCCGAGGATCCCATACCGAGATGGTTCCCCACTATGCCATACTGGCATCTTCCCGAGGATCCCATACCGAGATGGTTCCCCACTATGCCATACTGGCATCTTCCCGAGGATCCCATACCGAGATGGTTCCCCACTATGCCATACTGGCATCTTCCTGAGGATCCCATACCGAGATGGTTCCCCACTATGCCAAACTGGCATCTTCCCGAGGATCCCATACCAAGATGGTTCCCCAGTATGCCATACTGGCATCTTCCAGAGGATCCCATACCAAGATGGTTCCCCACTATGCCCTACTGGTCTTAATTTTAGAAGGCCTCCAAAGATCTCAACTGCTTTAACTTACAACAATAAATGCCAACTTTCCAAATAATAAAACAGACAACAAGGAGGGAGGGTGGGAGCTGTTTCTTCGTCCGGTGACCTCCAACTGACCACCAGACACTGGCCCCTCCCTAACTATGCTGCATACTATTCTGGCAACCCCCTCTAGTCTGACCAACTCAAAACACCCAGTTAACCCTTAATTGGCAAGCTGGCCCTGCTACGAGCTTCTCTTTATTTGGACCCAGTGACATAATCACTGGGTCTCTGGGTTTCCCCATGCAATGCAGGAAGATCGCTTGGTGGGAGGGGACGGCAGGGTGCTGTACACAGCTTTCTGAAAACCTCATAGCCCCCCAGGCCTCAGCACTCCCCTCCAGAACCCTCAGCCCTGATGCAAGCTGTGGGCTGGCTCTTGGGAGGAGTTATGTGTAGTACCCTCCCAGTATAGGATGCTACAGTGAGAGGGAAAAATGTATTTGATCCCCTGATGATTTCGTACGTTTGGACACTGACAAAGAAATGATCAGTCTATAATTTCAATGGTCGGTTTGTTTTAAGAGTGAGAGGAAGAATAATAACAAAAATATCCAGAAAAACCCATTTCAAAAAAGTTATAAAATAGATTTGAATTTTAATGAGTGAAATAAGTATTTGACCCCTTTGCAAATCATGACTTAGTACTTGGTGGCAAAACCCTTGTTGGCAATCACAGAGGTCAGACATTTGTTATAGTTGGCCTCCAGGTTTGCACACATCTCAGGAGGGATTTTGTCCTACTCCTCTTTGCAGATCCTCTCAATGCCATTAAGATTTCGAGGCTGACGTTTGGTAACTCGAACCTTCAGCTCCCTCCACATATTTTCTATGGGAATAAAGTCTGGAGACTGGCTAGGCCACTCCAGGACCTAAATGTGCTTCCACTTCTTTGTTGTCTTGGCCGTGGGTTTTGGGTCATTGTCATGCTGGAATACCCATCCACGACCCATTTTCAATGCCCTGGCTGAGGGAAGGAGATTCTCACCCAAGATTTGACAGTACATGGTCCCGTCCATCGTCCCTTTGATGCAGTGAAGTTGTCCTGTGACCTTAGCAGAAAAACACCCCCAAAGCATAATGTTTCCACCTCCATGTTTGACGGTGGGGGATGGTGTTCTTTGGGTCATGGGCAGCATTCCTCCTCCTCCTCCAAACACGGCGGGTTGAGTTGATGCCAATGAGCTCGATTTTGGTCTCATCTGACCCCAACACTTTCACCCAGTTCTCCTCTTAGTCATTCAGACGTTCATTAGAAAACTTCAGATGGGCCTGTACAAGTGCTTTCTTAGAGTAGGGGGACCTTGTGGGCGCTTCAGAATTTCAGTCCTTCGCGGCGTAGTGTGTTACCAATTGTTTTCTTGGTGACTATGGTCTCAGCAGTCTTGAGATCATTGACAAGATTCTCCCGTGTAGTTCTGGGCTAATTCCTCACCGATCTCAAGATCATTGAAACTCCACGAGGTGAGATCTTCCATGGAGCCCCAGACCGAGGGAGACTGACAGTTATTTTGTGTTTCTTTCATTTGCGAATAATCGCACCAACTGTTGCCACCCTCTCCCCAAGCTGCTTGGCGATGGTCTTGTAGCCCATTCCAGCCTTGTGTAGGTCTACGATCTTGTCCCTGACATCCTTGGACAGCTCTTTGGTCTTGGCCATGGTGGGAAGATTGGAATCTGATTGATTGCTTCTGTGGACAGGTGTCTTTTATACAGGTAACAAGCTGAGATTAGGAGCACTCCCTTTAAGAGAATGCTCCTAATCTCAGCTTTATACCTGTATAGAAGACACCTGGGAGCCAGAAATCCTGCTGATTTATAGGGGATCAAATAACTATTTTCACATCAATCACTTTTTTGAAATGCGTTTTTCTGGATATTTTTGTTGTTGTTCTGCCTCACCGTTAAAAGAAACCGACAATTAAAATGATAGACTGATCATTTCTCAGCAATCAAAAATAAAATCAGCAAATACGTTTTTCCCCTCATATTAGGTACATTTTGTTTTTTGGCTCCTCTATAACCATTTGGGGCTTTTCTAGACTTTTCTAGACTTCACAGGTTTGATTGCTTCCCCCTGCATTCTGGAGGCTTCCAGAACATAGAGGGCTGGGAAAGTCAAACAGGCAGCCTGAATATTTTTTTGTGCTTCAACCAATCCCTCGGGAGGTGTACCCAGTAGATGGCTGGAAGGAACATAAATAGTGCGGGGTCTGGAGAAGCCCTGTTCTTTTCCTGCTGAAGAAGTCCCTAACCAGAGGGGCTGCTGCTCCATTTAGGTCACCCTGTAGCTGACCTGGAACACTGTGAGTACTGAGGTTCCAGTGACTGTGTGCTGCCCTACGTTTGACCCAGAACAGTATGCAGATAAGGAATTCTGATGCTATTCTGACACTCATTTTACAGTATGTAAAAAGTAACAAGCTATTTTTTTTTTTTTAGAAGGAAGCCAACAGTGGCAGCCCTTACACCTCCCTCAGGACACAATTCTTGCAGTAATCGATTTTGCAGGAGAGATCAGATTACACACTAGGGTGCAAACAAGGGACACCTTGCACTGGTGGGGCCATCTTACTTACTACCATTAAAAACAGTGTAGCACCCTCTACCATAGGTAGGTGCTAGCATAGGATTTTTGCTAGGGAAGCTGTCAGCATAGGTCATTTTAGACAGGCCTATGCTTTGAGCTAGGCCTGTCTGTTTTGATCTGGGGGGCAGGGACTGGTTAGTGCAGCACTGGGTGTGACCGCCTGTGCTCTAGTTCTGAAGTGCCTCCCCTGCTTCCAGGGAGAATGTTCTGGAAGAGGGGCAGGGCCTGGAACTGGAGTGGCAGGCAGCTCATGTGGGAGCCCTGACCAATCCCCAACTGGAATTGGCAGGGGGCGGGCCTCCTACATAAGCTGAGGTAACAGGCCACTGGAGAGGAGTTGTCAGCCAGGTGACGTGGAGAATGAAGTATTAGACAGTAGCAGGGGGGCACCCCCATCTGGGTGAGGGGGTGCACGATCGCAGGAGGAGGCCCGGGAGAACTGTGAGGGAACTTCACCATTACACGGTCATTGGTGAAGCCCTCATCATTGCACGGTCATTGATGAGGAAATCCTGGAGCAGAGGGGCAGGAGAAGCTGTCAGAATGTACGGTCCAGTTAAGTTCTCCATCATGGACTCTGGGCAGAGAAAGGTCGGTGAGTGTACCACAGTGGAGTGCTGGATGTGGAGACATGCCAGGATGTCTGTGAGGGAACTTCACCTTTACACGGTCATTGGTGAAGGCCTCATCATTACACGGTCATTGATGAGGAAATCCTGGAGCAGAGGGGCAGGAGAAGCTGTCAGAACGTACGGTCCGGTTAAGTTCTCCATCATGGACTCTGGGCAGAGAAAGGTCGGTGAGTGTACCACAGTGGAGGGCTGGATGTGGAGACATGCCAGGAAGTCTGTGAGGGAACTTCACCTTTACACGGTCATTGGTGAAGTCCTCATCATTACACGGTCATTGATGAGGAGTCCTGGATCAGAGGAGAGACTGTGGGGAATAGTGTCAAATTGATGTGGACCAAGGGCACAGGATTTGCAAGCTGGGCTAGCCAGGAACAGTAATTCACCATTCAGCACATGCTTTTAAACTACTAGGCCTCCGGAGAGAGGTACTGCAGGCCTCTGGCCTAGTAGCAGCGAACAACCAGAGCCAGCATGAGAAACTATTGAGAGTGGGTTCTTTTGCATACAGAAGAAGATGTGACAAGAAATGAATGTGCTACAGCAGCCTTTCTCAACCTTTTCAACACAGAGGAACCCTTGAAATAATTCTCCGGTCTGGAGGAACCCTTGCTAAAAATTAGAAATTTACAACTCATGATACATTAGTGTGATGGTCAGTGGGAAGAATGGTCCTTACACTTGTGGTCATTAGGAAGAATTACCTCCTTACAGATAGCTAAAAAGATCAATGGTGTCAGTGGGAACTTATCTGAGAGTCAGAAATTGCCCAATGCTGAAGGAACCCCTAGCAACCTCCGGAGGAACCCTGATTGAGAATCACTGTGCTACAGTATAAGTTTGTGCAGGAAGTCCTCATCTTTACACGGTCTTGGGTGAAGTTCTCATCTTTACACGGTCTTGGGTGAAGTCCTCATCTTTACACGGTCTTGGGTGAAGTTCTCATCTTTACACGGTCTTGGGTGAAGTTCTCATCTTTACACGGTCTTGGGTGAAGTCCTCATCTTTACACGGTCTTGGGTGAAGTTCTCATCTTTACACGGTCTTGGGTGAAGTTCTCATCTTTACACGGTCTTGGGTGAAGTCCTCATCTTTACACGGGCTTGGGTGAATTTCTCATCTTTACACGGGCTTAGGTGAAGTTCTCATCTTTACACTGTCTTGGGTGAAGTCCTCATCTTTACATGGTCTTGGGTGAAGTCCTCATCTTTACACGGGCTTAGGGGAAGTTCTCATCTTTACACTGTCTTGGGTGAAGTCCTCATCTTAACACGGTGTTGGGTGAAGTCCTCATCTGTACACGGTCTTGGGTGAAGTTCTCATCTTTACACGGTCTTGGGTGAAGTTCACATCTTTACACGGTCTTGGGTGAAGTTCTCATCTTTACACGGTCTTGGGTGAAGTTCTCATCTTTACACGGTCTTGGGTGGAGTTCTCATCTTTACACGGTCTTGGGTGAAGTCCTCATCTTTACACGGTCTTGGGTGAAGTCCTCATCTTTACACGGTCTTGGGTGAAGTTCTCATCTTTACACGGTCTTGGGTGGAGTTCTCATCTTTACACGGTCTTGGGTGAAGTCCTCATCTTTACACGGTCTTGGGTGAAGTCCTCATCTTTACACGGTCTTGGGTGAAGTTCTCATCTTTACACGGTCTTGGGTGGAGTTCTCATCTTTACACGGTCTTGGGTGAAGTCCTCATCTTTACACAGGCTTGGGTGAAGTTCTCATCTTTACACGGGCTTGGGTGAAGTTCTCATCTTTACACGGTCTTGGGTGAAGTCCTCATCTTTACACGGGCTTGGGTGAAGTTCTCATCTTTACATGGTCTTGGGTGAAGTCCTCATCTTTACACGTTCTTGGGTGAAGTCCCCATCTTTACACGGTCTTGGGTGAAGTCCTCATCTTTACACGGTCTTGGGTGAACTCCTCATCCTTACATGGTCTTGGGTGAACTCCTCATCCTTACACGGTCTTGGGTGAAGTCCTCATCTTTACACGGTCTTGGGTGAAGTCCTCATCTTTACACGGTCTTGGGTGAAGTCCTCATCTTTACATGGTCTTGGGTGAACTCCTCATCCTTACACAGTCTTGGGTGAATTCCTCATCTTTACATGGTCTT
Organism: Lithobates sylvaticus; assembly: GCA_028564925.1. Taxonomy (NCBI): domain Eukaryota; kingdom Metazoa; phylum Chordata; class Amphibia; order Anura; family Ranidae; genus Lithobates; species Lithobates sylvaticus. Next base: position 16,215,960 of record CM053026.1, on the reverse strand, counting down.
GGGTGAACTCCTCATCCTTACACGGTCTTGGGTGGAGTTCTCATCTTTACACGGTCTTGGGTGAAGTCCTCATCTTTACACGGTCTTGGGTGAAGTCCTCATCTTTACACGGTCTTGGGTGAAGTTCTCATCTTTACACGATCTTGGGTGGAGTTCTCATCTTTACACGGTCTTGGGTGAAGTTCTCATCTTTACACGGGCTTGGGTGAAGTTCTCATCTTTACACGGGCTTAGGTGAAGTTCTCATCTTTACACGGTCTTGGGTGAAGTCCTCATCTTTACATGGTCTTGGGTGAACTCCTCATCCTTACACAGTCTTGGGTGAATTCCTCATCTTTACATGGTCTTGGGTGAAGTCCTCATCTTTACACGGGCTTAGGGGAAGTTCTCATCTTTACACTGTCTTGGGTGAAGTCCTCATCTTAACACGGTGTTGGGTGAAGTCCTCATCTGTACACGGTCTTGGGTGAAGTTCTCATCTTTACACGGTCTTGGGTGAAGTTCTCATCTTTACACGGTCTTGGGTGAAGTTCTCATCTTTACACGGTCTTGGGTGAAGTTCTCATCTTTACACGGTCTTCGGTGGAGTTCTCATCTTTACACGGTCTTGGGTGAAGTCCTCATCTTTACACGGTCTTGGGTGAAGTCCTCATCTTTACACGGTCTTGGGTGAAGTTCTCATCTTTACACGGTCTTGGGTGGAGTTCTCATCTTTACACGGTCTTGGGTGAAGTCCTCATCTTTACACGGTCTTGGGTGAAGTCCTCATCTTTACACGGTCTTGGGTGAAGTTCTCATCTTTACACGGTCTTGGGTGGAGTTCTCATCTTTACACGGTCTTGGGTGAAGTCCTCATCTTTACACAGGCTTGGGTGAAGTTCTCATCTTTACACGGGCTTGGGTGAAGTTCTCATCTTTACACGGTCTTGGGTGAAGTCCTCATCTTTACACGGGCTTGGGTGAAGTTCTCATCTTTACACGGTCTTGGGTGAAGTCCTCATCTTTACACGTTCTGGGGTGAAGTCCCCATCTTTACACGGTCTTGGGTGAAGTCCTCATCTTTACACGGTCTTGGGTGAACTCCTCATCCTTACACGGTCTTGGGTGAACTCCTCATCCTTACATGGTCTTGGGTGAACTCCTCATCCTTACACGGTCTTGGGTGAAGTCCTCATCTTTACACGGTCTTGGGTGAAGTCCTCATCTTTACACGGTCTTGGGTGAAGTCCTCATCTTTACATGGTCTTGGGTGAACTCCTCATCCTTACACAGTCTTGGGTGAATTCCTCATCTTTACATGGTCTTGGGTGAACTCCTCATCCTTACACGGTCTTGGGTGGAGTTCTCATCTTTACACGGTCTTGGGTGAAGTCCTCATCTTTACACGGTCTTGGGTGAAGTCCTCATCTTTACACGGTCTTGGGTGAAGTTCTCATCTTTACACGATCTTGGGTGGAGTTCTCATCTTTACACGGTCTTGGGTGAAGTTCTCATCTTTACACGGGCTTGGGTGAAGTTCTCATCTTTACACGGGCTTAGGTGAAGTTCTCATCTTTACACGGTCTTGGGTGAAGTCCTCATCTTTACATGGTCTTGGGTGAACTCCTCATCCTTACACAGTCTTGGGTGAATTCCTCATCTTTACATGGTCTTGGGTGAACTCCTCATCCTTACACGGTCTTGGGTGGAGTTCTCATCTTTACACGGTCTTGGGTGAAGTCCTCATCTTTACACGGTCTTGGGTGAAGTCCTCATCTTTACACGGTCTTGGGTGAAGTTCTCATCTTTACACGATCTTGGGTGAAGTTCTCATCGTTACGCGGTCTTGGGTGAAGTTCTCATCTTTACACGGGCTTGGGTGAAGTTCTCATCTTTACACGGGCTTAGGTGAAGTTCTCATCTTTACACGGTCTTGGGTGAAGTCCTCATCTTTACACGGGCTTGGGTGAAGTTCTCATCTTTACACGGTCTTGGGTGAAGTCCTCATCTTTACACGTTCTTGGGTGAAGTCCTCATCTTTACACGGTCTTGGGTGAAGTCCTCATCTTTACACGGTCTTGGGTGAATTCCTCATCTTTACACGGTCTTGGGTGAACTCCTCATCCTTACACGGTCTTGGGTGAAGTCCTCATCTTTACACGGTCTTGGGTGAAGTCCTTATCTTTACATGGTCTTGGATGAAGTCCTCATCTTTACATGGTTTTGGGTGAGGTCCTCATCTTTACACGGTCATTGATGAGGAATTTCTGGGAGCAATAGTCTGCAGGAGTTATGCAGAGGAGGAGCAATAGCCTGCAAGGTGATGCAGGGAAGAGACTGTAGCTGTTACATATGCACATCATTCCTTCAGGCTCAAACTAAGTTCTAATCTATAAAATCTATAAATATGATGGCAAAGTGATCTGATCTATGGGCATCCCATATACCCCTTTCCCCAACCAAGTTATACCCCACAATAAACAAAAACAAAACAAAGCAAATGACTGTTCATTGTCTCTGAAGTGATATATGAAGGTCTGGCAGTGGGGTGATATGGTGGATGTTTGTTACTAGTGGCAACTACACCGCTACACCAGTGCTGGGTATTCTTATGACAAATCCCAGTATCTGCTGAAAACTGAATGTCATGGATGCCACCTGGTTTTGATTGTTGAAAAAAAAAAGTATGAATTAACATTCACCGAAAACCCAGTAAACTCTTCCTTCGTTGAATCTATGCCGCTACACATTCCGAGTCCTTCACCGGCCATATCCGGTAATTGAGAGATTTATCTTCCATGTAGAAATGGCTGAGCTGGGACCTCCTGGCTGGCAAGTCGATCTCAGGCCAGGCTGTGTGTGGCATGAAAAGACTAATTCCCCGCATTGCCTCCGGCATGGGCACATGTATAATAACCCAACGGCAGCTGGTGAGCGCTTTCATTAGGCAGCGGGATGGTCCACACGGGATCCATCGTGTGAATTCCTGGGAAGGGGAGGAAAAGATGTTCAGCTATTTGTCCGGGCGTGCTGAAGGCAAGGATCGGTGCCGATAAATGAATAAATGAAATGGGGGGGGGGGGAGTGGGTGAGGAGTCAAGACTATATGGTTATGTAGAGTTATAGAGTTAATCAGGTTAAAAAGGAAGACATATGTTCAGTGACTTCATGCAGAAGAGAAATACAATGAAACCCCCATCCCTTGAACACCTAAAGGCTCTGTCCACCTTTTGCAAAAAGTAATAAATGAGAAACATTTATCTAATGACCACATTTTTTTTATATAGCTTGCATAGCATTGTAACTGTGATCAGTGCGTCATGGGTGATCAATGCATCATGGGTGATCGATACACTATGGGTGATTGATCACCCATGATGCATTGATCACCCATGATGTATTGACCCCCCACGATTCATTGATCACCGGTGACAAACTGATCACCCATGATGCACCGGCCACCCGCGATGCATCTGTTTATCATGGGGGATCAATGCATCATGGGTGGCCGGTGCATCATGGGTCATCAGTTTGTAACCGGTGATCAATGAATCGTGGGGGGTCAATACATCATGGGTGATCAATGCATCATGGGTTATTAATGCATCATGGGGGATCAGCATGCCATGTGTGATCAGTTAGTCATGGGTGATCAGTGTGTCATGGATGATCAATGCATCATGGGTGATCAGTGTTTCATAGGTAATCAATGCATCATGGGTGATCAGTGTTTCATAGGTAATCAATGCATCATGGTTGATCAGTTTATCATGAGTGATCAATGCATCATGGTTGATCAGTGTTTCATGAGTGATCAATGCATCATGGTTGATCAGTTTATCATGAGTGATCAATGCATCATGTGTGTTCAGTGTTTCATGAGTGATCAACGCATCATGTGTGTTCAGTGTTTAATGGGTGATCAATGCATCATGGGTGATCAGTGTTTCATAGGTAATCAATGCATCTTGCTTGATCAGTTTGTCACGAGTGATCAATGCATCATGGTTGATCAGTTTGTCATGGGTGATCAATGCATCATGGGTGATCAGTGTGTCATGGGTGATTTTTTGGCTGGGCTGCGTTCGTTGGTGCAACAATTTGATGCGGGCTCGGCTTTTAGCTCCGCGACGGTATCGGCTTGGGTTTTAGATCCGCTTGGGGGGGAGGGGGGGCGTTCGGGCTGTGGCCCAGGCACCAGCTGTTTCTGTTACTGCGCTGGGTCAGGGGCAGGTGTCTTGAGGGACATCGGGGGACACAGCGGCTCTGGGGATGGCTGCAAAGACCTCTGCGGACTCACCGAGAGACGTTACTAAAAGCGCAGACAGGGTTCACTTGGCAGATTCGTCAAAATGCGAAGTGTATGTCTGTTTTGAGGGTTCTTTGGGTGTGCATCTCAAATCTGAGGTGCGGGAAAAAATTTGGCGGGGGGACTATGTGAAGATTTTCATTATTGCCTCTTGAGAAGTTTAACCTGGATAGGATTAAACCGGAAGAATCCAAGAAGGAGGATGAGGGAAAACGTTGCTACCGTCTAATTCCGCGGGCGTTTCGTAACTGGCTCCAGGTCTTCCCCATTTTTGCAAGCGTTATAAAATGCCCTGAGAATTGTTCCCCCCTCTTTGGTTATCTGGATGCCATCAGCGAGGCCAAGAGAGTGTATGGGGGCGTGGCTTGGCTGCGTTATGACAAACAGTTTAGTCAACGTAAGGCTATTCGGCCCTCGTTACACTGGGATAGTAAGGACATCAGTCTATGGATGAAACTTATGTCCTGGGTGTCTCACTGCAGGGGGGCTCACCCCCTGTCTTGCTGTTTCACGGCCGGCAGGGCCCATCCTGGAGATACTGCGGGGAAAAAGGCAAGACGCCGGTGAGGGTGGACATGATGGCCCCCTTTCTAAGTAGATATTCGGACCAGCCTGCAGCCCGTTTGTTGCAGGTGGGTTTCACTAAGGGTTTCTTGATCCATTGCTCCCTTTCTCAGATCCCTCCCGTGGCAGACAATTTGTGGTCGGCTCTTTTACACTCTGCAGTGGTTTCTGAAAAACTCGCTAAGGAGGTGTTATTGGGCCGTATGTGCCCGTTCTAAAGAAGGAGCCCAATAATTTTAGCTTGATTCACCATCTTTCCTTCCCATAAGGTGGGTCGGTCATGCTATTGACCCTGAGGCGTGTTCTGTGTCTTATACCTCATTTGATGCTGCAGTTTTTGGGTACAGCTCTACGGTAAGGGTGCTCTCATGGCTAAGACCGACACAGAGTCTGCCTTTCAGTTGTTGCCGGTCCACCCGCACAGTTTTCATCTCTTGGGTTGTAGATGTTTGGGCGCCTTTTATGTGGAGCACTGCCTTCCTATGGGCTTCTCCATCTCTTGCACCTTTTTTGAGACCTTTAGCTCTTTCCCTGAATGGGTGGTTCGGGACGTGGCGGGGGTCAATTCAGTTATTCATTACTTGGATGACTTTCTGTGCGTTGGCCCTCCCTCTTCGAATTCATGTGGTATTCTGCTGGCTATGGTTCAGCACCTCGCTGAGCGTTTTGGTATTACCCTCGCAGCGGAAAAAACGGAGGGCCCCACGTTGTTAATCAAGTTCCTGGGGATAATTATTGATTCTCAGGCGATGGATTGTCGTTTGTCTGACGACAAGTTGCTTGCTCTCAAGGAGGAGGTCCATTTGATGTTTGGCAAACACAAAATACTGCTCCGAGACTAATGCCGCGTACACACGATCGGAATTCTCGTCGGAAAAAACTCTGACGGTTTTTCCGACGGTTTTTCCAACGGTTTTTCCGACGGAATTCCGCTCAAGCTGTGTTGCCTACACACGGTCACACCAAATTCTGACGGTCAATAACACAGCGGCATAAAACACGTTCAACAGCACTATAAAAGGGAAGTTTAATGCTTCTGAGCATGCGTCGAATTGTTTCCGAGCATGCGTCGGAATTTTGCGTGTCGGAATTGCATACACACGATCGGAAAATCCGATAGAAAGGTTTTCCGTCGGAAAAATTGAGAACAGGTTCTCAATCCAAAGTCTGTCGGAAATTCCGACAGAAAAAGACCGATGGGCATACACACGGTCGGAAAATCAGATGAAAAGCTCCCATCGAACTGTTTCCATCGGAAAAATTCCGACCGTGTGTACGCCGCATTACAGTCTCTCCTCGGCAAGCTGAATTTTGCATGACACATTATGCCGATGGGCAGAGTTTTATGTAGGCGGCTATCGGCTGCCACGGCTGGGGTACGTTCGCCTAGGGATTTTGTTTGGTTAAACAGGGAGCACAGGTCCGACTTGCGAGTGTGGCATGTTTTTTTGGAAACTTTCAATGGTCGGTCACTCTGGATCTTGAGCTTTTTACAGATGCTGCCGGCTCCACTGGCAATGGAGCATTTTTAGGGGGTCGTTGGAGAGCGGAGAGCTGGCCCACCGAATGGCGGGCTTCTTAAAGAATTTGGTGCTTCTGGAACTTTTTCCGGTCGTGGTCGCCATAGCTATATGGGTGGAATCTTTTAGTAATAAAAAGGTTCGTCTCCACTGTGATAACCTAGGGGTGGTTCAGGTCATCAATACACTGTCAGGGTCCTCCCCTCCTGTAATACGACTTTTACAACATCCTTGTTTTGTGTTGTTTTCAGCTAAATATGTTTCTGTACGCTGCATCTTCCCGGGGGTGAAGCATACTGTACGTTGGCTGACGCTCTCTCTCGTTTTCAGTTGGACAGGTTCCAGGAGTTGGCACCAGGCGTGGAGCAACATGGAACCCCTTGTCCTCTTCGGCTGTGGCGGATTGCGTTGGAGGTTTGATTTGAGGTTCCTTGAGTGAGTCAACGTGGTCTGCATACACTAAGGTCTGGCGGGAGTGGGGCGAGCTTCTTCAGCGGGCGGGGGTGGATATGGTCAGTTATGGGGTCAGACATCTCTTGATTTATTTTTGTTTGTTTGAGTTTCGCTGACGGCTTGACTATTTCCGCCATGAACCGTAAATTGGCCAGGCTGGCCTTCCTGTTTAAATTGCGGGGCATCCCGGATTTTACCAAGGATTTTTTGGAAAAACAGGCCCTGAGAGGTTATCGAAAGGGTGCTCGGAGGCCGGAGGGCTGCCGGCCAATCACTTTTGATGTCCTACAATCCTTGTTCATGCAGGCGAGTGCGTTGTTTCTTGTTGTTTCAAAGCTCGCTTTGGGTTTTTATGGAGCCCTCAGGGTGGGTGAGTTGGTTAGTATGTCCAAGGCTGCTCAGGAGGGCTTGTCAGTGGCTGATGTCCGCTGTGATGGCTCGTCAGGGGTCCTGTTTATCCGTCGATCGAAGACAGATCAAATGGGTAGAGGGGCGCATTTGAGGTTGCTGAGGGTTCATGGTTCGACGATCTGCACGATTTCCGTGGTGGTGGAGTATTTACAGTTTCGCCCTATGGGGACTGGTTCTTTTCTCATTCATTCGAATGGTTCAGCCCTGTCCACTTTCCAGTTCGTGTCAGTTCTTGGCCTCTGTCTAACGGTCGCTGGGCTGGAGGCACACAGCTACTCTTACCATTCGTTCCGCATCGGGGTGGCCACTGAGGCTACCGGTGGGGATTAGACAACGTGGTGGTAAAACACATCGGCAGGTGGGAGTCGGACAGGTTTAAACTTTATGTATGTCCTCATTTGGTTTAAGCACCACCGGGTTCCTGGAGCGTCTTATTCCTATTACATGTGCAAATATGTGTTTTTTGTGGCAGGTTCCGTGTTATGTGTTATGTTTTATGTATTTTTTTTTTTCAGATCATGCTTGCCTCGTTTGGATTTTGGGACACTCCTTTGTTCATTGGGGGGCCAAGAGGGCTGATGTCAGACCTAATGGCCGTCAGCTGGGCTTCCCTAGGTCCGAGGCTAGAATCAGGTGGATAGATGTTCCGGGATTGTTGTGGAGCAGGGTGGCCCCGGAGGTACATAGGGTTTCACGATGGGACAGGGCCCCCGGACGTTCTGGTCTTGCACGCTGGTGGCAATGATCTGGGTGTCCGGTTCAGCCCTCACCTTATGTGGGATCTCAAGGCTGAAGCTGGCTTTTATTTACGCCAAGTTTATTTTACATATTTACTATATAAATACATTTGAAAAAAATAAATATATATATAGGAACATAACAAATACAGCCCTTCTTTGTACTCTCTCCAGGCCTGCAACTACTTTTTTTGTTAACTAGGGCGCAAAACTGTAGATCCAAGGACCGGGCTCATATTTTGCAGATTGTTCTCCATACTTATCCAAACCTATGGTATTTATTATGGCCAAAATTCAATGGAACACGGTGCAGACTGACCCTCTTTGAGACATGGGCCAGAGGAGATCATGGGATATATTATACACAATACAGCATGGCACCCAATATTGTACATTTTTTAAAGGTAATATTATTTATTAATCAATAAAACCATACGGGCTATTGTGAGAAGAGGCTAAAGCAGCCTTTCTCAAACTTTTTACCCCAGAGGTTTACTTGACATCATTTTCAGGTATTAGGCAACCCCTGCTGAAACCAATTCAGTGGGGCTCGGTGGGAAAATGCCTTTTACATTGGTGATCATTGAGAAGAATGTTCCTTACATTGGTGATCAGTGGGAAGAATGTTCCTTACATTGATGATCAGTGGGAAGAATGTTCCTTACATTGGTGATCAGTGGGAAGAATGTTCCTTACATTGGTGATCAGTGGGAAGAATGTTCCTTACATTGGTGATCAGTGAGAAGAATGTTCCTTACATTGGTGATCAGTGAGAAGAATGTTCCTTACATTGGTGATCAGTGGGAAGAATGTTCCTTACATTGGTGATCAGTGAGAAGAATGTTCCTTACATTGGTGATCAGTGGGAAGAATGTTCCTTACATTGATGATCAGTGGGAAGAATGTTCCTTACATTGGTGATCAGTGGGAAGAATGTTCCTTACATTGGTGATCAGTGAGAAGAATGTTCCTTACATTGGTGATCAGTGAGAAGAATGTTCCTTACATTGGTGATCAGTGGGAAGAATGTTCCTTACATTGGTGATCAGTGAGAAGAATGTTCCTTACATTGGTGATCAGTGAGAAGAATGTCCCTTACATTGGTGATCAGTGAGAAGAATGTCCCTTACATTGGTGATCAGTGGGTAAAATGCTCCTTACATTGGTGATCAGTGGGAAGAATGTTCCTTACATTGGTGATCAGTGGGAAGAATGTTCCTTACATTGGTGATCAGTGAGAAGAATGTTCCTTACATTGGTGATCAGTGAGAAGAATGTTCCTTACATTGGTGATCAGTGAGAAGAATGTTCCTTACATTGGTGATCAGTGAGAAGAATGTTCCTTACATTGGTGATCAGTGGGAAGAATGTTCCTTACATTGGTGATCAGTGGGAAGAATGTCCCTTACATTGGTGATCAGTGGGAAGAATGTTCCTTACATTGGTGATCAGTGAGAAGAATGTCCCTTATATTGGTGATCAGTGAGAAGAATGTTCCTTACATTGGTGATCAGTGAGAAGAATGTTCCTTACATTGGTGATCAGTGAGAAGAATGTTCCTTACATTGGTGATCAGTGAGAAGAATGTTCCTTACATTGGTGATCAGTGAGAAGAATGTTCCTTACATTGGTGATCAGTGGGAAGAATGTTCCTTACATTGGTGATCAGTGAGAAGAATGTTCCTTACATTGGTGATCAGTGGGAAGAATGTTCCTTACATTGGTGATCAGTGAGAAGAATGTTCCTTACATTGGTGATCAGTGAGAAGAATGTTCCTTACATTGGTGATCAGTGAGAAGAATGTTCCTTACATTGGTGATCAGTGAGAAGAATGTTCCTTACATTGGTGATCAGTGGGAAGAATGTTCCTTACATTGGTGATCAGTGGGAAGAATGTTCCTTACATTGGTGATCAGTGGGAAGAATACATTTTTTCTTTTATTATTTTTTTTTTTACATCTTTTTACATGTTAATCTTTTTTATTATTTTCTTTGTTATTATTTTAATCTCTGTTTTCTTTCTTTCTTTCTTTCCTTTTTTTTCATTTTGGCATTTCTCTAAAATGTTTCCAATTTGTGATAAAATTTCAGCAAAACACCAAAACTCTCGATTTCCGCTCATTCCTAGCACATGTTTGCGCATGAGATAGGATATTTATTCATTTATTTAAGGTACTTATATAGCGCCGTCAATTTGCGCAGCTCTTTACATATACGTTGTACATTCACATCGGTCCCTACCCTCAAGCAGCTTACAATCAAAGGTCCCTAAACTCACATTCATATACTGGGCCAATTTAGACAGAAGCCAATTAACCTACCGGCAGGTCTTTTGAGCGCGGGATAGTATTTTTAACAGTTCCGCGTTACAATACGAACTCGGTTTGCATGCTTGCATTAGAAGCCCTTTTTTAGGTTTAACCCCATCGGCCCGGTGCCACCTTTGCCCCGGCTCTGAAAGAGTTTGCCGGCATGCTTAATGCGCCAGACAATGACGCCTGGTGACAGCCCGGGCTAATTGGAGTAAATGAATTTATCTTGGGTGCAATGTTTCTCGACGCACGCCGTTTCCCTTGCATAAGTGATGAGCGCCAGCGCCTGAATTAGCTCTGACTTTTTAATCATTTAGGAGTGCAATCTGTTAATTAGCGGGGGGGGGTGGGGTGGGGGGTAACGATGCCAGATCTGCAGCTGCCTGGCCGCCTCTGAGATTCTCAGCCACGTCAGACTGCGATTTATTCATCCTCCCCCGACAGATGCTGCCGACAGTCAGGAAATGGGGGGGGGGGGGGGACACCGACCCCCAACTTTACTTTAATAGATGGGCAAAACTTGCCAATAATTTGTGCAGTGATAAAGATCTGCCCATGTGGACCCTCGCAGCGATGGAACTATGTGGATGTAATGATATTGCTGGCACAATGGGGCAAATGAGTGCTGGTTACAGTATGACCAGGTTGGGTGTACACAATCCAAATTATCATTGATAATAATTTTACACAATCAATATATTTATCATTGTATTTTATATATAATAGGTATTTTTGCATCACTTGCTGCTCCTTTTTGGATTGTAAACTCATGAGTCCTCCTAACCCTCTTGTATTGAGTTGTATTGTAGCTGTACAAATGTTTGGCACTATTCAAGTCCTGTATAAGAATAATTATTATAATAACATTGTTAGGCCCCCATGCACACGAGACGCTGTTAAACGCGCGTTCAGAGGCAGTTGGACACTTTTTTCAACTGCCCCTGAACGCATGCAATGTTATCCTATGTGTCCATGCACACAGTCTAGTTTTTTGCCGTTTTTATGCAGTTGCGTTTAACCTCGTTTTTCCAGAAGCAAAAAAATGCGTTCAGACACTTTGCTTTTCTGCGTTTCAGACGCAAAACGCAGCTAAACGCGGCTAAACGCAGGCACCTGCGTTTAGCCGCGTTTGCGTTTATAAGCCTTTTTTTTCTAGTATTTTTTATGAATTACCATCATATTTCTGAGTTTTCTGGTCCAAAAAATTGGGTTCCTTTAAAAAGACTTATAAACGCAAACGCGGCTAAACGCAGGTGCCTGCGTTTAGCCGTGTTTGCGTTTATAAGCCTTTTTAAAGGAACCCAAATACTAGAAAAATTGGTTTAAAATGTCGTAATTAGTTTAGAGTTCATAGAGCATATATACTCACTAATGCATTGACTCGTGTAGCCTAGTAAAGACCACCCCCCTGTTGTGACCCCTTTATTCCAAAAACCCCCCTTTTTGTTACCCCCTTAAATAATGGACCACACCGTACTTCTTATGGAGTAAATGGCCACAACAGCCTTTATTAAAATTAACTCCAATTTTCCAAAAATATAAATAACCATATAAAACCGTATAAATAACTATATATAAATAACCATAAATAACCATAAACATCTGAGTATAAACATAAATAACCATTGGTTATACCCTCTTTTTGTTGGTCAGTGACGGGGCTCACACTTATAACACAACCAGTTAAATTAACATATATATATATATATATGACTATATATATATAACACCAGGGGGCACTGCGGGATTTAACCGAACCAAGTAGGCCTCCATTTTAACCGCCCGGAGACAAAACCCTATCCCGCAGTGCACACAGAGTAATCATCGAAAACTTCGATGTACTACACCGGAGGGGCCATCTCATGACGGGCCCCCCACACACTCACCAACTACATAACTGCCACCGTCACTGGCCAACACTAAACACCGCCACCCCAAACTTCTTCCAGACGTCCACTTGTTTTCCTGAAACGATAACAAAAGCATTAAAACCTTCACAACAAAACTTAACCATAGGGAGGGTGGGTGGGAAAAACTGCCTCCTCCTGTGGATTCCAAAAAAACGAATGTGCCCGCTCGGCCACGCCCCCTTTTTCTATTGCCGCTCCCCCCGCTTCCTATTGGCTGCCCCCACTAACCACTCCCTGATACATTCCCCTTGGTGTGTCACTAGACACCCAGTCATGTCCGGCCCTCCCTATATTGCCTTTCACTCCATTCCGTCCAGCCCTCTCTACATGTTTGTGAAATATCCAACGGACATTCGCTGTGCCATCAACAGATGGGTCCAATATCGCCAAGCTCTGATTCTGGACCTCTCATGCAAATTTGCGACGACGTTGCTGCCGCATCAAGAGCGACATCAGGAGCATTTCCTGACATATATTCAATATGGGATCCATTTAAAAAAAAAAACACAGAAAGAGAGGCAAATGCAAGTGTACAACTGCTCTCTCTGCTGCTGCTGCTCACAAAATGGCAGAAATAGTTAATAATACATGTTTTCTGAGCTTGGGGAGGGTCTATATGATGTTATCTTTACAAATGCTTATAGACGCAAACGCGGCTAAACGCGTCATGAAAACACAGCAAAACGCGCGTTTTTAAACACAGGTTTCTGCTTTTTAAAACATGCGTTCAGCAGAGTTTGCATCTGCGTCTCGTGTGCATGGGGCCTTAGTGTGCAGATTTTGTAGATTATCACCCTGGTAGCTATTTGCACGTCAAACAAGTGCACTCAGGATTTCTGCAAGGATGCTAACCCCAGACAAATTTGTATTCTTACAGTGCCTTGCAAAAAGTATTCACCCCCCCTTGGCATTTTTCATGTTTTGTTGCCTCATAGCCTGGAATTAACATGGATTGTTTGAGGATTTGCATCATTTTATTTATAGAACACGCCCACAACTTTGAAGATTTTTTTACTTATTTTTTTATTGCGAAGCCAACAACAAATAGGACAAAATAACAGAAAAAGTCAATGTACCGTATATACTCGAATATAAGCCGAGTTTTTCAGCACATTTTTTTGTGCTGAAAGTGCCCCCCTCAGCTTATACTGGAGTCAAGCATTTTTCTGCAGCAAAAAAAAAAAATTCCGACCCGAATTTGGGGCCCCGTATCAGGGGGCCACTTGGTGCTAGGAACCCCAAGTTTGGTGTGCCAACCTAGTGGACCTTGCACTACAACATATCCAAAGATGGGGTTCCTAGCACTAAGTGGCCCCAAAGTCGGTTCGGAAAATGTCATTCTCTGCTGCAGAAAAGCGCTTGACATTTTCTGACCCGACTTTGGGGCCCCGTATCTCGGGGACACCTGGTGCTAGGAACCCCAAGTTTGGAATTCAAACCAAGTGACCCCGAGATACGGGGGCCCCAAAGTCGGTCAACTGTGTCCATCTGCAGCAATGTCATTTCGGGACCCTTTGGGTCCAGAGACCCCAAATTGCTAGGGGGCATTTAGAAACCCTTAACTACCAAGTTTGAAGTTTGGGGGACCTATGGCTGCAAATGGGCACAGTGAGGCTGCAAATGGGCACAGTGAGGCTGCTAATGGGCACAGTGAGGCTGCTAATGGGCATTGTTGACCCTCCTTTTCCACTTACAGTAGCTGCGCATTTCTCACCCTAGGCTTATACTCCAGTCAATACGTTTTCCCAGTTGTTTGTGGTAAAATTAGGTGCCTCGGCTTATATTTGGGTCGGCTTATACTCGAGTATATACGGTACATAACTATTCACCCCCCTAAAGTCAATACTTTGTAGAGCCACCTTTTGCGGCTATCACAGCTCCAAGTCGACTTTGGATAAGTCTCTATGAGTCTTGCCACATCTTACCACTGGGATTTTTGCCCATTCCTCCTTGCAAAACTGCTCCAGCTCCTTCAAGTTGGATGGTTTGCACTTTGTGAACAGCAATCTTTAAGTCTGACCACAGATTTTCTATTAGATTGAGGTCTGGGCTTTGACTAGGCCATTCCATCACATTTACATGTTTCCCCTTAAACCGCTCAAGTGTTGCTTTAGCAGTGTGTTTGGGGTCATCGTCCTGCTGGAAGGTGAACCTCCGTCCTAGCCTAAAATCACACACAGAGTGCTACAGGTTTTGCTCCAAGAATATCCCTGTATTTAGCACCATCCATCTTTCCCTCAACTCTGACCAGTTTCCCAGTCCAGACATGCTGCCACCACCATGTTTCAATGATGGTGTTCTTTGGGTGATGTGATGTGTTGGGTTTGCGCCAGACATAGCGTTTTCTTTGATGGCCAAAAAGTTCAATTTTAGTCTCATCAGACCAGAGCACCTTCCTCCATCCATCAGACCAGAGCACCTTCCTCCATACATCAGAGCAGAGAACCTTCCTCCATCCATCAGACCAGAGCACCTTCCTCCATACATCAGAGCAGAGCACCTTCCTCCATACATCAGAGCAGAGCACCTTCCTCCATACATCAGAGCAGAGCACCTTCCTCCATACATCAGAGCAGAGCACCTTCCTCCATACATCAGAGCAGAGCACCTTCCTCCATCCATCAGAGCAGAGCACCTTCCTCCATCCATCAGACCAGAGCACCTTCCTCCATCCATCAGACCAGAGCACCTTCCTCCATACATCAGAGCAGAGCACCTTCCTCCATCCATCAGAGCAGAGCACCTTCCTCCATTCATCAGAGCAGAGCACCTTCCTCCATCCATCAGAGCAGAGCACCTTCCTCCATCCATCAGACCAGAGCACCTTCCTCCATCCATCAGAGCAGAGCACCTTCCTCCGTACATCAGAGCAGAGCACCTTCCTCCGTACATCAGAGCAGAGCACCTTACTCCATCCATCAGACCAGAGCACCTTCCTCCATCCATCAGAGCAGAGCACCTTCCTCCATACATCAGAGCAGAGCACCTTCCTCCATACATCAGAGCAGAGCACCTTCCTCCATCCATCAGACCAGAGCACCTTCCTCCATCCATCAGAGCAGAGCACCTTCCTCCATACATAAGAGCAGAGCACCTTCCTCTATACATCAGAGCAGAGCACCTTCCTCCATCCATCAGAGCAGAGCACCTTCCTCCATACATCAGAGCAGAGCACCTTTCTCCATATATCAGAGCAGAGCACCTTCCTCCATCCATCAGAGCAGAGCACCTTCCTCCATACATCAGAGCAGAGCACCTTCCTCCATCCATCAGACCAGAGCACCTTCCTCCATACATCAGAGCAGAGCACCTTCCTCCATACATCAGACCAGAGCACCTTCCTCCATACATCAGAGCAGAGCACCTTCCTCCATACATCAGAGCAGAGCACCTTCCTCCATCCATCAGACCAGAGCACCTTCCTCCATCCATCAGAGCAGAGCACCTTCCTCCATACATAAGAGCAGAGCACCTTCCTCTATACATCAGAGCAGAGCACCTTCCTCCATCCATCAGAGCAGAGCACCTTCCTCCATACATCAGAGCAGAGCACCTTTCTCCATATATCAGAGCAGAGCACCTTCCTCCATCCATCAGAGCAGAGCACCTTCCTCCATACATCAGAGCAGAGCACCTTCCTCCATCCATCAGACCAGAGCACCTTCCTCCATACATCAGAGCAGAGCACCTTCCTCCATACATCAGACCAGAGCACCTTCCTCCATACATCAGAGCAGAGCACCTTCCTCCATCCATCAGACCAGAGCACCTTCCTCCGTACATCAGAGCAGAGCACCTTCCTCCATCCATCAGACCAGAGCACCTTCCTCCATCCATCAGAGCAGAGCACCATCCTCCATACATTTTGGGAGTCTCCCACATGACTTTTCGCAAACCCCAAACGCGCCATTTTGTTTTTTGCTGAAAGTAATGTCTTTCTTCTGGCCACTCCCCCATAAAGCCCAACTCTATGGAGCGTACGGCTTATTGTGGTCCTATGTACAGATACTCCAGTCTCTGCTGTGGAACTCTGCAGCTCCTCCAGGGGTTACCTTAGGTCTCTGTGCTGCCTCTCTGATTAATGCCCTCCTTGCCCGCTCCGTGAGTTTTGGTGTGCGGCCGTCTCTTGGCAGGTTTGCTGTTGTCTCATGTTCTTTCCATTTGGTTATGATAGATTTGATGGCGCTCCTAGTGATCATCAAAGATTTGGAGATTTTTTTTATAACCTAACCCTGACTTGTACTTCTCAACAACATTGTCCCTTACTTGTTTGGAGAGTTCCTTGGTCTTCATGGCAGTGTTTGGTTAGTGGTGCCTCTTGCTTAGGTGTTGCCGCCTCTGGGGCCTTTCACAAAGGTGTGTCTATGTAATGACAGATCATGTGACACTTAGATTGCACACAGGTGGACATCATTTCACTAATTATGTGACTTCTGAAGGGAATTGGTGTCACCAGAGCTTTTTATGGGCTTCATAACAAAGGGGGTGAATACATACTGTCAGGAATCAGGCTACACCTGTTGTGGATTTGCTGGGTATATAAACTGAAGCCATACTAACAGATCGGCTGCACTTGGGAATTGGGTCTGGACACTTGCTTTTGTCAAGGAAGATGCAGCTGGAAGATATTTTGTATCTTTCACTCCTGGCATTGGAAGAAAGGGATCTTTGTTATCAGACTTTGGGTGACTATACTAGGGAGCAACTACTGGAGTGCAACCGTATAGCCCATGCTTTTGTTGATCAGGGCCATTTTCTTTTTGAAGACGTGCAGCCCCTGATCCAGATTTGTGCCGAGCTGGCCCTGCCCTGTATTCCTGAGGGCCGTGATGATTTCACTCCCCCTTTTGATATGAATCAGGTAGTATCCCTAGTATGGCTTTTTGAAGATGATCCCGACGACATTTTTGAGCACTACTCTGGCTGTTCCCCACAGGTGATTTCTGAATGCATTGTGTCTGCGCAGTCTTTTGTTAGACAGGGAAACTTGAATTCACAATTTGTACAACCCATACTTTCAGCATGGTCTGGCATGATGCAATTAGCCCCAGCCAAACAAACCACTTCTGATGCCAGCCTTCCAGCCTGATGTTCCAGCCTACCAGCCAGATGTCCCAGCCTTCCAGTCAAATGTCCTGGTGCCGGCCTTCAGCCTGATGTCTCAGCTTCCCAGCCTGATGTCCTGCTGCCAGTTTTCCAGTATGATCACCCGCTGCCAGTTTTCCAGTATGATGACCCGCTTCCGGTTTTCCAGTCTGATGACCCGCTGCCTCTTTTCCAATCCCAACACTCCTTTCCTGTCTGATGACCCGCTGCCAGTTTTCCAGTCTGAAGACCCGCTGCCAGTTTTCCCGACTGATGACGATCTGCCAGTTTTCCAGTCTGATGACCACCTGCCAGTTTTCCAGTCTGATGACCCGGTGCCAGTTTTCCAGTCTGAAGACCAGCTGCCAGTTTTCCAGTCTGATGACCCGGTGCCAGTTTTCCAGTCTGATGACCAGCTGCCAGTTTTCCAGTCTGATGACCCGATGCCAGTTTTCCAGTCTGCTGTCCCGCTGCCAGCCCTCCAGCCTGATGTGCCCATGTCTGCTGCCCAGCCCGAAGTGTTCCAGTCTGATGCCCAGCCCGAAGTGTTCCTGTCTGCTGCCCAGCTTGATGTGCCTGTTCCTGCTGCCCAGCTTGATGTGCCTTTTCCTGATGCCCTGCTTGATGTGCCTGTTCCTGCTGCCCAGCTTGATGTGCCTGTTCCAGGTGCCCAGCTTGATGTGCCTTTTCCTGATGCCCAGCTTGATTTGCCTGTTCCTGCTGCCCAGCTTGATGTGCCTGTTCCAGCTGCCCAGCTTGATGTGCCTTTTCCTGATGCCCAGCCTGTTGTGCCTGTTCCCGCTGCCCAGCAAAAGTGCCCGTGCCAGCTGCCCAGTCTGATGTGCCCGTGCCAGCTGCCCAGCTTGCTGTGCCCGCTGCCCAGCGTGATGTGCCCGTGCCCGCTGCCCAGCTTGATGTGCCCGTGCCCGCTGCCCAGCTTGATGTGCCCGTGCCCACTGCCCAGCTTGATGTGCCTGTGCCTGCTGCCCAGCTTGATGTGCCTGTGCCCGCTGCCCAGCTTGATGTGCCCGCTGCCCAGCTTGATGTGCCCGCTGCCCAGCTTGATGTGCCCGCTGCCCAGCTTGATGTGCCCGCTGCCCAGCCTGAGGTGTTCCTGTCTGCTGCCCAGCCTGAGGTGTGCCTGTCTGCTGCCCAGCCTGAGGTGTGCCTGTCTGCTGCCCAGCCAAAAGTGTTCCTGTCTGCTGCCCAGCCTGATGTTCCCGTTCCTGCTGCCCAGCCTGAGGTGTGCCTGTCAGCTGCCCAGCCTGAGGTGCCCGTGCCTGCTGCCCAGCCTGAGGTGCCCGTGCCTGCTGCCCAGCCTGAGGTGCCCGTGCCTGCTGCCCAGCCTGAGGTGTGCCTGTCTGCTGCCCAGCCTGAGGTGTGCCTGTCTGCTGCCCAGCCTGATGAGTTTCTGTCTGCTGCCCAGCCTGATGTGCCCGCTGCCCTGCTTGATGTGCCCGCTGCCCAGCTTCCTGTGCCCGCTGCCCAGCCTGAGGAGTTCCTGTCTGCTGCCCAGCCTGAGGAGTTCCTGTCTGCTGCCCAGCCTGAGGAGTTCCTGTCTGCTGCCCAGCCTGAGGAGTTCCTGTCTGCTGCCCAGCCACTTTTACACGCACTGCCAGATCTAGGACAGAATGGAGTGTCCAGAGGCCACCTGTCAGGAACGGTGCTGTTACTTGGATCGCCTGCTGGTGTCACTGTCTGCTGCCCAGCCTTCTGTGTTCCTGTCTGCTGCCCAACCTGAGGTGTTCCTGTCTGCTGCCTTGATGTTCCCTTGCTTCCTGTTTCCCCCTTAGTCTCTCCTCCCTGCCTTGTATATATATATGTTCCATTGCTTTGAGGGTATTATTAGTTCCTGTCTGCTGCCCAGCCTGATGAGTTTGTATACATACGCACATGCCAATTATCAGTTTTTTATTTCTGAAAAATAGTTTTATGTATATATTTTTCCAATTTTTACTTCACCAACTTTATTTCAAATTATTGTGTTCTGATCCATCACATATAAT
Organism: Lithobates sylvaticus; assembly: GCA_028564925.1. Classification (NCBI taxonomy): domain Eukaryota; kingdom Metazoa; phylum Chordata; class Amphibia; order Anura; family Ranidae; genus Lithobates; species Lithobates sylvaticus. Next base: position 16,196,673 of record CM053026.1, on the reverse strand, counting down.
TCAGATAAAAAAAAAAAAAAACATTGAACTAAAGGCTGTAATGCAATAAAATAGGTAAAAAACCAAGGGGAGTGAATACTTTTGCAAGGCACTGTAGTTCCAGATAGAGTGAAAAAAAATCAATTTTTTTTTGTTTCCTTTACAGTCTGTGACCCCCATTGGGGAGATTCTGTTCACTCAAATTCATCCCAAAGATGTTCTATCGGGTTGAGGTCAGGACAGTCAAGTTCCTCCACCCCAAACTCGCTCATCCATGTCTTTATGGACCTTGCTTTGTGCACTGGTCTAAATCATTTGGTGGAGGGGGGATTATGGTGGGGGGTTGTTTTTCAGCGGTTGGTCTTGGCCCCTTAGTTCGAGTAAAGGGAACTCTTAAGGCGTCAGCATACCAAGACATTTTGGACAATTTTATGCTGCTGTGATTGACAGCAGCAGGAGCCAATGGCTTCTACTGCTGCCTCTCGGTCCTGTGAGGAGAGAGAGCGGCGGACACGGGAGACTCTTGAGGGCGTGGATTTTCTAATTTTAAAGAAGAGAAATAAAATAAAGTAATAATATATAAAAGTAGTCGCCTGTAGACAGCTACAGCAAAGTGATAGTCCATTGGAAACAGGGTGGGGAACCATAGATGGAAGCTAAAGGATGTCCCTGTGGTGAGTTATTGGGGCTTTGTCCATTTTTGGAGCCTGGCTTGATGCTCTGGAGATTTAGCCTGATAACACATTTGGCACTCTTTTGAATGTGATGCGTCCTCCATTTTTATCCTGCACCACATTGGTTTGTATTGTACGCCCCCCAGTGGAGACTATGTGCTGTTACACATTCAGCTAGACATGCGCATTTACACGGCCTTCCCACCTTCTCTTGAGGTGATCACCACCACAACGCTTCTTGCAAAGGTCACTGAAATGCCGCGTACACACGAAGGGACAATCCCGCGGGATTATCCTCTGGACTGAAGTCCAGCGGATAATCCCCTCGTGTGTGGGCGCCGGCGGACTTTTTGGCGCCAAAGTACGGCGGACTAAAGTTTGAAGTTTTGTTTTCAAATTATCCGCTGGACTTGGCAGTCCAGCGGATAATCCCGCCGTTAGTGGGCAAGTCCGCGGGACTTTTGAAATGAACGGACTTGCCGCTCATCGGCAAGTCCGTTCATTTAGCACGTGACTTCAGGTTACGTAGCTAGCGTAGGCAGTAAATGCCGCCGCGCTAGCTCCGTGACCTGGCATGGATTTAAAGGGACTCCCCACGCCGAAAAAACGGCGTGGGGGTTCCCCCCAAATCCATGTCAGACCCTCATCCGAGCACGCAGCCTGGCAGGCCAGGAAAGGGGTGGGGACGAACGAGCGCCCCCCCCCCTCCTGAGCCGTACCAGGCCGCGTGCCCTCAACATGGGGGGTGCCCTGGGGAAAGGGGGGCCGTGCGGCCCCCCCACCCCAAAGCACCTTGTCCCCATGTTGATGAGGACAAGGGCCTCTTCCCGACAACCCTGGCCGTTGGTTGTCGGGGTCTGCGGGCGGGGGCTTATCGGAATCTGGGAACCCCCTTTAATAAGGGGGCCCCCAGATCCCGGCCCCCCACCCTATGTGAATGAGTATGGGGTACGATGTACCCCTACCCATTCACCTAAGGTGTAAAATGTAAAGTAAAAAAAAAACACCCACACTTTTGAAAAAATAGTTTATTGCACTGCTCCGGGGGTCTTCTTCCGTCTTGGGGGTCTTCTCGCCGGACTCCCCCGCCATTTACCAAGCTCTTTTACCGAGCGGGGGAAGTCCGGCTACCTTCTTCGTCGTCGCCGCCGTCTGGGGGTCTCGATCCGCCTTCGGGGGTCTTCTTCCGTCTTGGGGGTCTTCTCGCCGGACTCCTCCCCTCTCTTCTGCTCTTTTACCTAGCTCTTTCACGAGGGGAGGAGTCCGGCTACCTTCTTCGTCGTCGCCGCCGTCGTCTGGGGGTCTCGATCCGCCTTCGGGGGTCTTCCGGGGGTCTCTTCTGTTCCTGCGGCGGTCGTCGTCTTCCGCGCCGCCGGCGCCTTCTTCTTCTTGTCCTCCTTCTTGTCCTTCTTGTTCTTCTTCTTCTTCCGATGTTGACCCGACGCTCTCTCTGCCCGGAATGCCTGTGCCGCTCTGAGCTCGGACTTATATAGGGACATGGGCGACAGGGTCACATGTTCATGTCACATGGTGACCCCGCCCCCTTGCGATGTCACAGTCCCAGCATCCTCCGGGACTGTGACAACACAAGGGGGCGGGGTCACCATGTGACATGTGCATGTGACCCTGTCGCCCATGTCCCTATATAAGTCCGAGCTCAGAGCGGCACAGGCATTCCGGGCAGAGAGAGCGTCGGGTCAACATCGGAAGAAGAAGAAGAACAAGAAGGACAAGAAGGAGGACAAGAAGAAGAAGGCGCCGGCGGCGCGGAAGACGACGACCGCCGCAGGAACAGAAGAGACCCCCGGAAGACCCCCGAAGGCGGATCGAGACCCCCAGACGACGGCGGCGACGACGAAGAAGGTAGCCGGACTCCTCCCCTCGTGAAAGAGCTAGGTAAAAGAGCAGAAGAGAGGGGAGGAGTCCGGCGAGAAGACCCCCAAGACGGAAGAAGACCCCCGAAGGCGGATCGAGACCCCCAGACGGCGGCGACGACGAAGAAGGTAGCCGGACTTCCCCCGCTCGGTAAAAGAGCTTGATAAATGGCGGGGGAGTCCGGCGAGAAGACCCCCAAGACGGAAGAAGACCCCCGGAGCAGTGCAATAAACTATTTTTTCAAAAGTGTGGGTGTTTTTTTTTTTACTTTACATTTTACACCTTAGGTGAATGGGTAGGGGTACATTGTACCCCATACTCATTCACATAGGGTGGGGGGCCGGGATCTGGGGGCCCCCTTATTAAAGGGGGTTCCCAGATTCCGATAAGCCCCCGCCCGCAGACCCCGACAACCAACGGCCAGGGTTGTCGGGAAGAGGCCCTTGTCCTCATCAACATGGGGACAAGGTGCTTTGGGGTGGGGGGGGGGGCCGCACGGCCCCCCTTTCCCCAGGGCACCCCCCATGTTGAGGGCACGCGGCCTGGTACGGCTCAGGAGGGGGGGGGGGCGCGCTCGTTCGTCCCCACCCCTTTCCTGGTCTGCCAGGCTGCGTGCTCGGATGAGGGTCTGACATGGATTTGGGGGGAACCCCCACGCCGTTTTTTCGGCGTGGGGATTCCCTTTAAATCCATGCCAGCTTGCGGAGCTAGCGCGGCGGCATTTACTGCCTACGCTAGCTACGTAACCTGAAGTTACGTTCAAAATGAACGGACTGCTCCGTGTGTGGGCAAGTCCGTTCATTTTCAAAAGTCCCGCGGACTTTTGGCCGGCGGATTATCCGCTGGAGAAGTCCGTGCGTGTGTGGGCAAGTCCACACCCTCGGAAAGTCCAGCGGACCTAGCCGGAAAGTCCCGCGGGATTGTCCGCTGGACTAGGTCCGCCGGCAAAAGTCCGTACGTGTGTACGAGGCAAAACAGTTTCTCCTTGCTGCTGCCTTACAGTCACAGTCAGCCAAATAACCTTCCCTGCTTCTACAGCTGGTGTACCATTTTGTGGGTGGGTGCAGCGTGGTGCGGCGGCAGTAACATGCACTTAGTCCAGATGGAGTTGAAAAACATATATTGATGTCAAAGTACAACAGTTCATAATTCCTTTGGAAGGAGGCTCAACCGGGAAACACTCATGGATCACAACAGCGTGTAGTGAAGCAGGTCTCAGCTCAGCTGACCGCGTTTGTCTCGAGGTGCGGAATGTGGCCTGGCCAGTCCAAACCCAAGTGGGGAGGTTTCCAGGAGAGTGGCAAATCCCTACACTTTCCCTCTTCATCTGGAACCTTGCCCTACCGCTAATACTGCCCCTGACAGACGGGTGACCTGTCTCTACACTACCCACGCGCTAGACTGATGGAAAAAGTATATAGGATGAGATTTTTAGGGTGCTATTCGAGTCCACAAACAAGAGTAGTATAAAAACAATAGTGTCATGGACGCACTGTGCATGACGCTGCAACTGGTCACATGTGCACGGGTTCATCGAGAGGTGTTCCTCCACAGGCATCCAGTAGTGTATGGACGTGCACCAATGCGCACACCCATGCCAATGCGCACACCCATGCCAATGCGCACACCCATGCGCACTCCCGATCCAATGCGCACACACGCGCGTGCATTTGCGCCAATGCGCACACGTGCACGTGCGCACAATGACGTAGCTTTGGCGCCCAATGATCCTTAAAAGGGGCCTCTTCAGAATCCACTCTTGCTGTCTGATCTGCAGCTCATCCTGTAACCTTATCCTGAACCTGCATCTGTTCCCGTGTTTGACCCGGCTCTCCTGACCTTGCTGCTGTCTCCTATCCTGACCCCTTGGCTTGACCTGCTCTGTGTACCTGCTTGTCTGATCATCTGTTGCCGAACCTGCCTGGACTTGACCATTCTCTGCCTGCCGTTCCTGTCTGATTGATCCGCTTTTGCGACCTGGCTCGACTGACCCTGCTTCTGCCTGCTGCCCTGTGCTTGTGCCCACCTGCCTGCTGCCGCACCTGCCTACAGACCTGCATCTGTGCTATTCGGCCTGCTGCTCCGAGCCCGTTCCTGTCGCTGCCAAGCGGACACCATCCTCAGCCAAGTGAACCCTGCAGGCTCTCATAACCCACTGTGCTCCGAGGGTCACTGTCCCCACTCCAGTGATTCCGGAATCAGAGCCGTACGAGAGGTCTCCCTCTGCACGTCAGGCTCACCTCCAAGGTACGTGTCAAATAGTGTTTTATTTGTACACAAGTTAAAATCTATAGATATACAGACAAATTACATATATATGGTTTGAATCATGTCTTGTTACATTATATTGAATCCCCACGCGCACTTATATCTTCTACATGTTTCGCCAAAGTGGCTTCTTCAGGAAGTATTTAAGTGCAACAGTATAACAAGGCTCCCAAAGGTTACACCCAGATGGAATCAAGGGCCAGAGTAGGAGGGGAGAAACACATCCCAGAAAGTCAAAGAGTGAAAAGAACCATCCAAGGGCCCAAACGCAGGACCCCAACCCCCTACACCCACGATTTGGGTCAGTTGCAAAAGGGGCACAATGAGACAGGGCATCGTTGAATTAAAATCGAATTAGTAATAAAAGGCCTGGAGAGATGAAACACACCAGATTGGATGTGGTCAGATCATCCACTGAAGCTGAAGTCCAAATATGGATCTGTTTGGATGAAGAACGCCACTATCTCCACGTGGAGATGTTTCCCAGGCTCTGCTAGAATGTGCACTAAACCCAGGAGCCAGGGTCTTAAATAGACACCTCTACACCTAAGATGGCCACCAGAGTCACTTGGGTGGCCAGCATTCAACCAGGTCACTGCCTCAGTGTCCCAAGAAAAACCATGAGACCATTGAGAAACCATGTTACTCTTGACTTCCTCTCCCTCTGCAATGCTGCTGCGATTGAGCGCCACCTGCAGTGGAGAAAGTAGACTGCACCTGCCTAGAGTTTTACTGGACATTCCACACTTACTTTCCCCAAGGGGGGATTTTTATGTGCCTATTTCAGACTTCATGACAAAAATCACTGCTGCGACTCAGAACGCAGGGGCCATAAGCGTACTTCTAGGACCTCTCCTTCAGAGTCTGCTGCCTCTCGGTCCTGTGAGGAGAGAGAGCGGCGGACACGGGAGACTCTTGAGGGCGTGGATTTTCTAATTTTAAAGAAGAGAAATAAAATAAAGTAATAATATATAAAAGTAGTCGCCTGTAGACAGCTACAGCAAAGTGATAGTCCATTGGAAACAGGGTGGGGAACCATAGATGGAAGCTAAAGGATGTCCCTGTGGTGAGTTATTGGGGCTTTGTCCATTTCCCCGACGCTCTCTCTGCCCGGAATGCCTGTGCCGCTCTGAGCTCGGACTTATATAGGGACATGGGCGACAGGGTCACATGTTCATGTCACATGGTGACCCCGCCCCCTTGCGATGTCACAGTCCCAGCATCCTCCGGGACTGTGACAACACAAGGGGGCGGGGTCACCATGTGACATGTGCATGTGACCCTGTCGCCCATGTCCCTATATAAGTCCGAGCTCAGAGCGGCACAGGCATTCCGGGCAGAGAGAGCGTCGGGTCAACATCGGAAGAAGAAGAAGAACAAGAAGGACAAGAAGGAGGACAAGAAGAAGAAGGCGCCGGCGGCGCGGAAGACGACGACCGCCGCAGGAACAGAAGAGACCCCCGGAAGACCCCCGAAGGCGGATCGAGACCCCCAGACGACGGCGGCGACGACGAAGAAGGTAGCCGGACTCCTCCCCTCGTGAAAGAGCTAGGTAAAAGAGCAGAAGAGAGGGGAGGAGTCCGGCGAGAAGACCCCCAAGACGGAAGAAGACCCCCGAAGGCGGATCGAGACCCCCAGACGGCGGCGACGACGAAGAAGGTAGCCGGACTTCCCCCGCTCGGTAAAAGAGCTTGATAAATGGCGGGGGAGTCCGGCGAGAAGACCCCCAAGACGGAAGAAGACCCCCGGAGCAGTGCAATAAACTATTTTTTCAAAAGTGTGGGTGTTTTTTTTTACTTTACATTTTACACCTTAGGTGAATGGGTAGGGGTACATTGTACCCCATACTCATTCACATAGGGTGGGGGGCCGGGATCTGGGGGCCCCCTTATTAAAGGGGGTTCCCAGATTCCGATAAGCCCCCGCCCGCAGACCCCGACAACCAACGGCCAGGGTTGTCGGGAAGAGGCCCTTGTCCTCATCAACATGGGGACAAGGTGCTTTGGGGTGGGGGGGGCCGCACGGCCCCCCTTTCCCCAGGGCACCCCCCATGTTGAGGGCACGCGGCCTGGTACGGCTCAGGAGGGGGGGGGGCGCTCGTTCGTCCCCACCCCTTTCCTGGTCTGCCAGGCTGCGTGCTCGGATGAGGGTCTGACATGGATTTGGGGGGAACCCCCACGCCGTTTTTTCGGCGTGGGGATTCCCTTTAAATCCATGCCAGCTTGCGGAGCTAGCGCGGCGGCATTTACTGCCTACGCTAGCTACGTAACCTGAAGTTACGTTCAAAATGAACGGACTGCTCCGTGTGTGGGCAAGTCCGTTCATTTTCAAAAGTCCCGCGGACTTTTGGCCGGCGGATTATCCGCTGGAGAAGTCCGTGCGTGTGTGGGCAAGTCCACACCCTCGGAAAGTCCAGCGGACCTAGCCGGAAAGTCCCGCGGGATTGTCCGCTGGACTAGGTCCGCCGGCAAAAGTCCGTACGTGTGTACGAGGCAAAACAGTTTCTCCTTGCTGCTGCCTTACAGTCACAGTCAGCCAAATAACCTTCCCTGCTTCTACAGCTGGTGTACCATTTTGTGGGTGGGTGCAGCGTGGTGCGGCGGCAGTAACATGCACTTAGTCCAGATGGAGTTGAAAAACATATATTGATGTCAAAGTACAACAGTTCATAATTCCTTTGGAAGGAGGCTCAACCGGGAAACACTCATGGATCACAACAGCGTGTAGTGAAGCAGGTCTCAGCTCAGCTGACCGCGTTTGTCTCGAGGTGCGGAATGTGGCCTGGCCAGTCCAAACCCAAGTGGGGAGGTTTCCAGGAGAGTGGCAAATCCCTACACTTTCCCTCTTCATCTGGAACCTTGCCCTACCGCTAATACTGCCCCTGACAGACGGGTGACCTGTCTCTACACTACCCACGCGCTAGACTGATGGAAAAAGTATATAGGATGAGATTTTTAGGGTGCTATTCGAGTCCACAAACAAGAGTAGTATAAAAACAATAGTGTCATGGACGCACTGTGCATGACGCTGCAACTGGTCACATGTGCACGGGTTCATCGAGAGGTGTTCCTCCACAGGCATCCAGTAGTGTATGGACGTGCACCAATGCGCACACCCATGCCAATGCGCACACCCATGCCAATGCGCACACCCATGCGCACTCCCGATCCAATGCGCACACACGCGCGTGCATTTGCGCCAATGCGCACACGTGCACGTGCGCACAATGACGTAGCTTTGGCGCCCAATGATCCTTAAAAGGGGCCTCTTCAGAATCCACTCTTGCTGTCTGATCTGCAGCTCATCCTGTAACCTTATCCTGAACCTGCATCTGTTCCCGTGTTTGACCCGGCTCTCCTGACCTTGCTGCTGTCTCCTATCCTGACCCCTTGGCTTGACCTGCTCTGTGTACCTGCTTGTCTGATCATCTGTTGCCGAACCTGCCTGGACTTGACCATTCTCTGCCTGCCGTTCCTGTCTGATTGATCCGCTTTTGCGACCTGGCTCGACTGACCCTGCTTCTGCCTGCTGCCCTGTGCTTGTGCCCACCTGCCTGCTGCCGCACCTGCCTACAGACCTGCATCTGTGCTATTCGGCCTGCTGCTCCGAGCCCGTTCCTGTCGCTGCCAAGCGGACACCATCCTCAGCCAAGTGAACCCTGCAGGCTCTCATAACCCACTGTGCTCCGAGGGTCACTGTCCCCACTCCAGTGATTCCGGAATCAGAGCCGTACGAGAGGTCTCCCTCTGCACGTCAGGCTCACCTCCAAGGTACGTGTCAAATAGTGTTTTATTTGTACACAAGTTAAAATCTATAGATATACAGACAAATTACATATATATGGTTTGAATCATGTCTTGTTACATTATATTGAATCCCCACGCGCACTTATATCTTCTACATGTTTCGCCAAAGTGGCTTCTTCAGGAAGTATTTAAGTGCAACAGTATAACAAGGCTCCCAAAGGTTACACCCAGATGGAATCAAGGGCCAGAGTAGGAGGGGAGAAACACATCCCAGAAAGTCAAAGAGTGAAAAGAACCATCCAAGGGCCCAAACGCAGGACCCCAACCCCCTACACCCACGATTTGGGTCAGTTGCAAAAGGGGCACAATGAGACAGGGCATCGTTGAATTAAAATCGAATTAGTAATAAAAGGCCTGGAGAGATGAAACACACCAGATTGGATGTGGTCAGATCATCCACTGAAGCTGAAGTCCAAATATGGATCTGTTTGGATGAAGAACGCCACTATCTCCACGTGGAGATGTTTCCCAGGCTCTGCTAGAATGTGCACTAAACCCAGGAGCCAGGGTCTTAAATAGACACCTCTACACCTAAGATGGCCACCAGAGTCACTTGGGTGGCCAGCATTCAACCAGGTCACTGCCTCAGTGTCCCAAGAAAAACCATGAGACCATTGAGAAACCATGTTACTCTTGACTTCCTCTCCCTCTGCAATGCTGCTGCGATTGAGCGCCACCTGCAGTGGAGAAAGTAGACTGCACCTGCCTAGAGTTTTACTGGACATTCCACACTTACTTTCCCCAAGGGGGGATTTTTATGTGCCTATTTCAGACTTCATGACAAAAATCACTGCTGCGACTCAGAACGCAGGGGCCATAAGCGTACTTCTAGGACCTCTCCTTCAGAGTCTGTCTCTGATACGCCTGCAGATACTTCTGCACACATAGCTGAATATAATCAGGAGTGCAACCTATCCTTTTTGTATAAGGTTGTGCCTGAGGAGATTCGGTCTGCTGACATCATTCCGAAGCCTTTGGATATCATTTTGGTTCTTATTAACGCAGTCCATGTCTGGAAGTGGAGCAGCCTGCATCAAAATACTCAAAGGTTACCAGTCTGGGCTCCCTTAAAAGTCCCTAAACTGCAAAATAACTGACTGGTCTATTCCTGAAAAACTATTTTCTCCTCCCAAAGCATTTTGCTGAACAATACTCTATTGAGGAGGCATTTGTAAGAATTGTGGACCCAGCTTGTTGGATAGGCGTAGCGCGGTGCGGCGGCAGTAAACACACAGAGGCCCCGAGTGCAGAACCAATATATGGCTGAAACAACTAATCGATTAATCGACAACTAATCGATTATTAAATTAATCGATTACTATTTTCATAATCGATTAATCGGCCAGTAACATAATGGGGTTAAAAAAACTAAAATGAGCCCTTTATAGTACAAAAAGAGCAAATAATCGCTACTGTAAATATTACTTTCACAGTTCTACAGAAAAAAAATAACCCCTTACAGTAATTACTTGCTTTGTTTGTACTATAAAGGGCTAATTTTAGTTGTTTTAACCCTATTATGTTACTAAACGTCTCAGGCCTGGTTCACATCTATGTGTTTTTTGGTGCTTTTTGCAGACACGCACTACAGTTCATTTCCATGGTTTCCTATGGGATACGTTCACTATGCTTTTTTCTTTAACACAAAACTGTGCTTTTTTGGTTCAATATACTTCAATGGAGAAGCTGCAGAAAAGCATGTAATGTGTTTTTGCAACAACAAACTGGCCAAAAAAAAAGAAAAAAGCTAATTGCAGCAAAATCACATGTGCGCAAAAATCAAAACACATAGCAAAAAGCACTGCAGAAACAGATCAAAAGCAAACTGCATAGGTGTGTACCGAGCCTTATGCTGACCACACGGATCAATTTTCAGATGAGAATATTTAGTAAAAAATAAAATAGAACGAACGTTCTTAAAATTACATTTTTTGAAGGCAGAAAAAAAAATTGATGATATTTACCGGATTCACCCTTTAATAGTATATACAGTATATCTCTCCACTAATAGTATATATATCTCCTCTAATAGTATATACAGTATATCTCTTCTGTCTGTTATTCTCAGAGTGGATTGTATATTTTGCTCCCTAACCATACAGTTGGTTATTTATATTTACCACTGCATAGAGATATTTAAGAATAAATTGCCTTTTTTTAAAAACTTTACATATTAACTAAATTATACACCACACTTTTTATTTAAGGTTATTAACCGATTAATCGATTAATCGAAACAATAATCGGCCAACTAATCGATTCTGAAAATAATCGTAAGGGCTCTTTTTCACACGGGGCGGATCAGTGCAGATCCGCCCCGTGGATAGCCGCTTGCTCAGCGGGGATCGCCAGAGCGATCTCCGCTGAGCAGGAAGATGACAGGTCCGTCTCTGCACTCCGTGCAGGGATGGCCCTGTCAGAGCGCCGCTCTCCCCTATGGGAGATCGGGTGACGACGGACCGTAGAGTCCGTCGTCATCCGATCCGCTCTGCAGATGGATGAAAAAATGGGTTTTTCCTCCATCTGCAGAAACAGAGCAGAGCGGGCACGGACGAGAGCGGGTGTCAGTGGATGCTCATCCGCTGACACCCGCTATCCCATAGGGATACCTGTATGTCCGTTTTTCATGTGAAAGAGCCCTTAGTTGCAGCCCTAAACCAATATATTGAAGAATTTGCAAACAGTACAACAACCCGGAAGGGGAAATTACCCGACCAGAAAATTACCATCAATGTTGCAGAGAGCCTGAACTGAAGACAGCGCTACCAGGGGGGGGGGGGGGGTAGAATGTGTCCTGGCCAGTCAAACCCCAAAGGGAGCTTGCTGAAGTGCAGATGTAGACCCTAAGATGTCCCTACTCCCCCGGAACTGGTCCCTAATGCTAGTGCTGTCCCTGTCCGTTGAGTATGCTCTCCCTACACTAGCCACTTTGCAACTGCGTGCCAAAACCTGTGGGCAGGGACTTAAAAAGACTCTGCGTGACTCAAGATGGCCGTCTGGGTCACCTGGTGGCAGTGTAGCCAACTGGAACTCTGCTCCAGGGAACCAAGGGAATCCTAAAGAACCCAAGTAACGCTTTACTTCTCCCTCCAGATACACTGCCACTCCGGAAGAGCGAGAAACTTGACTGCACCTGTCTACAAGCTATTACTTGCCATAACAAAACACTGACCTTTTCTGTTGAGGGCATTTTAGTGCTTAGGTGTCCAGCTTACAAGAGGTTGGAAACCCTTTCTGAATCACTGTTCACCCTGCCAGTCCTTGCCTTGCAACCTGTCATTGCTGTCATGTCCATTTGCCAAAACGTGGGAGCATGGCCCAAGGACATAATTGTACAGAAATTAACTGATCATTTTGGTTTTGGAACAATTAGAACTCTGTTCTGTTGTCCTGAACTACTGTATCGATGGGCTTGTCGATTTCAAACATCTCCTATCCAGAATGAGTCTGCTGTCTGTGAATATATGAAGGACTCTCGCTTACGTGTTGGTTTGCTGACTAATGCCCTGTACACACAACAAAATCCATGGATTTTTTCCAACGGATGTTGGCTCAAAATTGTCTTGCATACACACGGTCACACAAATCTTGTCGGAAATTCCAAACGTCAAGAACGCAGTGACGTACAACACGTACGACGAGCCGAGAAAAAGGAAGTTCAATAGCCAGTGCGGCTCTTCTGCTTGATTCCGAGCATGCGAATTGTTGTCGGAAAATTTGAGATCCAGATCTCAAATTTTGTGTGTCGGAAATTCCGATGGAAAATGTCCGATGGAGCCTACACACGGTCGGAATTTCCGACAAGCTCCCATCGAACATTTTCCTATGGAAGATCCTATCGTGTGTTCGGGGCATAACAGTGCAAAAAAAAGTGTTTACGTTACTGTGTATGCCTTTTGAAGGATAATGACACTTTTTTGTGCCTATCTGGACAACGTTTTTAAAGATATCGCTGGAGGAACGAGTTTCTGGAGGTAAGAGTACCTCTTTGGCTTACCAGGCTGGTAAAACTTCTACTTCTGAGGCTAAGCAGAGTTCCTTTTGTTTCTACCAGACCTCTAAGTACAAGTCCAGAACTCCACTCCATCGCAAACCTTGGACTCCAAAATCTTCTAAGCCTATGAGCAAGTTCTCCTGACAATGACGAGACGCTACTACCTCTCAAAGTGGAGAGATATCTGTTAGCCTTTGTGGCCTCCTGAAATTTAAAAAATCTCTACTGCATGTGTAAAGGACATCATTTATATGGGTTTCTACTCAAACGGGTTTCCATAGCCAAATGGACCATGCACCCTATTCTGGATCTAAAAGCACTCAATGTCTTTGTACAATGATGATGCCCCAGTAGAAGTCCTATTAGGACGAAACGCATCGGACGAGGTACACCATTCCCCATATTGCTTTTATTTTGTATTGTGATCACATTTACTTTTGTATGCCGTTTTTTATCAATTAAAACCCCCATGTTTTGACCTGCACACCATTGGAGCCTCCATTTTTTCTTGCTTTTCATGCCCTGTGGATGAAAGTTGTTTTTGGGGTCCTCCCATCGGGTCAGTGTCTCCTCTTGCCAAGGTGACCTTTTACCAGCAATGGCTGACTTTTTGCCCCTGTGCTTTCTCTGCAGCATTTACGGGACATCTCCATCGTGAGATGTCTGAATGACCTATTACAAAGAGAACAATTGACTCATACCCAGACAATGTCCAAAGACTGACTTTTCAGGCTCTTCAGAAGTTTGGTTTTCTAAACCTTTAGGAGTCAGTGCTGAAACCATCTCATTGTTTGTCTGGGCAAAGAAAAAAACTGGACTGATCAGTATCCAAAAAAAAAAAGTCTTGACTCTCTGCTCCCATGTTGGACTTTGCAGTCCAGGAGCCAACCGACTCTGCTTTTCATTGTAGTCCTGGGTTTGATAGTGGCCATTTCCTGGCTAGAGAATATCCAGCAACGTCTGGCACTTTCCTCCCCAACCTGACTGTCTCTGGCCTGCCCCTTTCATTCACTGGAATTCAGTCCTGTCAATCATAGAGGCTCAGCATCACATGTGTGCATTACTTAGGGAGCCTACCTAAGAACACCCATTCCTCCAGACTGGCATCCACCCATTAAGGCATTTTGATAATTACATGACTCTTACAAAGCTATTCAGATTCCCTTTAAAAAGCTCTCTGACACCCTCCAGATAGCTCATGCAGAATGGAGATGAGAAACAAACAACCACCGCTCCAAGACTCTCCTTCCCAAGCGAATGCTCCTGCTCCTGTGTGGGAGCCCCAGGTGCTGGCTAATAGCACAATGATTGGAAATCAAAAAAGGAAGAACTCCGGACAGCCGCACACCGAGAAAATAAAATCCAAAAAGTTTATTTAAAAGCAAAAAACACTGCAATCCATACACGGCAAAAAAGGGGGGTACAGAGCTGACGCGTTTCGCACCACAACTAGTGCTTACTCATAGCTGATGATCTGATGTCAATCACAGAGGCTCAGCATCACATGTGTGCATTACTTAGGGAGCCTACCTAAGAACACCCATTCCTCCAGACTGGCATCCACCCATTAAGGCATTTTGATAATTACATGACTCTTACAAAGCTATTCAGATTCCCTTTAAAAATCTCTCTGACACCCTCCAGATTCATAGCTCATGCAGAATGGACACAATAGTGTTCTGAATTCTAACTGGAGAGGCAGCGGCTGTGTATGTCGACTCTGTGCAGTGTCAGTGCAGGCAAGATCCCCCTGATGACGTGGTCTTTCACGAAACACGTAGGACGGAGCCTTTTTCGTGATGTCAGTGTGTTTGCTGCCGGCCAGCGGGTGTTGCCATTTTACCTGCTTTTACATGACAATGCTTTTGAGTACAGCTTAATACAATAAATACTAAGTGTGGAAGATATTGGGCCATGATATGTGTTCTTTTTATTTGAGCGACGCTGGCATGTTTCCTAGAGCTGAGTGTCATGGTTATGCAGTAATGTTTGTCTGTCAGCTTACCTGTGTTCAGATTAAGAGGCCAGCCACTCTCACCTGGCTGCTTAAGTAATCTCTCCTCAAAGCATGGCCCCACCCCAGCCCCTATCAGGGAACTCTATATTAACCTGTGCACTGCAAGCCAGCCCCACTGATCAATATTGTGTGATTTGGCTTCCGTGTGCTCATTGCTCTGTGTCCTACGTCTGATCCTGTTTACCGATCTTGGCTTGTTCTTGACTATCCCTGATTGCTTGTGACCCTGACCTTTTGGCGTGTTCTCTGTCTATCCTTGTCTGCGAGTCGCTCTGACCTTTGACTTATCTCCTGACTATCCCTTGTTGTCCTGGGCTGCTGCTTCCCCTATGTCCTCCTATAGCCTACCGTGAGCGTGAGCTGGGAGACCCTGGGGGCCGTGACATGGAGTCAGTAGCGCAGTCCATCCTCACCACTAGAGGCTCTGGTGAACACCTGCTGGCTCTTAGACTCCACGCCCTGGGGAATCTTATGCCCTTGCTCCCAGTGGGATCTGTGTTGGTGCTCAAGTGGACCTGCCTTCCTGAACCACCCAGGTTTCCATCCACAGCAGTCAACCGTAGGGTCCACTACCTTAGCGGTGCACTCCTGAATCCAACGGTGTGCATCTGTCACCTGGACTCAGGTGACCTGCCACTGAAGCTGTGGAGAACGGTGTCTGAGGTATGGTCCTGCAGTGTTCCCCTGGATGCTGAACTGACACCCGGGGGAGTTTGGAGAATAATTGCTGGCTTAACCTCTTATAATGTGGAGGTTAGTCCTCTGGTAGGCAGCCCCCCTTGTTTGTGGTGGTGGTCTCACACTCCAAGGTCCGGTCTTGTCATCACAGCATTGGTCGTGGAGCAGTGGATAGACTTGAATACATGAGTCGCATGGACATTTTTATATGTTTATATCTTTTTTAGAATATGAATGCTGGACTTTATCCACTTCATTGAGTGGAATAATTTATGCACATGGCACTTTGGTGGAATATATCTTTATTGTGCTAAAAATTAGTTTATGGCAGATTAGCAATTAATAATAGATAGTACAGTATTATTTTTTTATTGATAATGTATTGAGATGTGAATTGATAACATTTAATATTTTATTTTGCCACATATTGGCACATTTAGCGTTTTGCATTTAAAGAGACAGCATACCAATTTTTGTTCGTAAGTTTGTGTTTATCCAGTATTCGGATATAGTGGTTATGGCGGTCCAGACCTGCATCAGACACCAGGTTGTTTTTTTGCTTGCTCTCTACGCACTGCAATAAAAATAGCGCGCACCGTGGAAATGTTTCTCCTGCTGCGGCTCTGTGACTCGCAGCGTTCTCACAGCTTGCTGCTGTGTTCTTTCGCCCCGTTTAACAGTTTGACTCTGTTTGTGTCGCACCACGTCCCCCAACGTTTACAACCTATTTAATGATCACTGCATAATGATCCCGATAAGTGACTTTCACTTGTCAAACAGGATTAGAGGTCTGTGGGGGTGAAGGTTTCCTAATGCAATGAATCGTGAATTGACTATAATTAAGGCCGGGATGAGCTGCAATGCATTGAATGTAACACTTAATGAAAAAAGACATGATTGCATTAATAAAGGGTTAAAATGAGTATTTTGAAGGTTTAGTAGGTTACATTATAGTGTAGAACACCGGGAATCATACCTACAGTCATGGGCGTCCGCAGGTAGGGGCAAGGAGGGTCATGTGCCCCCCCCTGGAATCAGGGATCGGATCTTAAATTCACCACAGTTGCCTCACTATCTCATGCCCGCACCCAGGTGCCACCCACCAGTGGCATCTGCTCACCCTCCCTTTCTCCTGTCAGGGAGAAGAGACGGTGGCTCTCACCAGGTTCCCCGTCCAGCTTTCAGCCCACTTAGGTCCTTCCCTATTGGCCACAACTGAGGGCCAATGAAAGGAGACTAGGAGAGGAGAGCATCATGGGACATGTAGTCCCAAAGATTGGCGGCCCCATTTTCCACAGGGAGGAGGCTACAGCTCGATCAAGAGAGAGATTGAGAGACTGCAGCCTGGAAAAAAGCTGAGGGGAGAATGCTAGAGGACAAAGAACGAGGAGTGTGCTGGGTAGAAGCCAGTGAGAGAGCCACGCTGCCCAGCACCACCAAAGAGAGAGCCACGCTGCCCAGTGCCACCAGAGAGAGAAAGACTGAGCCACTACCAGGGTACAGACATGCCACACTACTGACCAGAGTTGCCCCCCTGGGAACCCAGAGTGAGCGATCATCCAGCTGGAGGGGTCACTGCTGTATTTTCCCTGGGTCTGGTAAGAGGTCCTGTTGGCCATTATCCATTACTTATCCTAGGGACTGTACTATGTCTGCAGTCTCTGACCATGATAATGTGATAATGACATTTTCGAAAAGGGGCGGTGCATGGGTGACCCTAAAATGTTGCCCCCCCTGAAAAAAATTCTGCGGACGCCCATGCCTACAGTATATGGCCTAAAGAAGCCTTTCCCAACCTTTTCAGCACAGAGGAACCTTCTCAGGGAACCCTTGCTATTAATGACTATATCTACAACTCATGATCCTTTAGGGCAGGGGTGCCCAACCAGTGGCCCGGGGGCCACATGTGGCCCGCGGAGCCCTCTGAAGTGGCCCTCGACCTCCTGCTCTAAGATGGCAGGTTGGCAGGCCCAGATCACGGGTTGCCGACCTGCCATCCCAGAGCAGCAGTTTTGTGAATGAAGCCGCTGGTAGTGGAAGCATAAGCCAATGCTTCCTGTATAGCGCCCGCTCCTGTCACAGGCAGAGTGATACCAAATGCACTCCGCCTGGGACAGCAACAGCCAGCGATACCAGAATGGAAGACGGTTATTAACCACATGCTGACCGCGCTATAGTCAAAAGACGGCTACAGCGCGGTCGGGTTTCCCTGAGTGGACGTCCTACGGACGTCCTCCCAGAAACTTGCTCCCGCGCGCCCCCTGGGGCGCGCACTCGGGAACATCCGCGACCGCCGGGTCCCGAGGACCCGGCGCATCACGGTAAACAGCCGCTGATAGCGGCCGTTTACCACGTGATCGCTCCGTCAAATGACGGAGCGATCACATGTACACAAACCGGCGTCACGTCATGATGCCGGTTCCTCCCTCCCCTCTCTGTACCGATCGGTACAGAGAAGGGAGAAGCGGAGAGGGGGAGAGACGGGACCAGCGCTGTGGGCTGGATGTGTAGTGCCCACAGCGCTGGTCAATACACTGCCACCGCTGTGCAATACTCTGCCACCACTGTGCAATGCTCTGCAATCACTGTGCAATGCTCTGTCACCACTGTGCAATACTCTGCTCTGCCACCACTGTGCAATGCTCTGCCACCACTGTGCAATGCTCTGCAATCACTGTGCAATGCTCTGCCACCACTGTGCAATGCTCTGCAATCACTGTGCAATGCTCTGCCACCACTGTGCAATGCTCTGCCACCACTGCAATGCTCTGCCACCACTGTGCAATGCCCTGCCACCACTGTGCAATGCTCTGCCACCACTGCAATGCTCTGCAACCACTGTGCAATGCTCTGCCACCACTGTGCAACGCTCTGCAACCACTGTGCAACGCTCTGCAACCACTGTGCAATGCTCTGCCACCACTGTGCAATACTCTGCCACCACTGTGCAACACTGTAATACTCTGCCAATACTCGCCAATACTCTGCCAATACTCGCCAATACTCTGCCAATACTCGCCAATACTCTGCCAATACTCTGCCAATACTCGCCAATACTCTGCCAATACTCGCCAATACTCTGCCAATACTCGCCAATACTCTGCCAATACCCGCCTATACTCTCCCAATACTCTGCAATAATTTTTAATAGAAACAAAAATTTTTATTTATTTTTTTACTGAATGTTCTGTATTTTTTGATTTATAGCGCAAAAAATAAAAAACCCAGCGGTGATTAAATACCACCAAAAGAAATCTCTATTTGTGTGAACAAAAGGACACAAAATTCATTTGGGTTCAGTGTTGCATGACGGAGTAATTGTCATTCAAAGTGTGAGAGCACCGAAAGCTGAAAATTGGTCTGGTTAGGAAGGGGGTTTAACTGCCCAGTGGGTATGTGGTTAAAGGTAAGTTTACTACTAAATTCACAGTATATATGGATATATCTGTTTTGCAGCGGTTACTGGGCTGCTTTCAAACTGATCCGCAGCTGCGGGTTACCTACATTGATCCATAGACTTCTGTTATTACCTGCGGGTTTGCTGCGCCTTCAGAAAGTGCGCCACACCTGCAGAATATAATAGAAGTTTATGGCAAAGTGCAGCCAACCCGCAGAAAATCCACAGGTTCACTGCACCAGTGTGAAAGCAGCCTTAGGCCCCTTTCACATGATTGGTCCGACCCAATCGAACCTACTATTCACCTCCTATGGAGCAGCAGATGTAAATGGACTTGTGTCTGTTTACACCCGCCTACATAAAAAAAAAATAGAAAGGGATCTGCCCCTTCCCGTCTGGGCGAATCAGATTGGATCAGAGGGCCCATAGAGTAGAGTGGGCTGTGTCCATGGAACTGTCATTCCCCCGCGACGCTCATTGTGGCCCGCGACCAGTTACCAATTCGCTTAAGTGGCCCTCGCTCTTCAAAAGGTTGGGCACCCCTGCTTTAGGGTGATGGTAAGTGGAAAGAATGCTCCTTACATTTGTGGTAGGATTTACCCCCTTACAGATAACTAATAAAGATCAATGGTGTCAGTAGGAACTTATCTGAGAGGCAGAAATGACTCATTGCTCAAGGAAACCCTAGCGACTTCTGGAGGAACCCTAGGTTTCGAACCCTGGTTGAGAAACCACGGCCTAAAGTAGGAGAATCCCCCTCCAAAGAATGGAGTTCAGGTGTTTTCCAGTGAAGGATACTATTAATACTACGACATACAAATACATTTTTAACAATTGTGCTCATCCAACCTTGTGGTAACAGTTTGGAGAAGGTCCCTTTCGGTTTCATCATGCCCTGTGTACAAAGGCAGCTTAATAAAGACATTATTTGATGAGTGTGGTGTGGAGGAACTTGAGAGTCCTGCAGAGAGTCCTGACCTCAGTCCTACTGAGTACCTTCGGGATGAATTGGAATGCCAAAAATAAGGCAGGTCTTGCCATCCAACATCAGTCTCTGACCCTACAAATGTTATATCGACTGCAAGCAGGGGCGGACTGACCATTCGGCCACTCGGGCACCGCCTGAGGGCCCCGAGCCACTAGGGGGCCCCATCAGGGTTGCCAGCCTCAGTAAAACCAGGGACAGTATGTAAAAATCTGTGTTTTTTTTTACATCTGTCTCTGAAATGTCCCTTACCGACATCCTTTTGGTCTAAAAATCCAGAGATTATAGCTGCCCCACCTCTCCAGCCAATAGAAACATGTCTGTGTATACTGTGTGATTGTATACTGTGTGTGTGTTTGTGTATACTGTGTGGCCCCATAATCTCTGATTGCCTGGGGGCCCCATAATCTCCTATTGCCCGGGGGCCCCTTGAGTTGTCAGTCCGCCCCTGACTGCAAGTGCACAAATTCTCAAAGACATTCCACAAAATTTTGTGGAAAGCCTTCCCAGAAGAGCGGAATCCCAGAAGTAGGACTAGCTCCATGTTAATGGGCATGGTTTTAGAATAGTATGCCCAGCAGGCTTGTGAGCAAGGTGCAGCGTGGTGTGGCGGGCAGTAAACACGCAGAGTCCAAGTTAGGTAATAAAGATATATTGTACCACACAACGGATTCAGGCCCAGCTGGTAGGCACACCCTTCCAGAGCCACTTACCAACTGTGACAGCAGTCTGAAGACTTGAATATGCCATCAGGAACGGAATGTGGCCTGGCCCGTCTACACCCAAAGGGGGGGCGTTTCTGGAGAGAGGTAGTCCCTGCATTATCCCTACTCATCTGGAACCTTTCCCTACCCCTAAACACTGTCCCTGCCAGACGGGTAACCTTTCCCTATGCTAACCACTCGTATGAAGTATGTATTAAATAGACTTTGCCTTACCCAAGATGGCCACTGGAGTCATATGGGGCACCAGCGTCCAATCAGACAGTCCAATCAGGAAGTCACAGAGGAACCAAGTTCACAATTTACATACACCCTGTCAGGTGGCCTATACCTTTACCGTCTTTGAATCTTTTGGAATGCTCTACAAGGTGGGTGGTTTGCACCTCCTGTACTGGTCACCTCTGGGCTTCCTAGCTGGCCCCTTGGGGGCCCATTGCCCCATTCTGTTGCACTGTATTTGCCCTGATGTTTGCTCCTTACAGATCTTCATTCACACCAAATAGAATTAATACATTCTGGATGAATAATATAGCTCTGTACCCCTTGAACCCCTGAGGAAGCTTAACCAGCGATACGCATTGGGGTCTTACACCTTCTGCAATGAGCTGCAACAGAGAGTAATGTTTTGCTGGGCAACTTAAAGGGTGAGACTACATTAGCCAGGGAGAAATGTTATGCCGGGCGGCTTAAAGGACCAGACTACATTAGTCAGGGGGAGATGTTATGCCAGGCAGCTTAAAGGGCAAGACTACATTAGTCAGGAGGAGATGTTATGCCAGGTGGCTTAAAGGGCCAGACTACATCAGCCAGGTAGAAATTGTTTGCCGGGCAGCTTAAGGGGACAGACTACATTAGCCAGGGAGTAATGTTTTGCTGGGCAGCTTAAGGGGACAGACTACATTAGCCAGGGAGAAATGATATGCTGGGCGGCTTAAAGGGCCAGACTATATTAGTCAGGGGGAGATGTTATGCCGGGTGGCTTAAAGGACCAAACTACATTAGCCACGGAGAAATGTTTTGCTGGGTGGCTTAAAGGGCCAGACTACATTAGCCAGGTAGAAATAGTTTGCCGGGCAGCTTAAGGGTACAGACTACATTAGCCAGGGAGGGATGTTTTGCTGGGTAGCTTAAAGGACCAGATTATATTAGCCAGAGAGTAATGTTTTGTTGGGTGGCTTAAAGGGCCAGACTAAACTGCCCAAGGAGAAATGTTTTGCCGGGCGACTTAAAGGGTCAGACTACATTACCCGAGGAGAAATGTTTGCCGGGTGGCTTAAAGGGTCACTACATTAGCCAGGGAGAAATAGTTTGCCAGACTACATTAGCCAGGGAGAAATGTTATAGGCTGGTCCTTTAAGCTACCCAGCATATTAGCCAGGGGGTAATGCTTTTCTGGGTGGCTTAAAGGGCCAGACTAAACTACCCAAGGAGAAATGTTTGCCGGGTGGCTTAAAGGGTCACTACATTAGCCAGGGAGAAATAGTTTGCTAGACTACATTAGGAAGTAAAATAATTAATCAAGGCAAATCCGTGTTTTAAGAATTAATAATGGGCACAATGTGTAAGAATTTTCTATGATGTCCCCAAGATGCCATCCTCAAAGGAGAGTAACAACACCCCCTGAAAGAGGGTCTTCACTCTACCCAGGTTTAATTAAATTCCCTCTATCTATTAATTGTTCCTATATGGTGATGCAAAACCAAACAAACATACTTACAAGTCCATGGAGTTTAGCGTTGCTCCCATGCCACCATCATGAAATATCCCCTCACATTCACAGACATGTCATAGGTGTCTCTGCCTGGTCCCAAATGTACATAGAAGACACCAGTGACATGACTGTGCATACGACCCGTACTAAAACTGCCTTCTGGGAAGTGTGAGGTGGGCATACCAGAAGGCAGCGGGGAAGGGGGGGAAATTAAGACTTATTTAGTATGACCAGCAGCTCCATCTAGTGGCTGTGACAGAATATTATCCCGATTCACACCATTCTTATGATTGAAGAACATTCAACCTGGAGAGAAAATAGCTTAGTACAATTTAATTTTCAGTTTCTATTTTTTTTTTTTTTTTTACATGCGGTTTTGAAGGATGAATAACGTTGCAAATTTTTATATTCATACACCCTATAATGTTTTTCCTGCTCTATCCAAAACCACAAAACAATTGTTTTGGCTGGAGTTGCTCATTACCCATCTTGCTGGGTGAAATCATAAAAAGTAACCCATGAGCTTCAATACTTTGCTAGAGAAAAATGCTACTCTGGGCTCCCTCCAGTTCTGGTCACAGGACTAAAATCCACGGCATTTGGTCACGTGATCTGTGCAACCAATTATGTTCCACGTGGAGGACAGTGGTTGGCTGTCCGTCACATCTCTCTGACCAGGGGCGGACTGACAACTCATGGGGCCCCCGGGCAATAGGAGATTATGGGGCCCCCAGGCAATCAGAGATTATGGGGCCACACAGTATACACACACACAGTATACACACACACAGTATACAATCACACAGTATACACATACATGTACACACAGTATACCCAGACATGTTTCTATCGGCTGAGAAGGTACTGGAGAGGTGGGGCATCTCTGGATTTTTAGACCAAAAGGATGCCAGATTTTTACATACTGTCCCTGGTTTTACTGGAGCTGGCAACCCTGATGGGGCCCCATAGTGGCCCGGGGCCCTCAGGAAGTGCCCGAGTGGCCGAATGGTCAGTCCGCCCCTGTCTCTGACCTTGGTATTTTGACATCAGTTCATGGAATGAGAAATGTATATCCCCCGTACAATGATACAGGTGGTGTGCGATGGGGCTGATCTATGTAAAAGGTTAAGGAAGCAGTTTAGCCACGTTCTCCTCTCTCTTCCTCCTCCTCATGCCCCCACATGGCAATAAAAAGGCACCATATGCTCCCAATAAAGGAAGCCAAGTGCCTGTGTGCCAGCTCCTTTGCCAGGACATAAAGCCATCAGTCAGAAGAGTTACAGCCCCAGAATACTGCCGAGACAAGGCTGATATGTTTCATTGGAGGCAAATGTCACCATGTTTATGTAAAATGCAGTGTTTGTCCCGCCAGATGTTACCTACTCACTAGACTCTCCTGCTCCCCGACACGTCTTAACCGTATGTCTGCCGCCGCTCTGCGCTACACAAGACGAGCTGTGAGCTCTGCAGAATGATCCGAGACTATGGAGGGAGGGAGGGAAGGAAGGAAGGAAGGAAGGAAGGAAGGAAGGACGGAAGGATGGAAGGAAGGAAGGAAGGAAGGAAGAAGGAAGGAAGGATGGAAAGGAAGGAAGGAAGGACGGACGGACGGACGGACGGACGGACGGACGGACGGAAGGAACTGGATCTATATATAATAGGAAGGAAATAGAAAGTGAAGATGGATAATGGAAGGGGAAGAAGGAAAGAGTATAAGGCAAATTAAAGAAGGAAGAAGTATAAAGGGAGGAAGGAGGAAACAATATAAGGGGAGGGAGGGAAGGAAGCATGGATAGATGGAAGGAAGAAAGGGGGAATGAAGGGAGGGAGGGAAGGAAGCATGAATAGATGGATGGAAGCAAGAAAGTGGGCATAAGGGAAGGGAATGAACAAAGGGAAATGTATAAGAGGAATGAAGGAAGGAAGAAAGAAAGAAAGAAAGAAAGGAAGGAAGAGATGGATGGGAAGACTAGATTCACATGTAATAGGAAGGAAATGGAAAGGATAAAATGGATAAGGGAAGAATAGAAGGAAGACGTATAAGAAGAGGAAAGTAAAGAAAATAAAGGAGGGGAGGGATGGGAAGACTGGATTCTATGTATACTAGGAAATAAATAGAAGATGGATAAGGAAAAAAATGAAGGATGAAAGGAAGAAAGGGGGCATGAGGGAAGGAAATGAGCAAAGGAAAAAGTATAAGGGGGGGGGGGGAAGAAGGAAGGAAGGAAAATACCAAGTTCACATATAATAGGAAGGAAATGGAAAGGGAAGATGGGTAATGAAAGGGAGAAAATGATGGAGTATAAGCAAAGGAGGAAGTGTGAAGGAAGGAAGAAGGAAATTATATAAGGGTAGGTAATGAAGGAAGGAAGGATGGATGGAAGTTAAAGGGAATACGAGGGAAGGATATGAACGAAGGGGATGGAAAGACTAGATTCACATGTAATAGGAAGGAAATGGAAAAGGTAAAATGGATAAGGGAAGAATAGAAGGAAGACTTATAAGGACAGGATGGGAAGACTAGATTCCCATACTGTATACTAAGGGAAAAAAAAGGGAAACGGAAGATGGATAAGGAAAGGAAGGAAGGAAGGAAGGAAAAGACTGAATTTACATATAATAGGAAGGAAATGGAAAGGGAAGACAGATAAGGGAAGAAAAAAGGATAAAAGCATATAAATGGAGTGAAGAAGGAAGGAAGGAAGGAAGAAGGAAGGAAGGAAGGAAGGAAGGAAGGAAGGAAGGGAGGACGGACGGACAGATGGATAGAAGAAAGGAAGGAAAATGAAAAGAATGTAGTAGGGGGGTGAGAAGACTAGATTCACATATAGTAGAAAGGGAAGATGTATAAAGGAAGGGAAGGAAAAAATGTGAGGGTAGGGAATGAATGAAGGAGGAAGAATTTAAGGGGAGGGAAGGAAGGAATTAATGAATGAATGAATGAAGCAAGGAAGGAAGAAGGAAAGTATGGATGTGAGGAAGAAAGAAAGGAGCAAAGAGATAAGAAGACTATATCAACATATAATAGGAAGTAAATGGAAAGGGGAGATGGCTAATAGAAGGGAAAAAGGAAGTAGTATAAGGAAAGGAAGAAGTATTAAAGGAGGGAAGAAGGGAAGGAGGAAAAAAAATATAAAGGGAATATAAGAAAAGGGAATGAATGAAGGAAAAAGTATAAGGTGAGGGAAGGAAGGGATGGGAAGGCTAGATTCACATGTAATAGGAAGGAAATTGATAGGGTAAAATAGATAAGGGCAGAATAGAAGGCAGACGTATAAGGAGAGGAAAGGAGGGAAGGGATGGGAAGACTGGATTCACATACTGTATACTAGCAAAGAAATGGAAAGGGAAAATAGATAAGGAAAGGAAAGAGAAGGAAGGAAGGAAGGATAAAATAGGTGTATAATGGGAGGGAATGAGCGAAGTAAACAGTATAAGGGTAGGGAAGGAAATATGAAAGCAAGGAAGGAAGAAAAAGACTGAATTTACATATAATAGGAAGGAAATGGAAAGGGAAGATGGCTAATGAAAGAGAGAAAAGAAAGTAGTATAAGGAAAGGAAGAAGTATGAGGGCAGGGAAGAAGGGAAGGAGGAAAAAATGTTAAAGGGAATATGAGGGAAGGGAATGAATAAATGGAAAGTATAAGGGGGGGGGAAGGAAGAAAGGGATGGGAAGACTAGATTCACATGTAATAGGAAGGAAATGGCAAGGGTATATATATATATATATATATATATGGGGAGGAAAGGGAGGAAGAAAAAAATATAAGGGCTGGGAGGGGAGGAAAAAAGATGTACGGATGAAAGAATGTATGAATGTATGAGGGGGAGAGAATAAAGGAAAGAAAGAGAATAAGGGGAAGTAAAAAGGAAGGTAAATGAAAGTAAAGGCAGTTGGGGAGGGATGGGGAGATGTCCACAGTTCAGTGTAGGCTCTGTCTAGAGTGACTTGGATTTGACACTTGGCTTCCTCTTCTTGTTCCCATGGTGAACAGAGGGGCAGGAGAGACAAAATAAGGTGAGTATGAACTATTGGAGTAGCCAACAGTAAAGAGAACCTGTGGCTCTGCCCTGCAAAGGCAAAGCACAGACCCACTTTATTTTTTGCCCAGTAAAAGTTACATGACATTGAAAGTGCTGGCAAGCTGGAATCGTATCTTCCTACATATTCATAATTCAATTTGTATCTGTGCAGAGAAGTCTGTAGCTGCGCCTCATTGCTTATATTATTTTATGCCTCAATTTTCAGGTCTAGTGGAGGGTGCCGCCAGAAAAGGTCCCAAATCCTTTGATTCGCTGGCAGTAGAAGAAGGAGCTTGCTGGATGGTCCAGCCATATTATCCATATTATTGTCAGTGACATAGAGCCACAGATGTCCCCCACCAGGGCCTCAGCAGATGGTAATAGGTCTGAGAAGAGGGCTAAACTGCACAGCGGTGACTCGCCTGAAGGAATTTAGTGATCCCAAGTTACTAGAAATGTGTCGTTTGGGCTCGACGAGTCCCCGTCCTTCTGTGCTTTATAGCTTCATTACCATCTTGTTGTGAAGACTTGTTTACTACATCTGATATGTTCCACTATACTGACTGGAGGGACTGCAGGAGTTAAAGGGAACCTGTAGTGTTTCGCCAGCAAGTCTGTTAACTAACTGAATGGCCGATTACCATTTTGTTACTTTGCAACTTTGCGCCTATTTAATAAACTGCAAAACAGGTTTGGGGTGGCAAAGAGCATGCATACTGTAAACTGCAGAAAAATACAAAATAAATTATGAAAGCTGCACCAACATGGACTCTTCACAGCATGGCCTCTGTGACTCAATCAGTGTAACAGCTCAGTACACAAACCGATGCTGGAAAATATATCCCCATAGACAAAATCTCTCCCAATGAAGTCCAGGGCAATTCTGGTAACACAGGCAAACAGCTGGAGGGATCCAAGGACTAAAGGGTAAACTAGCTGTTATGGTACTCTGGTATCAGTTGGGTGGGGAATCCCCACAGTATCTGGGTCTTCCAGGTAAGTTGCGCACCTTTAGGCTTCTGCCATGCTTCCCGCATGTCGGTTCTGATAGTGGGGGGCCATTCACCTGGCTGCAGAGCATTTGCCATGCTACTTTTGCCTCATCCGGTGTGGCCCATCTGAGCTGCCGAGGGAGGGAAACAGAGGTACTTCTCTTTCCTGGTTATTTCCAGGAACCTAAGGAGTTGTGGAAAATTTGGTTTAAGGCGCTAACACCTGCAACTGTGTATGGTAAGTAAATGGGCACTCAGCTACCCTCTACCGCCCATGACCTTGTTGTTCCAGGCAAGTTTGCAGACCATTCAAATGTATCCTGTGCAAAAGTGTATATTGAGCACCCCTAAGTTAGATCTCTGGGAGCAAAAGGTGCTTGCAAAAGATGTCTGAACCCAGAGTGCCGGGTGGGTTGGAATGTTCACAGGGTCAGGGCGATGCAGACAAACAGGTAAATCCAATCAGCCCTCAAGGGGGCCATGATACAGTCCACTCAACCTGCTGTGTCAGGGGGGCTGACCAATCTATTGCAAGAGCATCTTCTCATGAGGTTTCGACTGCTGTGTTCCCCAGGATCCTGCCAGAAGGTGTGGCATCATCCTCGCCTAGACGCCACAGGAGGAAGACAGGGGTGAAATTAGTAAACAGCCCAACTTTTTTCTTTATAGGTACGTTTTACACCAACAGTAGATGATTTGGGAAGGATGAGGGGGCCCAGAGAGTGGAAGTGGACCTTGTATGTTATCGCCAGGCCCACAGTCGGTGAGGAGGGATAGGCAGGGGCGGACTGACCATTCGGCCACTCGGGCACTGCCCAGGGGCCCCATCAGGGTTGCCAGCCTCAGTAAAACCAGGGACAGTATGTAAAAATCTGTGTTTTTTTTTACATCTGTCTCTGAAATGTCCCTTACGGACATCCTTTTGGTCTAAAAATCCAGAGATTATAGCTGCCCCACCTCTCCAGTACCTTCTCAGCCAATAGAAACATGTCTGTGTATACTGTGTGTACATGTATGTGTATACTGTGTGATTGTATACTATGTGTGTGTGTGTATACTGTGTGGCCCCACAATCTCCTATTGCCCAGGGGCCCCATAATCTCCTATTGCCCGGGGGCCCCATAATCTCCTATTGCCCGGGGGCCCCATATTCTCCTATTGCCCAGGGGGCCCATAATCTCCTATTGCCCGGGGGCCCCATACTCTCCTATTGCCCGGGGGCCCCATAATCTCCTATTGCCCGGGGGCGCCATAATCTCCTATTGCCCGGGGGCCCCATAATCTCCTATTGCCCGGGGGCCCCATATTCTCCTATTGCCCGGGGGCCCCATAATCTCCTATTGCCCGGGGGCCCCATAATCTCCTATTGCCTGGAGGCCCCATATTCTCCTATTGCCCGGGGGCCCCATAATCTCCTATTGCCCGGGGGCCCCCATAATCTCCTATTGCCCGGGGGCCCCATAATCTCCTATTGCCCGGGGGCCCCATAATCTCCCATTGACTGGGGGCTCCATAATCTCCTATTGCCCGGGGGCCCCATGAGTTGTCAGTCCGTCCCTGGGGATAGGTCATCCTTTCGGCCATGAAATAAAGCCAAACTACAAAGCTCTGCATGCATTTGCTCTCACCTTCATTTCGGATGGGCAGGGGATCATTGCTGCCACCGTCCAGATGGAAAGTGTTTTATTGTACGTCTTGAAGCTCCATTTCACAGCTGTCTGTCCCAGATGTCTAATGAATCTGCAAACAGTGCAGAAAGTCATTAATGCTGCGGTCGTTATCGGACATGGGGGAGGGGGGATTGTGAATTATGTTTCTGTCCTTCACCCATTTTAATGCTTCTTGTATCCTCAATCGCTAGATGTCTCCCCATACACAGAGCAGACCACCCTTTCCGGAAACCTCCTATTCTATCTACAGGAAACCCAATGTCCAATGTCTTACTATCTGCCTCAGTCTGTCTCTGGTCTCATTACGTACTGAGTCAGTGACACAGAGCAAGAATGCGGCCAGTGAAACCAAAGAGGACTCAACACAAGATACGCACATGCATGGGTAATGGACTTGGAAAGAATTGACATCAGAGGATCACCCTGACAGTGGGGTAAATGGTATTCTCAGCAAACAGCAATGTACAGCCGTAGCCAAAAGTTTTGAGAATGACACAAAAATTAATTTTCACAAAGTCTGCTGCCTCAGTTTTCATGATGGCAATTTGCATCTTCTCCAGAATGTTACTGTAGCGGCCATAACCCCATGGGGTGACCTTGAACTTTCTGGGCTTACCAATTACCTCCTCCGTTGTCTAGGGGTTCCCAGGGTTTGTACCCAGTAGCTTCAGAAGCTGACACACAAAAGTCCTTTTGAGGATTTTTTATTTTGCAGGGGTAACATCCAACTATAATACAGTCTCTCAGGTGGGAATAGAGGGTACGGGTGATAAAACTCAGGCACTTGAGAACTGCTGACATCAACTGAATGTCTCTCTAAATAGCCCAGGGAGTAGCCACTCGCAACTGGGTGCTTCACTGCTGGATAAACCTCTAACTGTAGATTTAGCAGCCAACATGTGACTCGAAAATTTGCAAAGTCTCTGCCACAGACTAGATTGTAACTGAAGATAAACTAGGAACTCTTCTCATGGTACCCGGATCTCTCAGCCGCCTCGGCGATACCGTAAGAAATGTGGATTCTCTAGTGTCCATACATCTCAGCTCCCAGGCTCTTACCGAGCAGCCAGCTTCATGGCCCTCCTCCGAAGAGTCCTCCCCTGGTCGCTTGTACGAGTTGCTGTGCCTCTCCAATGCCGAGAGGACACCGGGACACCTCCGAATCCTCCTTCGGTTACTGGGCCTCGAACTAGCCAGTTCTGAGTCTCGGGAACGGACGGATCCCCACCCCAGACCATGAGGGCCTCTGGGGCTGTTCAGGGTGACCAGGCTTACGGGGATGGCAGAAACTCCTGGGTCCGGAACCCCTCACGGGGCTGGTCCAGACCGGAACCAGGAATTAAAGAGCAAGTCGAACCCCGAACATGTGACTTCAGCACCTTAAATACCCCTTCCCAGAATACACAGCGGGGCCAGACGTGCCCACTGATTGGCTCTGAGAAAGATTGGTACCTAACACGTCCAACCAGGCCTGGTTCTCGGCCTGTCACAGGTGCCTCACTGCACCTATCACCAGGCAGAACTCCAGTACAGCCCAGCCAGACTGATGCCAAAGTAAA
Source organism: Lithobates sylvaticus (assembly GCA_028564925.1). Classification (NCBI taxonomy): domain Eukaryota; kingdom Metazoa; phylum Chordata; class Amphibia; order Anura; family Ranidae; genus Lithobates; species Lithobates sylvaticus. The sequence goes on along the minus strand of CM053026.1, from coordinate 16,166,322 downwards.
AGACCTATAGAATTAACCCCCAGAACTCCGTTATAGTTCTGGAAAACTAAATTTGCTTTATAGCGCACACTTTAGTAAAGTGTCAGTGCTACATTACGAAAAGCGATCGGCCGAATTGCAAATAATTGCAAGGTCCCTCTTTGCCATGTAAATTAACTTACAGTGCCTTGCAAAAGTATTCACCCCCCTTGGCATTTTTCGTGTTTTGTTGCCTCACAACCTGGAATTAACATGGATTGTTTGAGGATTTGCCTCATTTAATTTACAGAACACGCCCACAACTTTGAAGATGTTTTTTTTTTTTATTGTGAAGCAAACAACAAATAGGACAAAATAACAGAAAAAGTCAATGTGCATAACTATTCACCCCCCTAAAGTCAATACTTTGGAGAGCCACCTTTTGGGGTTATCACAGCTCCAAGTCTCTTTGGATAAGTCTCTATGAGTCTTGCCACATCTTACCACTGAGATTTTTGCCCATTCCTCCTCCTGGCAAAACTGCTCCAGCTCCTTCAAGTTGGATGGTTTTGCGCTTGTGAACAGCAATCTTTAAGTCTGACCACAGATTTTCTATTGGATTGAGGTCTGGGCTTTGACTAGGCCATTCCAACACATTTACGTGTTTCCCCTTAAACCACTCAAGTGTTGCTTTAGCAGTGTGTTTGGGGTCATTGTCCTGCTGGAAGGTGAACCTCCATCCTAGCCTCAAATCTCACACAGAGTGCTACAGGTTTTGCTTAAGAATACCCCTGTATTTAGCACCATCCATCTTTCCCTCAACTCTGACAAGTTTCCCAGTCCCGACTGCTGAAAAACATCCCCACAGGATGATGCTGCCACCGTCATGCTTCACAGTGGGGATGGTGTTCTTTGGGTGATGTGTTGGGTTTGCGCCAGATATAGTGTTTTCTTTGGTGGCCAAAAAGTTAAATTTTAGTCTCATCAGAGCAGAGCACCTTCCTCCATACATCAGACCAGAGCACCTTCCTCCATACATCAGACCAGAGCTCCTTCCTCCATACACCAGAGCAGAGCACCTTCCTCCATACATCAGAGCAGAGCACCTTCCTCCATACATTTTGGGAGTCTCCCACATGCCTTTTCATAAACTCAAACGTGCCATTTTGTTTTTTTGCTGAAAGTAATGTCTTTCTTCTGGCCACTCTGCCATAAAGCCCAACTCTATGGAGCGTACGGCTTATTGTCGTCCTATGTACAGATACTCCAGTCTCTGCTGTGGACCTCTGCAGCTCCTCCAGGGTTACCTTAGGACTCTGTGCTGCCTCTCTGATTAATGCCCTCCTTGCCCGCTCCGTGAGTTTTGGTGTGCGCCCGTCTCTTGGCAGGTTTGCTGTTGTGCCATGTTATTTCCATTTGGTTATGATAGATCTGATGGAGCTCCTAGGGATCATCAAAGATTTGGATATCATTTTTTTTTATAACCTAACCCTGACTTGTACTTCTCAACAACATTGTCCCTTACTTGTTTGGAGAGTTCCTTGGTCTTCATGGCAGTGTTTGGTTAGTGGTGCCTCTTGCTCGGGTGTTGCAGCCTCTGGGGCCTTTAAAAAAGGTGTGTCTATGTAATGACAGATCATGTGACACTTAGATTGCACACAGGTGGACATCATTTCACTAATTATGTGACTTCTGAAGGTAATTGGTTGCAGTGTCAGTTTGTCATTGTTCTGGTCCCTCCAAGTGGCAGTGTCTCTTTGTTCTAAGACCCCCAGGTGTCAGTGTCTCTTTGTTCTGGACACTAAAGTGTCAGTGTCTCTTTGTTCTAAGACCCCCAGGTGTCAGTGTCTCATTGTTCTGCACACTAAAGTGTTAGTGTTTCACTCTTTTGGACCCCCAAGTGTCAGGGCCACATCAATCTGGACCAAAGATGCAGAAAGCAGGATTGTGATTGAGGTTTAACCTTAAAGTGGAAGTAAACCCTTCCATATGACTTTGGCCTACAGGTAAGCCTAGATTAAGGCTTACCTGTAGGTCCAATAAATATCTCCTAAACCTACATGGTTTAGGAGATATTTAGCGATGAAAAGGCATCGCTGTCTGCGGCGCATGCGCTGTAGACAGCGGCGCGCAGGCGCACTGAGGGCGCACTTAAGATGCCGAGATCACGGCGATATGCCGATCTCGTGCGCATGCACGGGAGTGACGTCATCGCCGCTCCGGCCCTGGATGGCGGCGAAGAAGATCGAGGATAAGGACGGCTTCGGGGGCTTCGTTTTCAGGTAAGTTTTTCATAATGAGCTAGTATGCTATGCCATACTAGCTCATTATGCCTTTGCCTTGCAGGGTGTCTTTTTTTTTTTTTCAAGAGGCTTTACTTCCTCTTTAACCACTTCAGCCCCGGACCAATTGGCAGCCAAAGGACCAGGCCCCTTTTTGCGATTCGGCACTGCGTCGCTTTAACTGACAATTGCGCGGTCGTGCGACGTGGCTCCCAAACAAAATTGGCGTCCTTTTTTTCCCACAAATAGAGCTTTCTTTCGGTGGTATTTGATCGCCCCTGCGGTTTTTATTTTTTGCGCTATAAACAAAAATAGAGCGACAATTTTGAAAAAAATTCAATATTTTTTACTTTTTTGCTATAATAAATATCCCCAAAAAATATATAAAAAAAAACATTTTTTTTCCTCAGTTTAGGCCGATACGTATTCTTCTACATATTTTTGGTAAAAAAAATCGCAATTAGCGATTATTGATTAGTTTGCGCAAAAGTTATAGCGTTTACAAAATAGGGAATAGTTTTATAGCATTTTTATTAATATTTTTTTTTTATTAGTAATGGCGGCGATCAGCGATTTTTTTTGTGACTGCGACATTATGGCGGACACGTCGGACATTTTTGACACATTTTTGGGACATTTGTCATTTATACAGAAATCAATGCTATTTAAATAGCACTGATTCCTATGTAAATGACAGTTGTAGTGAAGGGGTTAACCACTAGGGGGCGGGGAGGAGTCAGTGTGACGTGTTGTGTTTTTTTTTTTTACAGTAGGGGGGCGTGGCTGTACGTCTGACGTCATTGATCGGCGTTCCCGATGACAGGGAACCGCCGATCACTGACAGTCAGTGTAGGAAGCGAGGGGAGAGGTTTGTTTACACAGACCCCTCCCCGTTCTTCAGCTCCGTAACCCGATCGCGGGATACCAGCGGCGATCGGGTCCGCTGGTCCCGCGGCCGTGGTCACGGAGCTCCCGACCGGGTAGGCAAATTAAAGGGGACGTACAGGTACGTGCTTTTGCCTGCCCGTGCCATTCTGTTGACGTATATCTACATGAGGCGGTTGGGAAGCGGTTAAACTACATAGAGGGTTCTTTACTGTAAGAGTGGAAAAGATGTGGAATTCCCTTCCACAGGCAGTGGTTTCAGCGGGGGGGCATCGATAGTTTCAAGAAACCATTAGATAAGCACCCGAACGACCGCAACATACAGGGATATACAATGTAATACTGACATATAATCACACACATAGGTTGGACTTGATGGACTTTTTTTCGACCTCACCTACTATGTAACTTGTAATGAACCAAAACATAGAGGGGATTCAGACACTATTTTGTATATCCAGAAAACTACAAAGGTACAGATCGGATGTCTACCTGGAACGTCCTGGCGTCCCTCCACTGATGGCGCTTTGCCAGCAAACCACAGCGATGACGTGATATGAAAACCTAAGATTGTTGGATGTCACAATTGTTCCATTACCTCTCCCGTCCTTTCCCCTGTGCCCCTCTGATCACACTGACTCACCTCCACATCACAATATCCCAACCATTATTTTCCAGCGCCAAACTTCTAATTAAACTTCTGCAAAGCGTCCGACCTCCCCGAGGACCCAAGACTTCTCCTCGGAGAAGCAATAACATAAATAATTGCCTCTTTTTTTGTGATTGATGCAGGAGCCACAATTAACACGTTCGCTGTTTTGTTCCACACCTTCACCGCAGTTATTTGTTGTGTCACTAGACAAACATGTTTAATGAATGCTGCAGGTACATACACACACACACATACACACAGAGGTGGCCACATTTGGCCATATTTAACAATTTTCTGCCCGCGCTATAGCTGAAAAATGGCTACAGTGCAGGCTTACTTTGCCAACATGGATGTCCTCCCATGAACGTGTTGCCTTTGGACGCAGCTGATCACAGATAGGGGTAAAGGGCCAATCACAGCTGCCCTTTACCAAATGGCGGCCCATCCTCTGTTGAAGAGAGAGCCCCCCCTCCAGGTCCCATTAAGGTTCTTTGTGGTCTCTAATGGGTCCTGAAGGGTGGTCTCTCTCTAACAGAGACTCTCGAATGGACACTGTTAGAGACAGACCCCTCCTCCAGGTCCCATTAGACCCCTTTGTAGTCTCTAATGGGAGGACCTGAATGGGGGTCTTTCTCTAACAGAGACTCTCTAATGGCCACTGAGAGGGCCTCTGTTAAAGAGACCCCCCCCCCCCCCAGGTCTCATTAGACTCTGTTGTAGTTTCTAATGGGGCCTGGAGTGGACGTTTTCTAACCGACTCTCTAATGGAAACAGAGAGGGCCTGTGTTAGAGAGACCCCCCCTTCAGGTCTCATTAGACTGTTGTAGTTTCTAATGGGGCCTGGTGGGGACATTTTCTAACCGACTCTCTAATGGACACAGAGAGGGCCTGTGTTAGAGAGACCCTTCGCAGGTCTCATTAGACTGTTGTAGTTTCTAATGGGACCTGGAGGGGACGCTTTCTAACCGACTCTCTAAGGGACACAGAGAGGGCCTGTGTTAGAGAGACCCCCCCCAGGTCTCATTAGACTCTGTTGTAGTTTCTAATTGGGCCTGGAGGGGACGCTTTCTAACCGACTCTCTAATGGACACAGAGAGGGCCTGTGTTAGAGAGAGACCCCCCTCCAGGTCCTATTAGAGTTGCCTGCTTCACTTCCTGTATTTTGTTTATTGTTGAATGTGAAAATTTAGGGGTGGGGTCTGACCGGGGGGGCCCTTGCTTTATTTGGTCCGGGGGCCCTGAGCGTTTTCAGTCCGCCCCTGTGTATGAGTGTCTTACAAATGTAAATTTACTTGCCAGGAGTAATTACCCTGGTCAATTGCTAGAGATCCATTGATTTCTCGGTAAGTTTGGCATTGTTGCACTTTTCTCTTCTACCACTAGGTGGCCGAGTACTTGGTGGTACTAGATACGAGAAGGGCAACCCAGCGTCATGTTATGGGTATATGGGGTATCTCAGCCAATGGGCTGGGGTTTTCTTGAATCCCTTGGCCTGCTGGGAGAACCTATATATTCGGGTGAGATCAGGTGATCTATGTTCTGTGCCACCTGGATGGCTGTCTGGGTGGATGTGTGTTGTACGCCCCGGGCTGTTAGGCTGGAGATCGGGCCTATCCCGGGGGCATCTGGCTGCCAGGCTGTCCAGAAGTAAGAGGGCAGCGCAGGGTTGGGATTGCGGCTTGCAGTCCAACCATAAGTGACGGTTCTGCCAGCCGGAGAACCTGTCGTGGTCGAAGGTAGAAGGAAAGCTGTCGCCACTAAGGGACCAACCACCTTCCCCAGGGACCACAGTGAGTAGCTGAAGCAAGTACCAGAGCAGCATTCTCACCGAATGGGCACGGTGGAGAATCTGGAAACTTCAGGCGGTGATCAAGTCAGGGACCCAGCCAGCGGAGGTGACGCTTGCAGAGCAGCCTTGTGAGTCAAGCCAGGGACCAAGCCGGTTAGCAGGAGTGAAAATTGTGTCTGGAGTGCCAAGCTAGGGACCCAGCAGGGAAGCGTGGGTGACGCTTGAGGGAGATACCACCGCAAAGAGCTTTGAGGAGCTCCGGGGATTTAGAGTCAGTGAACTACAAGTAGAAGTTGTAGTGAAGCAAAAAGGCCTGTAATGATTTATGTTAGGAACTGTTAAAGACTGTTGCCATAGGAGACAGCAATCTTGCACGTGCAGACGTGGCACCTTGCTGGGTGCCTTTCCCTGTAAGGCTGTCCCCCTCTCCTATTGAAGTCTTGGAGCCTGCCAATTGAAATTGCAACTGCTTAAGGTAGGGTTGCCACCTGTACGGTTTTCTCCCGGACAGTCCGGTTTTTGAATGATGTGTTCGGGTTTACTGCCCCAGACCCGGACACATTATTCACACGGACTGCACTGAGAGTGACGTCTCCCCTCTCCCTGACAGCAGCTTGGTTCAGCAGAGCAGAGTGTCAATGTATCAAGGCTCCTCTCCTCCTTCTCCTCCTTCTCCATTCTGTACACACACAAGGAGGAGGGGAGCAGGGATGTGCTGATATCAGGTCTGTAGAAAGTTTTTATTATGGTCTGTAGATGGAGGAGGAAGGGGAGAGAGCGGCTGGAAAGGAGGACAAGGTCGAAAATATGTGGAGTGATCAAGGGGTTAGGAGGATATGTGCTGGGGGGGAGGGGGGGCTTTGGCAGGGGGGAGATATGCTAGAAGTGTGGATTGGATTTGGAACCTGGCAACCTCTCCTTGCACTAACTCTCTTCCTTCCCAAAAGCACCCCCTCCAGCACATATCCTACCCCCCACCCCTCCCCTTTGCCCCATTCTCTCACAAAGTGCCCCCAGCACATATCTGACCCCCCCCCCAAGCGTCCCCAGCACATATGGGAACTTTAATGAAAATAGATAACAATTAATCCAAAAGTAGCGAACGCCCTGCTAACTTCCATATGAGGTTCGGGAATGTACCTGCTATAGCAGGAGGACCTCCAGCGCCCCATGTACTTGATAATGTAAGACGGGACCCCCTGCTTAGAAGCTGCAGACGCTGCCCCGATCCTGAATGAATGTCCTGAGAAACTCTTTGGATCTAAACCTAACTTGGCGACTAAGATCCTAACATAAGAAATAAATAGTTTCAAAGTAATAGGATGTGTGGGAAAGAGGCGCAGAGGGCTATTTAAAGGAGTCGCTACAAACAGATTGTAAAGGGAGTCAAGCACTTCAATCGGGAACCAATTGCTGTTGGTTCGGTAGTATTTTACCACAAACCCCCTGACCAGTCTGTCTATTCTTGTTGTTGGGAAGCTGTAACTCGTAGTGCTCAGGGAATCTGGTGAGACTACCTCTGAGCAGAACAGGAGCATGACCGCTAGCTTGAGACACTTCCCCGGGTCGGAGGAACCCAAAGAACCTTAGACAAATAGCTAGCTTCCTTGGGCACTAGGCTGGGACCTGCGCCAAAAGGGGAAGGAGACAATACGTCCGACATATCACAGAAAATCTGACCGGTGATAGGTTGCCGAGACAACTGAGATCTCCCCTGGGTCCTCTGTATACCCCTTAGCATGGCTTTCAGAGGGTGAGCCGCAAAATGCGATGGACTGTCAGGCCGTAGCTGGGAAAGGAATACCCTTCTGACGAAGCTCTGCAACAAGCCTAGGTACAGTCCAACTCCTTAACCACTTCCCACCCGGCCTATAGCAAAATGACGGCCGGGCGGAGGTTGCGTTATCCTGACTGGACGTCATATGATGGCCGGGTGGTGGTTGCGTTATCCTGACTGGACGTCATATGACGGCCGGGCGGTGGTTGCGTTATCCTGACTGGACGTCATATGACGGCCGGGCGGTGGTTGTGTTATCCTGACTGGACGTCATATGACGGCCGGGCGGTGGTTGCGTTATCCTGACTGGACGTCATATGACGGCCGGGCGGTGGTTGCGTTATCCTGACTGGACGGCATCACGTTGACCGGTGGTGTGGGGTGTCAGTTTGACACACCGCTACACCGATCTTGGTAAAGAGCTTCCAATGGAGGCTCTTTACCACGTGATCAGCCGTGTCCAATCATGGCTGATCGCGATGTAAACAGGAAGAGCCGTTGCTCGCCATTTCCTCACTTGCGTCTGACAGACGCGAGTAGAGGAGAGCAGATTGGCTGCTCCCCTGACAGGGGGAGGTCTGTGCTGATTGTTTAGCAGTGCAGCCCCTCCCCTCGGATCCCGCCCAGGACCACCAGGATGGCCATCCACACTGGACCACCAGGGAAATGCAAATCTGTGCCCAGGCAGCTGCCAATCAATGCCCAGGCAACTGCCAATCAGTGCCCACTGTCGGTGCAACCAGGGATGCCTATCAGTGCCGCATATCAGTGACCATCAGTGCCACGTATTAATGCCCATCAGTACCACTGATAAGTACCCATCTTTGCAGCTTTTCAGTGCCCATTAGTGCCACCCATGAGTGTCCATCAGTTCCGCTTATCAATGTCCATCGTCGGTGCCCATCAGTGCCACCTCATCAGTGCCCATCAGTGAAGGAGAAAACTTATTTACAAAATTTTATAACAGAAACAAAAGAAAAACTTTATTTTATTTTTTTCAAAATTTTAGGTCTTTTTTTATTTGTTTAGCAAAAAATAAAAACCACAGAGGTGATCAAATACCACCAAAAGAAAGCTCTATGTGTGGGAACAAAATCATTAAAATACTGTTTGGGTACAGTGTTGTATGACCGTGCAATTGTCATTTAAACAGCGACAGCACTGAAAGCTGAAAATTGGCCTGGGCAGGGAGGGGGGGGGGGTAAGTTCCCGGTATTGAAGTGGTTAATGATGGTGAGCTGCCATGCTCCGAACCCCTACGAGGGGTAGGTGGGATGAACGTGAACTTGTCGCTCTCTGACACGTGTGACATAACGATATCTAAGGGAAAAAAACAAACTCAGACAATAAGAACGAAACAACCGTACCACCAAGAACACCCCTACGTGCCTCACTAAGTACAAATGTGTGTGAAATGGTGACAGACCACCAGCGCCTGAAATGAGACAAGTGACCAATCCATCCTAAAGGTGTATGGAATGAGTGAGCCTGAGAAACCTGCAGTGCAAAGACAGGCAATTAACAACAAACACTTATGCCGCGTACACACAATCGGAAATTCCACCTGAAAAAGTCCGATGAGAGCTTTTGGTCGGAAAATGCGACCGTGTGTATGCTCCATCGGACTTTTGCTGGCGGAATTCCCGCCAGCAAAAAGATTGAGAGCAGGTTCTCAATTTTTTGGTCGGAAAAAGTTTTGATCGGACATTCCGATCGTCTGTACCAATTCCGACACGCAAAATTCCTACGCATGCTCAGAAACAATTTGATGCATGCTCGGAAGCATTGAACTTAATTTTCTCGGCTCGTCTTGGTGTTGTACATCACCGCGTTCTTGACGGTCGAAAGTTCAGAGAACTTTTGTGTGACCGTGTGTGTGCAAGCCAAGCTTGAGAGGAATTCCGTCGGAAAAACCATCCAAGATTTTTCCGACGGAAAATCCGCTCGTGTGTACGCGGCATTAGGGCTACGATACCCACAGACCATGGTGGGTAGATATGAATGAAATGGGTGATGGTGTGACGTATGACCTGGATCCGTAGATGTGGCAGACCCTGAAATGTAACTGAATCTAACTGAAAAACCCGTGAAAGAAGAGGAATACACACGCACCTTGCTGATTTTGCGTGAAACGCTGAAATCCACCTGAAATAATATCACAAGTACCTGCAGTGAAGAAACCGGACGTCAAACCATGAACAGAAATGAATGCGGGTAGAAAATACTGAAATGACGAACAGTACCGTACTCAATGATGGAGACCATGAACGCCCAACAAGCTGCTCAATGATGGAGACCATGAACGCCCAACAAGGTGCTCAATGATGGAGACCATGAACGCCCAACAAGGTGCTCAATGATGGAGACCATGAACGCCCAACAAGGTGCTCAATGATGGAGACCATGAACGCCCAACAAGCTGCTCAATGATGGAGACCATGAACGCCCAACAAGGTGCTCAATGATGGAGACCATGAACGCCCGACAAGGTGCTCAATGATGGAGACCATGAACACCCAACAAGCTGCTCAATGATGGAGACCATGAATGCCCAACAAGGTGCTCAATGATGGAGACCATGAACGCCCAACAAGGTGCTCAATGATGGAGACCATGAACGCCCAACAAGCTGCTCAATGATGGAGACCATGAACGCCCAACAAGGTGCTCAATGATGGAGACCATGAACGCCCAACAAGGTGCTCAATGATGGAAACCATGAACGCCCAACAAGCTGCTCAATGATGGAGACCATGAACGCCCAACAAGGTGCTCAATGATGGAGACCATGAACGCCCGACAAGGTGCTCAATGATGGAGACCATGAACACCCAACAAGCTGCTCAATGATGGAGACCATGAATGCCCAACAAGGTGCTCAATGATGGAGACCATGAACACCCAACAAGGTGCTCAATGATGGAGACCATGAACACCCAACAAGCTGCTCAATGATGGAGACCATGAATGCCCAACAAGCTGCTCAATGATGGAGACCATGAACGCCCGACAAGCTGCTCAATGATGGAGACCATGAACGCCCGACAAGCTGCTCAATGATGGAGACCATGAACGCCCGACAAGCTGCTCAATGATGGAGACCATGAACGCCCAACAAGCTGCTCAATGATGGAGACCATGAACGCCCGACAAGCTGCTCAATGATGGAGACCATGAACGCCCGACAAGCTGCTCAATGATGGAGACCATGAACGCCCGACAAGCTGCTCAATGATGGAGACCATGAACGCCCGACAAGCTGCTCAATGATGGAGACCATGAACGCCCAACAAGCTGCTCAATGATGGAGACCATGAAGTGCCTGCAGTGAAGAAACCGGACGTCAAACCATGAACAGAAATGAATGCGGGTAGAAAATACTGAAATGATGAACAGTACCGTACTCAATGATGGAGACCACTAACGCCCAACAAGCTGCTCAATGATGGAGACCATGAACGCCCAACAAGCTGCTCAATGATGGAGACCATGAACATCCAACAAGCTCCTCAATGATGGAGACCGTGAACGCCCAACAAGCATGGCTGAAAACCAACCCATGACAGTCAACATGGCTCAGCAGCCTGAGCCCCTATATCCCTACCACAGCCGCACAACCCTGACTACCTTGTATCAGCAACCCCGCTGATGACCAACCCCCACCCCCCAAAGATCACCCCGTGGCCTTGCCAAGCCAGAAAACAGAAATGAACCTCTATTGAAATGAAAACATGACAGACAATATGACAAATAAATGACAGACAATGTGACATAAATGACAGCCGACAGATTGAATGATAGACTGCAAGCAAGATGATTCCCTTGCCCACCATGAAATTGCACGTCATTGTGGACAACCATGATGACAGATGCAAGTCCCTGCGTGACCCCCCCCCCACCTGAAATGCTGCACCCCCCCACCAGCAGATGGCATGACCAACCCCCTGCTACAGATGTTTGGCATGCTGGACCGCAAACCTTACCTCAGATGCTGCCCCCCCCCCCCATGCCTGTGACATGTCTAACGCACCCCATGGACTGACCAATGCGGCAGAAACACCCCCCAACCCCTGCAAGCCTACTCCCGCAAGACAGCCCCCCCTATGCCCAGCTATACTCCTCTCCCCCGGCAACACGTCCCTAAGCCCCCCCCCCCCGCCTGATCAAGGCCCACATGGGCTCCCCCAGTTACCTGGAGTACTGCGATAAGTGCCAACCCCCCCCCTCCCCAAACGATACCTGAAACCACGAGGCGAGCAGGTGAAGTGAAGCCTCCCGGCTGGTGAAGCGAAGCCTCCCGGCAGGCGATTTTCCTTGCTGGACGAAAACCAGAAATAAAGTCAGGTCGCCCCGGAAAGGACGCTCGTCGGCCGTTACCACCAAACCAGGAAGAAGACGAGCCGACGAGAGACCTGCAAGAGGAGGAGGGATTTATACCCCCCCCCCCCAGACTCCTGCTACAGATCCTTCTAACGCAAATCAATACATACGATACAAAGCATAGCAGACTAAATGTCACCCCATCAGGGTCTACATCTATTTTAATGACTCTTCAGATTGTATGTAATGGTGGATCTTTGTGTGTTGACAGACCTGTGAAGGGTCCTGAGGACGTTCGATGCGGTTCCCTTTTAAGTGTGAGTCCTTCGAATAGCCCGTGTCTGGATTTCTCTTCTCCCCCCTTATCGCTCGTATGGTCACGACACGGGTCCCTTCTACCTTTGATCCAATATAGTAAATGATTAAGGGATCCGATTGTTGGAATTGGTCACGCTAGGCGGTTTCATGAAAGAAAAAAAAAAAAAAAAAACTTGCTCCCTGACATAAGGAGGCAATACAAGAGAGCTTTCTAAAGTGAACCTGTGATCCGAGAAAAGTGCAGGCTGCAGACCTCCTTCTTAAAATGCTTAATATCTGGCTGTTGCAAACTCAAAATAAATGTTACAAATTAGTATCTATGCGCTGTGCCAAGTACACAGGGTGAGGAAAGCCAGGGAAGAGTCCTGATCCGCCACATACATGTTCCAGGCCTGTGACTCTCTCACTGAGAGGCAGCACTGATGGGCACTGAGGTGGCACTGATGGGCACTGAGAGGTGACACTGATGGGCACTGAGAGGTGGTGCTGATGGGTGGCACTGATGAACACTGATAGGTGGCCCTGATAAGCGGCACTGATGGGCGCTGATAGATGACACTGAACACTGATGGGCACTGATAGATGACACTGATTAACAATGACCGGCGGCACTGATGGGCACTGATAGGCGGCACTGATGGGTGGCACTGATGAACACTCATAGGTGGCACTGATGAGCACTGCTAAGTGGCAATGATGGGCACTGGCAGGCGGCAATGATAGGTGATAGTGCCCATCAGTGCCTCCTCATCAGTATCACGTATCATTGCCGCCTGCCAGTGCCCATCATTGCCACTTAGCAGTGCTCATCAGTGCCACCTATGAGTGTTCATCAGTGCCTCCTCATCAGTGATTGGCACTGTTGGGACTGCACTGATAATCAGGACACTGAGTGTAGACTGGCTCTTTACCTCAATCTGTGATCAGCAGTGTCCGGAGGACATTGTGATCAGAGAGCATGCCACCCACCGCCCCTGCGGCAACACGGCAGGCGCAATCACAGGAGGATTATATTGTTATATGACGGCTATAGCGCGGTTGGCAAGTGGTTAAACCTCAATGTTAAATTTAACAGCGTCAGCATAACAGTACGTTTTAGTCATTTACTGTACATACATATATTTAAGTTTTTTTTTATTTTTTTACAGTTTTATAAAACTTATATAGTTTTTATATATAGGCTGACCAAGGCACATAAATGTGAAAAAAATACATTTTTTAAGGGGTTTATTTATTTATTTATTTTTGTACATTTTTAATGAGTTTGATATTTTTTTTTATTATTATTACTTTTAAATGGGAATTAAACTTTGCTATTTTTTTTTCTATTAAATAGGCCCTCAGGTGCTGTCGTAATTTGCTGGTATGCACCGTATATTGCATTTACATATTTGAACCCTTCAGGTGGGATATTTTTAAGGCAACCATTCAACATTTTTTTTTTTTTAATTATATATCTTTAAAGTGGATGTTTATTTTCACAGTATATTAGCACATTATGGCAGGCTTAGAGGGGTGCCAAAAATCTCATCTGAGTTGCTCATGATGCTGACAGACCGGGAGAAGCTTTTATAACAGAGGAGACCATTGGGTGCAGCATCAGGAGCCAGAGGAGAAGGGCATGAGGGGCTCTGGGTCCCCGATATCCTTTTGTACCATAGACTGAGGAAATCAGGAGTCTGTAAATAAGAAAATATAGTAAATAAATTGTAATTAAACTTTACATCTGAATGTAGTACCCATTCTGTGACACCAGGTGGCACCCTGGCGCCCTTCATGCTATTTTAGACTCAGATTGGTGAGTTAACAGTCATTCTCTGAAATAACCACAAGATGTCGCTGTTGCTGCACGGATAGGTATTTTCATCTCCCCATAGCGGAGAATAAGACCCCAGATGCAGGACATAGATATAGGATCATCTCTCTTCTGCATGGACAGTCTGACTTTTGTAGATCCCTCTTTCCTCCAAAGCTATTTTCCTTTTTAGATCTGATTTAAAACAGCAGAAACAAGTGCACATTGGTGGGCTAATAAAAAGAAAAACAAAGTAAGAGGAAACTAAATATATGGGTTGCTGTCCATATTGATGACCAGTCAGGTAATTTAAACTTAAAATTCCTTTCTTTCTTTCCTTTTTCACCCCCCCTTCCCTCTTTATTTCTTTCTTCCCCCTCCTCTCTCTATCTCTCGCTCCCCCTCCGCTATCTCGCCCTCTCCCTCCCTATGTCCATCTCTATCTCCCACTCTTTCTTTCTCTCCCCCTGCCTCCTCTCTCTCTCCATCTCCCCCTGCCTCCTCTCTCTCTCTCCATCTCCCCCTGCCTCCTCTCTCTCTCTATCTCCCCCTGCCCCCTCTCTCTCTCCATCTCCCCCTGCCTCCTCTCTCTCTCTCCATCTCCCCCTGCCTCCTCTCTCTCTCCATCTCCCCCTGTCCCCTCTCTCTCTCCATCTCCCCCGCCTCCTCTATCTCTCCATCTCCCCCTGCCCCCTCTATCTCTCCATCTCCCCCTGCCCCCTCTCTCTCTCCATCTCCCCCTGCCCCCTCTCTCTCTCCATCTCCCCCTGCCCCCTCTATCTCCCCCTGCCCCCTCTATCTCTCCCCCTGCCCCCTCTATCTCTCCATCTCCCCCTGCCCCCTCTATCTCCCCCTGCCCCCTCTATCTCTCCCTCTCCCCCCCCCTGCCCCCTCTATCTCTCCCTCTCCCCCCTGCTCCCTCTCTTTCTCTCTCTCCCCACCCCCCTCTCTCTTTCTCCCCCTGCCCCCTCTCTCTCTTTCTCTCCCCCTGCCCCCTCTATCTCTCCATCTCCCCCTCTATCTCCCCATCTCCCCCCTTTCTTTCTCTCTCTCCCCCTGCCCCCCTCTCTCTCTTTTCTCTCCCCTGCCCCCTCTCTCTCTCCATCGCCCCCTCTCTCTCTCCATCTCCCCCTGCCCCCTCTCTCTCTCCATCTCCCCCTGCCCCCTTTATCTCTCCCTCTCCCCCTGCCCCCTCTCTCTCGCCATCTCCCCCTGCCCCCTCTCTCTCTCCATCTCCCCTGCCCCCTCTCTCTCTCCATCTCCCCCTGCCCCCTCTCTCTCTCCATCTCCCCCTGCCCCCTCCATCTCCCCCTGCCCCCTCTTTCTCTCCCCCTGCCCCCTCTATCTCTCCATCTCCTCCCCCTTTCTTTCTCCCTCTCCCTCCCCCCTGCCCTCTCTCTCTCTTTCTCTCTCCCTGCCCCCTCTCTCTCTGCCCCCCTCTCTCTCTCTCTCTCTGCCCCCTCTCTCTCTCTCACCCCCTGCCCCCCCTCTCTCTCTCTCCATCTGCCCCTCTTTCTCCCCCCTATCTCTCTCTCCCCCTGCCCCCTCTCTCTCTCCCCCTGCCCCCTCTCTCTCTCCCCCTGCCCCCCTCTCTCTCTCCCTCCTGCCCCCCTCTCTCTCTTTCCCTCTGCCCCTCTTTCTCCCCCCTCTCTTTCTCTCCCTCTCCCCCTGCCCCCTTTCTCTCTTTGCCCCCTCCTTCTGACTTTCTCTCTCTCTCTCTCCCTCCCTATTTCCCCCCTCTCTCTCATCTATTTCTCTCCCCATCTGTCTCACCCTTTCTCTCTCTCTCTTTTCCCCTTGCCCCCTCGCTCTATCTCTCTCTCCTCCCCATCTCCCTCTCTCTGACCTTCCCTCTATCTATTTTTTCACCCCCCTCTCTATCCCCCTGCCCTCTCTCTCTCTTCCCCTCCCGCCCCCGCTACCCTATGCTCTGGAAGAGTCGGGCAGGGGGAAGCAATCAAACACCCAGCCTGTGAAATCCCGAATAGACCAGAACAAACAATCACTGCTCCTTTGACTAAATAAGGAGCCACAATCTAAATTTGCCTATCATCCTACATTAGGAGGGTTCCACATATGTATGTATATATCTGTTAAGTAATATCTGACTCTTGGTGAGTACAGACCTACTATGGCCAATAGACATGAGCCAATTAACCAGCCAGCATGTCTTAAAGTGGTTCTAAATAAAGGCTCAAGTTTTTTTTTTTTTTTTTTTACCTTCATGTATTCTATGCATGAAGGTGAAAATCCTAATACTAATACTCACCTGAGCCTGATCTTCTTCCAGCACTCTACACTAGAGCCTTGGCTCTCCGGGGACTCTCCCTCCTCATTGGCTGAGACATTGGCTCCCGCTTCTGTCACTCATAGCCAGTGAGCAAATGAGGAGAGAGGGGGTGGGGGCCAAGCCATGACTCTGTGTGTGAATGGACACGCAGAGCAAGCTATTTGCTCTAAGGGCACTCAGCAGGAGGGGGCGCCCAAGAAGAGGAGGATTGGCGCTGCTCTGTTCAAAACCAATACACAGAGCAGGTATGTATAACATGTTTGTAATTTTAATGTAAAAAAAAAATCCAAAGTTTTAATATCACTTCAAGTGCATCCTGGAAATTATTTTGTGCCTATTCTCTCTGTCTGACTTCAGCATTGGTACTATGGATAATGTTTAGAGTATTACTAAACCCAGGACTCTGCATTCACTATATCAGGTCTCCCACAGTACACAGAACATGCAAATGTAATTATGTTAAAAAAAATATAAACTGACATATGCCTTTTCTCATCAGCAGTATATAGCAGTCTTATGACTTCTATCAGTGTCTGGTTAAAGCTTGTAGAACGAGTTTTAATTCTGCTCTGACTGTCCTATGAGCCTGCAGGACCCCTGGTCCTCTGTCTGGATAGAGCTGAGCTGATCACATGTGGCCTCCCAAGAAATAAGGGTGTCACTAGTGCTGCTTGACTTGAGGGTGTAACTGAGTGTGACCACTAGATGTCACCGTTGCTCTTTGACTTGAGGGTGTAACTGAGTATGACTACTAGATGTCACTGTTGCTACTTGACTTGAGGGTGTAATTGAGTATGACCACCAGATGTCACTGTTGCTGCATGACTTGTGGGTTTAATTGAGTATGACCACTAGATGTCACTGTTGCTGCATGACTTGAGGGTGCAATTGATTATGACCACCAGATGTCACTGTTGCTGAATGACTTGAGGGTGTAATTGAGTATGACCACCAGATGCCACTGTTGCTGCGTGACTTGAGGGTGTAATTTAGTATGACCACCAGACGTCACTGTTGCTGCATGAATTTAGGGTGTAATTGAAGCTGCATGACATGAGGGTGTAACTGAGGAAGACTGTTATATGTCACTGTTGCTGCATGACTCAAGAGTATAACTGAGTATGACCACTAGATGTCACTGTTGCTGCATGACTTGAGAGTGTAACTGAGTATGTGCCCCAGGACGACATCGATCTCTGATGAAATGCGTAGGGCGGACAACATGCTGATGTCATCATGACTTAAGAGTGCCGGAAGCGCAGGTGCTCATTGTATGTTTTTACCGGCCAGTGTTTTACTATTCTTCCATGTGTGAGAGGTGTTTTTAAACTAATAAATCGTTGGATTTACATGACTACAGATCTTTAGTCGGATTGCAAACCAACCCAATCAGCCACAAGCGTTACTGGCTCTAAAGGTCCAGTATATCTGGTAAGCAGGCATTTCTTATCACCGGTGGTGGTCTCATATGGTGTCCATTGCACAGGGGATTGAAAGGGACTATATTGTGTTCAAAAGTCTACACATGGACTACTAAATCCAAGATGTTGGCACTGCTGTCTACTTATCACCCTGCTCGTCACATCACTTTTTCCAATAAGGAGGACTGTTCAGTATTAGATGTTGTATGCTGTATATGTTTGGTTAAGCGCAAATCTGTTTTATAAGTAACTGAGTATGACCACCTGATATCACTGTTGCTACTTGACTTAAGGGTGTAACTGAGTATTACCATTAGATGTCACTGCTGTTACTTCAATTGAGGGTGTAATTGAGTATGACCACTAGATGTCACTGTTGCTGCATGACTTGAGGGTGTAACTGAGTATGACCACCAGATGTCACTGTTACTCAGTTACATCCTCAAGTCATGCAGCAACAGTGACATCTAGTGGTCATACTCAGTTACATCCTCAAGTCATACAGCATGACCACCAGATGTCACTGTTGCTACTTGACAAGGGTGTAACTGATTATGACCATTAGATGTCACTGGTGTTACTTCAATTGAGGGTGTGATTGAGTATGGCCACTAGATGTCACTGTTGCTGCATGACTTAATGGTGTATAATTTTATTTATACAGCTGTGCAAGGTACCCTATCAGCTTCTAACTTCAGCTTGTTTAATTAAGTTTTGACAAAAAAACATGGAAGCTGGTTGGGTTTCTATGCAGAGCTGCACCAATCTTTGCACTCTCCAGTTTTAGTAAAGGAACCTGGGATTATTTTTTGGTCATTTTATAAGCTTTTTTTTACTGACTATTGCCACTAGATGTCACTGTTGCTGCATAATTTCAGGGTGTAACTGAGTATGACCACCAGATGTCACTGTTGCTGCATGACTTGAGGGTGTAACTGAGTATGACCACTAGATGTCACTGTTGCTGCACTTGAGGGCGGAGGGGATTTATGAAGGTGAAGCTCATGAGACAAGCGAATTGGGGAGAGATTTACTATAACCTCACTGTGTGTTTCTGCTAAAATGGTAAATCTGTCTCAGATCTTTACAAAACTGTCTCAGTTGTCGGCTGAGGTTGCAAATAGGCAGCTTTGCAGCAAACTATTTCCAACAGTTTTTTTTTTTTTTGTTCCATTTGCAATAAGCTAAATTTGTTGATATACTGCTTGAGAATTCTCCCTCAGCGGAACTTTATCATCATTTCCATATCTCCAATCCCAGATTATTATTATAATTGTTTTATTTTTTTTGTGGGGAGAGTCCTCCATCTATTGACTCATCTCTCTCTCTCTCTCTCTCTCTCTCTCTCTCTCCTTGTCCCTACAATTCTCCTTCCCATGTACAGAGCTGTAGAGATAAATTAAAGTGGAATTTCAGACTAGAACTAAGCTTAAAATGGCTCCCACCCCTTCCAATACCTATACTAACTACCTTGTAGAAGGAAGATGCTTATACTTACCTAATCCAGAGGTGCATTATCTCTCCAGCGGCCGGCTTCAGGGGAGAAGACAGAGCACTGACAAAGCATGGAATACCTGAGCAGTGACGTCACCTGTAGGCTTACTATGGGGCATCCATTGTCAATTGTCCCTCCTCTTCCCCCCGAAGACAGCCACTGGGAGCAAATCATGTGACCAAACCCAAGTTCCTCGAGAATAGGTAAGTATAAGCATCTAGCATAAGCATTCAGGTAGGAATTAAGCAGAAGTGTAGTCAGTAAACAAGCCAAAGGTTGGTAACAAGTGGTTGCAGGTTGGGATCTAGCAGCGGCGTTGCTAGCTCTACAAAAGATCTGGAGCTAGAGCCTATAGCAGCGTAGTAAGGAAAGTCATACGCTTTGGGCGGGCATACACATGTATATACAGTACTGTATATCCCCTCTCTGGGGATATACAGTACAGTGTGTGTGTGTGTGTGTGTGTGTGTGTATATATCCCCAGAGAGCCCCCCTTACATCAGGGCCCCCCTTACATAGGGTCCCCAGAGCCTCCTCCTTACATCAGAGAGCCTCTCCCTTGCATCAGGGTCCCCAGAGAGCCCCCCCCTTGCATCAGGGTGCCCAGAGCCTCCTCCTTACATCAGAGAGCCTCCCCCTTGCATCAGGGTCCCCAGAGAGCCCCCCTTACATTAGGGTCCCCAGAGAACCTCCCCCTTAAAATCAGGGTCCCCAGAGAGCCCCCCCCTTGCATCAGGGTCCCCCCACTTGCATCAGGGTCCCCAGAGAGCCCCCCTTACTTTAGAGTCCCCAGAGAGCCTCCCTCTTGCATCAGGGTCCCCAGAGAGCCTCACCCCTTGCATTAGAGTCCTCAGAGAGCCTCTCCCTTGCATCAGGGTCCCAAGAGAGCCCCCCACTTACATCAGGGTCCCCAGAGAGCCAAGCCTCCCCTTGGGGACCCCTGCAGAGACACGGGGCTATGGGCCCCAGATTTGGGGCTATAGCCCCAAAAGCCACCCCCTAGCAATGCCACTGGGATCAAGTAGAAGAATAGTCGAGGAACAAGCCTAAGGTCGGTAACGAGTGGTAGCGAAGAAACAGAAAGCCGCAAGAGTGAGATATTGGCTGAAGAGAGGACAATAATCTGGCAAACAGGACGTGCAAGGACATGGCTTAAATAGGAAGCTCATGGGAGGAGAAAAGAGTTCATAGTTCAAGAGAAACAACGTTCAAGGCAAGACTGTTCAAGGAATTGTCCAGGGAGTGGTCCAGCATCCCAGGTGGCCCAACAAGTAGAGACATTGCCAGAGACACCAGAGGTTGCATGCTCAGACCTGGGTCCTGACATATGTGTTGGTGGAGTGCTGCATGCCTGGTTGGATAATAATCAGGATATCAGACTGCCTATTCTAATTCCATGGTAGCAGGCTATGGGCCCTGGCAGTCTCAACGTGCACCTGGGGCCTGTGCAACATGGGGACTCGGGTCACCTGATATGGTGGTGTTCCATTTAAAGGGTCCTATCACGTACCTGGTGAAGACTGGAATGTTATGGAGGCCTCTCTTGCACCTCCCGCCTAACACTCCTGAAGGTGGAGACAGAGAGTGTAAAGGCAAGGAGTGGCACAAGTGCCGTAGCAGCTAGCTGGTGATGTCCACTCTGTAGGTGGGTAGAGCTGGTAGTCGCAGGCCTTGGAACAGGATGCAGGAGCAGCTTGGCACCAGAGCGAGAGATGGAAGCAGAACCAGGAGATGAGCAGCAGTCAGCAGCAACCGGGCACCAAATCAGCAGGTAAATCAAGTCCAGGAGATAGGCCAAAGTCATTAACAGCCAGGCACCGCGGTACGGAGTCGGCAGGCAGATCACATCCCGTAAACAAGCCAAGGTTGGAGTAGTAGGTAGCAGAGCTAGAGCAGAGGTGAAGTTCAAAGGCAAACCGGGTTATACACGAGTAAGCGGATACAGCAGATCAGGTCTGGGGAACACAGGAACGAGCTTAAGACCATTCTGCAACTGTTTACAGTGATAGACCAGTTTAAATAGGGTGCCAAGTGCTAATTGGTATGTGCACGTACCCGCACACCAATATGTGCATGGTGAACTGCCACTGCATAAGTGACAATGGTCTTTCGCTCATTAATAGCACGTGTGCAATGCGTACAAGCATGAATCCGCACTGGCCTTATTGTGCCTCTACTCATGGTCAGGAGGGAAGACCTTATCCCACTAGCCACCACTAACTACCGGCCCAACCAGGATTACACTGCATACCTTCAGGTACCCGTGTACCATATTATGAGTCGCAACCACCCAGCCACTTGCAACCTACATGTGTGCAGGCCCACCTTATATGCTTCTACTGACGTTTTCAGATATCCTCTTGAATAACACACCTCCTACTAGAAGCAAATTTCTTCCAGAACTGTATAGTTCTCCAGCATAAAACAGAGCTGCATTCATCCAAGCGTACATTCAACCAAGCTGAGATCCCATCCTCACCCCTTCCATCCTTTGCTGTCCTTCTCTACTACCTGGGGACTGCCCTACTTGACAGGAGAAGCGGTAATGATATGAGGTTGTGAGGCCCACTGTCTTCACAATGGGTGTATTTAGGGGGTGCAGTCTGCACAGGGTACTGGCACTCTGGGGGGTGCCGATTGGCTGTCCAGCCTTTTTTTTTTTCTTCTTGCACTTTGGAACTGTCAGATATGCAGAAGCAGTACTGTGTTGCTAGTATCATAAATCCCAACTGCAAAAGATGATTGGGGCACAGCTTGGCATCTTCACCCTGGGCACTGCGTGACCTTTTCCCGGAGCTGGGTGACTGGTACTGTTTGAGCTCCACAAGATTCTGGATTGTAAGTGTAGCAAGCGCCCCGACCCCTAAAGGCCTAATGGTGACCTCCAGAGTCAGGGAGAGCTGACCGCCTTCTTGGTAGAGTGGGTTACAAGGCATGGTGGGTGCAATACAAGCTAAAGACACTTTTTGAATGCAAAGAGATTTATTGTCTCTTGAATAAGAACTGTGGGAGAGAGAGAGTTAGGGCCAGGACACCCTTAAGTAGACGCAATGATAATTGGCAGACTCCAAGACTTCTATAGGTAGACAGCTATACAGTGGAAGGTCTCCAGCCGGACACCACTTCTGTATAGGTAGGACTGCTGTCTCCTATGGCAACAAATCTTGTAACGGTAATAGTACTTGTACTTAACTATTGGTAACACAGAATAGTTCTCTTTGCACGTTACAGTTGCTCACTGTAGGTCTTCACTCACTGAGCTCCCAGTCTCTATTAGACTCTCAGACCCAATCACCACTGGATCCCGTGAGCTCTTCCACTTCCATTACTTAGATACTCCTCAAGCGTCACCCCTGCTGACCTGCTAGGTCCCTGGCTTGGCACTCACTGATGCTCCTCAAACAGAGCCTCTGCTGTCCTGCTGGGTCCATGGCTTGGCACTTGCTGATGTTTTCCCACTTCTCAGAATGCCACCAAGACAAGAACACAGGAGAGGTGACGCGTTTCACACTTGACTAGTGCGTCTTCAAAGTCTGATTTTGAAGAAGCACTAGTCAAGTGTAAAACGCGTCACCTCTCCTGTGTTCTTGTCTTGGTGGCAGTCATTATGACTTTCATGTACCAATAAATTCATGTTTGATCATTTGGTGGTGTGCAGCCATAACTTTCTTTTGCACTAAGTTTAAAGCGGAGTTCCACCCATAAATGGAACGTCCACTGATCCCCCACCCCCCCGGTATCACATTTGGAACCTTTCATGGGGGAGGGGGGAGCAGATACCCGTCTAATCCAGGTATTTGCTCCCACTTCTGGCAAAAGATCGCCGCAGTATCCGTGGCGATCTACGCCATGTCCCTGGCCCCTCCTCCGTTCCGTCCCCCTACTGTCTTCTGGGAGACACACAGGTCCCAGAAGACAGCAGGGACCATTCAGAAGGTGCAGCGCGACTCGCGCAATGCACAGTAGGCAACCGGGTTGTGAAAGCCGCAAGGCTTCATTTCCTGATTCCCTTAATGAAGATGCCGGAGCCGAGGGACGGGTCAGCTTCGGGTGAGGACATCGCGGGCGCCCTGAACAGGTAAGTGTCCTTATTTTAAAGTCAGCAGCTGCAGTTTTTTGTAGCTGCTGACGTTTATTTTAATTTTTTTTTTTTCAGACAGACCTCCGCATTAAGGCTTGCCTGGTCTGGAACATTGCTAAAGATGTCCCAGTGCTTTTTTTTACTGTAGCTGCAAAGGGAAGAATGTCCTCAAATTCTTGTTCAGTGGTCTGGGGTTTCCCAGAGCTTCCTTAACCACTTTCAGACCGGACCAATTTGCAGCCAAAGGACCAGGCCCCTTTTTGCGATTCGGCACTGCGTCGCTTTAACTGACAATTGCGCTGTCGTGCGACGTGGCTCCCAAACAAAATTGACGTCCTTTTTTTCCCACAAATAGAGCTTTCTTTTGGTGGTATTTGATCGCCCCTGCGGTTTTTATTTTTTGCGCTATAAACAAAAAATAGAGCGACAATTTTGAAAAAAATGCATTATTTTTTATTTTTTGCTATAATAAATATCCCCAAAAAATATATAAAAAAACATTTTTTTCCTCAGTTTAGGCCGATACGTATTCTTCTACATATTTTTGGTAAAAAAAATCGCAATAAGCGATTATTGATCGGTTTGCGCAGAAGTTATAGCGTTTACAAGATAGGGAATAGTTTTATAGCATTTTTATTAATAATTTTTTTTTTTTATTATTAATGGCGGAGATCTGCGATTTTTTTTGTGACTGCGACATTATGGCGGACACATCGGACATTTTTGACACATTTTTGGGACCATTGTCATTTTTACAGCAATTAATGCATTTAAATGCATTGATTTCTGTATAAATGACACTAGCAGTTTAGGGGTTAACCACAAGGTGGCAGTGTAGGGGTTAAGTAGGCCTAGGGGTGTGTTTTTTACTGTGGGGGGGCGTGGCTGTCAGCTAGTGAATGCTGATCTCTGCTCCAATCACAGGGAGCAGAGATCGGCGTCACTAGTTGCTAGGCAGAACAGGGAGATGCTGTTTATCTCGGCATCTCCCCGTTCAGCCGCTCCGTGAGACGATCGCGGGAGTCCCCGCGGCGATCAAGTCCGCGGGGACCGCGGCCGGACTCACGGGGGTCCCGACCGGCGCAGGAGCGCGCCGCTCCCGGCGCGCTCCCGATGGCACGGAAAGGCGAAAGGAGGGACGTATATATACGCCCTCCTGCCTGTACGTGCCATTCTGTCGACGTATATCGTCGTGCGCCGGTCGGCATGTGGTTAAGCCTAACGTCTAACGTAGACTTCAATAAACTTTAAAAAGGCAACCCCTAGACCAGTGATGGTGAACCTTGGCACCCCAGATGTTTTGGAACTACATTTCCCATGATGCTCCGGCACTCTGCAGTGTAGTTGAACATCATGGGAAATGTAGTTCCAAAACATCTGGGGTGCCAAGGTTCGCCATCACTGCCCTAGACTGTTTTCTGAGCCAGAGGAGTGGATGTTGCTCTTTGCCTGGCTGCTGCTGCACTAGTGGGAGAATAACCTGGGACACAAATCGGAGGCCCTTGCAGGGGTTCATTTCTGAATAAAAGTGGTCCTACCTGCCCTCAAACACAGTTCCTGCCTGGTCTGGACTCACTGAAACAGAGCTGCACCATTTGAGTGACATTCCCCAGATCACGCAACCTTTAGATCAAGCCTACCAAGTGTCATATTAGCCTTCTTAATTTGGGGTAGAATAAAGCTGGGTACAATCACACACATTATTTTACTTCAATCTATACAACACAGATGGGGAACCTCCAGGTGAGGCTATTGTACTTTGGGTATTCTGACAGGCGCTGGCTGTAACTGCCGAACAGCAACTTCATCTGTTCTACCAGCAATTTTCCACCCCGCTCCTTCAATCATTTAAAGCATGTTGGGTATTGGGTAGTGGATTAGGGTGCCCACGTGTCCCGGATTGCCCGGGACAGTCCCACAATTAGCAGGTCTGTCCCGGGCACCTTTATTCCGGGACAATACAATGTCCCGGAATGAAACTGACAGAGGAGCAAAGTCCTGCTATCGCCATGGCGCTGGCTCTGCCTCCCCACCTCCACCTGAGACTCTTCTCTACTTCTGCTGGCTAGGCCACTGGTTGCTAGAGCCGACTGGCGTTTATCAACCAGTGACGTCACGACTGTGACTGCCAGCTTCCAAAGCAGAGAAGGAGTTAACTTCCTCCTCCTCCGCGCCCAGTGCTCTCACCGGGCTGGCTCCACTACGGACGGCCACAAGTGATACGGTGCATCTGGTGGCAGGCGACAGTGGCAAGCTGTGTCTGGTGGCAAGTGACAAGCTCAGGGTTCCCACTGATTCTGCATTAAGGTAAGTTGAACAATTTCATTATATATTACAATGTAGTCATAGAAATAATGTGATTTCATCATCCTGACACCATATCAAGCATGGTGTCGGGATGATTTAATTGCTAACACCAGCCATTCGCACAACAAATCACCCACACCTGAATTCCCTGTCAACCCCAAGATTACATTAGCCCCAAAACCCCCAACCCCCGGTCCTTGTCAAAATGTTCTTCCGCGATACCGGTCCCCCCATGCTAAAGTGGCATCACTCCCTCCTAGCGCTCTACGATAGAGATAGTCGCACAGGAGGGAAAGGAGTGACTGATTCCATCGTCGGCGAGGGTTTTGAAATCAGCTTTTTTTGGGAAAAGGGTGGGTGTGTCCCTGAATGGCATTCTGGAAATGTGGTCACCCTATAGTGGACAGAACCGCCCATATAGTGGATGTTGTCCAGTTCCTCAGGAACCAGCTGAAATAGTGTGTGTACCCAGCTTAGTGCTATCGTTGGCCACCATAAGCAGATATCATCTGGGAAATTAAATGTGGTGGAAAATTTGATTTTGTGGGTCGTTTCCTGTACAAGAACAAGAAGTTAAAAATGTTTATTGTCCTCCGTGACTGAGCTATGATTAAACTCCAACAAAAAAAAAACAGCAACATAAACAAAGGCTTGACAATTGACAAATGCCAATGTCGTGTTTGTCTGACATGAGATAAGGCAGAAATAAACAATGAGAGCTTAAATATAGCGATAACAAAACAGACAGTGTATCAAACAGCTTTCCTTTTTGAAACCCCCATCTAGTCGGAAAAAAAAAAGTCGGGCATGACAAAAAAAATGGTGTATCAAAATTTTGAACAGGTATCTGGCAATGAGAAAGGTCGCTGGCCATTGGGTACTGAAGCTCTTAACAGGTTGGCAACATCTGATCTGATGTCCCGGCACAGTCTACTTCTGCTACAAGTCAATCCAGAAAAGTATATACATGTCAGGACTGGGATCTGAACCCGCGACCTCCTGGCAGTATCTCTTCTTGCTGAGCCACCTGAGATGATGGACAGCTCCCTAGACAATTCCTTTCATAATCTTGCTTTGTGCCTAGTTTCTGGTGAACCTTGCACTCCTTGTTCCTCCCATGAACTTCCTATTTAAGCCATGTCTCTGGACTTCCTGTTTGCCAGATTATTGTGCTCTCCCCAGCCAATATGCCAGATTATTGTGCTCTCCCCAGCCAATATGCCAGATTATTGTGCTCTCCCCAGCCAATATGCCAGATTATTGTGCTCTCCCCAGCCAATATGCCAGATTATTGTGCTCTCCCCAGCCAATATCTCACTCTTGTCACTCTTGCTGCCATCCACATCTCCACTACCACTCGTTCCCGGGCCTTTGGCTTGATCCTCAATTACCGTATATACTCGAGTATAAGCCAAGTTTTTCAGCACATGCTGAAAGTGCCCCCCTCGGCTTATACTCGAGTCAAGCACTTTTCTGCAGCAGAGAATGACATTTTCCAACCCGACTTTGGGGCCCCGTATCTCAGGGCCCCTTGGTGCTAGGAATTTGGTGTGCAAACCAAGTGGAACTAGCACTACAACATATTCAATTTGGGGTTCCTAGCACCAAGTGGCCCCCGAGATACAGGGCCCCAAAGTCGGTCAACTGTGTCCATCTGCAGCAATGTAATTTTGGGACCCAAACTTTGTCTGCAGCTAGGGGGCATCTAGAAACCCGTAACTACCAAGTTTGAAGTTCGGGGACCTATGGCTGCAAATGGGCATAGTGAGGCATGCAAATGGGCATAGTGAGGCTGCAAATGGGCATTGTTGTCCCTCTTTTACACTTATGCCCCGTACACACGGTCGGAAATTCCGACCACAAAATCGGTCGGATTTTTTCCGACGGATTTTGTCCGACACTGGTGTTGCATACACACGGTCGGACAAAGTTGTCGGAAAATCCGATCATTCTGAACGTGGTGACGTTCGTTGTGTACGACGGAACTACGTAGAGGCTATTAGCCAATAGCTTTGGTCTCGTAATTTGATCTGAGCATGCGTGGCACTTTGTCCGTCGGAATTCTCTACACAAAATCGGAAAAAGTCAGATCGGATTTTGTTGTCGGAAAATTTGAGAGCAGGATCTCAATTTATTTCCGACGGAAAAAGTCCGATAGAGCCCACACACGATCGGATTTTCCAACAACATGGTCCGATCGGACATTTCTGACCGTGTGTACGGGGCATTACAGTAGCTGCTCATTTCTCACCCTAGGCTTATACTCGAGTCAATATGTTTTCCCAGTTTTTTGTGGTAAAATTAGGTGCCTTGGTTTATATTCGGGTCACTTATACTCAAGTATATACGGTATGCTTCTGCTTGATCGCATCCTGCAACCGCTTGATATCGACCTTTGGCTTGTTTACTGAGTACGCTTCTAATTCCTACCTGCTATATCTACTGCTGGAACCCAGCTTTCTCAGCTCCTGGTGGGTCAACCCTGAGGACCGCTACCTGGTACGAACATGCAGCAAAACCCATCTCCACTATCAAGAGCTTTGGTGAATACCAGATAGTGCTTAGACTCCGCGCCTCAGGTGAGCCAGCATCATCCACCAGGATGACCTGCTTGTATACTTATCCTGCTGATTAGTGGGAGCATCTCTACTGCTATAGCTACTGATCTCAAAGCCTGACCCTTGACCATGAAAATACAATGGTTTTAATAGTGTGCGGAACATGAGCCGGCCACTGAATGAAACATGGGTTCACCAATATATGTCATAGTTCATAAAACCCTTGCTCAAACATCTGGCATAGACCAAGGTTGCCGTTTATGAAACTATTGTAGACACTTTTCTATATTGACTTGAACTAACCCTTAGTCGATGGAACATGGGCTCACCACTGTATTCCACAACCCTTGATGACATTTTTGAGACCGGAGTCTGACATAGACAAAGGTTGCTGGCCATGGAGTCCAGAAGCTCCCGACAGCTAACAAAAAGCTGATCATATCATAGCACAATCTGAGGCTGGTTTAAGTCAATCCAAAAAAGTGTCTACAATGGTGTGGAACATGGGCCTGCCACTGAATTAAACATGGGTCCATCAATATATCCTGTAGCGGCCATAACCCTCGATGGGGCGGCCTTGACTTTTGGGCTTACCGGTTACCTCCGCTTGGCTTGTTCTTCCAGGTCTAGGGGTTCCCAGGGTTAGTACCCAACGACTTTGGACGCTGACACCATAAAAGTCCTTTAGAAAGGTTTTTTATTTGCAGGGGTAACATCCAATAACATCCATCTCATGTGGGAACAGAGGGCAAGGTGAAGAAAACTCAGGCACTTTGAACTGCTGACTATTAGGAAGTCTCTAATGCAAACCCAGAGAGTAGCCACTCGCAGCTGGGCGCTTCAACGCTGAACGTATCTCTAGCCAGAGATTATGGTGGTCAGCACTTGAATTTAGAACTTGAAAAGTCTCTGACCTTGAATGTAGTTTCCACTGATAGTGAACAGGAACCTCTCCTTAGTACATGGAACGTTCTCTGTCTCCTTGGCAGTATTGGGAGAGTGTGGATCCGTAAGTGTCCTTGACAACCCAGCAGCCAGGCACTTCTTGGGATGCCAGCTTGTTGGCCCTCCTCCAAAGAGTCCTCCCCCGGTTGCTTACACGAGCTGCGGTGCCCCTCCAAGTTGAGAGCGCACCCGGACGCCTTGAATCCTCCCTCAGTTACTGCGCCTCGGACCCGCCGGTTCTGAGACTCGGGAACAGACGGATCCTTGCCCCAGACCAAGCGGGTCCTATGGGGTTATCCAGCCAGAACATGTTGCGGGGCGGCACACGCTCCCGGCACTGGGACCCCTCGCAGGGCTACCCCGGTCCAGACTCAGGAACAGGCAGCTAGTGCCGAACGAAATCCGAACACGTGACTCCAAAATCTTAAGTACCCTTCCCCAGACTCCTCAGCGGGGCCAGACCCACCCACTGAAACTCCGGGAAATGCCAATACCCAAATCGTCCAACCAGGCCTGGTTCTAGGCCTGTCATGTGCACCTAACTGTACACACGACCAGGCAGAACCCCAACACAGCCCAGCCAAACTGATGCCAAAGTTTAAAACCTACTCAATTAACCCTCCAAACCTTTTTACTGTTCTGAGGAAAAAAATAAATTTGAACATAGCGGACACCTGGCAAAGGTGTCACCGCTACAATCCCATAGTCCAACAAACCCTCAATTTAACATCTGGCATAAACCAAGGTTACTGGTCATTGGGTTCTGAAGCTCCTCATAGCTGATCATGTCATGACACAATCTAAGGCTGGTTCAAGTCCATTCAGAAAAGCATCTGAAATGGTTTTATAGTGGATGGAGCAAGGGCCCACCACTGTATTATACAGTCCAAACAACCCTTGATCACATTTTGAGACCACCTGGCATAGACAAATGTTCCTAGCCATTGGGTCCCAAAGCTCCTGGTAGCTGAGAAAATGCTAATCCTTCCATGACACAACCAAGGGCTGATTCAAGTCAATTCAGAAAAATGTCTACAATGGTTCCCAAAGCTCTTGACATCCTAAGCAAAAAGCTAATTGTATCATGGCACAATCTAGTGCTGGTTCAAGTTAATTCAGAAAAAAATCCCTGCTGTGTCCTCCCCAGCATTTGTGCTGCCGGCGAGTTCTCACTAGTGATAGGATCACCATTGTGACAGGGCCTTTAGGTCAGCTATAGACAGATTGAAATCCAGCCGGTTCAGCAGGAATCAGTCAAATTTTGATACATCTATGGCTAGGAAGGTTGTCTTGAAGTCGATTTATTGATTGACTTTGGTACAACCAGCCTGTCAGGTTCTTGTGTGATCAATGCTGGCAGCTATAACCGCCAGCAGTGATCCTTGTATTCTGAGAGCAGGGAAACTTCCCGCTGTCAGAATACAATAGCACAGCGGGAGGGATTCCCCCATCAATACTGACTGCGTTGATGGGGCAATTGAGTGATTTTATTTCCTTCAACCCGTGGTTGAAGGAAGGAAAAGTGCATAATCTATGGCTTGCTTTAGGCTTGTGCAAATTTCAAGCACTTTATAAAAAAAGCAAAAAAAATTAAATTCACTGTAAGTTGACAAAACTGCATTGTAAACTGGCAAAAATAGTCTACAAGGTTATTTTCTTGGATTATTATAACTTCTACGTTGTACAAGCTGAAAAGTACAGTAAGTGGTCATATTTTCTTTCCGCAAGAAATGTATGTTTGCATATTCCTCCTAATGCCGCGTACACACGATCGGAATTCTCGTCGGAAAAAGCTCTGATGGTTTTCCCGTCGGAATTCCGATGGAATTTCGCTCAAACTGTCTTGCCTACACACGATCACACCAAATTCCGACGGTCAGTAACACAGCGACATACAACACGTTCGACAGCACTATAAAAGGGAAGTTTAATGCTTCTGAGCATGCGTCAAATTGTTTCCGAGCATGCGTCGGAATTTTGCGTGTCGGAATTGCATACACACGATCGGAAAATCCGATAGAAAGGTTTTCCGTCAGAAAAATTAAGAACAGGTTCTCAATCCAAAGTGCGTCGGAAATTCCGACAGAAAAAGACCGATGGGCGTACACACGGTCGGAAAATCCGATGAAAATCTCCCATCGGACTGTTTCCATCGGAAATTCCGACCGTGTGTACGTGGCATAAGTGGTCACATTTTTCTTCTGCAAGAAATGTATGTTTGCATATTCCTCCTAAGAAGTCAAATGTATGCTATCACATTTATGAACCTTTTATTTAACCACTTCCCGATCGGCGCACACAGATATACGTCGGCAGAATGGCACGTACAGGCAGGAGGGCGTATATATAAGTCCCTCCTTAATGCCTGTCCGTGCCATCGGGAGCGCGCCGGGAGCGCTCCCGCGCCGGTCGGGACCCCCGTGAGTCCGGTCTCGGGCCCACCGCGGGGACACCCGCGATCGTCTCACGCGAAGGCTGAACGGGGAGATGCCGAGATAAACAGCATCTCCCCGTTCTTCCTAGCAACTAGTGACGCCGATCTCTGCTCCCTGTGATTGGAGCAGAGATCGGCATTCACTAGCTGACAGCCACGCCCCCCCCCACAGTAAGAAACACACCCCTAGGCATACTTAAGTCACAATAAAAATCGCTGATCGCCGCCATTACTAATAAAAAAAAAAAAAAAAAAAATATTAATAAAAATGCTTTAAAACTATCCCCTATCTTGTAAACGCTATAACTTCTGCGCAAACCAATCAATAATCGCTTATTGCAAATTTTTTTTTTACCAAAAATATGTAGAAGAATACGTATCGGCCTAAACTGAGGAAAAAAAATTTTTTTATATATTTTTGGGGGATATTTATTATAGCAAAAAATAAAAAATAATGAATTTTTTTCAAAATTGTCGCTCTTTTTTGTTTATAGCGCAAAAAATAAAAACCGCAGGGGCGATCAAATACCACCAAAAGAAAGCTCTATTTGTGGGAAAAAAAGGACGTAAATTTTGTTTGGGAGCCACGTCGCACGACCGCGCAATTGTCAGTTAAAGCGATGCAGTGCCGAATTGCAAAAAGGGGCCTGGTCCTTTGGCTGCAAATTGGTTCGGTCTGAAAGTGGTTAAAGAGGCGAGTTTGGTGTCTACATGGTATCTACCTCTATGCTAATATGACCACATTATATAAAGGAATTATGGAAAATGGATTATAGTCATGAGCTTGAGATGTATCAAAGTTTATCTTTAGTTCAAACACCAGACTCATGGATTGTGTTGTTTAACAGCTTATGCCGTGAACACACGAGCGGAATGTCCGACAGAAAAAGTCAGACTGGAGCTTTTCATCATATATTCTGACCGTGTGTATGACCCATCAGACTTTTTACCTCTCAAATTGTGAGGGACCTAGAAATAAAACATGTTCTAAATATTTCTGACGGAACCAATTCCTATCGGGAAAACCGCTCGTCCAGGGGCGGACTGACCATTCGGCCACTCTGGCACTGCCCGAGGGCCCTGGGCCACTAGGGGGCCCCATCAGGGTTGCCAGCCTCAGTAAAACCAGGGACAGTATGTAAAAATCTGTTTTTTTATTTTTTTACATCTGTCTCTGAAATGTCCCTTACCGACATCCTTTTGGTCTAAAAATCCAGAGATTATAGCTGCCCCACCTCTCCAGTACCTTCTCAGCCAATAGAAACATGTCTGTGTATACTGTGTGATTGTATACTGTGTGTACATGTATGTGTATACTGTGTGATTGTATACTGTGCGTGTTTATACTGTGTGGCCCCATAATCTCTGCCTGGGGGCCCCATAATCTCCTATTGCCCGGGGACCCCATGAGTTGTCAGTCCCCCCCTGCGCTCGTCTGTATGCTTTTCCAACGGACCAAAAACTACGCATGCTCTGAAGCAAGTACGAGACGGAAGCTGTTGGCTACTGGCTATTGAACTTCCTTTTTCTAGTCCCGTCGTACGCGTGGTACGTCACCGCGTTCTTGGCGGTCGGACTTTGGTGTGATCGTGTGTACGCAAGACAGTTTCAGCGGAACCCCGTCGAAAAAAAACCTTCAGAGTTTATTCCGACGGGAAAACAGGTCGTGTGTACAGGGCATTAGACCGTTTACGACAGGGCCATTTACAACAGGCCCTCGTTGGGAGTCTTTGGAAGAAACGTCATAAATCTCTACTACAAAGACCTTCTACATTGCTGAGTGCTTTCTGCACCATTCAGGAAGAAGCCCTTTGATCAGTGAATACAAGCCTTCATTTGATTGGCTAAGGTGGAGATGTGGATGGATGATGTCACCTTAAAGCCTCATACACACGATCGGACCGTGGACCAACTTTCTCGTGGATTTTTATCCAAAGGGCGTTGGCCCCAAGTTGGTATTGCATACACACGGCAGGACTTTTTCAGCCAACTTTCACCAAATCACTTGATTTTTCTGCTCTTTACCGCCACCTTTGGTCAACTTCTGTATTGTTGTCTGATCTTTTGCATTGGTTCTGCATTGTTTTTTTACAAAAGTCCGTTGGTTTTGTGTACACACGGTCGGACTTTGGTCCATCGGACTTTTGTTGGCAGAAAGTTGGTCCATTCGCACAGCCAACAAAAGTCTGATGAAACCTGGAAAAAGTTGGTCCGATGGAGCGTACACACAGTCGGATGTTGATCCAAAACAGCTAATTTGCATGTTGTTGTCAAAAAGTCTGATCGTGTGTACGGGCCTTAAGCCTTACAGAGGTGGCTCTAGGCTTTGTGAGGCCTTAGGCGAAAATTACACATGAGGTCCCACTCACGCCCATAATAGGAAAAAAAAAAAATACAAGCACACGGAAAAGAGGGTGAGATAAAGAGGGGGGGAGAGAGAGAATCAGTGATTGAGGACAGGCAAATTAGGAGGCCGCGAGGCCCCTGTGAGTGCGAGGCCTTAGGCGACCGCCTAATTTGCCTAATTAGAGAGCCGCCTCTGAAGCCTTATATTCATTGATAAATGTATAAGCCTTCTGCTGAATGGTGGAGAGGCATTCAGCCCAACTCTCTTTTAATTGCAGTAGTAGAGGAGAAGTTGCCCGTACTACAGCTGGAACATAGAACCGTTTCCTGTATGTAGCTAAAGCTACTACATTATATCGGAGCGCACACACGCCAGCCACATCATTTGGTAATGGAAATAGTTGGTTTGGGCCAGCTTGGCCCGAATGAACTTTTTTAAAGTGAAATTAAACCTAGAATTCTACTGAAGGTTCCGTTGGGCTTTAAACACAGAAGGCAAGCATCTGATTGGATTCCAGTGTTTATAGACCCTTTGCCTTGTGTTAGGTAGCGAGAAGAAAAGAGACATTTGGTTTCTATCACATATCAACTGAAATCTTGACTGGATACAGTTGCAACTTACATAGTTGGTGAGAGTGAAAAAAAAAATAAAAACTTGTGGAACAGTGATGTGTTCCAGGACATGTTTGGGAACGGGTACAGCGCCTGGAACCTTGCAAAAAATATTACATTGTTTATTGACAAGAGTAGGGGGGGGGGGGGTCTGATTCTTTTGAAATGAGGCGTTTCCAGGCATGCAACCCAACATGATGAATATACAGTCTGCGTTTTTTGCACAGCCAAGATGTCAGTTAAGCCACTTTCCCACCAGGCTTACGCTGCTCCGCTCTGTTTGACAATGGGGGAATGTTAATTATATTCACATGTGTTCCTCTCGTCCAGCATAGGGAAACATGGAGGAAGAGTGCAACGACTGGCACTTAGAACGAAATACTTGGCCGAGATAGATGGCCATATTTTCTTGTCTCCCCGGCTTGAGAAGTATTTTTTGTTTTGTTACTCTAAACCTCCTTTGGCAAATGCTAAATTTTCACAAAAGATAGAAGCGCTGCGACATCTGGTAAAACTGTTATTAGAAATCTGCAAAAAAATGTTGAGAATTTGGGATGACAAGAGTGGAAGATACAATGTACAGATGCTGATATATACCTAACAAACGATAGATAACTTGACCCTGTGTGCGTAGACAGGAGAAGGAGACATTCCACCCATAAAGACTTCTGGTGATGGTCTTTAAAAAATCAGATGTTTTATCACACGCCACTGGTGGGTGTTTGTCACCAGCCCGCCTCCAGAAATCCCCTTGTTCATCTGGCCCTTAGATACCGAATGTCATGGAACTTCCCATAGTCGACCCAGCGATGGGCACTGTGACGGACCTCGTACCCAAGATGTCCGCCGTAACTGCTTCCTCTGTCCGGTACCACACAATCCAAGACCCCCTTAGCTTACCCAGTCACCAGACAACACCAGTGTAGGGTACATCAGGAATTAATCTTTATTTGACATGTCACACTTATATACAGTTGACAGATGACTCAAGCCTAACCTAATTAGCATGAGCTAATTATCTTAATCAACACTGGGCTCCATCATTCAATTGCAGGGTTAATTAGCACACACAACAATAGGTGAAACACTCTTACAAGCCAGACAATATTCATTAACACAACAGACAGGTGGCTGGAGTTCATGAGTCATGACATTAGCGTCTCTTGCTAATATGCCAAATACACATACAGATTCTATGTGTATTGGGGGGCCAGCATGGACCTGAATCCAAGTACCACCAGCTCAGGGGTCCCAGGCTTGCAGCTCAAAGAGCACTGTTCCCCCAAATGCCAGGGCCCATAGTCACAAGGCAACAGGCTCGCACTCAGTCCCCTCCAACAGCCCGTGTCTCGGCCAGGTCCGTCACATTTCTCCCCTTTCGGCAGGAGACTAACACAGGAGGAGACCCCAGACGGGTTGACTCCGAAGTTAGTCAGTGGTTCCAGTCCTCTAATGCCTGTACCCACACAGTACCCCAAACAAATTGTTCCAAACAGAGCACGACTCACCCAGCCAACTTCTGCCTCTCTCATAGAACATATCCGCCGCTGGGGAGAGGCCTGGACTGGCCCTTCTCCCTGGAGTCTTTTCAGCCGCTGGAGAGAAGACAGGGTGACTGGGATCACTCCGTCATGCTGTTGGGGATCTGGGCCGCCAGCCCAGCATCCCTGGGGTATACAGGTGGGGACTGCAGTCCCATCCCCCTTTACAGGAAATCTGTCCTGTTTTAGTTGCGGGCAGAGGCCAGCAGCACTTTGTTCCGTTGCCAGCAGTTCAGGTGGGCGTAGGAGCTTCCCTACATCATCTCCTCCAGCTAACTGTTGGGGAGAGGGCCGACTGCCCCAGCTCCCTGGAACTCCGCAGCTGTTGCTGGTGCTGGACAGAGGTGGGTAGCACTCTGCCCTGTTGCCAGCACTTCTGCTGGGGACCCCACACCCTCCGCTCTGGTTAACCGTTGGGGCAGGAGGCTGGCTTCCTCCACTCCCAAATTGTGTAGCTGCCATTGGGAAGGGGAGCCGGCTGCTTCCTTTTCCATTCCTTCATCTGACTGCTGGGACAACATGTCTCTGGTACTGTCTCCCAGGTGCACAAATCTTTGCTGGGGAGGAAAGACCGCTTTCTCCACCCTGGCCAACTGTTGGGGAGGGACGACAAACACCTCCTCTCCCTTCTCCCCCTGTATCTGCTGCTGGTAAGTGATTGCCACCTTCTCACCCTGAGCCTCCATAACTGCCACCGGTGTGGGGCAGAGGTCTTGGACCCTCTGTCCGGTGACCTGCGCTTCAGCTGGAGAAGTTCCTTGTAACTCCACGGATACTGGCGTTGGTGCTGGGCAGAGCTCAGTGAAGTTTGGCCCTAATACCAGCTCTTCTGCTTGAGGCTCATCAGGTTGTTTTTCCTCAGCAGAAAAGTCTATTAAATCCCCAGTCTCTACAACTGATGGCTGGGGATAGAGGTTCACCATCTGTCCGTGGAACCTGGAAGATGCCATCGGTGCTGGGCAGAGGTTAGCAGAGCTCTGCCCTGTTGTCTCTACAACTGATGGCTGGGGATAGAGGTTCACCATCTGTCCGTGGAACCTGGAAGATGCCATCGGTGCTGGGCAGAGGTTAGCAGAGCTCTGCCCTGTTGTCAGCACTTCCTGCATCCGCCATAAGACCTCCGCGTCCATAGCTGCGGGGGCAGGTGGGCAAAGCACTCTGTTACTATGCCACATTGCTGACTCTTCAGCCAGCATTTCAGAGCTGTCTGCTGGTATTTCCTGATAGTCCCAGGCAAAGGGAGCCCCACCCTGCTGCTGAGCAGAGTCTAGCAGCTGTATGTAGGCGATCTCCAGCTCCCATTCCTGAGCGGCCAGGAACTCCAAATCTTCCTGTGCCCAGAGCACTTCCGAGACGTTCAATCTTTGCTCTCTGTGCTTCCATTATTTCCTCCAAACGCCACTCCAGATCACTCCCAAAGTCGGGGTCCTTGGACAGCCTCCAGTACAACAATCCCAGGCCATTATAATCAAAGCCTTCCGTGGGCCTGTCATCCGCTGTCCACGGGCACACTTGGGCTACATACCACCGGAGGGCTCTGTAGCTCTCGTCCAAACGCATTTCTGCCCGGATCAGCCTGCTTAACTCAGCTGTCCACTCCTGCTTCGGTTGTTCCCCTAATAACAGCAATCGTACTTCATACTGCGACCAGTACCTTACATGGATGGAGGGGAGAACTTTTCCCTGGTGTCGCTGCTCACAGGCTAGCGCTTCTTTCCAGAGTTGTAGGCGAACAGAATCATACCATCCCAGCAGGACCTGCACTGATACTGGTCCTCTGTGCTGTATCCGCATCTCTCGCAACCTCCTTCCGAATTCCTCTTCCATGACGTATCTGTACCTCTGCTATCCGGGCCTTGGATCCAGGTGATGGTTTGGATGTGTTCACGACAAGGAAGCACGATCCCACCGCTGCCAGCCAATTGTGACGGACCTCGTACCCAAGATATCCGCCGTAAATGCTTCCTCCGTCCGGTACCACACAATCCAAGACCCCTTAGCTCACCCAGTCACCAGACAACACCAGTGTAGGCTACATCAGGAATGAATCTTTATTTGACATGTCACACTTATATACAGTTGACAGATGACTCAAGCCTAACCTAATTAGCATGAGCTAATTATCTTAATCAACACTGGGCTCCATCATTCAATTGCAGGGTTAATTAGCACACACAACAATAGGTGAAATACTCTTACAAGCCAGACAATATTCATTAACACAACAGACAGGTGGCTGGAGTTCATGAGTCATGACATTAGCGTCTCTTGCTAATATGCCAAATACACATACAGATTCTATGTGTATTGGGGGGCCAGCATGGACCTGAATCCAAGTACCACCAGCTCAGGGATCCCAGGCTTGCAGCTCAAAGAGCACTGTTCCCCCAAATGCCAGGGCCCATAATCGCAAGGTAATAGGCTCGCGTTCAGTCCCCTCCAACAGCCTGTGTCCCAGCCAGGTCTGTCACAGGCACCCTGTGGAGCGCCGCTGGCGCCCGTGGGTGTGTTCGTCAGCGTGTCGCACGTGCGCGCGCGGCGTTTGGCGCCAACCGGCCTACTTAGTATCCTCATGCACTGTGCTCAGTGCTGTCCGATCTTCAGCTCCCAGTACCCCCGCACCCGTTGCCTTACCTGAGTCTCCTGATTGCCCTCCTGACTACCCGGCTTGCCCTTGGATTATCCTGTCTTCTGCCTGTACCCGACCTCGGCTTGTCTTTGACCCTGCACCTGCCTGCTCCTTTGTACCACGTTGCCCGCCTGCTGCCTACCCTGCTCGTGACCCGGACTCTGTACCTGCCTGCTCCTTTGTACCACGTTGCCCGCCTGCCGCCAACCCTGCTAGTGACCCGGACTGTGAACTTGCCTGCTCCCCAGTATAGTGCCTGTGTGTGGACTTGTTGTTCAGCTCCTGCCCTGCATCCGCTGCCAGTCACCAGCTGCCTAGTAGACGCCACCCCACCAGCACCTGAGCCGTTGGACCTCTTCACCTGCACTCACCCGCCAGGCTCTCATACCAGCTTGCGCTCCCGTGCCTCCTGTCTATACTACCAGGGGCCGCGAACCAGGCGCGTAAGGGAGACCTTCCCCTGCTATATCGGGCTCACCTGTCAGGTACGTGGGCGTGACACCGAATATCAGGAATAGGGGCCAATCTTCACCACTAATATGCCCTTATGAGAGAATGTGAGAAAGGGTTTGGTTTGGTCAGCTGGTTTGCACTATCTGGGGAGGTTAGAAAAATGTGTGCCGAATCCAATATTAATAGAAGAAAAAAAAAGGAGATTTTTCCCCTTGGTTTGTGGACTTTTAAGGCACTACCGATCTTTCCCCAAAGTAATACAGTAGGTAAAGTAGTAACGAAGTTTATTTATAACAAATTATACATAAAAATTATTAAAGTAGATAGTTTTAACAAAATTGAAAGAATAAAAAATGCATCAACATATTACAAGACATCAGACCCGACGCGTTTCGGAGTTTTATGAAAAGGTGTCTTCCTTCTTCAAGGGTCACAGTGTCAGATGTAGAACTTAGTTCTAGATATAAGAATTACAGTTTTAATAGGACAGTAAATGCATTTACTATGGCGTAAAGAAATTATTGTATATAATACAATTAGGCGGAAGGGTAAGGCATGAATCAAGTGTCGTACACAGGCAAACATGACATAGATGTATGGCAGCAGTATATGACAACAAAATAGGGAATATATAAGACAGTAAAGACTTACATAAATGGAGGTGCATTGGTTGAAAACGTTCCACTATGTTTAAAAACAAGAAAATTGCACTGGATTCGGTATCTTCCGTGTGGGGGGTCCAACGT
This sequence comes from Lithobates sylvaticus, assembly GCA_028564925.1. NCBI lineage: Eukaryota > Metazoa > Chordata > Amphibia > Anura > Ranidae > Lithobates > Lithobates sylvaticus. The sequence goes on along the minus strand of CM053026.1, from coordinate 16,126,688 downwards.
AGGCCGAGATAAACTGGGCCTAGGTTAGGTGAAAAAAACTCTATCAAAGAGGTGATGGAAGCCCTTTCCCAAAATGCGGAATGGTATCAGAGAGCCGCAAGCAAAGAAGTGGGAGCGGATCACGGGGCTGCTGGGGTCAGCAAAACATTGTGAAGTCCTCTATGGAGGAATAAAAGAAAAGTAAGAATTATAATATTGTAACTTCATATTAAACTGATAGACTGTTGATAACTGAAATGCATCAAAGTCTATAGAAGATAATACCTGTCCCAAAAGGATTATGAGAGAATGTAGTGCTCAACACACCCCAGGTGTAATTGATGGTGTTGGATGGCATGTCCAATTTGAAGGGAATTTTGATGACAGAGTGGAAGATACATTGTGCTCATTTAACACACAATTAATAACTTGACCCTGTGTACGTAGACAGGAGAAGAAGACAATCCACCCAGGAGAAGAAGACATTCCACCGATAGACTTTGTGTGTTGGTCTTCAAAATTCAGCTGAATTTTGTCACAAGCCACTGGTGAGAACAATTGTGCGGCCTCATAATATAAGAAACAAAAATAGTGCTCACAACCATAGTACCATCACCCGTAAATGTATAAGATAAGTGTGACGGATCCTGTACTCAAGGTGTCCGCCGTAAATGCTTCCTAAGTCCTGGAACATGAGTCCAATGGATCTGGTTATAGGAACCTCCAAGAACTAGACAACACCAGTCTTGGAGTACATCAGGAATAAAATTGTATTTGACATGTCACACAAATATATACAGCCGGATGCCTAGTACCTAACATAATTAGCATGAGCTAATTATCTAATCATTGACCCAGACTAGTTGACTGAGAGAAGACTTTTCAGGGTAAGACTTTAAGGCTCCTAGCTCATTTGAATGACTATTCAACAGACATTACCATAAACATTAACACAGGGCTAATTAGCACAACAACATTGTGTGGGATACTCTTACAAGCCAGACCAGCCTCATCTACATTACACAAGACAACAGACAGGCTGGCTGGAGTAGCATCTGACAGTGTGTGTCCCATAATGCACGGGACAACACACATTATATATACATATATACAGCATATATATATCCACAGTCTATGTGTCTTGGGGGGCCAGCATGGACCTAAATCCAAGTAAAACCAGCTGAGCGGTCCCCAGGCATACAGCTCACAAAGAGCCCCGTTCCCCCTAATGCCAGGGCCCGTAATCACAAGGCAATAGGCTCGCATTCAGTCCCCTCCAACAGCCTCTGTCCCGGCTAGGTCTGTCACAATAAGGATTTGGGGGTCTGGTCCCCAACCAGAGCCCCAAACAAAGGGGGGGGGGAGCTAGCGGACTATCACGGTACGTTTTGAGGATAATACATACACATTTAAACAAATGTATATAAAAATTACAAGATTTTATTAGAACATAAACAGGTTAGAACAATAAAAACAGATGCATGTGGTGAAGTATTTCGACTAGTTTCGCTAATCATATAGCTGCTTCTTCAAGAAATACAAAACAAGTATCTGAAAAGAAAATTTATAAACATATCACAGTTGCAAAAATGTTTGAACAACCATATATACAAAAATAGTTTGTTTAAAAAGGGGTAACAGAATAATGATCAACAATTATACAGTATACAGTTTCTTACCCACTTAGGCACCGACGGGGCATGCAGAGCACCCAGCGAAGCCTCATGCGGCGACTTGGGGAGGTCTATAGTATTTGACGGCCAGTATCTAAATGAGAGGTGGTGTAATGATTACCACATTGGATTAACTTAGTGGAACGGGTATGTCTACATAGGCAACCTGTTCCACATAACAGGGTATAGGCACCACACCCATTCTCCACCAAGTGTCTAGGGGCGTGAATTGAAGAGGTGAACACGATACGGCTTACACCCTAAAATTTAGGGTTTAAAGAAGTGATTATTGTGAACAAGGGACGGAAAAAATGGGGAAGGAAAAATGAGAAGGGGAAAGAAAAAAAAGGGGACAGAGAAAGAGAGGGGGAGGGGGGGGGGGGGCAACAAGCAAGCCACTGGTGGATGTTTGTCACAGGTCTCCTCCATTGACCCCCTCAGTCATCAGGAAGAGGGGCCAAAGGGCCAGATGACTGTCACCAGCTTTCCTCCAACACCCACCAGTGGCTTGTGACAAAACTCATCTGCTTTTTGAAGGCCATCACAGGAAGTCTTTATGGTTGGAATGTCTTCTTCTCCTATCAACATAGATGGCGATGATACATACCAAACATCAGGAAATGGAGCCAAAGGGCCAGATGACCAAGATGACAAACACGCTCTTATGACTTATGACAAAACATCAGATTTTTAAAGACCAACACAAGAAGACTTTATAGGTGGAATATCTTCTTCTCCTGTATATGTACAGAGTGTCAACGTATCCATTGTGTGTTAAGTAAATCTCAACATCTGTGCAATGTACTTCCGCTATGTCATCAAATTCAATAAAAAAATAAAAAAAACGAAATGCCTACAAACAACATAAAACAACCTGGGGTGTGTTGAACACTATGGCATTTCTTAAGGTCTAACAAGTGGTGAAGATGTGTACTGTCATCAGGCCCTTTGGCCCCTCTTCCTGATGTTGAGTACACATCTTCACCACTTGTTACAGAACATATACAGGAGAAGAAGTTATTCCACCTATAAAGACTTCTTGTGATGGTCTTTAAAAATCTGATGTTTTGTTATAAGTCCATAAGTGTGTGTTTGTCACCAGCTCACCTAAAGCCGTCATCTTGTTCATCTGGCCCTTTGGCTCCATTTCCTGATATTTGGTATGTATCATCGGCATCTATTTTCGATAGGAGAAGAAGACATTCCAACCATAAAGACTTCCTGTGATGGCCTTCAAAAAGCAGTTGAGTTTTGTCACAAGCCACTGGTGGGTGTTTGAGGGGATTGTTGGAGGAAAGCTGGTGACAGTCATCTGGTCCTTTGGCCCCTCTTCCTAATATTATATAAACATCTTCATTACATGTTGGCCCTTATGAGATGCTGCCGTGTTCAACACACCCCAGGATTTTTCTAAGTTGTCCCAAAGATGGACATGTCAGGAAGGTCGACGTTAAGATTTCCAAACAGGGTGAAGTAAAGTAATTTCTCAGACCCATATCGGACTTGATTTTACTTGTGTCCAATGACGCTGTTAGTGGCGTTGGTTAACGCCAGACGCGGAGTGTCATGTCTCCAGGATACCTTTCTCTCTCCTAAGGTTCAGAAAAGAGAATTCACCTTTTAATTTGTATATTGTGTTGTTGCATTATTAAGCTATAAATCATGTTTGTTCTAAGTTAGCTGTTACGCTTGCGCCACCTACTGGCCAAACATTAATATAGTTTATAAGAGATATTATCCAGCTACTTAGGAAGTGATGTAAAAATCGTTATATCTTCTTTAGTCAGGAAGTGAAACAGCCACAGGGATAAACATGTTCAATATTATGGCAGCAGCCTAGATGCTATCTCTCCCCATCCATGGCATCGGAGGTAAGCAACATTAATTTTCCTCTCTCCACAAGCTATCAGGGAAAGGAGTTAGTCATTTTAGTTATTATTTTATATGATGTTTACTATTGTATGGTAATGTTATATTATTCTTGTTGTTTTCAGTTTTACCGCATATCACATGTGTCATTCACGTGTATAATAAAATCTGCCAATAAAAGACACAGACAAGAAACAGCAGTCAATTATTGTGTGCGCAGAAAAAGGTTATCTGCCTGGATAGCTACCCATAGACTGCGGGGGTACGGGGGGCGAGGCCAGGACATGGGTTGCATGCACAATTTGCAGGGAATATGATGACATAGTAGAAGATTTATTGTACAGATGAAGACCCGTAAAGACTTCCTGTGATGGTCTTTAACCAGTTAACAACCGGCCCATAGCCGAAAAACGGCTACAGGGCGGTTGCTTAACTCTGGGAGGCCGTTAATTAACGGCCTCACAGAATTCTGCTCTTGCGCGCCCCCTGGTGCGCGCACTCGAGAGCATCCATGATCGCCGGGTCCAGAGGACCCGGCGGATCATGGATCACGGTAAACGGCCGCTCATTGCGGCCGTTTACCACGTGATCGCTCCGTCAAATGACGGAGTGATCACATGTAAGCAAACCGGCGTCATTTGATGACGCCGGTTCCTCTCTCCTCCTCTCTCTGTACTGATCGGTACAGTGTGAGAGGAGAGGGGGAGGGATCGGTGGCAGCAGTGCTGTGGGCGGGATCTGTAGTGCCCACAGCCTGCTCTGCCACCACCGATCCATCCATCCATGCTCAGCCATCCCTCCATACCCTGCAATGCACAGCAATAGCCTGCAGTGTATTGCTGGGTATTGCAGGGTATGGAGGGATGGCTGAGCATGGATGGATGGATTCTCTGCCATCCCCCCCAATACTGTGCCATACCCCCCAATACTGTGCCATACCCCGCAATACTCTGCCATACCCTGCGATGCCCTGCCATACCCTGCGATGCCCTGCCATACCCTGCGATGCCCTGCCATACCCTGCGATGCCCTGCCATACCCTGCGATGCCCTGCCATACCCTGCGATGCCCTGCCATACCCTGCCATACCCTGCAATACCCTGCAATACTCTGCGATGCTCTGCCATACCCTGCGATACCCTGCCATACCTTGCGATACCCTGCGATACTCTGTGATACTCTACCATACCCTGCGATACTCTGCAATACCCGGCGATACTCTGCGATACTCTACCATACCCTGCGATACTCTGCAATACCCGGCGATACTCTGCGATACTCTACCATACCCTGCGATACTCTGCAATACCCGGCGATACTCTGCAATACCCTGCGATGCTCTGCCATACCCTGCAATACCCAACAATACCCTGCGATACTCGCTACGATCGAAGCCAGGATCGTTTTTTTTTTTTTTTATTTCAGGCTTTCCAGCCTAGAGGTGAGATGTGGGGTCTTATTGACCCCATATCTCACTGTAAAGAGGACCTGTAATGCCATATTCCTATTACAAGGGATGTTTACATTCCTTGTAATAGGAATAAAAGTGATCAAAAAAATTTTTGGGGGGAAAAAAAGGGTCAAACTAAAATAAATAAAGTAAAATGAACAATAAAATATATATATATTTTTTTTAAAGCGCCCCTGTCCCCGTGTGCTCGCATGCAGAAGCGAACGCATACGTAAGTCCCGCCCACATATGAAAACGGTGTTCAAACCCACACATGTGAGGTATCGCTGCGAACGTTAGAGCGAGAACAAGAATTTTGGTCCTAGACCTCCTCTGTAACTCAAAACATGTAACCAGTAAACAAAATTAAAGCCTACGGGGATTTTTAAGTAGCGAAGTTTGGCGCCATTTCACGAGTGTGTGCAATTTTGAAGCGTGACATGTTGGGTATCTATTTACTCGGCGTAACTTCATCTTTCATATTATGCAAAAAGATTGGGCTAAATTTACAGTTTTGTTTTTTTGTAAAGCACAAAACATTTTTTTTTTTTCCAAATAAAACACGTTCGAAAAAATTGCTGCGCAAGTACCGTGCTAGATAAAAAGTTGCAACGACCGCCATTGTATTCTCTAGGGTCTTTGCTAAAAAAAATATATATATAATGTTTTGGGGTTCTATGTAATTTTCTAGCAAATAAATGATGATTTTTACATGTAGGAGAGAAATGTCAGAATTGGCCTGGGTGCTCCAGAATGCCTGATGGTGCTCCCTGCATGTTGGGCCTCTGTATGTGGCCACGCTGTGTAAAAGTCTCACACATGTGGTATCGCCGTACTCAGGAGTAATAGCAGAATGTTTTTTGGGGTGTAATTTGTGGTATGCATATGCTGTGTGTGAGAAATAACCTGCTAATATGACAATTTTGTGAAAAAAAAAAAAAAATTAGAAAAAATCTTGATATTGCAAAGAATTGTGGGAAAAAATGACAACTTCAAAAAACTCACCATGCCTCTTTCTAAATACCTTGGAATGTCTTCTTTCCAAAAAGGGGTCATTTGGGGGGTATTTGTACTTTTATGGCATGTTAGGGTCTCAAGAAAGGAGATAGGCCGTCAGTACTTCAGGTGTGATCAATTTTCAGATATTGGCACCATAGCTTGTGGACTCTATAACTTTCACAAAGACCAAATAATTTACCCCAATTTGTACTTATTTTTACCAAAGATATGTAGCAGTATAAATTTTGGCCAAAATTTATCAAGAAAAATTACAAATTTGCTAAATTTTATAACAAAAACGAAGAAAAATTAATTTTTTTACAGAATTTTCAGTCATTTTTCTTTTATAGCGCAAAAAATAAAAAACCCAGAGGTGATTAAATACCACCAAAAGAAAGCTCTATTTGTGTGAAAAAAAGGACAAAAGTTTCATATGGGTACAGTGTTGTATGAATGAGTAATTGTCATTCAAAGTGTGAGAGCACCGAAAGCTGAAAATTGGTCTGGTTATTAAGGGTGTTTAAGTGCCCAGTGGTCAAGTGGTTAAAAATCAGATGTTTTGTCACAAGCCACCAGTGGCTGTCACCAGCTTGCCTGCAGCAATCCTCTTGGCCATCTGTTTCTTTGGCCCCTCTCCCTGATGTTGGGTATGTATCTTCACCACTTGTTGGCCCTTATGAGAGGCTGTAGTGTTCAACACACCTCAGGTGTTCTTGATGATGTTGGGTGGCATGTGCAATTTGCAGAGAATTTTGATGACAAAGTGAAAGATACCTTGTTCATATTTAACACACCATAGATAAGTTGACCCTGTGTACATATACAGGAGAAGAAGTCATTCCACCCATAAAGTCTACGTGTTGTGATCTTCAAAAATCTGATGTTTTGTCACAAATCACTGGTGTTGGTCACCAGCTCACCTCCAGTGGTTGCCTCGGTCATCTGTCCCATTGGCCCTTCTTCCTGATGGTAAGTACGCATTCACCACCACTTGATATTGTTGGGTGGCCTGTAAAATTTGCAGTCAATGCACAGAGAGATTTCTTCACAAGAATTCTTTGTGGAACAGATTTTACAATGAGACGATTAGAGTATTCAAAGCAGAAACTTTTTGTTACAGCTTTGTCAAAAATTGACTTTAGATACACTTTAACCACTTCAGCCCCGGACCAATTGGCAGCCAAAGGACCCGGCCCCTTTTTGCGATTCGGCACTGCGATTCGGCACTGCGTCGATTTAACTGACAATTGCGCGGTCGTGCGACGTGGCTCCCAAACAAAATTGGTGTCCTTTTTTGTCCCACAAATAGAGCTTTCTTTTGGTGGTATTTGATCGCCCCTGCGGTTTTTATTTTTTGCGCTATAAATAAAAATAGGGCGACAATTTTGAAAACAATGCAATATTTTTTGCTTTTTGCTATAATAAATATCCCCAAAAAAAAATATACAAAAAAAATTTATTTTTTCCTCAGTTTAGGCCGATACGTATTCTTCTACATATTTTTGGTCAAAAAAAATCACAATTAGCTATTATTGATTGGTTTGCGCAAAAGTTATAGCGTTTACAAAATAGGGGATAGTTTTATAGCATTTTTATTAATATTTTTTTTTTTACTAGTAATGGCGGCGATCAGCGATTTTTATTGTGACTGCGACATTATGGCGGACACATCGGACATTTTTGACACATTTTTGGGACCATTGTCATTTATACAGCAATCAGTGCTATTTAAATGAATTGATTCCTATATAAATGACAATTGTAGTGAAAGAGTTAACCACTAGGGGGAGGGGAGGGGTTATGGTCTGTGATGTGTGTGTGTTTTTTTACCTTAGGGGGCGGGGCTGATGTCTGACATCATTGATCGGCTTTCCCGATGACCTGGAAAAGCCGATCAATGACAGGCAGAGTAGGAAGCGCGGGGAGAGATTTGTTTACACAGACCTCTCCCCGTTCTTCAGCTCTGTGACCCGATCGCGGGACACCAGCGGCGATCGGGTCTGCTGGTCCCGCGGCCGGGGTCACGGAGCTCCCGACCGGGTCGCGAGCGTGACCCACGGGCAGGCAATTAAAGGGCCACGTACAGGTACGTGATTTTGCCTGCCCGTGCCATTCTGCCGCAGTATATCTGCGTGAGGCGGTCGGGAAGCGGTTAAAGTTGCTCAGTGCTCAGCCTCCCATTTTATAAAGCTCCATGTGGTTAAAGTTGATAAGAATTCTCTGACTTCTGGATAAAGGTGTCTGTTCTTGAAGGATCTTCCTCTTTCGAAGGGGCCTTGAATCTCAGTATTTTCCTAGCAATGTCCAGTAGATCATTATCCTCCAGAACAGACACAGAATTCAGGAAGAATTTCCAGCGCTCTATAAAGAGGACACTGTCAGTAAACGACTCTTTACACAAATATATAATTTCAGTATTGAAAAGCTAAAATAAATTCGATTTCAGATACTGAAAGAAGGTTTTTTCTTTTTTTAATTCAAAGTGTTTGTATTAATCTCTTACCTATTATTAAGATAATTCATTAAGGTTGGTCTATTAATAAAAAATGAGCATGAACCATCAGTACTGTTCTTAGGCAACAAGAAAAAAAAAAAAAGAAAAGTTTCTAGGGTCTGAAGGGATTATTAGTTTCAATTATCTTGTATTTAGCAATCTTAGATTTAAAAAAAGATGTGTTTCTTCACACCACCACATACCATGTGCCAAATGTGTGTTAGGAAAGGCCACACATTGGACATTTATTACTATAGCGGGACACATTTTTCTAAATCCTGCTCTGTCCGAGTCCTGTATTCAGGTGGCTCCATTCCATATAGTGTCCCTTGAAGCCACCTTTACCTGCATGTTCCAAGATGGCACCTATAGGGTCCCCTGGAGCCACCTTTACCTGAATGTTCCCAGATGGCATCTATAGGATCCTGTAGAGCCACCTTTACATGTGGGTTCCCAGGTGGCCCCTATAGAGTGCCGTGGAGCCACCTTTACCTGAATGTTCCCAGATGGCACCTATAGAGTCCCATGGAGCCACCTTTACCTGTGTGTTCCTGTCAGGGAAACAGTCAGTTTAACGCGGTGCGCCGGGTGCCTGTGCGCATGCGCGACGGGACGGCGCTCCGGCGCATGCGCATTCGCGGCTCGGCGCTCCGACGCACGCGCATGCGCACTAGCGCACGCTTGAGCGTCCCAGTGCGTGACAGCGTCACATGACCACTTACAGGTCCTATTTAAGGAAGTGGTTCAGATCAGTCCAGCGCTGGCTTGTCTTCAGCTTCCTGCTTAAGCTCTGTTCCTGTTTCCGGTTTCCTGATTGCCTGATTACCTGTTTTGACCTCGGATTTGCCCTTTGACCTTGCCGCCTTCTCCTGCCCTTGACCTCTGGACTGTTTACTGGACTACCCGCTTGCTGCCTCTGGCCCCCTTGAACTTCTGCTTGTGATCCGGATTTGTCTGCTGTCTCCTGCCCTGAACCTCTGCTAGTGACCCGGATTTACCTGTCTACAGACCTGTACCTGCACCTGTATTCTGGAAACTTCTCAACGTATTCCTGATCCCAGCACTTGGCTCCTACTTCAGTCCTCATCCTCTGGTTGGGTAGCCTGTGCCTCTTTGTGCCATTCACCCCCTGTCTCACCTCCAGGGGGCGGACTGCGCTCAGTTGCAAGGGTGAACCACTCTCGGCACTTCGGCCTCGGTAAGTACTCTCCTGATAGTTCCCAGATGGCACCTATAGGGTCCTGTGGAGCCACCTTTATATGTGGGTTCCCAGATGGCCCCTATAGAGTCCCATGGAGCCACCTTTACCTGAATGTTCCCAGATGGCATCTATAGGGTCCTGTGGAGCCACCATCACATGCAGGTTCCCAGATGGCCCCTATAGAGTCTGTGGAGCCACCTTTACCTGAATGTTCCCAGGTGGCACCTATAGAGTCCCGTGGAGCACCTTTACCTTTGTGTTCCCAGATGGCACCTATAGGGTCCTGTGGAGCCACCTTTACCTGTGTGTTCCCAGATGGCAGCTATAGGGCCCCATGGAGCCACCTTTACATGCGTGTTCCCAGGTGGCCCCCTATAGGGTCCCGTGAAGCCACCTTTACATGTGGGTTCCCAGATGGCCCCTATAGAGTTTTGTGGAGCCACCTTTACCTGAATGTTCCCAGGTGGCATCTATAGGGTCCCGTGGAGCCACCTTTACGTGCATGCTCCCAGATAGCACCTACATGCATCCATAGAAAGAGATGCCAGTCCTCTGATCCCCCCTCCTTTCTGTGCTGTCCCTTCTGGACAGTGTATGAAAGACACCCAGGAAACGCACTCCCCTACCCGGAAGTTCAGTGAAGCAGCGCTCTGCAACATGGATAATTTATTTAACCATGCAAGCTTTTTTGTGTAATATATATATATATATATTAAAATAGAATATAATAATATTATTGATATTATACTATTCATGATTTATATAGCGCCAACAGTTTACACAGCGCTTTACAATGTAGCACAGCACAATTACAGTACAGTTCAATACAGGAGGGCCCTGCTCATAGAGCTTACATTCTAAAGGGAGGGGGTGGTGGTACAAAAGGTAATTGATGTGGGGAATGATATATATATATAGGCAGACTTTGTTTTGGGGAAAGTCTATTGACCTGTAATAAACCTGGTAATAAAAAAAAAGGGTGTTTAGTACTACTTGAACCCTTCTTTCACTGCCATCGACCTATGCCATAAGTCAGCAGCAGTGGGGGGGGGGGGGGGTTTATGCATTGTGTGTAAATCTGGCAAGCCAACAGCCGCCAGATTGCTTCCGCACACCCTGGAAACACTAAAACAAGCGTGACCCCACCAAGTTACCCATGACCTGTGCTCCCATTGGTGTACCTGGGGCCTGACATGGCAGGTGTCACCAGGTACTGCTAAGAACCTGACATTTTAAACATCACTTACTGTTTCTGGTGTCACTTTCTCCAGCCAGTCTGGCTAGGAAACAAGCTAAGGAAGCACAATATGTACTCCATTGTTGTAGGGCAAGTAAGACATCAGGGGTCTTCTAGACCCCTAATGTCTCTTTAAAAAGAACCTGTCATCAAAAAAAAATGTGGTGAAAAATAAAGTTTTAGTAAGAAAAAAAGAAAAGAAAGAATACCCAATCACCTAAATTCCCCTGTCCACTCCTCCACACACACACAAAAACAAGTGTCGGGGCGCCTATGCAAAAATGTTGATTGGTAACGTAGTCGGTAAGGTTGAATAAAGACACCAGTCCATCCAGTTCCGCCTGTATGAGTGTGTTTATGCCAATGCCATTTCCCATATCCCTGTATGCAGGGATTACACATGTTATTGCTTTATTGTTCAGTTAAAGTGGAAGTAAACCCCCCTATCGTTTTCAGCCAAGGAAGCTGCCATCTTTGCCTCTGTTTAATCTTCAACTGCCACAGTGCTGCACATGTGATCCGTTATGACACCAGCCATTGGATGGTTTGACTGTTTGGTTGAGAGCACAGCCAATGTGCAGTTAGCATTCACGGCGTGCCTTTTTTTTTTAGACTGTTAAATCGATGGGTTTACTTCCGCTTTAACGCTAAACTAATGACCTGTAGGGAGCTTTTAATGTTTCCCTTATGGAAAATTTAGGGTACTAATGTTTGTTGCCGTTTTATGGGCACACACAATTTTAAAGTTTGACATGCTGGGTATCTATTTGCTGCAACCTCTTTTATATTACCAAAAATTGGGAAATATATTTAGTTTGTGTGTTTTAAAATGATGATTTTTTTTACTGAAATTCTGTGCTTGATGATCTATTGCACTACTATAGTGTAATATGAATAAAATAGCGATAGTCTCAATTATCATTTTTAAAGATCTCTGCTATCAGAAAATATATATTTTGTTTTAACCACTTGCGGTCCGGCTCATGTCGATATACGTCGCCAGAATGGCACGGCTGGGCAAAATAATGTATGGGCCGCTGGAGGCGCTTGCCCGCCCGCAGCACGGCGGGGGACCCACGTGTGATCGCGGGCACAAGAGCCAGCACAATTAAACACACAAATCCCTGTTCTGTCGGGGGGGGGGGGGGGGGAGACATATCGTTTGTTCCTACTAAGTAGGAACAACAATATGTCTTCTCCTCCAGTCAGTCCTATCCCCCCACAGTTAGAACACATCCAGTGAACACACATTTAACCCCTTGATCGCCCCCTAGTGTTAACCCCTTACATACCAGTGGCATTTACAACAGTAATTGCATTTTTATAGCTCTGATCGCTGTATAAATGTCACTGGTCCCAAAAATGTGTCAAAAGTGTCTGATCAGTCCGCCACAATGTCACAGTACTGCTAAAAATGACAGATCACCGCCATTACTAGTAAAAAAAAATAATAATAATAAAAATGCCATAAATTTTTCACATAGTTTGTAGACGCTATACCTTTTGCGCAAACCAATCAATATACCCTTATTACATTTTGTTTTTTTACCAAAAATATGTAGAAGAATATATATTGGCCTAAACTGATGAAGAAATTTCAATGAATATTAGCTGGAACCAGGAGAGCTACTACAGATGGAGGTAGCCACCCACCACCCAGATGGGTGGATTCCCTCCAACAGGGAAAAAAGAGAGCTCCTGCTTTAAATTTCAGACCATTTATATGCCTCTCCAGCCACCTTCTGGGCACACATCTCCCCAGGGATTGGCTGGAGCACAATTCAGGCTGCCCATTTGCCTTGCTCAACCCTCTGTGTTCCAGAAGCCTCTGGAAGGCAGGGGAGGACAATCAAACCCTCAGCCTGTGAGACTCAGGACAGAGAGAAGCAATCAACAACTGCTCCACTAACTACAAATGAGCCAACAAGTCATAAATTTGCTACCTAACTAGGAGGGTATGACACCTAGAGCTGATAATGAAAAAGTGTGAACACAGTACAGACAGGGTTAATTATGTGAAACATTACAAAGCGGGAAGAGTATGTGTGACAAACCCCCTAAATGCTTCCTTTGTCCAGAACCAGCACTATCCAAGACCCTTTAGCCCACCCAGTCACCAGCCGTAACGCAGAGTAGGGTAAACAACAACATCAAACTCTTTATTCAAGCACATGTTACCACAGATATACAACTCAGAGACACTCCCTCCCCACCCTTGGATTCAGGGCGGGGTAAACTGTCCAATCACAATAGACACACAGGTCAGGTGTATTCAAATTTCTTATTAGCAGGGAGAGCTGTTGGAGGAATTTGTCCCCACACATCTCACAGCTATTCTACATACACATCCCATAATATCCAAGGCAGACAGACACAATAGAACATTGTAATACAACCACACCCCAAACGATCACAGCAAAGAGTCTGCAACAGCATGAGACAACACACAATATATACATATGTACAACATTCCAGTGTGTCTAAATAGCACAGATCATAGTGAGGTTCTCAGTCACCCTGTGCCCCTAATGGACGCAGGGTGATTTACACATAAGAGGGGCCAGGGGAGCTGGACATGGAGTCTCTAGAGTTCTCCAAGGTAAGCCGAGTTCCACAAACCCCCCACCCAAAGTGACTCCTGTCACAACATGTAAGAGTGTTTAACCATCTCAATACAGTGCATTTTCACCCCCTTCCTGACCAAGCCATTTTTCAGCTTTCAGCACTGTCGCACTTTGAATGACAATTGCGCGGTCGTGCGACGTGGCTCCCAAACAAAATTGACATCCTTTTTTCCCACAAATAGAGCTTTCTTTTGGTGGTATTAGATCACCTCTGCGGTTTTTATTTTTTGCACTATAAACAAAAGAAGAGCAACAAGTTTGAAAAAAAAACAATATTTTTTACTTGTTGCTATAATAAATATCAATTTTTTTTTAAACAATTTTTTTACTCAGTTTAGGCCGATACGTATTTTTCTACATATTTTTGGTAAAAAAAAATTGCAATAAGCATATATTGATTGGTTTGCGCAAAAGTTATAGTGCCTACAAAATAGGGGATAGATTTATTGCATTTTTATTATTATTTATTTTTTTACTAGTAATGGCGGCGATCTGCGATTTTTTATCGTGACTGCGATATTGCGGCGGACATATCGGACACTTTTGACACATTTTTGGGACCATTCACATTTATACAGCGATCCGTGCAATGAAACAGCATTAATTACTGTATAAATGTGACTGGCAGGGAAAGGGTTAACCACTAGGGGGCACTGAAGGGGTTAACATGTTCCCTGGGAGTGATTCTAATTGTAGGGGGAGGGGATTGACAGGGGGAGGAGACCGATCGGTGTTTCTCTGTATTGAGAACACACCATCGGTCTCCTCTCCTCTGACAGGACCTCTGTGTTTACACACACAGATCCACGGTCCTGCTGTGTGCCCGGAGGACATCGAGTCCCTAGTAATATGGCAGGGGCGCGCGCGTCCCGTTGGCGCGCGCGCACCCCCTGGTGGGCCGAAAAGGCCAAGGAACGTCATATGACGCCCTCCCGTCACGAGAGCTGCGCCGCCTGGCCGTCAATAGACATCCGGCGGTCAGCAAGCAGTTAAAGTGGAGCGCCACACAAAAGGGGAAGCTCCACTTGTCTGCCTCCCCCCCCCCCTGGTGTCACATTTGACACCTTTTGGGGGGAGTGGGTACCTGGTTTAACATGTATCCACTCCCAATTCCAGCTGAGTTTGCTGTGTCAAAGTGTGCCGGCCCCCCTCCTTATCCCCCCACAGCTGGCCCATTCACAGAGTGCAGCGAGATTCGCATATGCGCAGTAGGAAAATGGCTGTGAAGCTGTAAGGCTTGCCGGACAGTTTCCCTTAGCAGAGATGGTGGCGCCAACACCAGAGAGCCGATTAACCGCTTCAGTCCAGAAAGATTTTACCCCCTTCTGGACCAGAGCACTTTTTGCAATTTGACACTGTGTCGATTTAACTGACAATTGCGTGGTCGTGCAACACTGTACCTAAACAAAATTGGCGTCCTTTTTTCCCCCACAAATAGAGCTTTCTTTTGGTGATATTTGATCGCCTCTGCGGTTTTTATATTTTGCGCTATAAACAAAAAAATAGCGACAATTTTGAAAAAAAACAATATTTTTTTTTTTTTTCCTTTTTGCTATAATAAATATTCCCCAAAAAATATATAAAAAAATATGTCTTTCTCAGTTTAGGCCGATGCATACTCTTCTACATTTTTTTGGTAAAAAAAAATAAAAAATCGCAATAAATTGATATTTATTGATTGATTGGTTTACACAAAAGTTATAGCATCTACAAAATAGGGGATAGTTTTATGGCATTTTTATTATTATTTTTTTTTATTAGTAATGGTGGCCATCTGCAAATTTTTATCGTGACTGTGACATTATGGCGGACACATCGGACACTTTTGACACTATTTTGGGACCATTGTCATTTATACAGCGATCGGTGCTATAAATATGCCCTGATTACTGTGTAAATTACACTGGCAGGGAAGGGGTTAAACACTAGGGGACAATGAAGTGATGGGCTACAACACACAGGACAGTAATCAATGCCCCCGATGACAGGGAGCAGTGGTCTCTGTCATGTCACTAGGCAGAATGGGGAAATGTTTTGTTTACATAGGCATCTCCCCGTTCTACCTCTCCACACCGCAATCTCGGGCCGCCGTCGAACATTGAGTTTCCGGCAGTGATGTAAGTAACTCAGTTAAAATAAACGGAGTTACTTAACGCAGTTACTTTAGAGCATGGGTGCTCAACCTGTGGCCCCCCAGCTGTTGCAGAACTACAAGTCCCATGATGCATTGCAAGGCTGTTGGTTAAACAAGCATGACTCCCAAAGGCAGATGCATGATGGGACTTGTAGTTCTGCAACAGCTGGAGGGCCACAGGTTGAGCACCTATGCTTTAGAGGGTAACGAGTAATCTAACTGATTACTCTTCCTCTCATGGTATCGCCGTTCCCATTACTTGGGCGGCGTTACCGCAATTACATCTACCACTCGGGAACCAGGTAGACGGGACTAGCGAAGGAAGTGAATGTCGCCGCCTCCATCAGCGAGATTGACACCTTGTGAGCCCTGTTGCCTGGTATGGATTTAAAGGGGGACCCCTACGCCGAAAAAACGGCGTGGGGATCCCCCCAAAGTCCATAGCAGACCCTTATACGAGCACACAGCCCGGCCGGTCAGAAAAGGGGGTGGGGACGAGTGAGCGCCCCCCCCCCCTGAACCCTACCAGGCCGTGTACCCTCAACATGGGGGGGTGCTTTGGGGAAGGGGGTCCCCAGATTCCGGCCCCCCACCCTATGTGAATGAGTATGGGAAAAAAGTGTTAATAAAAAATACACAACACAGGTTTTTAAAGTACTTTATTAGACAGCTCTGGGTGTTTTCTTCCGACTTTGGGGGTCTTCTTGCCTGGCTCCTCTGCTCTTTTACCACTAGCTCTTTTACTAGTAGAGGAGCCCGGCTTTCTCCTTCGTCGCCATCCGCAGTCGTAGGGGTCACGGGGGATGCCGGGACTGTGACATCATAAAGGGCAGGGTCACCAAGTGACATCACCCGGTGACCCCCGCCCCTTATGCCTATATAAGTCGCCGCACAACTCCTCCCTGCCATTACGGCCGGAGAGAGCGTCGTGTCAACATCGGAAGGAAGAAGATGAAGAAAAAGAAGAAGGCAGCGGCGCCGACAGCGACAAGACCGGGCCAACGCTAGTAAAAGAGCTGTAAGAAGATAGCGGAGGCCTGCCAGAAGAGCGGGACAAGACCCCCAAAGTCGGAAGAAGACCCCGAAGTTGGAAGAAGACCCCCGGACAGCGGCGACGATGAAGGAGAAAGCCGGGTTCCTCCGCTAGTAAAAGAGCTAGCGGTAAAAGAGCTGAAGATAGCGGAGGAGTCCGGCGAGAAGACCCCCCGAAGTCGGAAGAAGACCCCGGGAGCTGTCTAATAAAGTACTTTAAAAACCTGTGTTTTTTTTATTAACACTTTTTTCGCCAGGTGAATGGGTAGGGGTACATGGTACCCCATACTCATTCACATAGGGTGGGGGGGCCGGAATCTGTGGGCCCCCTTATTAAAGGGGCTCCCGGATTCTGATAAGCCCCCCGCCCACAGACCCCGACAACCACCTGCCAGGGTTGTCGGGAAGAGGCCCTTGTCCTCATCAACATGGGGACAAGGTGCTTTGGGGTGGCTTCCCCAAAGCACCCCCCCATGTTGAGGGCACGCAGCCTGGTACGGTTCAGGGGTGCGGGCGGGGGCGCTCGCTCGTCCCCACCCCCTTTCCTGACCGGATAAGGGTCTGCTATGGACTTTGGGGGGACCCCCAGGCCGTTTTTTCGGCATAGGGGTTCCCCTTTAAATCCATACCAGGCGACGGGGCTGGCGAGGTGTCAATCTTGCCGATGGAGGCTGCGGCATTCACTTCCTTCGCTAGTCCCGTCTATAGAAGATTAAAAAAAAAGTCATTTACTTTGCTGAGTAACTAATTACTTTTCCAATGTAGTAACCGAGTTACTAACGCAATTACTTTTTGGGAGAAGTCATTTGCAACTTAACTAATTACTTTTTGAAAGTAAGATGACCAACACTGGTTTCCGGGACCTGCAAACACGCCCGATAGGCAGCAAATTTAAAGGGACGTACCTGTACGCCCATTTGCCTACCTGTGCCATTCTGCTGACGTACTGATCTGTGTGCGGCGGCCGGCAAGCGGTTAAAGAATTGGCTCGGGTGAGGACATTTGCTGGATGCCTGGACAGGTAAGTGCGCTAATAGTAAAAGTCAACGGAGCGGAACTCCTCTTTAAGGAGTAAGTAAAGTAAAAGGCACTTTAAAAATAATTGCTGGTTTACCTTTTTAATATTTTTCATTTAAGTGATGCAATGGTAATGGGAACGTTTAACAAATATAAAAACAGGTGTTATCCCAGTTTGGCTGAAGAAGTGGAAATACACTTTAAACCCTGTAATAGCATAATGACGCATTTTAAATGTTGTTCTCACCAGAACTCATTAACTATAAGTCTGTTAAAAAAAAAAAAAAAAAAAAAAAAAGACTTTTTTTTGAATGTCTAAATAAGAAATTAGTACATTTAAATCTCTAGACAATTTTAATGAAACTCATTTACATGGAGATAAATTCTGAGCGCGTTTTATACAATTACTAATCTATTGGAATCTAAGTCATTAAGATAAAAAAGTTACATGACCATTACCTAATAGACGGTGTATTCTACCCAGAAAAAAAGGGGGTGAATCCAAATCTACCGGTATATTATTATGTTTAAGCTGAATCTTATTAAACCCAAAACCAAGAGTTTGGTGTCAAGGTTTGGTGATATCAGATAAGTAAATGCCTAAATAAATTGTTACTATAACTCACAGTTAATGGACAGCCCGTGAAGCAGTCGAAACACGTTGGGTAAACTCACACGCCTTATTTTTCCTGATGAGCAGGAAAGAAAGTAATGGAAAATCCAAAATGTGTCACCTGAACAGGAATAGATGGGAAATCTTCCAATGGAGACAATTAGCCACTTGCCGACCAAGCTATAGCTGAAAAATGGCTACAGCGCGGTCGGCCAGCTCTATGAGGGCGTCCATGGACGTCCTCCCAAACCCTTGCCCTCTACACGCCCTCTGGGAGCCAATCACAGCAGCACTTTACCATGTGATCGGCTGTATCCAATCACAGCTGATCACATGTAAACAGACTTGCAGTTTATCGGCACTCCTTTCCTCCCATGCTGTGTCTGTGTGAGGGAAGGGGAGCCGATAACCGGCAAGCTGTCAGTACATTGCTTACACTTATTATCAGTGCAGCCTCATCAGTGCTCATCAATGCAATCTCATCAGTGCAGACTCATCAGAGCAGCCTCACCAGTGCCCATCAGTGCAGCCTCATCAGTGCACACCTGTCAAGAAGAACAACTACTTATTTGCAAAATGTTATAACAAAATAAGTTCTGTACTTTGGGGGAGGGGGGGGGGGGTTTGAGGGAAGAGAGCTTTGCAGTGGGGGTTGGGGTTGAGGGAAGAGCTTTGTAGTAGGGGTTGGAGTTGGGGTTGAGGGAAGAGCTTTGTAGTGAGAGGACAGGTTTGAGGGAAGGGCTTTGTAGTGGGGGGGTTGGGGTTGAGGGAAGAGTTTTGTAGTGGGGGGGCAGATTTGAGGGAAGAGCTTTGTAGTGATGGTTGGGGTTAAGGGAAGAGCTTTGTAGTGGGGGTTGGGGATAAGGGAAGAGCTTTGTAGTGGGGAGGCGGGATTGAGGGAAGAGCTTTGTAGTGAGAGTGAGGATTTGAGGGATGAGCTTTATAGTGATGGTTGGGGTTAAGGGAAGAGCTTTGTAGTGAGAGTGAGGGTTGAGGGAAGAGCTTTGTAGTGGGGGGGGGGGTGAGGATTTGAGGGATGAGCTTTGTAGTGGGGGGTGAGGATTTGAGGGATGAGCTTTATAGTGATGGTTGGGGTTAAGGGAAGAGCTTTGTAGTAGGGGTTGGGGTTAAGGGAAGAGCTTTGTATTGGGGGGGGGCAGGTTTGAGGGAAGAGCTTTGTAGTGGCGGGGGGATTTGAGGGAAGAGCTTTGTATTGGGGGGTGGGTTTGAGGAAGAGCTTTGTAGTGGGGGGGGGTTGGGGTTGATGGAAGAGCTTTGTAATGGGGGGCGGATTTGAGGGAAGAGCTTTGTAGTGATGGTTGGGGTTAAGGGAAGAGCTTTGTAGTGGGGGGTTGGGTTTGAAGGAAAAGCTTTGTAGTAGCGGTCGGGGTTGAGGGAAGAGCTTTGTAGTGGGGGGGGGCAGGTTTGAGGGAAGAGCTTTGTAGTGGGGGGGGGGGGGGTTGGGGTTGATGGAAGAGCTTTGTAGTGGGGGGCGGATTTGAGGGAAGAGCTTTGTAGTGATGGTTGGGGTTAAGGGAAGAGCTTTGTAGTGGGGGGTTGGGTTTGAAGGAAAAGCTTTGTAGTAGCGGTCGGGGTTGAGGGAAGAGCTTTGTAGTGGGGGGGGGGGGCAGGTTTGAGGGAAGAGCTTTGTAGTGGGGGGGAAGGTTTGAGGGAAGAGCTTTGTAGTGGGGCAGGTTTGAGGGAAGAGCTTTGTTGGGGGGGGGGGGGGTTGGGGTTGATGGAAGAGCTTTGTAGTGGGGGGCGGATTTGAGGGAAGAGCTTTGTAAGGGTGGGTGGGTTTGAGGGAAGAGCTTTGTAGTGGGGGGGTTGGGTTTGAAGGAAAAGCTTTGTAGTAGGGGTCGGGGTTGAGGGAAGAGCTTTATAGTGGATAGTTGGAGTTGAGGGAAGAGCTTTGTAGTGGGTGGGTGGGGGGGGGGGTTTGAGGGCAAAGCTTTGTAGTGGGGGGGGGGCAGGTTGAAGGATGAGATTTGTATTGGGGGGGGGGGGGTTGGGGGAAGAGCTTTGTAGTGGGGGGGTTGCGGGGAGAGCTCTATACTGGTGCATGACCCACTTCTGAGCCCCATGTCCTGTGCGATACCCACCCCTGAACCATACACAATATGCACTTTAGAGCCCTGCAGAATACACAATCCAGAGCCCTGTGCAATACATGCTCCTGATCCCTGTGCTATACCCACTCCTGATCCCTGCATGATACACATTCCATAGACCTACGTAATACCCATTCCTGAGCCCAAGTGTGATACTCGCCCTGGTGAGTGTAGATAAGACAACTTGCATTGCAGCAACCTAAACATCCTAGAAAGTGCATCCATGGAGCCCTTTTCAACCCTCCACTACCAGGACTGCCATCTTTAGACCACTACCGACACCCGACCTGAGCCAACCGCTAAATACACTTCCCAGGGATAGATTCCAATTGCTCACTCTAGTGGGAATAAGGGGAGGCTCAACCCGACTTTGCCTTTCCCTAACATTTACTTAAACATAAGAAACAGTGTTTTTTTCATTTCCTGTAAAGGTCCATAACAACTTGGGGAACACACCTATTGTCCACTGCATGGGGAATTCTGACTGGTCCTCAGTAGATTATTCCCAGAAGGAAAAACTGGTAACTCCCAGGATTCCACAGTCACTCCTTCAAACCCCATGCCTGCTTCCTCCTGAAGGAGAGCCCAAGTGTGTGTAGCTAGGTGCAGTCCATTTTTCTCCACTGTAGGTGGCGCTTGACCAAAGTGGCATTGCGGTTGGGTAGGAAGTCATAAAGGATCTTGGTTCCTCTATGGTTTCCTGGGTCACTGGGGAAACTATCAGATTGGATGCTGCCGCCCCATGTGACTCTAGCAGCCATCTCTGGTCAGGCAGAGCCTATTTAAGTCCCTGGCTCCCAGGCGTGTGGGTAGTGTAGGGACAGGTCACCCTTCTGACAGGGGCAGTGCTTAGCGGAAAGGATAAAGACATGCCATTCTTCCTGGAGACCTTCCCATTTGGGCATGGAGGCTGCATTCCACCCCTCAAGACAGACGCTGTCGGCACAACCGAGACCTGCTCGGCTACACATGGCTGTTGCATTCTGTGAATGTTCCTAAGTGGGCTTGTTGTGAATTGCTGAACTTATTTTTAATGTTAAAGTTCTCAACTGGACTGAGTGTGTACTGCCGCTGCACGCCCTTACACGTGGGTCTCCACATGCTGCTCACTCTCTGCCACACCAACCTCCATAAAAAGAATAAAAGTCCTTCCAAGAATGGTTACTCAAGGCATATATAGTCCATGTTGTAGGGGTCTATTGCGTTCCACCCTAAGGAGAAGCCATGTGCCTCAGCTACTTACTCACATGCCTATCATAAGCACACGCCTCCCCAAGATGGCCAGTGGAAGCCCGGTGAGGAGAAATTTGTCCTAAGGCAAAATAAACATGCATAACAGAGAGTCAGATCAAAGGATACAAGAGTCCAAATTAATTCATTACTTTTTTTTTTTTTTTTAAAGCAAAAAAAAAGAAAAAGGCAACGCGTTTCAAAGGTCAAAGAAACTCCCCCTTCATCAGGGCTTCAGTTAAAATAAGAGCCTTGAATGGACTCAAAATAGAGCTTTCCTGGGTGAATCTGTGCAGGGAAGGTAATTTCTGGATCAGGGGAGTTACCGGCCAGCAGTATCTGCTTAAACAATAAAGTACAAACTAATTTGGACTCTTATATTTTATACTTTGGTCTGGCGCTACTTCAATTTGTGTAAATTTTTTTTTTCCTGGCAACCTACTGGAGTAGCCTCATCTGAGCATCCTTTACCGGAGCCAGTGAGCCTGTCATTTTTTTTTCTTTTTTTGTTGACCTCTCACTACTTTGTATAAACTCATGTAAAAGTCCCAGCGCCTCTTGGGTGATTTTTTCTTCATAAACCACTTCCCACCCGGCATATGCAAAATGGCGGCCGTAAAGTGGTTCTATTATTTTGACTGGGCGTCATATGATGTCCGCCAGGATAAGCCGCTTTTGCGCGCCCCTAGAGGGCATGCAGCGATTGGGAGTGCGGTGTGTCGCTCTGGCACACCGCATCTCCAATTCCGGTAAAGAGCCTCTGACGTAGATCCTTTACCATGTGATCAGCTGTGTCCAATCACAGCTGGTCACATCGTAACCAGGAAGTGCCGGTCATCGGCTTGTCCTCTATTCACGCTGACAAGGCACAAGTAGAGGAGAGCTGATCAGCAGCTCTCCTGACAGGGGGGGGGGGGGGGTCTGCGCTGATAATCAGCGCATTGGTTATAAGTGCAGACCCATCAAGGATGCCCACTAAAGCCCATTGGGGGGGCCAATCAGTGCCCACCAGGTATTCCAATCACTGCCCATCAAGGATGCCAAACAGTGCCAATTAGTAATTCCTATCAGTGCCTCCTCATCAGTGCTGCCTATCAGTACCATCTGTTAGTGCCCATCAGTGCTGCATATCAGTCCTGCTGTTCTGTCAAATTAGCCAACTTGTCAGAAACTCCAACCACCTCACTTTGTTTCTTTAACCACCTGATTACTTTGCACTTAAACCCCCCTCGTGACCAGACCAATTTTCAGCTTTCGGCGCTGATGCACTTTGAATGACAATTGCGCGGTCATACAACGCTGTACCCAAATGACATTTTTACCATTTTTTTTCCCACAAATAGAGCTTTCTTTTGGTGGTATTTAATCACAGCTGGGGTTTTTATTTTTTGCTAAACAAATAAAAAAAGATGGAAAATTAAAAATAAAAATAAAATCATGTTTAATAGTTTGTTATAAAATTTTGCAAACAGGTAATTTTTCTGCTTCATTGATATGCACTGATGAGGCGGCACTGGTGGGCACTGATAGGCGGCACTGGTGGGCACTGATAGGCGGCACTGGTGGGCACTGATAGGCTGCACTGGTGGGCACTGATAGGCTGCACTGGTGGCACTGATAGGCTGCACTGGTGGGGACAGATAAGTCGGTACTGATGGGCACAGCAAAGATGGCACGGATGGGTGGCCCGGATGGGCACTGATTGATGGCACTGATGGGCACTGATAGATGCACTGATAGGTGGCACTGATAGATGGCACTGATGGGCACTGATAGGTGGCACTGGGCACTGGTAGGTGACACTGATGTGCAGCACTGGCACTGTGGGCACTGACGGCACTGACAGATGGCACTGGGGGCACTGACAGATGGCACTGGGGGCACTTTTATTAGTAATGGTGGGCACCATGGACCCTTGGCATATTGCAGTGAGAGGGACATCAGCTCCCCGCTGTAGCCGTCTTTTGGCTATGGCGCGGATCTCAGCTGGTTAAACCATCAGTAAATGGGGATTTTGACGAATTGCTGTTTGGACACAACACCGGCAACCGTTCACAGTCCGGTGCATGATATTATGAGTGGAGATTGTTGCTCGCTCCAAAACTAGCCCACAGAATGGCCGCCTCCGAGGCGACGACAACTTTGTCCTCATTAGCTGCTGTGGTGTCAAAACAGCTACAGTGCCATGCAAAAGTATTCACCCCCTTGGCATTTTACCTATTTTGTTACATTACAGCCTTTAGTTCAATGTTTTTTTTTTTTTAATCTGAATTATATGTGATGGATCAGAACACAATAGTCTAAGTTGGTGAAGTAAAATTAGAAAATATATACATAAAACTATTTTTCAGAAATAAAAAAATGATAGTTGGCATGTGCGTATGTATTCACCCCCTTTGTTATGAAGCCCATAAAAAGCTCTGGTGCAACCAATTGCCTTCAGAAGTCACATAATTAGTGAAATGATGTCCACCTGTGTGAAATCTAAGTGTCACATGATCTGTCATCACATAGACACACTTTTCTGAAAGGCCCCAGAGGCTGCAACACCTAAGCAAGAGGCACCACTAACCAAACACTGCCATGAAGACCAAGGAACTCTCCAAACAAGTGAGGGACAATGTTGTTGAGAAGTACAAGTCAGGGTTAGGCTATAAAAAAATCTCCAAATCTTTGATGATCCCTAGGAGCGCCAAATCAAATCTATCATTACCAAAGGGAAAGAACATGGCACAACAGCAAACCTGCCAAGAGACGGCCGCACACCAAAACTCCCGGACCGGGCGAGGAGGGCATTAATCAGAGAGGCAGCACAGAGACCTAAGGTAACCCTGGAGGAGCTGCAGAGTTCCACAGCAGAGACTGGAGTATCTGTACATAGGATGACAATAAGCCGTACGCTCCATAGAGTTGGGCTTTATGGCAGAGTGGCCAGAAGAAAGACATTACTTTCCGCAAAAAACAAAATGGCGCGTTTTGAGTTTGTGAAAAGGCATGTGTGAGACTCCCAAAATGTATGGAGGAAGGTGCTCTGCTCTGATGTATGGAGGAAGGTGCTCTGCTCTGATGTATAGAGGAAGGTGCTCTGGTCTGATGGATGGAGGAAGGTGCTCTGCTCTGATGTATGGAGGAAGGTGCTCTGCTCTGATGTATGGAGGAAGGTGCTCTGCTCTGATGTATGGAGGAAGGTGCTCTGGTCTGATGGATGGAGGAAGGTGCTCTGCTCTGATGTATGGAGGAAGGTGCTCTGGTCTGATGTATGGAGAAAGGTGCTCTGCTCTGATGGATGGAGGAAGGTGCTCTGCTCTGATGTATGGAGGAAGGTGCTCTGCTCTGATGTATGGAGGAAGGTGCTCTGCTCTGATGTATGGAGGAAGGTGCTCTGATGGATGGAGGAAGGTGCTCTGGTCTGATGTATGGAGGAAGGTGCTCTGCTCTGATGGATAGAGGAAGGTGCTCTGCTCTGATGTATGGAGGAAGGTGCTCTGCTCTGATGTATGGAGGAAGGTGCTCTGCTCTGATGGATGGAGAAGGTGCTCTGCTCTGATGTATGGAGGAAGGTGCTCTGCTCTGATGTATGGAGGAAGGTGCTCTGCTCTGATGGATGGAGGAAGGTGCTCTGCTCTGATGTATAGAGGAAGGTGCTCTGGTCTGATGTATGGAGGAAGGTGCTCTGGTCTGATGTATGGAGGAAGGTGCTCTGCTCTGATGTATGGAGGAAGGTGCTCTGCTCTGATGTATGGAGGAAGGTGCTCTGCTCTGATGGATGGAATAAGGTGCTCTGCTCTGATGGATGGAGGAAGGTGCTCTGCTCTGATGTATGGAGGAAGGTGCTCTGGTCTGATGTATGGAGGAAGGTGCTCTGCTCTGATGGATGGAGGAAGGTGCTCTGCTCTGATGGATGGAGAAAGGTGCTCTGCTCTGATGTATGGAGGAAGGTGCTCTGGTCTGATGTATGGAGGAAGGTGCTCTGCTCTGATGTATGGAGGAAGGTGCTCTGCTCTGATGTATGGAGGAAGGTGCTCTGCTCTGATGTATGGAGGAAGGTGCTCTGCTCTGATGTATGGAGGAAGGGGCTCTGCTCTGATGTACGGAGGAAGGTGCTCTGCTCTGATGGATGGAGGAAGGTGCTCTGCTCTGATGGATGGAGGAAGGTGCTCTGCTCTGATGGATGGAGGAAGGTGCTCTGCTCTGATGGATGGAGGAAGGTGCTCTGCTCTGATGGATGGAGGAAGGTGCTCTGGTCTGATGGATGGAGGAAGTGCTCTGCTCTGATGGATGGAGGAAGGTGCTCTGCTCTGATGTATGGAGGAAGCCGCTCTGGTCTGATGTATGGAGGAAGGAGCTCTGGTCTGATGTATGGAGGAAGCCGCTCTGGTCTGATGTATGGAGGAAGGTGCTCTGCTCTGATGTATGGAGGAAGGTGCTCTGCTCTGATGTATGGAGGAAGGTGCTCTGCTCTGATGTATGGAGGAAGGTGCTCTGCTCTGATGTATGGAGGAAGGTGCTCTGCTCTGATAGATGGAGGAAGGTGCTCTGGTCTGATGGATGGAGGAAGGTGCTCTGCTCTGATGTATGGAGGAAGGTGCTCTGCTCTGATGTATGGAGGAAGGTGCTCTGCTCTGATGTATGGAGGAAGGTGCTCTGCTCTGATGGATGGAGGAAGGTGCTCTGCTCTGATGTATGGAGGAAGGTGCTCTGCTCTGATGTATGGAGGAAGGTGCTCTGCTCTGATGTATGGAGGAAGGTGCTCTGCTCTGATGGATGGAGGAAGGTGCTCTGCTCTGATGTATGGAGGAAGGTGCTCTGCTCTGATGGATGGAGGAAGGTGCTCTGGTCTGATGTATGGAGGAAGGTGCTCTGGTCTGATGTATGGAGGAAGGTGCTCTGCTTTGATGTATGGAGGAAGGTGCTCTGCTCTGATGTATGGAGGAAGGTGCTCTGCTTTGATGTATGGAGGAAGATGCTCTGGTCTGATGGATAGAGGAAGGTGCTCTGGTCTGATGGATGGAGGAAGGTGCTCTGCTCTGATGTATGGAGGAAGGTGCTCTGCTTTGATGGATGGAGGAAGGTGCTCTGCTCTGATGTATGGAGGAAGGTGCTCTGCTCTGATGTATGGAGGAAGGTGCTCTGCTCTGATGGATGGAGGAAGGTGCTCTGCTCTGATGGATGGAGGAAGGTGCTCTGCTCTGATGTATGGAGGAAGGTGCTCTGCTCTGATGTATGGAGGAAGGTGCTCTGGTCTGATGTATGGAGGAAGGTGCTCTGGTCTGATGTATGGAGGAAGGTGCTCTGGTCTGATGTATGGAGGAAGGTGCTCTGGTCTGATGTATGGAGGAAGGTGCTCTGCTCTGATGTATGGAGGAAGGTGCTCTGGTCTGATGTACGGAGGAAGGTGCTCTGCTCTGATGTATGGAGGAAGGTGCTCTGCTCTGATGTACGGAGGAAGGTGCTCTGCTCTGATGTACGGAGGAAGGTGCTCTGCTCTGATGTATGGAGGAAGGTGCTCTGCTCTGATGTACGGAGGAAGGTGCTCTGCTCTGATGGATGGAGGAAGGTGCTCTGGTCTGATGTACGGAGGAAGGTGCTCTGCTCTGATGGATGGAGGAAGGTGCTCTGCTCTGATGTATGGAGGAAGGTGCTCTGCTCTGATGTATGGAGGAAGGTGCTCTGCTTTGATGTATGGAGGAAGGTGCTCTGCTCTGATGTATGGAGGAAGGTGCTCTGGTCTGATGGATGGAGGAAGGTGCTCTGCTCTGATGTATGGAGGAAGGTGCTCTGCTCTGATGTATGGAGGAAGGTGCTCTGCTCTGATGTATGGAGGAAGGTTCTCTGCTCTGATGTATGGAGGAAGGTGCTCTGCTCTGATGGATGGAGGAAGGTGCTCTGGTCTGATGGATGGAGGAAGGTGCTCTGCTCTGATGTATGGAGGAAGGTGCTCTGCTCTGATGTATGGAGGAAGGTGCTCTGCTCTGATGGATGGAGGAAGGTGCTCTGGTCTGATGGATGGAGGAAGGTGCTCTGGTCTGAGACTAAAATTTAACTTTTTGGCCATCAAAGAAAACACTATATCTGGCGCAAACCCAACACATCACACCAAAGAACACCATCCCCACTGTGAAACATGGTGGTGGCAGCATCATGCTGTGGAGATGTTTTTCAGCAGTCAGGACTGGGAAACTGGTCAGAGTTGAGGGAAAGACGGATGGTGCTAAATACAGGGATATTCGTCAGCAAAACCTGTAGCACTCTGTGTGTGATTTGAGGCTAGGACGGAGGTTCACCTTCCAGCAGGACAATGACCCCAAACACACTGCTAAAGCAACACTTGAGTGGTTTAAGGGGAAACACGTAAATGTGTTGGAATGGCCTAGTCAAAGCCCAGACCTCAATCCAATAGAAAATCTGTGGTCAGATTGCTGTTCACAAGCGCAAAACATCCAACTTGAAGGAGCTGGAGCAGTTTTGCAAGGAGGAGGAATGGGCAAAAACCCCAGTAATAAGATGTGGCAAGACTCAGAGAGACTTATCCAAAGTGACTTGGAGCTGTGATAGCCGCAAAAGGCGGCTCTACAAAGTATTGACTTTAGGGGGGTGAATAGCTTTGCACATTGACTTTTTCTGTTGATTTGTCCTATTTGTTGTTTGCTTCACAATAAAAAAATCAAAAAAAAAAAACATCTTCAAAGTTGTGGGCGTGTTCTGTAAATTAAATGATACAAATCCTCAAACAATCCATGTTAATTCCAGGTTGCCAAGGGGGGTGAATACTTTTGCAAGGCACTGTAAATCTTACTGAACCAGACTGCATTTGGTTGCCGTTGTTGTGTCAAAACGGCAAATCTTCAAAATCTCCAATTACTGATGGTTTAAAAAAAAAAAACGGAAGTGAGGTGGTTGGAGCTTCTGACGAGTTGGCTAATTTGACAGAACAGCGCCTATCGGTGCCCATCAATGCTGCATATTAGTGCCCCATCATCAGTGCCACCTCACCAGTGTGCCCATCAGTGCAGCCTCATTAGTGCTTGTTAGTGAAGGAGAAAACTTACTTATTTACAAAATTTTATAACAGAAACAACGAAAAACTTTTTTTTTTTTTTTTTTTTTTTTTTAATCACCACTTGGGTTTTTATTTTTTGCTAAACAAATAAAAAGACCAACAAACACCACCAAAAGAAAGCTATATTTGTGTGAAAAAAATATATAAAAAAATTCATTTGGGTACAGTGTTATATGACGGCGCAATTGTCATTCACAATGCGACAGCGCTGAAAGCTGAAAATTGGCTTGGGCAGGAAGGAGGTGAAAGTGCCCTAAGAGACATGAGGACAGGTGGCGGCATCTAGTGGCTGGAGTATGAACTACACAACAATCTTACTAAAGGAATATACAGTGAGTGGAGGACCAACACTCTGCTACACTCTCTGTCTTGTGGCTTGTCAGGAGTCTGTTACTGTCTATTGTAGTATGTCTGCAGTCTCAGACCTTCAATTGTAATAGAGGCAGCTGTTTGATTGGACACTGTTGTGAGGAACTCGGCACCTCTTTGACTACCTGCAATCAAAGAGAGGCAGCTGCCTGATTGGACACTGGTGCTCCAATGTGAGCACTGCAGCCATCTTTGGTCAGGCAGAGTCTATTTAAGACTCTGGATCCTGGGCTTGGCACACTTTTTGTCAGTGGCTAGTGCAGGGACAGGTTACCCTGTTTCCCCAATCTGACCTCGGCAGCCATCTTGGGTCAGGCAGAGACTAATTAAGACTCTGGATCCTGGGCTTGGGTAACCTGTCCCTGCACTAGCCACACACAAAAAGTGTACCAAGCCCAGG
The DNA here is from genome assembly GCA_028564925.1 of Lithobates sylvaticus. Classification (NCBI taxonomy): domain Eukaryota; kingdom Metazoa; phylum Chordata; class Amphibia; order Anura; family Ranidae; genus Lithobates; species Lithobates sylvaticus. The sequence goes on along the minus strand of CM053026.1, from coordinate 16,097,196 downwards.
ATCCAGAGTCTTAAATAGTCTCTGCCTGACCCAAGATGACTGCCGAGGTCAGTTTGGGGAAACGGGGTAATCTGTCCCCGCACTAGCCACTCTCAAAAAGCATACCATTTCCCATTCTGACCTTGGCAGCCATCTTGGGTCAGGCACAACCTATTTAAAACTCTGGATCCTGGGCTTAGCCCGTTTTTTGTGAGTGGCTAGTGCAGGGACAGGTTCCCCTGTTTCCCCAATCTGACCTTGGCAGCCATCTTGGGTCAGGCAGAGACTATTTAAGACTCAGTATCCTGGGCTTGGGTAACCTGTCCCTGCACTAGCCACTCACAAAAAGTGTACCAAGCCCAGGATCCAGAGTCTTAAATAGTCTCTGCCTGACCCAAGATGGCTGCCAAGGTCAGATTGGGGAAACGGGGTAATCTGTCCCTGCACTAGCCACTCTCAAAAAGCGTACCATTTCCCATTCTGACCTTGGCAGCCATCTTGGGTCATGCAGAGTCTATTTAAGACTCTGGATCCTGGGCTTGGCACACTTTTTGTGAGTGGCTAGTGCAGGGACAGGTTACCCTGTTTCCCCAATCTGACCTCGGCAGCCATCTTGGGTCAGGCAGAGCCTATTTTAGACTCTGGCTCCCGGGTTTGGTGCGCTTTTTGTGAGTGGTTAATGCAGGGACAGGTTACCCCGTTTCCCCAATCTGACCTTGGCAGCCATCTTGGGTCAGGCAGAGTCTATTTAAGACTCTGGATCCTGGGCTTGGCTCGCTTTTTGTGAGTGGCTAATGCAGGGACAGGTTACCCCGTTTCCCCAATCTGACCTCGGCAGCCATCTTGGGTCAGGCAGAGTCTATTTAAGACTGGATCCTGGGCTTGGCACGCTTTTTGTGAGTGGCTAGTGCAGGGACAGGTTACCCGTTTCCCCAATCTGACCTCGGCAGCCATCTTGGGTCAGGCAGAGCTTATTTTACACTCTGGCTCCCGAGTTTGGTGCACTTTAGGCGAGTGGCTAGTGTAGGGACAGGTCAACCCTCTGGCAGGGACAGTGCTTTGTGGCAGGGAGGAGTAGGTATAGTGCAGGGACTATGCAGGGACTAAAGCCTCTTGTTTTAGTGTGGACTGGCCAGGCTGCATTCCCGCTCCTTGCTGCAGAAGCTGTTGGCATCATTCTAGGATCTCGATCCCCTGCTCCTATTTGTTGTAAGTGGCTCTGTTGGTTGTGGTTACCTGCCTGGCCTGTTTGTACCTTACTGGGACTCTCACAATATACTATTTGGCCTCGGAGGGTATTCTTTGCTCCTGATGCACCACGCTACACCCAATCCATGCACTGTTTAGGTGCAGAGGCTGAGTTTGACCTCATGAAACATTCATAGAACCAGCTAAGTGCAAGGAGACATTTCACAAGGAAGGTAAATGGAAATGTGAAGACTTACAAATAAATGAGTTCTTCTGTGTTTGACTTGAATTCGAAGAACTAAGTGTCTCTATATGAGCCCTCGGCAAGCCTAATGTTTTATTTTTGAAAGATGAGAAGGATATCGAAGTTCTTCCAAATGTGGGAGTACCAATGTATTCTTCCAGCCTTATTGAAATGTCTGCGTGACTTATGACATCACCACAAAGCTGTTTCAAAGGGACATTTTCTGAAAGTAGAGAATTTTCTTCCCATCTGCCCCTCTTTTGATTCAATGCCATGAAGGTTTTCCCTGATTCAAGGCAACGGAACCCCAAAACGCTCTATTAAAATGGACATGCAGCCTCTCTATACTAGTGGGAAGACAAGCTGAAGTTCCAGCAGGGCTGTCATCCTTATCCTTATTGTACCCCTACATCAGGGCCACTGGTGCAAGGATTTTTGACACCCTAGGCACCCCCCCGACTCCACCCCTGACTCCACCCCCTTTGCCCTGCCCATGTATAACCCACCTTTTTAATGAAGAGCCTATCAAATGCAGCCTTACCAGCGCCCATCAAATGCAGCCTCACCAGCGCCCATCAAATGCAGCCTCACCAGCGCCCATCAAACGCAGCCTCACCACCGCCCATCAAATGCAGCCTTACCAGCGCCCACCAAATGCAGCCTTACCAGCGCCCATCAAATGCAGCCTCACCAGCGCCCATCAAATGCAGCCTCACCAGCGCCCATCAAACGCAGCCTCACCAGAGCCCATCAAATGCAGCCTCACCAGCACCCATCAAATGCAGCCTTACCAGCGCCCACCAAATGCAGCCTCACCAGCGCCCAACAAATGCAGCCTCACCAGCGCCCAACAAATGCAGCCTCACCAGCACCCATCAAGAGCTGCCTCACCAGCGCCCATCAAATGCAGCCTCACCACCGCCCATCAAATGCAGCCTCACCAGCGCCCATCAAATGCAGCCTCACCAGCACCCATCAAGAGCTGCCTCACCAGCGCCCATCAAATGCAGCCTCACCACCGCCCACCAAATGCAGCCTCACCAGCACCCATCAAATGCAGCCTCACCAGCGCCCATCAAATGCAGCCTCACCAGCGCCCATCAAATGCAGCCTCACCAGCGCCCACCAAATGCAGCCTTACCACTGCCCATCAAATGCAGCCTCACCAGCGCTCATAAATTGCAGCTTCACCACCGCCCACCAAACGCAGCCTCACCAGCGCTCATAAATTGCAGCTTCACCAGCACCCATCAAATGCAGCCTCACCATCAATGAAGGTTTGCTCGCTTCCATTCCTCTGCTGCGCCTCTAAAACTATGTGCGAACGGAGCGGCGGCTGCCTGCTGGTGCTGAGACTTAGTTGCTTGCTGCAAAGAGAAGAGAGTAGGAGCACAAGTGGCCTGGCGCCCTAGGCGGCTGCCTAGTTTGCCTAGCCGGTAGCACCGGCCCTGCTCTACATGAAGCACTGAGCTGGAAGAAGCATGATGGATATGTCTGATTGTTGCCGGCCAATATCTAACCGAGCAGTGAGGAAACGATGAAGATGACAGGCAAGAAGGCTACAGCTAGAAAAGCAAGCCAGCAATTGCAGTACCTGCAAATGTGATGCATCACTTGCACTGGCCACTAGGAGGAGCTGGTGCACAATCGCTGACAACCCAAGACTGATAATACACATCAGTTCTGGGCCTTAGAATCAGGTGTTCCCGGGTTCTGAGCTCCACCCTCTGCACTTCTTATAGAAGCTGCTTGCATACAGTCACCCTACCTACTATGGAAAAGCCAGCCCAATCTGTGTGATTATAGAAAATGCACCCAAGAAATGGATTCTCTGAATGTAGCAGCAATGTTTTCTGAGTCGCTTTAACCTCTAGCTGACTGTCAACGGTACATTTACTTTTGGCGGGCGGCTCCCCCAAGCACCGTGATGTACTTGTACGTTGTGGTACTCATGCGCACTGTGCGCGCTCCCTGGGGCGCCCATTGGTGCTCGGTATAGGGATGTGAGCAGCTCAGATACCACGTGATTGCTTTGCAATCATATGCCACATAGTAAACAATAGCCATGACATCATTGTTTACCACTATATGTGATTGGTCACCAGTGATCACATAGTACCTGGGCCAATCAGAGCACCCTTTACCATGTGATAGTTGTGGGTCAATCACAGTTATGAATGGAATCCATTCATGACATCATTGTTTACTACTCTGTTTGCTCTTTGGTCACCAGTGATCATATAGTACCTGGGCCAATCACAGCACCCTGTACCATGTGATAGCTGTGGGCCAATCACAGTTATGAATGGAATCCCTTCATGACATCATTGTTTACTACCGTGTGTGATCTTTGGCCCAGGTACTATGTGATCACTGGTGACCAAAGATCACACACATTAGTAAACAATGATGTCATGAATGGATTTCATTCATGGCTGTGATTGGCCCACAGCTATCACATGGTACAGGGTGTTGTGATTGGTCACCAGTGATCACATAGTACCTGGGCCAATCGCAGCACCCTGCACCATGTGATAGCTGTGGGCCAATCACATCATTACAATAGTAAACATTGAATCATAAATGGAAACCATTCATGACAGTTCAAATGATTTGATTTTACAGTGAACAGCACAAGATCTGGCCATATCTGAAGGTAGCACATTCTAGTGGAAGCAGGTGGGGAAGGATCTGGAGGGAGCAAGTTCTAATGGGAGCAGGTGGGGCAGGATCTTCTAGAGAGAGCATGTTCTAATGGGAGCAGGAGGGGCAGGATCTTCTAGAGAGAACATGTTCTAATGGGAGCATGTTCTAATGTGAGTGGGAGGGGAAGGATCTAGAGGGAGCAAATTCTAAAGGGAGCAGGAGGGGCAGGGTCTTCTAGAGAGAGCATGTTCTAATGGGAGCAGGAGGGGCAGGATCTTCTAGAGAGAACATGTTCTAATGGGAGCAGGAGGGGCAGGATCTTCTAGAGAGAACATGTTCTAATGGGATCAGGAGGGGCAGGATCTTCTAGAGAGAACATGTTCTAATGGGATCAGGAGGGGCAGGATCTTCTAGAGAGAACATGTTCTAATGGGAGCATGTTCTAATGTGAGTGGGAGGGGAAGGATCTAGAGGGAGCAAGTTCTAATGGGAGCAGGAGGGGCAGGGTCTTCTAGAGAGAGCATGTTCTAATGGGAGCAGGAGGGGCAGGATCTTCTAGAGAGAACATGTTCTAATGGGATCAGGAGGGGCAGGATCTTCTAGAGAGAACATGTTCTAATGGGATCAGGAGGGGCAGGATCTTCTAGAGAGAACATGTTCTAATGGGAGCAGGAGGGGCAGGATCTTCTAGAGAGAACATGTTCTAATGGGAGCAGGAGGGGCAGGATCTTCTAGAGAGAACATGTTCTAATGGGAGCAGGAGGGGCAGGATCTTTTAGAGAGAACATGTTCTAATGGGATCAGGAGGGGCAGGATCTTCTAGAGAGAGCAAGTTCTAATGGGAGCAGGAGGGGCAGGATCTTCTAGAGAGAGCATGTTCTAATGGGAGCAGGAGGGGCAGGATCTTCTAGAGAGAACATGTTCTAATGGGATCAGGAGGGGCAGGATCTTCTAGAGAGAACATGTTCTAATGGGAGCAGGAGGGGCAGGATCTTCTAGAGAGAGCATGTTCTAATGGGAGCAGGAGGGGCAGGATCTTCTAGAGAGAGCATGTTCTAATGGGAGCAGGAGGGACAGGATCTTCTAGAGAGAACATGTTCTAATGGGAGCAGGAGGGGCAGGATCTTCTAGAGAGAGCATGTTCTAAGGGGAGCAGGAGGGGCAGGATCTTCTAGAGAGAGCAAGTTCTAATGGGAGCAGGAGGGGCAGGATCTTCTAGAGAGAGCATGTTCTAAGGGGAGCAGGAGGGGCAGGATCTTCTAGAGAGAGCATGTTCTAATGGGAGCAGGAGGGGCAGGATCTTCTAGAGAGAGCATGTTCTAAGGGGAGCAGGAGGGGCAGGATCTTCTAGAGAGAGCATGTTCTAAGGGGAGCAGGAGGGGCAGGATCTTCTAGAGAGAACATGTTCTAATGGGAGCAGGAGGGGCAGGATCTTCTAGAGAGAACATGTTCTAATGGGAGCAGGAGGGGCAGGATCTTCTAGAGAGAACATGTTCTAATGGGAGCAGGAGGGGCAGGATCTTCTAGAGAGAACATGTTCTAATGGGAGCAGGAGGGGCAGGATCTTCTAGAGAGAACATGTTCTAATGGGAGCAGGAGGGGCAGGATCTTCTAGAGAGAACATGTTCTAATGGGAGCAGGAGGGGCAGGATCTTTTAGAGAGAACATGTTCTAATGGGATCAGGAGGGGCAGGATCTTCTAGAGAGAGCAAGTTCTAATGGGAGCAGGAGGGGCAGGATCTTCTAGAGAGAGCATGTTCTAATGGGAGCAGGAGGGGCAGGATCTTCTAGAGAGAACATGTTCTAATGGGATCAGGAGGGGCAGGATCTTCTAGAGAGAACATGTTCTAATGGGAGCAGGAGGGGCAGGATCTTCTAGAGAGAGCATGTTCTAATGGGAGCAGGAGGGGCAGGATCTTCTAGAGAGAGCATGTTCTAATGGGAGCAGGAGGGGCAGGATCTTCTAGAGAGAACATGTTCTAATGGGAGCAGGAGGGGCAGGATCTTCTAGAGAGAGCATGTTCTAAGGGGAGCAGGAGGGGCAGGATCTTCTAGAGAGAGCATGTTCTAAGGGGAGCAGGAGGGGCAGGATCTTCTAGAGAGAACATGTTCTAATGGGAGCAGGAGGGGCAGGATCTTCTAGAGAGAGCATGTTCTAAGGGGAGCAGGAGGGGCAGGATCTTCTAGAGAGAGCAAGTTCTAATGGGAGCAGGAGGGGCAGGATCTTCTAGAGAGAGCATGTTCTAAGGGGAGCAGGAGGGGCAGGATCTTCTAGAGGGAGCATGTTCTAATGTGAGTGGGAGGGGAAGGATCTAGAGGGAGCAAGTTCTAAGGCGAGCAGATGGGGCAGGATCTGGAGAGATACATTTCTAATGGGAGGAAAAGGGGCAGGTCCTGGAGGAGGGGGGGGGGGGCAGAATATGGAAGGAGCATGAGGGAGCAGGATCTGGAGTAGATAGGTTTTAAAGGGGAATTGGAAGTTGCAGGATCCAGAGAGGATAGGTGCTGGAGGGGGTGCAGTAGTGGACCAGTCCTAAGGGTGGGGGGTGGGACTGGACAGGTCCTGGAAGGTGTAAGTTCTACAGAGAGTAGGTTCTGTAGCGGGGCTGTACAGGTGAGTGATGCTGAGGCTGAATCTGGAAGAAGGCATGTACAAGCACTGATTCAGTGGGACACAGTGGGAGCCAATCAGCGGGTCCGATGTTTGCCGGGACCCCGTGATCACTCTCAGGAGAGGCAGAACGTTGTTCTGTGAGAGGGAAAGATGGAGATCCTGTGTTTTTGCTAAGCAGAAACACGGATCTCTCTCTTCCCCCAGTCAAAGGCACCTCCCCCACACAGTTAGCAAGCACTCCCTAGGAGCACATTTGACCCTTTGATCTCCCCTGGTGTTAACCCCTCCCCTGCCAGTGTCATTAGTACAGTGACGGTGCATTTTGTTTAGCACTGATCACTGTATTATTGTCACCGGTTCCCAAAAAGTGTCCGCTACTTGTCTGATTTGTCTGCCGCAATGTCACAGTCCCGCTAAACATCGGTTTAGTATTGCATTGCTGTCTGCGTCCCCGTTAGGGAGATTCACCCTCTCTCTTTGTTCCCGGTGACTGTTCTCATTGAGAGTGAAAGAAAATCCCAGAATTTGAGGAGTTGTCCCCAGAACAGGAATAAAAGACAAAATCATTTGATGGGGACACTTTTTATAGGGATTTTTTCCTCACTTTATAGGGATTTCCTCTCACTTCCTGTTTTGACTATGGGACAGGAAGTGAAGGGGAATCTCAGGCGCGTCAAAAGTGATCACTTTCCGTTTTAGCTTTATACAAATAAAAAAGAAAAAAAAAACATCTCACAGGATCATGCACAGCTTGGGGCGCCTCTCTAGAAATGCATCCAAAAAGGTGATTCCTACTATCTGGTGCAGGCTCAACCCGGCTCTATACTGCTTCTAGGATGAGAAAATCCAACCGCTGCACACCAGCACAGCCCCAGTAACAGGATGGCTATTGCTCGGCTCCATCCAGCCCACGCTCCCCCAACGCGTTTCGTCCATGGAGGACTTCTATGGCCAATGAGACACAAATGGGGTAAAAAAAAACAAAAAACCCTGATTGAACCCCTTGGTACTCACCTCATTTACAGCACAGCTAACTCAACGTTGTCCTGATAAGATCTCACCTGTGGGACCTTAGGCCATGTTCCTATCGGTGCGCTGCACGTCGGCCGCAGTGCGGGTCTATGCGCAGTTTACATGTTTTTTTTTTTAAGTTTTTTTTTAGTCACTGTCCCATTTGGGTTTGTGTGTTTTTGTTGCGTTTTCTGAAAGGGCACCAAAAGTCCTGCATGCCGCTCTTTCAGAAAATGTGGCAAAAACATGCAACCTTAATGAAAGTCAATGGGACGGCAGCTAGAAAAAAAAATTGCATGTAAATTGCGCCTGCGCTGGGGCGAAAAAACGTATTGCACCCGTGTGAACCCCGGCCTTAGATGTACCTTGTATGAAAGTGCACCCCCCATCCTTCATCCGTTATCCATGTGGACCAGGTGGACTTCAACCTCCTGCTTGCTTTAAATCTGACCTCCGGCCTCCCCTCCAGCCTCGCACAGATGTATCGGCTCCTCTCCTGGACTGAAATGACTTCCTCTGATTTCACCGCACACTGTGAGCTTCTCGCCATGTGCATTAGAAGCTGCAATGAGACAGAGCCCCGCCTCACTTCCTGGCTGGAGGACATCCGACCAATTCTAGCCTTACTGTCCCCTATGCCCCGCCCCTTTCATTTATTGGATTTCAGTTCTTTCAATCACGAGGGTCTCCGCATCACATGTGGGCGTTACCTATGCAAATACATCCTGCCTACTTAGGCCCTCTTCACACTGCCGGGACTTGAAAGTCACACGATTTCAGGGAAGGCCTATGTCATCTTGAGGTCTATGGACCTCGACTTGCATCAAAGTCAGACCAAAGTAGTGCAGGGACTACCTGGAAGTTGGTGCGACTCGAAGTCGCACAGATATGAATGTTACTCATTGGAAATCATGTGATTTCCATGTTACTCACTTGTCATGCGACTTTGCAGTCCCAAGTCGCAGGACAAGCCGCACAAGTGTGAAAGGAGCCCAATGCCCACTCCTCCGGACTGACACCCACCCAGCACGGCTTTTTCATAACTCCTCCCACTGCTTGCATCAGGACCGAGGGCTCTTGCGAGAAGTACTGAGGTCGGGTGCTGTGATGTTTTTAGGAAGCTATGTACAGCCCCCCTGCCGGCTCCTCCCACCAGCCATGGACTGCCTGCATTGCATAGAGAAGCACAGAGACCCAGCCATGATATCACTGCATCTAATATTAGAAGTGTAATTTAAATGGAAAAGGTTTTTTATTTTTATTTTTTCATTTCATTGGCATCTTGATGGAGAGGAGCAGTATATATATATATATATATATATATATATATATATATTTTTTTTTTTTTTATTTATATAAATATATTGAAGTTTCATCTGCTTATATTTTGTCTTCTCTCCTCCCCTCCATCAAGATATCAATGAAATAAATAGTAAGCGTTTATGTGGTTTTTTTTTAAATAAATAATCACATTTAATAAATACATTTAAAAATATTACATATATATATCTATCTATCTATATATATATATATATATATATATATAATCACTGTTCTATTCAAAAAATAATAAAAATCTGCATCATGGAAAAAATATACAGTATGTAATTTATAAATAATTTATATATGTTATTTATAATATTTATATGATTATATATGTATTATATTATTTATGTATTACATACTCAATTTATAAATGTATTTATTTATAGAGTGTTTAAAAAAAAATAAAAAATAATATATATATATATATATATATATATATATATATATATATATATATATATATATATATATATATACATATATATAATTAAATAATTTATAAAGATTTATACATTTATTTATTTATAGATTTATACATAAATAATATAATACATATATGATCAAATAAATATTATAAATAAAATATATAAATTTATTTATAAATTATATACTGTACATAAAAAAGTTTTATTTTTTTTATTTATTTTTTTCCATGATGCAGAAATCTCCCCGAAGCCTCAGCAGTAAAAACATGTCGGGGGTTCAAACCTTCTCCACTCCATCTATACCTAAATAAATGGTTTTGGTCAGACATGCACTTTAATCTTTTGTTGTTTTTTTTTGTTGTTGTTTTTTTGAGATGATGTAACCCCCCCATTTTGCCAGCCTATGGGGACTACTCATAAAATATTTGTTCATGAATGTCAGAAGCATTAATGCAGGTTGAAGGAAACATCCTGTATTTTCTCTTAGCTTCATTGAAGGACACAGCTCTTCTCATTCTTGACCATAGGGTTTTATAGCGCCACCTACAGGAGTAGGCAGTAAAGAATACAGCACCACCTATGGGCAGCTGTAGCTGGTATAACCCCCTTCTCTGTCATTATTTTATTTCCTGCCTAGAGCTTCAGAAGTAAAGGACCAGTTCCCTGCTGGGACCTGTGGTTCCCAAAGTGCATTATAGATTAGGTTTCTCATTGAAGTACGGCAGAAAACTATACTGTATTTGGCCACTAGATGTAGCTGACGATACAGGCATTCGTTTCTTATGCTAGTTTTGCACTGGCTTCAAAAGCGTGCGCTTCATCAGCGTTTCCGAGGCTCCGCGAACGCATGTCAAGAATTGCGTGCATTGTGTTGTTTGCATGCTTGTGTTGGCATCAAAACTGACCCAACAAGTCATTCTCCGGGTTTTTCCGGCTTCCCAAACACTTCCATTGATGTCAACGTAAATGTGCTGCAAAACGCCCCATATGGCATTACCAGCATGTCTGAGATGCATTTAGAAAGCATTACTAGCCAAGGTTATAGCAAAAAAAAAATACACGGGGGGGGGGGGGTCCTTTTTTAGCTTTCTACAAATGTAAAAAAATAAAAATTAACACATCTCACAAGATCATGCATAGCTTGGGGCGCCGCTCAAGACATGCATCCAAAAAGGTGATTCCTACTATCTGGTGCAGGCTCAACCCGGCTCTATACTGCTTCTAGGAAAAGAAAATCCAACCACTGCACACCAGCACAGCCCGGATACAAGATGGTAAACCTGGCTTTTGCCCATCTCCATCCAACCCATGCTTCCCCAGCGCGTTTCGTCCTGCCCACGGGGCTTAGACATGGAGGACCTCTATGACCAATGAGACACAGATGGGGTAAACAAAAAAAACGGAGTCATGGAGGACCTCCTATGACAAAGCCCTGTTGTCGGGGTGAAACACATCTCTCAGGGACATGCATAGCTTGGGGCGCTGCTTTAGCCACTTGCTGACCAGGCCTTTTCTGGGACTTTTTGTTTACAAGTTTAAATTTAGTATTTTTTGCTAGAAAATTACTTAGAACACCTTTAACCGGTTCCCGACCGGCTCATGCAGATATACTGCGTGCTGCTCTCCTGGGCGAAATCCCGTATGGGTACGTCCTCCCCGTTTTCGGCCACCAGAGGGCGGGCACCCGCCGCACGGCGAGAGACCCATTGCCGATGGCCGGCGGGCACGATCGCCTCTGGCTATGCGCGATCACGTGCACGAGTGCCAGCATGGGGATTAAACACACAAATCCCTGTGCTGTCAGAGGAGAGGAGACATGTCGTTTGTTCCTACAAAGTAGGAACAGCGTTATGTCTTCTCTCCTACTCAATCCTATCCCCATACAGTTCGAACACACTGAAGGAACACACATTTAACCCCTTGGTCGCCCCATAGTGTTAACTCCTTCACTACCAGTGTCATTTACACAGTAATCAGTGCATTTTTATAGCGCCGGTCGCTGTATAAATGACAATGGTCCCAAACATGAGTCAAAAGTGTCCGATCTGTCCGCCGCAATGTCGACAGTACCGCAAAAAAAAAATTGCAGATCACCGCCATTACTAGTAAAAAAAAAAAGAAAATGCCATAAATCTTCCCCATAGTTTGTAGACGCTCTAACTTTTGCGCAAACCAATCAATATACGCTTGTTGCGATTTTCTTTTTTACCAAAAATATGTGAAAGAATATATATTGCCCTAAACTGATGAAGATTTTTATTTTTTTTTAATTAGGGGATATTTATTATAGCAAAATTAATATATATATATTTTTTTTCCAAATTGTCGCTTGAATTATTTAAAGTGCGCGGTCGTGCGATGCTGTACCCAAATAAAATTGGCGTCCTTTATTTCCCACAAATCAAGCTTTCTTTTGGTGGTATTTGATCACCTCTGCTTTTTTTTTTTGCGTTATAAACAAAACAAAACAAAACAAAAAAACACAGGAGGTGATCAAATACCACAAAAAGAGAGCCCCATTTGTGGGAAATAAAGGACGTCAATTTTGTTTGGGTACAGCATCGCACGACCGCGCGATTGTCAATTAAAGCGACGCAGTGCCGAATTGTAAAAAGTGCTCTGGTCAGGAAGGGGGTAAAATCTTCCGGGGCTGAAGTGGTTAAAAGAGCATTCACTCTGCAGAACAAAGTGTCGTCTGTGCTCTAAGGCCCGGTTCACACTGCTGCGGTGCGGGAACGCTGCGAATCCACTGCGGGTTCCCGCACCGCATGTCTCCCGCAGGCAGTTCACACTGCCCTATGCGAGCTGCTGGGAGTGTCAATGAAATGTTAATGACACCCCCATAGCAGCTCGCATATCGCAGTGAGATCTGCAAACTCAGACAGGAATCGGATCGCATGGTGAGAACACCATGCGATCCGATTCTGCTGCGGACCGTAAAAAAAGGGTCCTGTCCGATTTTGGGCCGAATGCGATGCGAATTCAGCCATACTATTCAGCCATACTATCGCATATGATTTGAACTGCAGTGCGGTGCGAATCATATGCGATCTCCCGCACCGCAGCAGTGTGAACCCGGCCTAAGGCCGGGCTCACACCTATGCGTTTTCAGTTTGGCAGAAACACACTACAGTCCATTTAACATGGTTTCCTATGGGTCACGTCCACACCTCTGCGTTTTTCACCAGTGCGTTTTTTTGGAATGGCTCAGGGACTCCCCCCCCACCCCCCGCAGCAGGTTGTGTTTTTGGTTGCAAAGACTTTAATGGAAATGCATCAAAAATGCATAAAAAGGCATAAAAACAAAAAATGCAGTGCGATGTGTTTCTGCTGGTTCTGCCTGCATGACAAAAGACACCTCCAAAAAAAACACAAAAAAAGCATGACAGGACCTCTTAAATATGAGATCTGGGGGTCAAAAAGAACTCAGATCTCATATTTGCACTAAAATGCAACAGAAAAAAAAAAAAAATGTCATTAAAAAAATAAAATAATAATAATAATAATAAATGGGGTTATGGCAGCTAGCCATAAAACCCGTTTTGTTTTGTATTTTGTTTTGTTTTAAATGACATTTTATTTTTATTTATTTTTTCTCTAGCATAGCAGTGTAAATATGAGATCTCAGGGCTTTTTGACCTCGGATCTCATATTTAAGAGGTCCTGTCATGCTATTTTTCTATTACAAGGGATGTTTACATAAATAAAAGTAACCCAATTTTTATTTTTTTTTTAAAGGACAGTATCAAAATAAAAAGTTAAATAAATAAGAAAAAAAAATGAAATAATAATTTAAAAGCGCCCAGTCCCGACGCGCAGAAGTGAACGCATACGTGAGTAGCGCCCACATATGAAAACGTTGTTCAAACCACACATGTGAGGTATCGCCGCAATAGGTAGAGCGAGAACAATAATTCTAGACCCCCTCTGTAACTCAAAACTGGTAACCTGTAGAATTTTTTATTGGAGATTTTTAAGGATAAATGTTTGCCGCCATTCTACGAGTGGGCGCAATTTTGAAGCGTGACATGTTGGGTATCAAGTTTACTTGGCATAACATTATCCTTTACAATATAAAAAAAATGGGCTAACTTTACTTATTTTTTAATTCAAAAAAGTGTATTAAAAAAAAAAAGTGCGATTGTAAGACGTCTGCGCAAATACGGTGTGACAGAAAGTATTGCAACGACCGCCATTTTATTCTCAAGGGTGTTAGAAACAATGTTTGGGGGTTTCTAAGTCATTTTGTAGCAAAAAAAATAAAAAATGATTTTAACTTGTAAAACACGATCGGAATTATCGTCAGAAAAAGCTCTGATGGTTTTCCCGACGGAATTCCGCTCAAACTGCCTTGCCTGCACGCGGTCACACCAAATTCCGACCGTCAAGAACGCGGTGACGTACAACACTACAACGAGCCGAGTTCAATGATTCCGAGCATGCGTCAAATTTGCGCGTCGGAATTGCTGCAGACGATCGGAATTTCCGATCGAAGCCTTTTCCGTCGGAAGAATTGAGAACCTGCTCTCAATTCTTTTGCTGTCGGAAATTCGGCGAGCAAAATTCCGATGGAGCCTACACACGGTCGCATTTTCCTGATGAAAAGTTCTCATCTGTCTTTTTCTGGCCAGAATTCCGATCGCGTGTACGCGGCATAAGTCTGAAAAATAGGCCCGGTCCTTAAGTGGTTAAAAACATGTCAAAAGCACATCGGGGGGGGGGGGGGGGGACACATCATCCGCAACCTGCATAGAGGAGAACCGGGCTCAGGTAAATCAGGCCCGGCGTGTTACGGCTCTGCCAGATTTTTAGCCCACCGGTAGAATTTAACGCTTTTGTCGGGGGGGGTCTTTCTGCGGATTCAATTGAATTATTGTCGGCCTGCTGAGTTAATGAGGTAATTGCTGTTAATGAGGATTTAGGTGGTCATTGTGCCGGATTTCACCCTCTTATTGTCACTGTGAAAGAATGTGACTCCCCCCCCCCATGGCAGAGGGTTTAACCCCACCTTTGCTGACGTAATCAATTTAACCACTTGACCACTGGGCAGTTAAACCCCCTTCCTAACCAGACCAATTTTCAGCTTTCGGTGCTCTCACACTTTGAATGACAATTACTCAGTCATGCAACACTGTACCCAAATTAATTTTGTGTCCTTTTTTTCACACAAATAAAGCTTTCTTTTGGTGGTATTTAATCACCGCTGGGTTTTTTATTTTTTGCGCTATAAATCAAAAAATACAGAAAATTTGGTAAAAAAAAAAAAATAAATTCTTTGTTTCTATTAAAAATTATTGCAGAGTATTGGCGAGTATTGGCAGAGTATTACAGTGTTGCACAGTATTGGTAGAGTATTGCAGTGGTGGCAGAGCATTGCACAGTGGTTGCAGAGCATTGCATAGTGGTGGCAGAGCATTGCACAGTGGTTGCAGAGCATTGCACAGTGGTGGCAGAGCATTGCACAGTGGTGGCAGAGCATTGCACAGTGGTGGCAGAGCATTGCACAGTGGTGGCAGAGTATTGCACAGTGGTTGCAGAGCATTGCACAGTGGTGGCAGAGCATTGCACAGTGGTGGCAGAGCATTGCACAGTGGTGGCAGAGCAATGCACAGTGGTGGCAGAGTATTGCACAGTGGTGGCAGAGCATTGCACAGTGGTGGCAGAGCATTGCACAGTGGTGGCAGAGTATTGCACAGTGGTGGCAGAGCATTGCACAGTGGTTGCAGAGCATTGCACAGTGGTGGCAGAGCATTGCACAGTGGTGGCAGAGCATTGCACAGTGGTGGCAGAGCATTGCACAGTGGTGGCAGTGTATTGCACAGTGGTTGCAGAGCATTGCACAGTGGTGGCAGAGCATTGCACAGTGGTGGCAGAGCATTGCACAGTGGTGGCAGTGTATTGCACAGCGGTGGCAGTGTATTGCACAGTGGTGGCAGTGTATTGACCAGCGCTGTGGGCACTACACATCCAGCCCACAGTGCTGGTCCCGTCTCTCCCCCTTTCCGCTTCTCCCCTCTCACTGTACCGATCTGTACAGAGAGGGGAGGGAGGAACCGGCGTCATGACGTGACGCCGGTTTGTGTACATGTGATCGCTCCGTCATTTGACGGAGCGATCACGTGTTAAACGGCTGCTATCAGCGGCTGTTTACCGTGATCCGTGATGCGCCGGGTCCTCGGGACCCGGCGGTCACGGATGTTCCCGATTGCGTGCCCAAGGGGGCGCGCGGGAGCAAGTTTCTGGGATTTCTTAGAACAAGCCGACCGCGCTGTGGCCGTCTTTCGACTATAGCGCGGTCGGCATGTGGTTAAACCCCTTAGCTGTTGTTGCCTAGAAGTTAACTCAACCCCGTGGGTGTTGTGTATAATGTAATATGCTTGTTGCTACTTCCCAAAATGTAGCGATTTGCAGACCCCCCGTGTACAATGTATCCTCTGGAGTCTCACTAGATACAATTTAGATACAATGTTGTCTTTAGATGAGATGTATTCCATTTTAATCTTACCTACTGGCCTACTTAAATGCAACCCCTTCATTCCATTTTTATTGTTTTATATTCACTTGAGTATTAGTATATAACTACATAATAAATACATTATATATACCGTATATACTCGAGTATAAGCCAAGCATTTTTCTGCAGCAGAGAATGACATTTTCCGACCCGATTTGGGGCCCCGTATCTCGGGTCCACTTAGAGCCAGAAACCAAATTTGGTATGCAACCCCAGAGGAACTAACACTACAACATATCCAAATTTGGGGTTCCTAGTACCAAGTGACCCTGAGATACGGGGCCCCAAATGTCGGTCAACTGTGTCCATCTGCAGCAATGTCATTTTGGGACCCTTTGCGTTCAGAGACCCCAAATTTTGGCTGCAGCTAGGGGGGCATCTAGAACCTTTAACTACCAAGTTTGAAGTTCAGGGGACCTATGGCTGCAAATGGGCACAGTGAGGCTGCAAATGGGCACAGTGAGGCTGCAAATGGGCATTGTTGATCCTCTTTTCCACTTACAGTAGCTGCGCATTTCTCACCCTAGGCTTATACTCGAGTCAATACGTTTTTCCCATTTTTTTGTGGTAAAATTGGGTGCCTCGGCTTATATTCGGGTCAACTTATACTTGAGTATATACGGTATACATACACACACATATTATATATATATATATATATATATATATATATATATATATACACACACACAGTGACTCCGGAAATTATTCACAGCACTTCACTTTTTCCACATTTTGTTATGTTACAGCCTTATTCCAAAATAGATTAAATTCATTATTTTCCTCAAAATTCTACAAACAACACCCCATAATGACAACGTGAAAGAAGTTTCTTTGAAATCTTTTCAAATTTATTTAAAATAAAAAAGGAATAAAAATCCCATGTACATAAGTATCACAGGCTCCTCCCATGTACATAAGTATCACAGGCTCCTCCCATGTACATAAGTATCACAGGCTCCTCCCATGTACATAAGTATCACAGGCTCCTCCCATGTACATAAGTATCACAGGCTCCTCCCATGTACATAAGTATCACAGGCTCCTCCCATGTATATAAGTATTCACAGGCTCCTCCCATGTACATAAGTATCACAGGCTCCTCCCATGTACATAAGTATCACAGGCTCCTCCCATGTACATAAGTATCACAGGCTCCTCCCATGTACATAAGTATCACAGACTCCTCCCATGTACATAAGTATCACAGGCTCCTCCCATGTACATAACTATCACAGGCTCCTCCCATGTACATAAGTATCACAGGCTCCTCCCATGTACAAAAGTATCACAGGCTCCTCCCATGTACATAACTATCACAGGCTCCTCCCATGTACATAAGTATCACAGGCTCCTCCCATGTACAAAAGTATCACAGGCTCCTCCCATGTACATAACTATCACAGGCTCCTCCCATGTACATAAGTATCACAGGCTCCTCCCATGTACATAAGTATCACAGGCTCCTCCCATGTACATAAGTATCACAGGCTCTTCCCATGTACATAAGTATCACAGGCTCTTCCCATGTACATAAGTATCACAGGCTCCTCCCATGTACATAAGTATCACAGGCTCCTCCCATGTACATAAGTATCACAGGCTCTTCCCATGTACATAAGTATCACAGGCTCCTCCCATGTACATAAGTATCACAGGCTCTTCCCATGTACATAAGTATCACAGGCTCTTCCCATGTACATAAGTAATCACAGGCTCCTCCCATGTACATAAGTATCACAGGCTCCTCCCATGTACATAAGTATCACAGACTCCTCCCATGTACATAACTATCACAGGCTCCTCCCATGTACATAAGTATCACAGGCTCTTCCCATGTACATAAGTATCACAGGCTCTTCCCATGTACATAAGTAATCACAGGCTCCTCCCATGTACATAAGTATCACAGGCTCCTCCCATGTACATAAGTATCACAGACTCCTCCCATGTACATAACTATCACAGGCTCTTCCCATGTACATAAGTATCACAGGCTCTTCCCATGTACATAAGTAATCACAGGCTCCTCCCATGTACATAAGTATCACAGGCTCCTCCCATGTACATAAGTATCACAGGCTCCTCCCATGTACATAAGTATCACAGGCTCCTCCCATGTACATAAGTATCACAGCCTTTACTCAATACTTTGGTGAAGCTCCTTTGGCACCAATTACAGCCTCTGGTCTTGTTGGGTATGATGCTACAAGCTTGGCACACCTATTTTTGGGTAGTTTCTCCCAGTCTTCTTTGCAGGACCTCTCAAGCTCCATCAAATTGGATGGGGAGTGTCGGTGCACAGCCATTTTCAGATCTCTCCAGAGATGTTCAATCGGGTTCAAGTCTGGGCTCTGGCTGGGCCACTCAAGGACATTCCCAGAGTTGTCCCGTAGCCACTCCTTTGTTATCTTGGCTGTGTGCTTAGGGTCGTTGTCCTGTTGGAAGAGGAACCTTGGCCCCAGTCTGAGGTCCAAAGCGCTCTGGGGCAGGTTTTCATCAAGGAAGTCTCTGTACATTGCTGCATTCATCTTTTCCTCGATCCTGACTAGTCTCCCAGTTCCTGCCTCTGAAAAACATCCCCACAGCATGATGCTGCCACCACCATGCTTCACTGTAGGGATGGTATTGGGCAGGTGATGAGCGGTGCCTGGTTTCCTCCAGACATGATGCTTGCCATTCAGGCCAAAGAGTTCAATCCTTGTTTCGTCAGACCAGAGAGTTTTGTTTCTCGTGGTCTGAGAGTCCTTCAGAGGCCTTTTGGCAAACTCCAGGCGGGCTGTCATGTGCTTTTTACTGAGGAGTGGCTTCCGTCTGGCCGCTCTACCATACAGGCCTGATTGGTGGAGGGCTGCAGAGATGGTTGTTCTTCTGGAAGGTTCTCCTCTCTCCACAGAAAAATACTGGAGCTCTGTCAGAGTGATCATCGGGTTCTTGGTCACCTCTCTGACTAAGGTCCCTCTTCCCCGATCGCTCAGTTTGGCCCGCTTTAGGAAAAGTCCTGGTGGATCCAAACTTCTTCTATTTACAGATAATGGAGGACACTGTGCTCATTGGGACCTTCAATGCTGCAGAAATGAGTCTGTACCCTTCCCCCGATCTGTGCCTCCATACAATCCTGTCTTGGAGGTCTACAGACAATTCCTTGGACTTCATGGCTTGGTTTGTGCTCTGACATGCACTGTTACCTGTGGGACCTTCTATATAGACAGGTGTGGCCTTTCCAAATCATAACCAATCAGCTGAATTTACCATAGGTGGACTCCATTTAAGTTGTAGAAACATCTCAAGGATGATCAGTGGAGACAAGGAGACACCTGAGCTCAATTTATTCATTAAGTGAAGGTAAATATACACCGGACATGGATTGCAGATGGGTTGGTTGGAGGAGAGGGTAGCTCTGTATGCAGACGATCTCCTATTATTTGTAAATGATGTTGGCCCCCTCACTACAATGGGCCCTAGATATACTGGATTCATATTCACTGGTTACAGGGCTGAAGGTAAATTTGACTAAAGCCTCGTACACACGATCGGATTTTGCGCAGACAAAATTGCGGACTTTTGTCCAAAGGGCGTGGGCCCCAAACTTGTCTTGCATACAAACGGCACGCAATTGTCGGCCAACAAACACAAACGTACTGACATACTACGTGTTTTTTTAGCTCTTTAGCGCCACCCTTTGGGCTCCTTATGCTAATTTCGTGTTAGTAGAGGCTTGGTGAGTGATGATCCGCGCTTTTCATTTTGCGCTTTTCTTTTCACGCTTTTCAGTTTGTTTTTGGACGGCTGTTCATCAACCAGCCATGTTGCGTAATCGGAGGAGATAACAGGTTATTTATTAATGGCCTTGGAGTTCTTGCTTTGACCCAAGTCCAGTCCAGGAAGAGGAAGAGGAGGATTTATTGGACCAAAAATTGTTTGCTTTATTAATGGCCAATTATGTCAAATGCCTTTGCTGCGGGAGCTCCAGGAGAATAATCCGGATGATTTTCGGAATTATCTCCGGATGGCAGACTCCTGCTTTCACCAACTCTTGGCATTGTTGACCCCCCTATATTAAGAAGCAGGACACATGCATGAGGCTTTTATTTTATTTTTTTGATTGAATAATAATGATTTGATTTGGTATATTTTTTATATTTTTGGATGCATAGAATGCACTTTTTGGTTAAGTTCTATTGGCAGATATCATGTCTAATTTTATTTGTTTTCTTTTTTAAATGCACAATAAAAAAATTGTACTTGGGTATGTGTTTGCCTACTCCCAAACTGTATTTTTTAAACTGTAACTTACTTCAAATGACAATATAAAATATTTATTAATGCAACATTATTTTATGCAAGAAAAACCATTGCACTATAGTGGAAGAAATACATACCAGATCGGCAATAACATTATGACAACCCAGCATAACCTGTTAAAGCATGGACTCCACTATAATTATATATATATATATATATATATATATAATTTTTAGTTTGACTTTATTAAATAAAAAAAAAGTATAACAGATTATATACTTATGTATATATTATTTTTTTTTTTTTAGGTTTACTTGATTCATAAAAATAAGAGAAGACATACCTTTTTTGTTTAATCAAGTCAAATAAAAAATGCCTTAAATATGTATTTTTTTTTTTTAATGAATCAAGAAAAGTTCAAAAAATGTTATATATATATATATATATATATATATATATATATATATAAAAATTGTTATATATGTTGCCATTGTCTATCTCAGTGTTCCTCACCTCCAGTCCTCAAGGCGCCCCGACAGGTCATGTTTTCAGGATTTCCATTATTTTGCACAGGTGATTTGATCAGTTTTCACTGCCTTAGTAATGACCACGGCCGTTACATCTAAAGGGAAATCCTGAAAACACGACCTGTTGACCTTGAGGACTGGAGTGGAGGAACACTGCTCTAGAACGCACCTATTTCTCCTGGGGGGTGCTTTGTAAAGTTTTAACCTCTTTGCTGCCGATCTGCACAAGTTATATATGTATAGGGGGGGGGGGGGGGGTCCCAGTTTTCTATGCATTCCCCTCCGTTGTCGGAGTACAGAGACCACCCGTTTTCTTGCGGGGGGGGGGGGGTTAGGATTTAACCCCTCAAGTGCCACCCTGCTGTGATGAAACTTTCTGTTGCCTCCAGGCAGCCTATCCCATTGTTTGCTGCTGCGGGGAATACGACCTCTTTGTGTAGAATTTAACCCCTTAGGGACCGCTCTTCAGGATTTTTTTTTTTTCTTAAAGGAGACGACAAAAGGAGATTAAATCCTTCTTTTTTGACTGACATTATGTGAATTAGAACCGGGGGGGGGGGGGGGGGCTCAGGGGATTTCAAGCAGCAAAGAGATGTCTCATTAGAATCAATGTGCTGCCAACACATGGTTAATTCTCCGGGTAGCGGACTGATTGAATTGCCTCTTGTTGGTGCAGTGATTGATTTAACCCCTTTGTAGCGATCGTTCAGAATTCAACACCCCCTCCCCCCTCTATAATTAACCCTCTTTTACCCACCGTGTCAGACGTAACCCCTTAGGTGCCCGCGCACAGGGGTTATCGCTGTTTCTGCAGAGTTTTAACCCTTTTTTAATTTCAAGTCTTCTGAATTTAACCCTTTTGCTGCCACCTGGCAGGAGATGAGCCTCGCCACAGAAGTAACCCTCTTTGGTGCCAGTGTGCAGTGTTTGCTGCTGTTCCTGAAGACATTTACTCTCTCAATTTCAAGTCTGCTGGATTTAACCCTTTTGCTACCATCTGACAGGACATAAGGACAGGGCATGAGGACAGGGCATGAGGACAGGGCATGAGGAAAGGGCATGAGGGCAGGACATGAGGGCAGGACATGAGGACAGGGCATGAGGACAGGGCATGAGGACAGGGCATGAGGACAGGACATGAGGACAGGGCATGAGGACAGGGCATGAGGACAGGGCATGAGGACAGGACATGAGGACAGGGCATGAGGACAGGACATGAGGACAGGACATGAGGACAGGGCATGAGGACAGGACATGAGGACAGGGCATGAGGACAGGGCATGAGGACAGGGCATGAGGACAGGACAGGACATGAGGACAGGGCATGAGGACAGGGCATGAGGACAGGACAGGACATGAGGACAGGGCATGAGGACAGGGCATGAGGACAGGGCATGAGGGCAGGACATGAGGACAGGGCATGAGGACAGGGCATAAGGACAGGACATGAGGGCAGGGCATGAGGACAGGGCATGAGGACAGGGCATGAGGACAGGACATGAGGACAGGGCATGAGGACAGGACATGAGGACAGGGCATGAGGACAGGACATGAGGACAGGGCATGAGGACAGGGCATGAGGACAGGACATGAGGACAGGGCATGAGGACAGGACATGAGGACAGGGCATGAGGACAGGACATGAGGACAGGGCATGAGGACAGGACATGAGGACAGGGCATGAGGACAGGACATGAGGACAGGGCATGAGGACAGGGCATGAGGACAGGACATGAGGACAGGGCATGAGGACAGGACATCAGGACAGGACAGGGCATGAGGACAGGGCATGAGAACAGGACATCAGGACAGGGCATAAGCCCCCTTTATGCTGCTAAGTAGGGTTCAGTGCCAGGATTGAATGGCAATGGACCTGCTCTGTGTGTCCCGCATTGATAGGAAGTTTATTGCAAATGGCACCCGACTCACTGTACAGTAAAATGTGGTGCATTGGCAGCCCATTCATGGTTAGCATGTGTTAGCTTGTGATGGAACGCGTAAGTGTGAGCCTGTTCACACTTACGTGTTTTATTGAAAGGCACAGTTTGTGCCTTACAATGAAATGCATAAGTGTGAACAGGCTCTTTGTGTGAACAGGCTCTTTTGTGTCTCTCAATGCCCTTTGTTGCCATTGCATTGCAAGATTTAACCCCTTTACTGCCATTGTTCTCAATGTTTGACTATTGAAACGCGTAAGTGTGAACAGGTGCTTTGTGCCTTACAATGATATGTGTAAGTGTGAACAGGCAAGTTGTACCTTACATTGAAACGCGTAGGTATGAAGAGGTGATTTGTGCCTTAAAATGAAATGCCTAACTGTGAACAGGCACTTTGTGCCTTACACTGAAACGCGTAAGTGTGAACAGGCGCCTTGTGCCTTACACTGAAATGCGTAAGTGTGAACAGGCGCTTTGTGCCTTACAATGAAATGCCTAACTGTGAACAGGCAAGTTGTACCTTGCAATGAAACGCGTAAGTATGAAGAGGCGCTTTGTGCCTTAAAATGAAATGCCTAGCTGTGAACAGACACTTTGTGCCTTGTAATGAAACTTGTAAGTATGAACAGGCTCTTTGTGCCTGACAATGAAACGCATTGGCGTGAACAGGCTCTTGTGTGTCTCTTAACGCCCTTCGCTGTCATTGCATCGCAAGATTTAACCCCTTTACTGCCATTGTCCTCCCTGTTTTCCTATTGAAACGCGTAAGTATGAACAGGCTCTGTGTGCCTTACAATGAAACGTGGCACTGTGAACAGGCACTTTGCGCCTTAAAATGAAATGCGGAAGCTTGAACAGGCTCTTTGGGCCTTACAATGAAACGCGTACGTGTGAACAGGCTCTTGTGTGTCTGTTAATGCCCTTTGATGCCATTTCCTGCACTTTGAACCCATTTAACCCCTTGTTGCTATTACATGGGACTTGTCTCTTTGATCAATGGAAGGATCTGAATAGAGGCCGATGGACCGGCTTTTGTTCAGGCCGTAAGAGACGACACGTATCGGAGGGGGAGTCTCTGGGGTTATTCAGGATTGAAGTCCTCAGCAGCTGCTGTCTGTGACTGAAAGAGTGTAATTAAGTGTAAAAACAAAGTGAATGAATTGCATCGGGGCAAAAACTGAGGGTCCGAAGAACAAGCCTGGGGGGGGAAAAACAGTGCAGGCTGCAAAGCTCCTCTTCAGTATGGAGCTGTCCCCTGCAGTGCTTCTTTTTAGCCACAAGATGTCCTCAGCCTTCTTGGTTGAATGCCACTCAGGGACGTTCTGTGAGTGCGGATCACATCTGTGCAGTGTGATCTCTCCATAACGGGGGTCTGCAGACTGTTCTAATATTCACCGACCATCCCAGTGTCCCCTTTCATTAATGTCCCCATCTCAGTACCCCTTTTATTAGGGTCTCCATCCGAGTCTCCCCTTTTATTAGGGTCTCCATCTGAGTCTCCCCTTTTATTAGGGTCTCCATCCGAGTCTCCCCTTATATTAAGGTTAAAATCCCACCTTACATCGGGGCCTCTGACGGTGACCCTACTTCATTAGGTTCCCTACCAGGCCCCTCCTTCATTAGGGATCCCATCAGCCCCCCTCCTTTCATATGTGACCCAATCTACCCCCCCCCCTTTCATTAGGGTCCCTACCCAAGTTCACCTCTTTTAGGGTCCCCATCAAAGTTCTCTCTTTTATAAGGGTCACCGTCAGAGTCACCCCTTACATCAGGGTAACCATCAGAGGCCCCCCTTTTTCAGAGTTTTTATCAGGCACCCCTTTTATTAGGGTCCCTATCTGAGCCCCCCTTCTTTGGGGTTTCCATTTGAGTCCCACTTTTATTAGGGTCCCCATTTGATTCCCCCCTTTCATTAGGGTCCCCACCTGAGTGTCCCCTTTTATTATGGTTCCCATCAGAGTTCTCCCTTTTGATTAGCATCACCGTCAAAGTCCCCCTTACATCAGGGTCACCATCAGAGGCCCCCCTTTTCAAGGTTCCTATCAGGCACCCATTTTTTTTAGGGTCCCTATCTGACCCCCTCTACATTGGGGTTTCCATTTGAGTCCCCCTTTTATTAGGGTCCCTATTTGATTTCCCCCTTTCATTAGGGTCCCAACCTGAGTGTCCCCTTTTATTACGGTCCCCATCAGAGTTCTCCCTTTGATTAGCATCACTGTCAAAGTCCCCCTAACATCAGAGTCACCGTCAAAGCCCCCCATTTATTAGGGTCCCCATTCATAAGAGTCCCTATCCTAGTCTCCTCTTTTGTTAGGAATCACCTTATGAGTCTCTCCTTTTATTAGGGTCCCCATCTGAGTCTCTCCTTTTTATAGGGTCTCCATCCGAGTCCCCCTATTTATTAGGGTCCCCATCTGAGTCTGCCCTTTTATTTGGGTCCCCATCCAAGTCCCTCCTTTCATTAGGGTCCCCCATCAGGCTCCCCTTTTATTAGTGTCCCTATCTAAGACCCCCTTTCATTAGGGTCTCCATTCAAGTCCCCCCTTTCATTAGGGTCCCCATCAGAGTCCTCTCTTTGATCAGTGTCACCATCAGATTCCCCGCTAACATCAGAATCCCCATCAGGCCCCCCTTTCATTAGAGTCCCTATCCTAGTCCCCATTAGGGTCCCCTTATGAGTACCCCTTTTTATTAGAGTCCCCATCTGAGTCCCCCTTTTGTATTAGGATCCCATCCGAGTCCCCCTTTTTCTTAGGGTCCCATCTGAGTCTGCCCTTTCATTACAGTCTTTATCACATCCCCCCTTTCATTAGGGTCCCCATCAGAGCCCCCCCCATACATCAGAGTCTTTACTTACTGTACACATCAGCTGTTGACGTAGCGGGGGGGGGCAGAGACTATGTGCATAAGATGCGGGGTGGATTAATCCCTATAGTGGGCTGCAGTTTGGAGACCCCACTCTATAACATAAATCCAATGCTAGTTCCCTAAATGCTACTTTGTTCTAGTGGTTTCAGTATTCTGAAATCCGTCCAGGTGAGAGGATGGGGATGGGGCTGGAAATCCGGCCAGGTGAGAGGATGAAGATGGGGCTGGAAATCCATCCAGGTGAGATGATGGAGATGGGGCTGGAAATCCGGCCAGGTGAGATGATGGAGATGGGGCTGGAAATCCGGCCAGGTGAGAGGATGGAGATGGGGCTGGAAATCCATCCAGGTGAGATGATGGGGATGGGGCTGGAAATCCATGCAGGTGAGAGGATGGGGATGGGGCTGGAAATCCGGCCAGGTGAGAGGATGGAGATGGGGCTGGAAATCCGGCCAGGTGAGAAGATGGGGCTGGAAATCCATCCAGGTGAGAAGATGGAGATGGGGCTGGAAATCCATCCAGGTGAGAGGATGTAGATGGGGCTGGAAATCCGGCCAGGTGAGAAGATGGGGCTGGAAATCCATCCAGGTGAGAGGATGGAGATGGGGCTGGAAATCCATCCAGGTGAGATGATGGGGATGGGGCTGGAAATCCATCCAGGTGAGAGGATGGAGATGGGGCTGGAAATCCGGCAAGGTGAGAGGATGGAGATGGGGCTGGATCTGGACAAGTGAGAGGATGGAGATGGGGCTGTAAATCCAGCCAGGTGAGAGGATGGGGCTGGAATCCCTTCCAGGTGAGAAGATGGAGACAGGGCTGGAAATCTGGACAAATGAGAGGATTGAGATGGGGCTGGAAATCCGGCCAGGTGAGAATATGGAGATGGGGCTGGAAATCCATCCAGGTAAGAGGATGGAGATGGGGCTGGAAATCTGGCCAGGTGAGATGATGGGGATAGGGCTGGAAATATGGACAGTTGAGAGGATGAAAATGGGGCTTGAAATCAGGCCAGGTGAGATGACGGAGATGAGGTGGAAAATACTGCCAGGTGAGAAGATGAAGATGGGGATGGAAATCCGACCAGGTGAGAAGATGAAGATGGGGATGGAAATCCGACCAGGTGAAATGACGGAGATGAGGTAGGAAATCTGGCCAGCTGAAAGGATGGAGATGGTGGTTGAAATCCGGCCAGGTGACAGGATGGGGCTGGAAATCCGGCCAGGTGACAGGATGGAATGGGGCTGGAAATCCGGCCAGGTGATAGGATGGGGCTGGAATTCCGGCCAGGTGAGATGACGGAGATGAGGTGGGAAATATGGCCAGGTGAGAGGATGGATATGGGGCTGGAAATATGGCCAGGTGAGAGGATGGATATGGGGCTGGAAATCTGACCAAGTGAGAGGATGGAAATGTTGCTGGAAATCCAGCCAGGTGATAGGATGGGGCTGGAATTCCGGCCAGGTCAGAGGATGGAGATGGGGCTGGAATTCCGGCCTGGTGAGAGGATTGAGATGGGGCTGGAATTCCGGCCTGGTGAGAGGATGGAGATGGGGCTGGAATTCCGGCCTGTTAAGAGGATGGAGATGGGGCTGGAAATCCGGCCAGGTGATAGGATTGGGCTGGAATTCCGGCCAGGTGAGATGACGGAGATGAGGTGGGAAATCTGACCAGGTGAGAGGATGGAGATGGGGCTGGAAATCCATCCAGGTGAGAGGATGGAGATGGGGCTGGAAATCCGGCCAGGTGAGAGGATGGGGCTGGAATTCCGGCCAGGTGAGAGGATTGAGATGGGGCTGGAATTCCGGCCTGGTGAGAGGATGGAGATGGGGCTGGAATTCCGGCCTGTTAAGAGGAAGGAGATGGGGCTGGAATTCCGGCCTGGTAAGAGGAAGGAGATGGGGCTGGAAATCCGGCCAGGTGAGATGACGGAGATGAGGTGGGAAATCTGACCAGGTGAGAGGATGGATATGGGGCTGGAAATCCAGCCAGGTGAGAGGATGGAGATGGGGCTGGAAATCCAGCCAGGTGAGAGGATGGAGATGGGGCTGGAAATCCATCCAGGTGAGAGGATGGAGATGGGGCTGGAAATCCGTCCAGGTGAGAGGATGGAGATGGGGCTGGAATTCCGTCCTGGTGAGAGGATGGAGATGGGGCTGGAATTCCGTCCTGGTGAGAGGATGGAGATGGGGCTGGAATTCCGGCCTGGTAAGAGGAAGGAGATGGGGCTGGAATTCCGGCCAGGTCAGAGGATGGAGATGGGGCTGGAATTCCGGCCTGGTGAGAGGATGGAGATGGGGCTTGGAATCTGGCCAGGTGAGAGAATGGAGATGGGGATGGAAATCTGGAGTGAGAGGACAGAGATGATGAGAGATACCAGGAAAGGGGGGGCAGCTGTAGAGTGAGAGGATAGAGATGACAGAAGGCACATTTGGGGGACAGATGTGAAGCAAGAGGACAGAGATGATGAGGGGCACATTTAGGGGACAGAAAGGGAATGAGAGGATAGAGATGATGGGGGGACAAATGTGGAGTGAGAGGATGGAGATGATGATGAGGGGACAGATGTGGAGTGAGAGGATGAGGATGGGGGACAGATGTGGAGTGAGAGGATGGAGATGACGATGAAGGGACATATGTGGAGTGATAGGATGGAGATAAGGGGACAGGTGTGGAGTGAGAGGATAGAGATGACAATGAGGAGACAGATGTGGAGTGAGAGGATGGAGATGACAATGAGGGGACAAATGTGGAGTGAGATGATGGAGATGCCGATGAGGGGATGGAGATGATGATAAGGGGACAGATGTGGAGTGAGAGGATGGAGATGACGATGAAGGGACATATGTGGAGTGAGAGGATGAAGATGACAATGAAGGGATAGATGTGGAGTGAGAGGGTAGAGATGGTGAAGGGACAGATGTGGAGTGAGAGGATGGAGATGACGATGAAGGGACATATGTGGAGTGAGAAGATGGGGATGATGGAGGGACAGATGTGGAGTGAGAGGATGGAGATGACAATGAGGGGACAGATTTGGAGTGAGAGGATGAAGATGACAATGAAGGGACAGATGTGGAGTGAGAGGATGGAGATGACAATGAGGGAACAGATGTGGAGTGAGAGGATGGAGATGATGAAGGGACAAATGTGGAGTAGAGGATGGAGATGATGATGAGGGGATAGATGTGGAGTGAGAGGATGGAGATGAGGGGACAGATGTGGAGTGAGAGGATGGAGATGATGATGAGGGGACAGATGTGGAGTAGAGGATGGAGATGATGATGAGGGGACAGATGTGGAGTGAGAGGATGGAGATGACGATGAGGGGACAGATGTGGAGTGAGAGGATGGAGATGACGATGAGGGGACAGATGTGGAGTGAGAGGATGGAGATGATGATGAGGGGACAGATGTGGAGTGAGAGGATGGAGATGATGATGGGGACAGTAGTGGAGTGAGAGGATGGAGATGATGACGAGGGGACAGATGTGGAGGGAGAGGATGGAGATGATGATGAGGGGACAGATGTGAAGTGAGAGGATGGAGATGAGGGTGAGGGGACAGATGTGGAGTGAGAGGATGGAGATGACGATGAAAGGACATATGTGGAGTGAGAGGATGGAGATGACGATGAGGGGACAGATGTGGAGTGAGAGGATGGAGATGACGATGAGGGGACAGATGTGGAGTGAGAGGATGGAGATGACGATGAAAGGACATATGTGGAGAGAGAGGATGGAGATGACGATGAGGGGACAGATGTGGAGTGAGAGGATGGAGATGACGATGAGGGGACAGATGTGGAGTGAGAGGATGGAGATGATGATGAGGGGACAGATGTGGAGTGAGAGGATGGAGATGATGATGAGAGGACAGATGTGGAGTGAGAGGATGGAGATGATGATGAGGGGACAGATGTGGAGTGAGAGGATGGAGATGATGAGGGGACAGATGTGGAGTGAGAGGATGGAGATGACAATGAAGGGACAGATGTGGAGTGAGAGGATGGAGATGATGATGAGGGGACAGATGTGGAGTGAGAGGATGGAGATGAGGGGACAGATGTGGAGTGAGAGGATGGAGATGAGGGGACAGATGTGGAGTGACAGGATGGGGATGATGAAGGGACAGATGTGGAGTGAGAGGACGGAGATGACGATGAGGGGACAGATGTGGAGTGAGAGGATGGCGATGAAGGGACAGATGTGGAGTGAGAGGATGGAGATGAGGGGCCAGATGTGGAGTGAGAGGATGGAGATGACGATGAGGGGACAGATGTGGAATGAGAGGATGTAGATGACAATGAAGGGACAGATGTGGAGTGAGAGGATGGAGATGACGATGAGGGGACAGATGTGGAGTGAGAGGATGGAGATGACGATGAAATGACATATGTGGAGTGAGAGGATGGAGATGACGATGAGGGGACAGATGTGGAGTGAGAGGATGGAGATGACGATGAGGGGACAGATGTGGAGTGAGAGGATGGAGATGACGATGAGGGGACAGATGTGGAGTGAGAGGATGGAGATGACGATGAAGGGACAGATGTGGAGTGAGAGGATGGAGATGACGATGAAGGGACAGATGTGAGAGGATGGAGATGACGATGAAGGGACAGATGTGGAGTGAGAGGATGGAGATGACGATGAGGGGACAGATGTGGAGTGAGAGGACGGAGATGACGATGAGGGGACAGATGTGGAGTGAGAGGATGGAGATGACGATGAAGGGACAGATGTGGAGTGAGAGGATGGAGATGAGGGGACAGATGTGGAGTGAGAGGATGGAGATGACGATGAGGGGACAGATGTGGAGTGAGAGGGCGGAGATGACGATGAGGGGACAGATGTGGAGTGAGAGGATGGAGATGACGATGAAAGGACATATGTGGAGTGAGAGGATGGAGATGACGATGAAGGGACAAATGTGGAGTGAGAGGATGGAGATGACGATGAAAGGACAGATATGGAGTGAGAGGATGGAGATGACGCTGAGGGGACATATGTGGAGTGAGAGGATGGAGATGAGGGGACAGATGTGGATCCAGGGAAAGTGAGGAGGCTGTAGGGATGGAGATGACGATGAAGGGACAGATGTGGATCCAGGGAAAGTGAGGAGGCTGTAGGGATGGAGATGACGATGGAGGGACAGATGTGGATCCAGGGAAAGTGAGGAGGCTGTAGGGATGGAGATGACGATGGAGGGACAGATGTGGATCCAGGGAAAGTGAGGAGGCTGTAGGGATGGAGATGACACTGAAGGGACAGATGTGGATCCAGTGAGGAGGCTGTAGGGATGGAGATGACGATGGAGGGACAGATGTGGATCCAGGGAAAGTGAGGAGGCTGTAGGGATGGAGATGACGATGAAAGGACAGATGTGGAGTGAGAGGATGGAGATGAAGGGACAGATGTGGATCCAGGGAAAGTGAGGAGGCTGTAGGGATGGAGATGACGATGGAGGGACAGATGTGGATCCAGGGAAAGTGAGGAGGCTGTAGGGATGGAGATGACGATGAAGGGACAGATGTGGATCCAGGGAAAGTGAGGAGGCTGTAGGGATGGAGATGACGATGGAGGGACAGATGTGGATCCAGGGAAAGTGAGGAGGCTGTAGGGATGGAGATGACACTGAAGGGACAGATGTGGATCCAGTGAGGAGGCTGTAGGGATGGAGATGACGATGGAGGGACAGATGTGGATCCAGGGAAAGTGAGGAGGCTGTAGGGATGGAGATGACGATGAAAGGACAGATGTGGAGTGAGAGGATGGAGATGAAGGGACAGATGTGGATCCAGGGAAAGTGAGGAGGCTGTAGGGATGGAGATGACGATGGAGGGACAGATGTGGATCCAGGGAAAGTGAGGAGGCTGTAGGGATGGAGATGACGATGAAGGGACAGATGTGGATCCAGGGAAAGTGAGGAGGCTGTAGGGATGGAGATGACGATGGAGGGACAGATGTGGATCCAGGGAAAGTGAGGAGGCTGTAGGGATGGAGATGACACTGAAGGGACAGATGTGGATCCAGTGAGGAGGCTGTAGGGATGGAGATGACGATGGAGGGACAGATGTGGATCCAGGGAAAGTGAGGAGGCTGTAGGGATGGAGATGACGATGAAAGGACAGATGTGGAGTGAGAGGATGGAGATGAAGGGACAGATGTGGATCCAGGGAAAGTGAGGAGGCTGTAGGGATGGAGATGACGATGGAGGGACAGATGTGGATCCAGTGAGGAGGCTGTAGGGATGGAGATGACGATGGAGGGACAGATGTGGATCCAGTGAGGAGGCTGTAGGGATGGAGATGACGATGAAGGGACAGATGTGGATCCAGGGAAAGTGAGGAGGCTGTAGGGATGGAGATGACGATGGAGGGACAGATGTGGATCCAGTGAGGAGGCTGTAGGGATGGAGATGACGATGGAGGGACAGATGTGGATCCAGTGAGGAGGCTGTAGGGATGGAGATGACGATGAAGGGACAGATGTGGATCCAGGGAAAGTGAGGAGGCTGTAGGGATGGAGGCATCAGGAAGGGAGGAGGTTGTAGATTATAGAGGGAGGGAGTCCGCCCAGCCTTCCCACTCCCCCGGCCTCCCCTGGGACATCTGCCTCTCAGCCTCCTGCCGGAGGATCTCACATTCAGATTTGTCTGCGCTGAGGAGAAGGACAGGCTGTGGGTCTGGTGGATGAGTCGGGACAGCGGTCCTCTGTGGGATATTGTGTCCTGGGTACAGCGGGTGTGGGGACGGACACCCTGCGCTGTTGCTGCTCTTCTTTTCTCTTGTCTGGGAGTTGTGTGTGTTGGTGGAGAGAGGAGCCCCCCGTCTACATGTTCTCCATCCAGGATACGCTCTCCAGGGGGGCACTGAGTATGAAGGAGGAACCTATACCCACCGGATTGTCCTCCGTCCGCTCCTGGATGCACTCCTCAGGAATAATGGACTCCAGCACCGCTGCACAGAGGTAAGTGACCCCCCATCACACACAGGGACAGGTGACCCACCTCATACGGGGAGGAGCAGAGGATGGAGAGGATGGAGGATGGCCAGCATCGGATGCTGAGGAGAGGACTTTACAGAACTTCTGTCACTCTGCCTGTATCCCATCACTGACCACAGATACAGCACTGGTCCCTGCACCTAGGGACACTGGGACCTATCCACTGACACTGGGACCTATCCACTGACACTGGGACCTATCCACTCCCACTGGGACCTATCCACTCACACTGGGACCTATCCACTGACACTGGTACCTAGGGACACTGACACTGGGACCTATCCACTGACACTGGGACCTACTCACTGACACTGGGACCTAGGGACACTGACACTGGGACCTAGGGACACTGACACTAGGACCTATCTACTGACACTTGGACCTATCCACTGACACTGGGACCTATCCACTGACACTGGGACCTAGGGACACTGACACTGGGACCTATCCACTGACACTGGGACCTAGGGACACTGACACTGGGACCTATCCACTCACACTGGGACCTAGGGACACTGACACTGGGACCTATCCACTCACACTGAGACCTAGGAACACTGACACTGGCACCTACCCACTGACAATGGGACCTATCCACTGACACTGGGACCTACCCACTGACACTGAGACCTAGGAACACTGACACTGGCACCTACCCACTGACACTGGGACCTATCCACTGACACTGGGACCTAAGGAAACGGACACTGGGACCTAGGGACACTGACAGTGGGACTTATCCACTGACCCTGGGACCTATCCACTGACACTGGGACTTATCCACTGACACTGTGACCCCAGGACATGTCCCAACTGACACTGGGACTTATCAACTGACACTGGGACCTCTCCACTGACACTGGGACCTCTCCACTGACACTGGGACCTAGGGATGCTGACACAGTGAACTAGAGACACTAACACTGGGACCTAGGGACACTGACACTGGGACTTAGCCACTGACACTGGGACCTATTCACTGGCACTGTGACCCCAGGACACATCCCAACTGACACTGGGACCTATCCACTGACACTGTGACACCAGGACATGTCCCATTGACACTGTGACCCCAGGGCATGATTAGCGGACACTGTGACCCCAAGACATCTCCCACTGACACTGTAACCCCAGGACATGTCCCACAGTGACCCCAGCACATGTCTCACTGACACTGTGACCCCGGGGCATGTCTCACAGTGACCCCAGCACATGTCTCACTGACACTGTGACCCCGGGGCATGTCTCACAGTGACCCCAGGACATGTCTCACTGACACTGTGACCCCTGGACACTTCCCACCTTTACACTGTGACCCCAGGACATGTCCCACTGACACTGTGACCCCAGGACATGTCACACAGTGACCTCATAACATGTCCCACTGACACTGTGACCCCAGGATATGTCCCACTGACACTGTGACCCCAGGACACTTCCCACCTTTACACTGTGACCCCAGGACATGTCCCACTGACACTGTGACCCCACGACACTTCCCACCTTTACACTGTGACCCCAGGACATGTCCCACTGACACTGTGACCCCAGGACATGTCCCACTGACACTGTGACCTCAGGACATGTCCCACTGACACTGTGACCTCAGGACATGTCCCACTGACACTGTGACCTCAGGACATGTCCCACTGACACTGTGACCTCAGGACTTGTTCCACTGACACTGTGACCCCAGGACATGTCCCACTGACACTGTGACCTCAGGACATGTCCCACTGACACTGTGACCTCAGGACTTGTTCCACTGACACTGTGACCCCAGGACATGTCCCACTGACCCCAGGTCACGAATTACTGACCCTGTGACCCCAGGACATGTCCCACTGACCCCAGGTCACGAATTACTGACCCTGTGACCCCAGGACATGTCCCACTGACACTGTGACCTCAGGACTTGTTCCACTGACACTGTGACCCCAGGACATGTCCCACTGACCCCAGGTCACGAATTACTGACCCTGTGACCCCAAGACACTTCCCACCTTTACACTGTGACCCCAGGACATGCCCCACTGACACTGTGACCCCAGGACATGCCCCACTGACACTGTGACCCCAGGACATGTCCCACAGTGACTCCAGAACATGTCCCACTGACACTGTGACCCCAGGACATGATTAACTGACACTGTGACCCCAGCACACGCCCTACTGACCCTGTGACCCCAGGATATGTCCCACTAACACTGTGACCCCAGGACATGATTAACTGGCACTGTGACCCCAGGATACGCCCCACTGACACTGTGAACTTAGAGTATGTTTCCCTGATGCTGAATGTTGGGATAGGTTCTCTTTGTCTTCATTGCCTGGAGCCGGCAGACAGAGCTTGGTGAGAAGTTTTTGGTGCGGTGCTGTGATCACCGCTGTCATTGCTCTCAGCGGATGGATTGTCCCTCTAATAATGGGCCGGGATTCCAGTGGCTCCCTCATAGATTAGAGTTTGAATCTGTAACTGTGTCAGTCATAAGACTGTGTTATATCCTATGTGGCCTCTCCTATTCACGATGTGTGTGATGTTCTATGGCTCTCAGTCAATCTGTAACCGTACATGAGCAAGTCAGTGCCAGTATATCAGTGTGTTTGGGGTTAATACTGAGTCAGTGCCGGTATATCAGTGTGTTCGGGGTTAATATTGAGTCAGTGCCGGTATATCAGTGTGTTGGGGGTTAATACTGAGTCAGTGCCAGTATATCAGTGTGTTGGGGGTTAATATAGAGTCAGTGCCGGTATATCAGTGTGTTTGGGGCTAATATTGAGTCAGTGCCGGTATATCAATGTGTTTGGGGTTAATACTGAGTCAGTGCCGGTATATCAGTGTGTTTGGGGTTAATATTGAGTCAGTGCCGGTATATCAGTGTGTTTGGGGCTAATATTGAGTCAGTGCCGGTATATCAATGTGTTTGGGGTTAATACTGAGTCAGTGCCGGTATATCAGTGTGTTTGGGGTTAATACTGAGTCAGTGCCGGTATATCAGTGTGTTCGGGGTTAATATTGAGTCAGTGCCGGTATATCAGTGAGTTTGGGGTTAATACTGAGTCAGTGTCGGTATATCAGTGTGTTTGGGGTTAATATTGAGTCAGTGCCGGTATATCAGTGTGTTCGGGGTTAATATTGAGTCAGTGCCGGTATATCAGTGTGTTCGGAGTTAATACTGAGTCAGTGCCAGTATACCAGTGTGTTCAGGGTTAATACAGAGTCAGTGCCGGTATATCAGTGTGTTTGGGGTTAATACTGAGTCAGTGCCGGTATATCAGTGTGTTTGGGGTTAATATTGAGTCAGTGCCGGTATATCAGTGTGTTTGGGGTTAATACTGAGTCAGTGCCGGTATATCAGTGTTTTCGGGGTTAATATTGAGTCAGTGCCGGTATATCAGTGTGTTTGGGGTTAATACTGAGTCAGTGCCGGTATATCAGTGTGTTTGGGGTTAATACTGAGTCAGTGCCAGTATATCAGTGTGTTTGGGGTTAATACTGAGTCAGTGCCGGTATATCAGTGTGTTTGGGGTTAATACTGAGTCAGTGCCGGTATATGAGTGTGTTTGGGGTTAATACTGAGTCAGTGCTGGTATATCAGTGTGTTTGGGGTTAATACTGAGTCAGTGCCGGTATATCAGTGTGTTCGGGGTTAATACTGAGTCAGTGCCGGTATATCAGTGTGTTTGGGGTTAATACTGAGTCAGTGCCGGTATATCAGTGTGTTTGGGGTTAATATTGAGTCAGTGCCGGTATATCAGTGTGTTTGGGGCTAATATTGAGTCAGTGCCGGTATATCAATGTGTTTGGGGTTAATACTGAGTCAGTGCCGGTATATCAGTGTGTTTGGGGTTAATACTGAGTCAGTGCCGGTATATCAGTGTGTTCGGGGTTAATATTGAGTCAGTGCCGGTATATCAGTGAGTTTGGGGTTAATACTGAGTCAGTGCCAGTATACCAGTGTGTTCAGGGTTAATACAGAGTCAGTGCCGGTATATATGTGTGTTTGGGGTTAATACTGAGTCAGTGCCGGTATATCATTGTGTGTGGGGTTAATATTGAGTCAGTGCCGGTATATCAGTGTGTTTGGGGTTAATACTGAGTCAGTGCCGGTATATCAGTGTTTTCGGGGTTAATATTGAGTCAGTGCCGGTATATCAGTGTGTTTGGGGTTAATACTGAGTCAGTGCCGGTATATCAGTGTGTTTGGGGTTAATACTGAGTCAGTGCCGGTATATCAGTGTGTTTGGGGTTAATACTGAGTCAGTGCCGGTATATCAGTGTGTTTGGGGTTAATACTGAGTCAGTGCCGGTATATGAGTGTGTTCGGGGTTAATACTGAGTCAGTGCTGGTATATCAGTGTGTTTGGGGTTAATATTGAGTCAGTGCCGGTATATCAGTGTGTTTGGGGTTAATACTGAGTCAGTGTCGGTATATCAGTGTTTTCGGGGTTAATATTGAGTCAGTGCCGGTATATCAGTGTGTTTGGGGTTACTACTGAGTCAGTGCCGGTATATCAGTGTGTTTGGGGTTAATACTGAGTCAGTGCCGGTATATCAGTGTGTTTGGGGTTAATACTGAGTCAGTGCCGGTATATCAGTGTGTTTGGGGTTAATACTGAGTCAGTGCCGGTATATCAGTGTGTTCGGGGTTAATACTGAGTCAGTGCCGGTATATCAGTGTTTTTGGGGTTAATACTGAGTCAGTGCTGGTATATCAGTGTTTTCGGGGTTAATATTGAGTCAGTGCCGGTATATCAGTGTGTTTGGGGTTAATACTGAGTCAGTGCCGGTATATCAGTGTTTTTGGGGTTAATACTGAGTCAGTGCCGGTATATCAGTGTTTTCGGGGTTAATACTGAGTCAGTGCCGGTATATCAGTGTGTTTGGGGTTAATACTGAGTCAGTGCCGGTATATCAGTGTGTTTGGGGTTAATACTGAGTCAGTGCCGGTATATCAGTGTGTTTGGGGTTAATACTGAGTCAGTGCCGGTATATCAGTGTGTTTGGGGTTAATTCTGAGTCAGTGCCAGTATATCAGTGTGTTTGGGGTTAATTCTGAGTCAGTGCCGGTATATCAGTGTGTTTGGGGTTAATACTGAGTCAGTGCCGGTATATCAGTGTGTTTGGGGTTAATACTGAGTCAGTGCCAGTATATCAGTGTGTTCGGGGTTAATACTGAGTCAGTGCCGGTATATCAGTGTGTTCTGGAATCGGATCAGATTTCCGGTAACAATACAGAGAGGATGATGCACTTTATTCCATGTCGGGCTGCAGTTGGAAACTCACTTTGTTTTGGGATCATCTCTATATTGTAGATGATTATCATAAACTATTGTCACCGATATATAGATGATATATTCTCACTATAATACACATATACAGTATCTATCAAAAGTAAATACACTTCTCACTTTTGTCTACAATGTAAAGTAGTGAGTGTACAGCTTGTATAATGGTGTAAATTTCCTGTCCCCTCAAAATAACTCAACACAAAGCCATTAATGTCTAAACCGCTGGCAACAAAAGTGAGTACACCCCTCAGTGAAAATGTCCAAATTGGCCCAATTAGCCATTTTCCCTCCCCCGGTGTCATGTGACTCGTTAGTGTTACAAGGTCTCAGGTGTGAATGGGGAGCAGGTGTGTTAAATTTGGTGTTATCGCTCTCACTCTCTCATACTGGTCACTGGAAGTTCAACATGGAGCCTCATGGCAAAGAACTCTCTGAGGAGCTGAAAAAAAGAATTGTTGCTCTACATAAAGATGGCCTAGGCTATAAGAAGATTGCCAAGACCCTGAAACTGAGCTGCAGCACTATGGGCAAAACCATACAGCGGTATAACAGGACAGGTTCCACTCAGAACAGGCCTCGCCATGGTCCGCCAAAGAAGTTGAGGTCACGTGCTCAGCATTATATCCAGAGGTTGTCTTTGGGAAATAGATGTATGAGTGCTGCCAGCATTGCTGCAGAGGTTGTAGGGGTGGGGGGTCAGCCTGTCAGTGCTCAGACCATACGCCGCACACTGCATCAAATTGGTCTGCATGGCTGTCATCCCAGAAGGAAGCCTCTTCTAAAGATGATGCACAAGAAAGACCTGCAAACAGCTTGCTGAAGACAAGCAGACTAAGGACATGGATTACTGGAACCATGTCCTGTGGTCTGTTGAGACCAAGATAAACGTATATGTCAGATGGTGACAAGAGTGTGTGGGGGCAACCAGGTGAGGAGGACAAAGACAAGTGTGTCTTGCCTACAGTCAAGCATGGTGGTGGGAGTGTCATGGTGGGGGGAGTGTCATGGTCTGGGGCTGCATGAGTGCTGCCGGAACTGGGGGGCTACAGATCATTGAGGGAACCATGAATGCCAACATGTACTGAAGCGGAGCATGATCCCCTCCCTTCAGAGACTGGGCCGCAGGGCAGTATTCCAACATGATAACCACCCCAAACACACCTCCAAGACCACCACTGCCTTACTAAAGCAGCTGAGGGTAAAGGTGATGGACTGGCCAAGCATGTCTCCAGACCTAAACCCTATTGATCATCTGTGGGACATCCTCAAACGGAAGGGGGAGGAGCGCAAGGTCTCCAACATCCACCAGCTCCGTGATGTCGTCATGGAGGAGGGGAAGAGGACTCCAGTGACAACCTGTGAAGCTCTGGTGACCTCCATGCCCAAGAGGGTTAAGGCAGTGCTGGAAAATAATGGTGGCCACACAAAATATTGAAACTTTGGGCCCAATTTGGACATTTTCACTTAGGGGTGTACTGACTTTTGTTGCCAGCGGTTTAGACATTAATGGCTGTGTGTTGAGTTATTTTGAGGGGACAGCAAATGTGCACTGCTACAATGTAAAGTAGGGAGTGTACAGCTTGTGTAACAGGGTGTTATTTCTTCAGTGTCGTCAAATGAAAATATAGAATACAATACTTACAAAAATGTCAGGGGTGTACTCACTTTTGTGAGATACTGAATATACAGCACCTTGAACAAAGTATTCATACCCCTTGAAATGTTCCACATCTTGTCAGGTTACAACCAAAAATGTAAATGTATTTTATTTGGATTTTATGTGATAGAACAACACAAAGTGGGTCATAATGGTGGAAGGAAAATTATAAATGGTTTTAAAATCTTTTTACAAATAAATATGTGAAAAGTGTGGGGGGTACATTTGTATGGCGCCCCCCGGAGTCAATACTTTGTAGAACCGCCTTTCTCTGCAATTACAGCTACAAGTATTTTTGGGGATGTCTCTACCAGCTTTGCACATCTAGAGAGGACATTTTTGTCCTTTTCTTCTTTGCTGTTCACAGACGCCCTCCATCCAATCTGACAGAGCTTGGAGATACTTTGCAATTTTCAAGTCTTGCCACAGATTCTCAATGTGATTTAGGTCTGGGCTGTGACTGGAACATTCTAACACATGAATATGCTTTGATCTAAACCATTCCATTGTAGCTCTGGCTGTATGTTTCGGGTCGTTGTCCTGCTGGAAGGTGAACCTCCCCCCCCCCCCGTCTCAAGTCTTTTGCAGACTCTAACAGGTTTTCTTCTAAGATTGTCCTGTATTTGGCTCCATTCATCTTCCCATCAACTCTGACCAGCTTCCCTGTCCCTGCTGAAGAAAATCATCCCCACCACATGATGCTGCCACCACCGTGTTTCACAGTGGGGATGGTGTGTTCAGGGTGATGTGCAGTGTTAGTTTTCCTCCACACATAGCGTTTTTTGCTTTTAGGCCAAAAAGTTCAATTTTGGTCTCATCTGACCAGATCACCTTCTTCCACATATTTGCTCCCCTCCCCCACATGGCTTCTCACAAACTGCAAACAGGACTTCTTATGACTTTCTTTCACCAATTACTTTTTTCTTGCCACTCTTCCATAAAGGGCAGATTTCAATTATTGGTAACTGTTGGAAAAGTAACTCCTTATAGGAAGGGTAACTGTCTATATGAAAGTTAACTCTCCATACGAAGGTTAACTAA
Source organism: Lithobates sylvaticus (assembly GCA_028564925.1). Classification (NCBI taxonomy): domain Eukaryota; kingdom Metazoa; phylum Chordata; class Amphibia; order Anura; family Ranidae; genus Lithobates; species Lithobates sylvaticus. The sequence goes on along the minus strand of CM053026.1, from coordinate 16,056,678 downwards.
CGGAAGGGTAACTCTCTGTAGGAAGGGTATCTATTTATAGGAAGGGTAACTCTCTATAGAAAGGGTAACTGGCTATAAGAAGGGTAACTCTTTATAGGAAGGGTAATTCCTTATAGCGAGGGTATCTCTTTATAGAAAGGGTAACTCTCTATAGGAAGGCTAACTCTCTATAGAAAGGGTAACTCTTTATAGGAAGGGTAACTCTATAGGAAGGGAAACGCTGTATAGGAAGGGTAATTCTTTATAGGAAGGGTGAGTCTCTATAAGAAGGGTAACTCTTTATAGAAACGGTAACTCTCAATAGAAAGGCTAACTCTCTATAAGAAGGCTAACTCTCTATAGAAAGGGTAAGTCTTTTTTAGGAAGGGTAACCCTTTATAGGAAGGGTAGCGCTCTATAGGAAGGGTAACTCTTTATAGGAAGGGTAACTTTTTATAGGAAGGGTAACTCTTTATAAGAAGGGTAACTCTTTATAGGAAGGGTAACTCTCTATAGGAAGGATAACTCTTTGTTGAAAGGGTAATTCTCTATAGGAAGGGTAATTCTCTATATGAAGGATAACTTTCTATATGAAGGGTAACTTTCTATAGGAAGGGTAACTCTTTATAGGAAGGGTAATTCTCTATATGAAGGATAACTTTCTATATGAAGGGTAACTTTCTATATGAAGGGTAACTTTCTATAGGAAGGGTAACTCTTTATAGGAAGGGTAATTCTCTATATGAAGGATAACTTTCTATAGGAAGGGTAACTCTCTATATGAAGGGTAACTCTCTATAGGAAGGGTAATTCTCTATAGGAAGGGTAATTCTCTATATGAAGGGTAACTTTCTATAGGAAGGGTAATTCTCTATATGAAGGGTAACTTTCTATAGGAAGGGTAATTCTCTATATGAAGGATAACTCTCTATAGGAAGGGTAACTCTCTATAGAAAGGGTCATTCGCTATAGGAAGGGTAACTCTCTATAGGAAGGGTAACTCTCTATATGAAGGGCAATTCTCTATAGGAAGGGTAACTCTCTATAGGAAGGGTAATTCTCTATATGAAGGGTAATTCTCTATAGGAAGGGTAACTCTCTATAGGAAGGGTAATTCTCTATATGAAGGATAACTTTCTATAGGAAGGATAACACTCTGTAGGAAGGGTAACTCTATGGGAAGGATATATCTCTCTATCAGACTGTAATACGTTGTACTATCTCTGCCTACAATCAGGATCTTCCTCTGCCTGCCCTAAGCCGCTATGAAGAAGCACCAAAGCTGAGCCAGCGGACTGTTTACACCGAGGACGGAGCGAGAGGCGGCACGTGGGCTCAGCAGCAGAAGATGTATGTTCTGAGGATGCCGGGGGAACCCGGGAAGGGACTGATTCATAAAACCGAGAAAAGAAAATGAGAATAACATGGATTTTGGATGGGGATTGTGATTGGCCAGTGTGGGCTACAACTCCACATTGCACACCCATTAGATTTCTATGTTTTTTATGAATTTGATTTGATTAGATATGGGATTTGAATTAATTATACAATATACCTGCAATATACCTGCAAAGAATCACTACAAACTTTCAGATGCCAAATGTATTTGTTATTAGGATATTATGGGAATGGGTAGCTGTGGGAGATTAATGGGGGTTCTCAGTACTTACCTGATTAGTTAGAGAGATGCTCAGATAGGGAGAAGGAAACTGGGACTGTATGTCTGTAAAGGGGTATCACAAAAGGGTCTATTTAAAAAAAAAAAAAAAAGTATACTCCAACACATATTTAGATTGGTTGTCCATTGACATATGGAACATGTTGCATGACATATTTAATGAAAAAAAAAAAAAAAAATATATATATATATATATATATATATATATATATATATATATATATATATATATATATATATATATATATATATATAAAATGACAATATAATATAAAAGAAATATATTAAAAAATATATTTTTTTTTAGTATTAAAATAATATTATATATAAAATGACAATATAATATAAACATTTTTTTTTATATTATTTTTTTTATATTATTTTATTTATTTTTATTTATATTTATTTTATTTTTTTTATATTATTATATATTTCATATATATATATATACAATTTAGATTTTTTTTAATCATTTAATTATATATATATATATATATATATATATATATATATATATATATAAAATATGGAAAAAAAATATATATAGAATTTTTATTTTATTTTTTTTCATATATGACCAGCATTTTTCCTTTCTAATGTAATGGATATAAACTTATTTTTTTTAATTAATATTATTATATACACATATATGTTATTTTTTTTTTTTTTTTTTTTTTACAATAGCATACATAATACTACTATAAAAAAAAATACCATTGGGCTACAACTGAGTCCAGAAATGTCAATCTTTTCTGATCTTGCAGTAAAGAGTTGAAACAAATCCTTCTATTTAGCCAATACAGGCAGTGCTATTTCTCCCACCGCACCTAGTCGGTGATGTCTACGTTATCCTGGCCTGTATTGCTTTGCATTGTACGGTGCTGCTGCAGTAGATGGCGCTATATGAATCATAATGACGGGTAGAGGTAGCACTCAGCATTGTAGAACACTATAAACCACTTCTGCATTTGATATTTCTGCTGCCATTGCCAAGTAATCAGCAGTGGTAAAATTATCAAATTTTCATGCTTTCTACCTAATTTTTTCTGTCACTGCAGAGAAAAAACATTTTAAAGTTGAGTTGAGTGAATTCAGTACCTCGTCATAATGTGCAGACTCAGCAGAAACACATTCCCAACATAGGGAAATGCTGCATTTCAGGTATTCCCTGTGGACAGGTTCTCTTTAAATGTATGTTCCATAAAAATTGTGGCTAGGATATTCTGAGCCCACCTAGAGATGTTTATATAATAAAAAATGTCTATCTATCTGTATATCTATCTATCTATCTATCTATCTATCTATCTATCTATCTATCTATCTATCTATCTATCTATCTATCTATCTATATATCTGTATATCTGTATCTATATCTGTATCTATATCTGTATCTATTTGTATATCTATCTATCTATCTATCTATCTATCTATCTATCTATCTATCTATCTATCTATCTATCTATCTATCTATCTATCTGTTCTATCTATCTATCTATCTATCTATCTATCTATCTATCTATCTATCTATCTATCTATCTATCTATCTATCTATCTATCTGTTATATCCATATATCTATCTGTTCTATCTATCTATCTATCTATCTATCTATCTATCTATCTATCTATCTATCTATCTATCTATCTATCTATCTGTTATATCCATCTATCTATCGATCTGTTATATCCATCTATCTATCTGTTATATCTATCTATCTATCTATTATATCTATCTATCTGTTATACCTATCTATCTATCTGTTATATCTATCTATCTATCTATCTGTTATATCTATTTATCTATCTGTTATATTCATCTATCTATCTATCTGTTATATCTATTTATCTATCTGTTATATCCATCTATCTATCTATCTATCTATCTGTTCTATCTGTTCTATCTATCTATCTATCTATCTATCTATCTATCTATCTATCTATCTATCTATCTATCTATCTATCTATCTGTCTCTCAGTGAAGATCAACCTTTCTCAACCACACTTCCTCAAGAGGACATTCTTCAATTATCACCTAGGGCATTCTTCCCAAGGACCACCAAGGAGTATTTTATCCAATGGCCCCAGGTGAAGGAGGACCTTCTAATGATCACTTATAAAAGGGTCCTTCTCCCACTGACCACCAATGAAGGGAGCATTCTCCCAACTTACCACCACTGAAGGGGGCCCTCCTCCTAATGAACACCAGTAGAGGGGGGGGGGGGCTTTCCCAGTGGCCACCAATGAAATCCCTCTTCCAGTGAACCACTAATATAAGGGTGTCCGTCTCAATGACCACCAATATAAGTGACTGCTTCTTCCACTGACCACCAAAATAAGGACAATGTTTTCCACCGATCACCAGTGAAGGGAGGCCTTCTTCTAATGGCCATCAATATAAGGGGGGTCTTTTTCCAATGACCAACAATCATAGGGGGGTCCTTCTCGCCATGACCAACAATCATAAAGGGGTCTTTTGCCCAATGACCACCAATATAAGGGGATCCTTCTCCCAATAACCACCAATATAAGAGGTGATAGGTTTCCCGGAAGCCACACATCAAGTCAAAGACTGCTGTGTGATAGTAAATGGCAGTCTCAGCCGAGACCCCTGCCAGGCCATGCCCCCAACGTGTTCCCAGCTGACGGGCAGCTTTAGGGACACCTATCACTCTCTACCATTGACTGGAGCATAGACGAGCTCCCTTCCCGACACGGGGCTTCATTCCCATTCAGCCTGAGCGGGTCACACACATAGCTTTGTTTGCTTTAATATAAGGGTGTCCTTCTTCCAGTGACCAGCAATATAAGGGGGTATTTTTTCCAATGACCACCAAAATGAGGACATATTTTTTCCATTGATCACCAGTGAAGGGGACCTTCTTCCAATGATCGATATTATAAGGCCAATTTTCCACTGATGACCAGTGAAGGGGGACTTCTTCTAATGACCACCAAAATAAAGACAATTTTGTTTTTCTCCCACTGATCACCAGTGAATGGAGGCCTTATATTAATGGCCATAAATGTAAGGGGGCTTCTCCCAATGGCCACCAATATAAGGGGTCCTTCTTCTAATGACCACCAATCTTAGTTGGGCAACTCCAAGTTACCACCAATATTAGGGGGCCCTTCTTCCAATGACCACCAAAATAAGGACAATTTTCCACCAGTGAAGGGAAGCTTTTTTTTCTAATGGGCATCAATGTAAGGGGCTCTTCTTCCAATGACCACCAATATAAGAGGGGGCCTCTTTCCAATGACCACCAATATAAGAGGGGCCCTCTTCCAATGACCACCAATATAAGAGGGGCCTTCTTCCAATGACCACCAATATAAGAGGGGCCCTCTTCCAATGACCACCAATATAAGGTGGTCCTTCTTCCAATGACTACCAATATAAGGGGGTCCTCCTTCCAATGACCACCAATATAAGGGAGTCCTTATGATGACCACCAATATAAAGGGGTCTTTTTTCCCAATGACCACTAGTATAAGAATGCCTGCTTCCAATGACCACCAATATAAGGGGGTCCTTCTCCCAATGACTACCAATATAAGGGAGTCCTTACAATGACCACCAATATAAGGGGGTCCTTTTCCCAATGACCACCAATATAAGGGGGTCCTTTTCCCAATGACCACCAATATAAGGGGGTCCTTTTCCCAATGACCACCGATATAAGGGGGTCCTTTTCCCAATGACCACCAGTATAAGGGGGTCCTTTTCCCAATGACCACCAATATAAGGGGGTCCTTTTCCCAATGACCACCAATATAACAGAGTCCTTTATGATGACCACCAATATAAGGGGGTCCTTTTTCCAATGACCACCAAAATAAGGACAATTTCTTTCCACTCACCAATGAAGGGAGACCTTCTAATGGCCATCAATTAAGGGGCCCTTCTTCCAATGACCACTAGAATAAGAATGACCGCTTCCAATGACCACCAATATAAGGGGATCCTTCTCCCAATGACTACCAATATAAGGGAGTCCTTATGATGACCACCAATATAAAGGGGTTCTTTTCCCAATGACCACCAATATAAGGGGATCCTTCTTCCAGTGACGACCAATATAAGTGGGCCCTTCTTTCAATGACCACCAATATAAGTGGGCCCTTCTTCCAATGACCACCAATATAAGTGGGCCCTTCTTCCAATGACCACCAATATAAGTGGGCCCTTCTTCCAATGACCACCAATATAAGTGGGCCCTTCTTCCAATGACCACCAATATAAGAAGGTTTTTCTTTCAATGACCACCAAACCAAGGGGGCATTTTTATTTTCTGGCCATTATTATCATTTGTTTCATTGTATTAATACTACATAAAATGATTTTGTCATGACCGTCACTCCTAAGTCTCACACTGTAAGTACTCCTCATTCCTTATATTTATACTTGGGTCTCGGCTTGCCGTTCATGCCCATGAACCCCCGGAGCTGTAGATCCCGTAATTATTATCAGGGGGGGTTCCCTTAGACCTGAAAGTTATTTCAAGGGTCTCCTCCGTGTTTAAAACAGCTGGGAAAGGCCGGAGTAGAGCATAGTAGAGGAGTTCTTCACATTGCAGAGCTCTTCTGGAATGTTCCTGTGAATCCGCCCGTGTTTCTCACCAGTTACAGTGACATGTCCAACATCTGGCTTCACTCAGTGCATCGTTAATTTCCCTTTAATTGTCCGGGCCTACTGACTGCGGGGAACATGTGTGCCTGTAATGCGCTCGTTACCGGGAGCGCTCTCTGCGCGTCGACACGTTTTACAATAAACAGACTTTATTAATTAGTGAAGAGCGAGCAAAAAACACATGTTCATTAGGGTGTGCAGGGTGTCCGGCCTTGCTCGCCAATTAGACGGTTCTTACCACGAAGATATTGCAATGTTCGCACAAGTCCGAAGATAGAGCGCCGTAAGCAGGCTCCGATCTCATATCGTCCTTGGAATTAAGTCTTAATCAATACTCATGGAGCATCATCGTATTCCTGTTTGTCTCTGGAGCCGGATTGGGTTTGATCTTTGCAATCCATCTACATTTAGGATGAGAATTGGTTTGGTCCTTGGCAAGGGTCTTCTATACACAAAATCCTTGAAGATTTCCTCCCCCCTTCATGCTTGACCAAAGCGAGATTCCCCATAGGACAATAGCCACAGCTGGAAACCAGAGGAGGGGGGGGGGTGACGAGAGGGAGCGTTACAAAATATTTTGTACCGAAAAAGTGGAAACGATCAATGTCTACCAGCAAATAGCAGGAGATAAATCTAGTTTTCATAAAAAGGCCGACGTCTTAGTAAAATATTGCATGCCTGAAATTTTTAGGATTTTTCATTTAAAGAAAAATAATTTTTTTTTTCTTTAAATGCAAAATTCTTTTTTTTTTTTTACATGCGAAACCTTGTGATAAAAAAATATGTACATTTTTGGATTTTGCATAGGAAATTTTGCCAAAAAAAGTCAAAGTTTTTTAGATTTTGCAAAATAAACTTTGCAATAAAGAATGTGTCGATTTTTTGGGGGATTTTGCATGAGAAATTTTCTAATAAAAATGTGTACGTTTTTGGATTTTGCATATGAAATTTTGCAAAAAAAAATAAAAGTTTTTTTGTGGATTTTGCAAAAGAAACTTTGCAATAAGAAATGTGTAAATTTTTTTGGATTTTGCATGAGAAATTTTCTAATAAAAATGTGTCAATTTTTGGATTTTGCAAAAGAAACTTTGCAATAAAAAATGTTTAAACTTTTTTGCGGCGTACACACGGTCGGAATTTCTGATGGAAACAGTCCGATGGGAGCCTTTCATCGGATTTTCCGACCGTGTGTATGGTCAACGGTCTTTTTCTGTCGGAATTTCCGACGGACTTTGAATTGAGAACCTGTTCTCAATTTTTCCGACGGAAAACCTTTCTATCGGATTTTCCGATCGTGTGTATGCAATTCCGACACGCAAAATTCCGACGCATGCTCGGAACAATTCAACGCATGCTCGGAAGCATTAAACTTCCCTTTTATAGTGCTGTCGAACGTGTTTTATGCCGCTGTGTTATTGACCGTCGGAATTTGGTGTGATCGTGTGTAGGCAACACAGCTTGAGCGGAATTCCGTCAGAAAAACCGACACAGTTTTTTCCGACGAGAATTCCGATCGTGTGTACGAGGCATTTGGATTTTGCATGAGAAATTTTCTAATAAAAAATGTGTACATTTTTGGATTTTGCAAAAGAAACTTTGCAATAAAGAATGTCTGGATTTTTTTTGTGATCTTGCATGAGAAATTTTCTAATAGAAATGTGTACATTTTTGGATTTTGCATAAGAAACTTTGCAAGAAAAAATGTGTACATTTTTGGGATTTTGCATAAGAAATTATGCAATTTCCGAAAATGTACACCTTTTTATTCGAAAAAATGTCATATGCAAAAACAAAAAAATGAACACATTTTTAATTGCAAAATTAATCTGCAAAATCTAAGAATGTGCACTTTTTTATTGCAAAGTTTCTGATGAAAAATCCAAAAGTGTACACTTTTTTGGTAGAATATTTCTTATGCAAAATCCAAAAATGTACACATTTTTATTCGAAAATTTCATATGTAAGATCAAAAAATTTACACTTTTGTATTGCAAAGTTTCTAATGCAAAATCCAAGAGTGTACACTTTTGTTAGAAAATAATTCTTATGCCAAATTCTTATGCCAAATCCAAAATCTACATATTTTTATTTTAAAATTTCATATGCAAAATCAAAAAAATTATTACGGTACATTTTTAATTGCAAAATTTCTAATGCAAAAATCAAAAAAATTGTACACTTTTGTATTGCAAAGTTTCTGATGCAAAATCCAAACATGTACACTTTTTTGGTAGAATATTTCTTATGCAAAATTCAAAAATATACACATTTTTATTCGAAAATTTCTAATGCACTTGGATTTTCCATTAGAAACTTTGCAATAACAAAAAAGTGTACACTTCTGGCAGAAAATCCAAAAATCAACATATTTTTATTCGAAAATTTCGTATGCAAAATCAAAAAATGAACACGTTTTTATTGCACACTTTCTAATGCAAAACTATACACTTTTTTATTGCAGTTTCTGATGCAAAATTCAAAAGTTTACACTTTTTGGGTGGAATATTTCTTATGCAAAATCCAAAAATGTACACATTTTATTTGAAAAATTTCATATGCAAAATCAAAAAAATGAACATGTTTTTATTGCAAAATTTCTAATGCAAAAATAAAAACGAAGTACGCTTTTTAAATTGCAAAGTTCCTGATGCAAAATCCAAAAGTGTGCACCTGTTTTATTTTCAAAATTTCTAATGCAAAAATCCAAAAATCTACACGTTTTTATTAGAAAAGAAATTGTATGCATTTTTGAATTTTTTCTACCAAAAAAAGTTATACTTTTGGATTTTGCAGAAGACACTTTGTAAATAAAAATGTGCACATTTTTTTGATTTTGCATAATTTTGCATGAAAAAAGAAAAAAAAATGTTATTTTTTGGGGGATTTTTCATAACATAAAGTGAAAAAAGTCAGTTCATGTTTTGCAGTGAACAAAAAAATTAAAATAAAAAGTGAGACACACACAGGCAGATCAGAGCATCGGGTTTCATCTTTTTTTAGGATTTTCTAATTATTTGTTTTATTGCTTTTATACTAAAACCCCCATCACTGTTACCATCACTCTCAATGTTGTTACTACACAGCTTTTTTTTTTTGTAACACTCTGAGCTCCAGTTTTTAGCTCCGCTCCTATGGCATTGGTTTGATCTCCCTGTAAGCCGTTTGGGATCTCCTGCCACATCCATTCCGGCAGTAATGCTCAATACAATAAACATGTTCCTTGGTACATGTATCCATCTGTATCCATCTGTGGAGGCAAAATCATTGACGGAAATAATAATTTTTACTGTTGTGGTTTTTGCTGCTATAGGAAATCTTTTTTTTTTTTGTAAAAAAGGAAAGTTTGATTCATGCTTAATTTTTTTTTTTTTCATTTCCCTTTTGATTTTTTTTCTTCGACAAGAGAAATGATAAATACATTGCACATGTGTCTGAGCAAACGTTTTGACAGATCGTTCCAAAAAAAAAAAAAAATCATTGTCAGGAAGCGGAGAGTTTGGTTCTTGTAGCTGAACAGAGAAATAAATAAGGAGAGAACTGTGAGCGGGATCTTTCTTTTTTTATTGTTTACTGAGATATTTATGTGACAGTCAGGAGATGTAAAGACTCTGACATCCTCAGAGTGTGGTCAGCCAGTGGAGTCCATAAAGTACGGTCAGCCGGAGGAGTCCTCGGAGTGTGGTCAGCCGGAGGAGTCCTTGGAGTACGATCAGCCAGAGGAGTCCTCAGAGTATGGTCAGATAGAGGAGTCCTCGGAATATGGTCAGCCAGAGGAGTCCTCGGAATATGGTCAGTCAGAGGAGTCCTCAGAATATGGTCAGCCAGATGAGTCCTCGGAGTATGGTCAGCCAGAAGAGTCCTCGGAATATGGTCAGCCAGAAGAGTCCTCGGAATATGGTCAGCCAAAAGTGTCCTCGGAATATGGTCAGCCAGAAGAGTCCTCGGAATATGGTCAGTCAGAGGAGTCCTCGGAATATGGTCAGCCAGAGGAGTCCTCAGAGTATGGTCAGATAGAGGAGTCCTCGGAATATGGTCAGTCAGAGGAGTCCTCGGAATATGGTCAGCCAGAGGAGTCCTCGGAATATAGTCAGCCAGAGGAGTCCTCGGAGTATGGTCAGCCAGAAGAGTCCTCGGAGTATGGTCAGCCAGAGGAGTCCTCAGAGTATGGTCAGCCAGAGGAGTCCTCGGCATATGGTCAGCCAGAGGAGTCCTCAGTATATGGTCAGCCAGAGGAGTCCTCAGAGTATGGTCAGCCAGAGGAGTCCTCGGAATATGGTCAGCCAGAGGAGTCCTCGGAATATGGTCAGCCAGAGGAGTCCTCGGAATATGGTCAGCCAGAGGAGTCCTCAGAGTGTGGTCAGCCAGAGGAGTCCTCAGAGTGTGGTCAGCCAGAGGAGTCCTCAGAGTGTGGTCAGCCAGAGGAGTCCTCAGAGTGTGGTCAGCCAGAGTTGTCCACAGAGTATGTTCAGCCAGAGTTGTCCACAGAGTATGGTCAGCCAGAGTTGTCCACAAAGTATGGTCAGCCAGAGGAGTCCATAGAGTATGGTCAGCCAGAGGAGTCCTCGGGGGGCCCTTCATCGATTGTTAGGAAGAATTCCCTTCACAAAATGGAAAGTATTTACATGTCAGAAATCCAAGAAACAAACACAAAAGAAGATGGTAGAGCACACAGGGTCTTGTAATAGAAATACGATGATGTGTCTTATTCTTTGGTGTGATAGATAAATAGATAGATGGATAGAAAGATAGATAATAGATCGGTAAATAGTAGGATGTATGGAAAGATAGATAGATAGACACATAAATGTATAGATGGATAGAAAGATAATAGATTGGTAGGAGGATAGATGGATAGGTAAAAAGAAAGATAATAAATGGGTAAGTGGATAGATGATAGAAAGACAAATGTATAGATGGAAAGATTGACGATGCGTGGATGGATGGATGGAAAAATAGATAATGGATGGGTGGAGAGGAAGATAACAGATTGTTAGGAGGATGTATGGATGGAAAGATAATAGATTGATAGGAGGATGGATGGAAAGATAGAGAATGGGTGGGTGGATAGAAAGATAATAGATGGGTAGATGAAAGGATGGATGGAAAGATAATAGATTGGTAGGTTAATGGATGGATGAATAGATGGACGCAAGGAAAGACAGTAGATGGGTAGCTTGATGAGTGGATGGATAGCTAATGGATAGATGGTTGGACAGAAAGATAGTAGATGGATAGGTGGGTGGATAGATAAATAAAAGTAAAGATAATAGATTGGTAGGAAGATGGATGGATGGAAACATAATAGATGGATAGGTGGGTGGATGGTTAAATAAAAGTAAAGATAATAGGTTGGTAGCAGGATGGATGGATGAAAGGAAAGATAATAGATGAGTAGGTGGGAGGATAGAATGAAAGATAATAGATGGGTAAGTGGAAGGATAGAAAGATAATAGATGGGTAGGTGGACGGATATATGAATAGAAGGAAAGACAGTATATGGGTAGCTTAATGGGTGGATGAATAGCTAGCTGGTTGGACAGAAAGATAATAAATGGGTAGGTGGGTGGATGGATGAATTTATATGGAAAGATAATAGATGGATAAGTGGATGGATGGATGGAAAGATGGGTACATAGAATTATAGATAATAGATGGATAGATAGAAAGACTGGTAATAGATTGTGTGACAGACCCAACCAGGACAAGGGCTTTTGGATGGGACTGCAGGGTGGCCTTTTGCCTACTGACTATGGGGCCTGGCTTTTGAGAGAGCAGATTGTTCTCTAATAATAGACAACCACGTGATGAGAGCAAGACTTTGATTAATTCTCTGAATAAGGACAATAAAGCTTTCCTTCTGGAGTGAATGGAAAGGTGTATTATTGATTTTGTACAGGTTAATGGTTGAGGGAATATGGCGGCCCTCCTGTAGACTGGGACTGGAGAAGCTCCTTCACGTGGGACTGAAATATTTATCAGCAATCTCTCTCAAGAAATCTATGAAGATAAATTAATTCCACCTTTTCCGACTGCTGTAACATTGTATAAGGTTCCTACATGACGGGATTAGCCTTGTGTCAACTCTACCTCGTTATCTAAGCATTGTGTGATGTTTTGGGTAATATTTGGTTTTATTGTTCATGTGGTGACTGACCTACTTTTGAAGTGTATAAAAACCTGTATTTCTGTACAATAAAGAGTTCCAGTTTGCACCTAAGCTAGCGTTGTCTAGTACTTGGGTGCAATTCCCAACTATAATATCTGGTTCCTGGTTCCAGACTGGAAGAAGCTATATCTTGACCGAGGCGTCCAAGCTGGGTGTTGGAAGGTTCCGTCACAGATGGGTAGATAAAAAGACAGACAGATATATTAAAGATGGGTAAATAAAAATATAGATGATAGACCTCACCAGATATGTCTGTAGAGAGGATGTGCTACATTGTATCCTCTGTTGGTGCTGTATGAACCAATCTTGCTTACTTACAGGGATACAGACTATCCAGAGTTATATCAACAGCCTATACAATAAATAAGACAAGAATATTCATATATTAGTTGTACTTCTGAACAGTGTTGAGTTGTCTGTGTGTCCCCGGCTCTCTTTGGTCCGTGTGTCCCCGGCTCTCTTTGGTCTGTGTGTCCGCATCTCTCTGCGGTCCGTGTGTGTCCCTGGCTCTCTGCGGTCTGTGTGTTCCCTGGCTTTTTGCAGTCCGTATGTCCCCCCGGCTCTCTGCGGTCCGTGTGTCCCCCGGCTCTCTGCGGTCCGTATGTCCCCCCGGCTCTCTGCGATCCGTGTGTCCCCCGGCTCTCTGCGGTCCGTGTGTCCCCCGGCTCTCTTCGGTCCGTGTGTCCCCCGGCTCTTTGGTCCGTGTGTCCCTGGCTCTCTTTGGTATGTGTCTCCCCAGCTCTCTGCGGTCCCTGTGTGTCCCCCTCTCTCTGGTCCGCATGTCCTCATCCCTCTGCGGTCCATGTGTGTCTTTGGCTCTCTGGGGTCCGTGTGTCCCCCTGGCTCTCTGTGGTCTGTATGTCCCCCCAGCTATGTGTGATCTGTGTGTCCCCCAGCTTTCTGCGGTCTGCGTGTCCCCCCGGCTCTCTGCGGTCCTTGTGTCCCCCTGGCTCTCTGTGGTCCTTGTGTCCCCCTGGCTCTCTGCAGTCCGTATGTCCCCTGGCTCTCTGGAGTTCTTGTGCCCCCCCTGGCTCTGTGCATTCTGTGTGTCCCCCCGCTCTGTGCGGTCTGTGTGTCCCCCGGCCCTCTTGGGTCCGTGTGTCCCCCCTTCTTTCTGCGGTCCTTGTGTCCCCCTGGCTCTGTGCGGTTTGTGTGTTCCCCGCCTCTCTGGGGTCTGTGTGTCCCCCTGGCTCTCTGCGGTCTGTATGTCCCCGACTCTCTGCGGTCTGTGTGTCCCCGACTCTCTGCGGTCTGTGTGTCCCCCGGCTCTCTGCGGTCTGTGTGTCCCCCCGGCTCTCTGCGGTCTGCGTGTCCCCCGGCTCTCTGCGGTCTGTGTGTCCCCTGACTCTCTGCGGTCTGTGTGTCCCTGACTCTCTGCGGTCTGTGTGTCCCTGACTCTCTGCGGTCTGGGTGTCCCCCGGCTCTCTGCGGTCTGCGTGTCCCCCGGCTCTCTGCGGTCTGCGTGTCCCCCGGCTCTCTGCGGTCTGTGTGTCCCCTGACTCTCTGCGGTCTGTGTGTCCCTGACTCTCTGCGGTCTGTGTGTCCCCTGACTCTCTGCGGTCTGCGTGTCCCCCCGGCTCTCTGCGGTCTGCGTGTCCCCCCGGCTCTCTGCGGTCTGTGTGTCCCCTGACTCTCTGCGGTCTGCGTGTCCCCCGGCTCTCTGCGGTCTGTGTGTCCCCTGACTCTCTGCGGTCTGTGTGTCCCTGACTCTCTGCGGTCTGTGTGTCCCCTGACTCTCTGCGGTCTGCGTGTCCCCCCGGCTCTCTGCGGTCTGCGTGTCCCCCGGCTCTCTGCGGTCCGTGAGTCCCCTGACTCTCTGCGGTCCACATGTCCCCCGGCTCTCTGCTGTCTGTGCGTCTCCATCTCTCGCCCATACATCTCTCGCTTTGGGCAGCTGTCCATGCAAAAAGAAATTACAAATAACATTGTGGCTTGGCAGCCTCGCACGTTGATTGTTAATGTAACACAGGAGGGGAATAGTTGTAATAGATCAGTGGCTAATCCCCTCCTATGACAGGTAGAATGATGTACAGATGTTTAATGAAGTGAGGGGGGTGATGGGTCGTTGCTGATAGCAGTTTGAAAGGATTGGAGCATTGAGGAGTACAAGGGTTACCAATAAACTCTCTGCACACTACTACACATACATATCTGGGTAACCGGCAAAGGGAGATGCTTGGTTCCTGCATTGCTGGTAATGGAATCAACCGGAGGAGCTTACGCTATAACGCCCCCCCCAGGCAGATCAATAACTCGTCAATATATTTTTAGAATTGTGGGAAATCCACACAAACATTGGTGGGTCATACAAACTCCATGCAGGTCCTTACTGAGGGTATTCTGCCCCCCCCCCCCTGATGACCCAGTAAAGGGGAAACTCCACTGGTTCAGTGGGGCACATTTTTTAAAGACACAGAGACATAGAATGACTCTCTACTTCTTTTGAAAATGAATATAACGTCCTTCCACCCGCTCGGCTTTTTGCAGAGATGTCCCAAGCCGGGTCTTCTTCCTATTTAAAGAAGCATTATGAAGAGCTAATAGTGAGGGATCAATGCTCTCCTGAGTCTGTACTTACTGGCAATGATTCTCATGGGGTGGGGCAGTCTAGTAGTTGGCCCAAGGCATCATGGGAGATTCCCACGCTGTTATCGTTAATCAGTTCATTCAATAGGAAGCTTCAATGTAACTTTATATTCAATGTACCACAACTTTTCTTGTTGAATGAAGGAGGTTTTCCTAAATCCAGTCCCTACTCTTCCATGAAAGATTCAGTTCCCTTATAAGTTCCCTGCAGCTGACTACGTTTCTTTTTTAAAACATCTCTTATTGCAGATTTTTCTTTTTTCAAGTAACAATACAAGTTATGCTAGAGATTGTAGAAATGGTGGGCCAAAAGTAATCCACGAAAAGAGATTGGAGAAATGGTGGGCCAAAAGTAATCCTCAAAAGTATAGAGATTGGAGAAATGGTGGGCCAAAAGTAATCCATGAAAAGAGATTGGAGAAATGGTGGGCCAAAAGTAATCCACGAAAAGAGATTGGAGAAATGGTGGGCCAAAAGTAATCCACGAAAGTATAGAGATTGGAGAAATGGTGGGCCAAAAGTAATCCACAAAAGTATAGAGAGTGGAGAAATGGTGCGCCAAAAGTAATCCATGAACGTATAGAGATTGTAGAAATGGTGGGCCAAAAGTAATCCACGAACGTATAGAGTCAGTCACGGTTAATTGTGCCTTTGCATACCATTCTATATATAAATCAGTTACATTTTACCTCTTCCCAAAAAAAATAAAAAATAAATAAAAATTTTTTCATAGAGAAGTAGTCGCTTAAGGTCTCACTTTACATCCTGGATGTTATAGAGATTGTAGAAATGGTGGGCCAAAAGTAATTCACGAAAGTATAGAGATTGTAGAAATGGTGGGCCAAAAGTAATCCACAAAAGTATAGAGATTGGAGAAATGGTGCGCCAAAAGTAATTCACGAAAGTATAGAGATTGTAGAAATGGTGGGCCAAAAGTAATCCACTAAAGTATAGAGATTGGAGAAATGGTGCGCCAAAAGTAATCCACGAAAGTATAGAGATTGGAGAAATGGTGCGCCAAAAGTAATCCACGAAAGTATAGAGATTGGAGAAATGGTGCGCCAAAAGTAATCCATGAACGTATAGAGATTGTAGAAATGGTGGGCCAAAAGTAAACCACAAAAGTATAGAGATTGGAGAAATGGTGCGCCAAAAGTAATCCATGAAAAGAGATTGGAGAAATGGTGGGCCCAAAAAAATAAACAAAAGTATAGAGATTGGAGAAATGGTGGTCCAAAAGTAATCCACGGAAGTATAGAGATTGGAGAAATGGTGGGCCAAAAGTAATCCACGAAAGTATAGAGATTGGAGAAATAGTGGGCCAAAAGTAATCCACAAAAGTATAGAGATTGTAGAAATGGTGGGCCAAAAAAAAATCCACGAAAGTATAGAGAGTGGAGAAATGGTGGGCCAAAAGTAATCCATGAAAAGAGATTGGAGAAATGGTGCGCCAAAAGTAATCCACAAAAGTATAGAGATTGGAGAAATGGTGGGCCAAAAGTAATCCACGAAAGTAGAGAGATTGGAGAAATGGTGGGCCAAAAGTAATCCACGAAAAAATAGAGAGTGGAGAAATGGTGGGCCAAAAGTAATCCACGAAAGTATAGAGATTGGAGAAATGGTGGGCCAAAAGTAATCCTCGAAAGTATAGAGATTGGAGAAATGGTGGGCCAGAAGTAATCCACGAAAGTATGGAGATTGGAGAAATGGTGGGCCAAAAGTAATCCTCGAAAGTATAGAGATTGGAGAAATAGTGGGCCAAAAGTAATCCACAAAAGTATAGAGATTGGAGAAATGGTGGGCCAAAAAAAAATCCACGAAAGTATAGAGAGTGGAGAAATGGTGGGCCAAAAGTAATCCATGAAAAGAGATTGGAGAAATGGTGCGCCAAAAGTAATCCACAAAAGTATAGAGATTGGAGAAATGGTGGGCCAAAAGTAATCCACGAAAGTAGAGAGATTGGAGAAATGGTGGGCCAAAAGTAATCCACGAAAAAATAGAGAGTGGAGAAATGGTGGGCCAAAAGTAATCCACGAAAGTATAGAGATTAGAGAAATGGTGGGCCAAAAGTAATCCACAAAAGTATAGGGATTGGAGAAAAGGTGGGCCAAAAGTAATCCATGAAAGTATAGAGATTGTAGAAATGGTGGGCCAAAAGTAATCCACGAACGTATAGAGTCAGTCACGGTTAATTGTGCCTTTGCATACAATTCTATATAAAAATCAGTTACATTTTACCTCTTCCCAAAAAAAAAAAAATAATTAAAAGTTTTTTCATAGAGAAGTAGTCGCTTAAGGTCTCACTTTACATCCTGGATGTTATAGAGTTTGTAGAAATGGTGGGCCAAAAGTAATCCACGAACGTATAGAGTCAGTCACGGGTTATTGTGCCTTTGCATACCATTCTATATATAAATCAGTTACATTTTACCTCTTCCCAAAAAAAATTTCAAAAAATTTAAGTTTTTTCATAGAGAAGTAGTCGCTTAAGGTCTCACTTTACATCCTGGATGTTATAGATATTGGAGAAATGGTGGCCCAAAAGTAATCCACGAAAGTATAGAGATTGTAGAAATGGTGGGCCAAAAGTAATCTATAGAGATTGTAGAAATGGTGGGCCAAAAGTAATCCACGAAAGTATGGAGATTGGAGAAATGGTGGGCCAAAAGTAATCCACGGAAGTATAGAGATTGGAGAAATGGTGGGCCAAAAATAATCCACGAAAGTATAGAGATTGGAGAAATGGTGGGCCAAAAATAATCCACGAAAGATTAGAGATTGGAGAAATGGTGGGCCAAAAATAATCCACGAAAGTATAGAGATTGTAGAAATGGTGGGCCAAAAGTAATCCACAAACGTATAGAGTCAGTCACGGTTGATTGTGCCTTTGCATACCATTCTATATATAAATCAGTTACATTTTACCTCTTCCCCCAAAAAATAAAAAATAAATAAAAGTTTTTTCATAGAGAAGTAGTCGCTTAAGGTCTCACTTTACATCGTGGATGTTATAGAGATTGTAGAAATGGTGGGCCAAAAGTAATCCACAAAAGTATAGAGATTGGAGAAATGGTGTGCCAAAAGTAATCCACAAAAGTATAGAGATTGGAGAAATGGTGGGCCAAAAATAATCCACGAAAGTATAGAGATTGTAGAAATGGTGGGCCAAAAGTAATCCACAAAAGTATAGAGATTGGTGAAATGGTGGGCCAAAAGTAATCCACAAAAGTATAGAGATTGGAGAAATGGTAGGCCAAAAGTAATCCACGAAAGTATAGAGATTGGAGAAATGGTGGGCCAAAAGTAATCCACGAAAAGAGATTGGAGAAATGGTGGGCCAAAAGTAATCCACAAAAGTATAGAGATTGGAGAAATGGTGGGCCAAAAGTAATCCACGAAAGTATGGAGATTGGAGAAATGGTGGGTCAAAAGTAATCTACGAAAGTATAGAGATTGGAGAAATGGTGGGCCAAAAGTAATCCACGAAAGTATAGAGATTGGAGAAATGGTGGGCCAAAAGTAATCCACGAAAGTATAGAGATTGGAGAAACGGTGGGCCAAAAGTAATCCACGAAAGTATAGAGATTGGGGAAATGGTGGGCCAAAAGTAATCCACGAAAATATAGAGATTGGAGAAACGGTGGGCCAAAAGTAATCCACGAAAGTATAGAGATTGGAGAAACAGTGGGCCAAAAGTAATCCACGAAAGTATAGAGATTGGAGAAATGGTGGGCCAAAAATAATCCACGAAAGTATAGAGATTGGAGAAATGGTGGGCCAATTTCAGTAAAGTAAAGAGGTTGGAGACACACTGAGCCAAAAGTAATCCAGGAAAGTATAAAGGTTGGAGACCTGGAGAGCCAAAAGTGATTTTAAGTGGTGTTGCACTCAAAAAAAAAAAAAAAATGATTAAAATTCAAAAAAATAAAACAATTGGATTTTTTTTTAACATTTTTAACTAAATGCCTGTTGCTAGGGGGTCCCTCGTAGTCGGCCTCCTTCAGTGCCCGGGCTGGTGACATCACTTCCCCTTGACGCAGGAAGGGCTCCCTCCCTCCTGTCAGTCATCTGGGACACGTGACAGGTCCCAGATGACTGTGCAAAGATCGCACTTGGTTCAGCCACCGTGAAGGGGGGGGGGGGTCAGGGGGCCCTGGTAACGCCTCTGCCTCCAATGAAACCAGACCGGAATTGCAATATAAGGTTCTTCACAGCTTTCTTTGTACGATCAATGACTTCTCTGGAGCGCTGTCAACAAAATGCCCAAAATGTAACCAAACACAACCTACTTTGACCCACTGTATCTGGTCTTGCCGAAACGTATCCAACTTCTGGACACTACGTAAGGTCTTTCCTCGCTAAGACTTTACCTATCGACCCCCCCTGCTCCTGTTTTCCATCCAGGATATTCAATTAACTAATTCTCAAAGAACACCGGCCAGAGGTTCGGAATGGCTCCATATCTGCCTCTTGATGGCCAGATGATGAATGATGTGGGACTGGATCTCCATCTGTTTTCCAACCATCCAGGATGTAAAGTGAGACCTCCAGCGACTACGGTGAAAAACTGGACACTGAAACGCAAAACACTCTACACACCGAACACTTCTTCAGGAGTTGGAAACTACTAAAAGAAAACTTTTTTTTTTGGGAAGAGGTAAAATTGAACTGAAAACCCAGAGGTCCAATCACAACAGGAGTTTGCTAGGAGGTGGGTAGGAGGGGCCCGATCACCTCCGTTTTTCATCGGCTGCAGGGGGGGAAAATAGAGGGGATTGTTTCCTCTATATGCCGCCCCTCCTATCCAGATGTACAGGGGGCCATACCCCTGGAGCATAGGGCCGAGTGGCAATTGCGACCCCTGTACATATGCCCTGATTGGAGGGTACGTTTCCAAATGTTGATAAATATTTAACTGTAAGTAATGACTACATGGAGTCCAGAAGACACAAATTGTGGTAGTTTACCCCACTCGGCTCCATGACACAAATTGTGGTAGTTTACCCCACTCGGCTCCATGACACAAATTGTGGTAGTTTACCCCACTCGGCTCCATGACACAAATTGTGGTAGTTTACCCCACTCGGCTCCATGACATTGGATGACGGAAGCGACGTAAAAATGTCACTTCCGCCCCATGGTCTTAAATGGGAATTTTTTTTTAAAGACATTGTATTTTATTTTTTTACAAGACTTTTTTTATTTTATTTTTTAACTAGTAGCCGACCGCCCACTGTCAATTGACGGCGGAGCAGTGCAGCTCTTGTGGCGGGACGCCGTCGTCTACATTTTGGCCACTAGGGGGCGCGCACGCGCCGCGTCGCTGGGGACCGGGTGCGCGTGCCTGGCGGCCGCGATGTCCGCCGGGCACCCGCGATTGCCCAGTAACTGAGCAGGACGTCGACCTGTGTATGTAAACACACAGATCCACGTCCTGTCACTGGAGAGGAGACCGATGGTGTGTCCCTTGTACATAGGGACACCGATCGGTCCCCTCCCCCAGTCAGTCCCCTCCCCCCACAGTTAGAATCACTAACATAGGGAACATATTAACCCCTGCAGCGCCCCCTAGTGTTAACCCCTTCCCTGCCAGTCACATTTATACAGTAATCAGTGCATTTTTTATAGCACGGATCGCTGTATAAATGTGAATGGTCCCAAAAATGTGTCAAAAGTGTCCGACATGTCCGCCGCAATGTCGCAGTCGCGATAAAAATCTCAGATCGCCGCCATTACTAGTAAAAAAAAAATAATAATAAAAATGCTATAAATCTATCCCCTATTTTGTAGACGCTATAACTTTTGCGCAAACCAATCAATATACGCTTATTGCGATTTTTTTTTACCAAAAATATGTAGAAGAATACGTATCGGCCTAAACTGAGGAAAAAATTTGTTTAAAAAAAAAAAATTGGATATTTTATTATAATAAAAAGTAAAAAATATTATGTTTTTTTCAAACTTGTCCCTCTTCTTTTTTTATAGCGCAAGAAATAAAAACCGCAGAGGTGATCAAATGCCACCAAAATAAAGCTCTATTTGTGGGGAAAAAATGATAAAAATTTTATTTGGGTACAGCGCTGCATGACCGCGCAATTGTCATTCAAAATACGACAGCGCTGAAAGCTGAAAAATGGCGTTCGTGCCTGGTAGGCAAGTGGTTAAAGACTTTTTTTATTTTTTTTAATACATTTTTTTTTAAATACATTTTTTTACTTTTTTTAAATACATTTTTTTTTTTTAGTGTAAATATGAGATCTGATGTCTTTTTGACCCCCAGATCTCATATTTAAGAGGTCCTGTCATGCTTTTTTTCTATTACAAGGGATGTTTACATTCCTTCTAATAGAAATAAAAGTGACCCAAACATTTTTTTTTCTTTTTCAAAAAAGGCAGTGTAAAAGTAAAATAAATAACAATAATTTTGTTTTGTTTTTAAAGCGCCCCGCCGAGCTCGCGCGCGCGCAGAAGCGAATGCATACGTGAGTCGCGCCCGCATATGAAAACGGCGTTCAAACCACACATGTGAGGTATCGCCGCGATCCTTAGAGTGAGAGCAATAATTCTAGCCCTAGACCTCCTCTGTAACTCAAAAAAATGCAACCTGTAGAATTTTTTTTAAAATGGAGATTTTTTAAGGGTCAAAGTTTGTCGCCATTCCACGAGCCTGGCGCAATTTTGAAGCGTGACATGTTGGGTATCAATTTACTTGGCGTAACCATCATCTTTCACAATATAAGACAACAGTAAAGTTAGCCCAATTTTTTTTTTATATTTTAAATCTAAAAGAGTGTATTTTTTTGTAAAAAAAATTGTGCTTGTAAGACCGCTGCGCAAATACGGTGTGAGGGAAAGTATTGCAACAACTGCTATTTTTTTCTCTAGGGTGTCTAAAAAAAATAAATAAAAAAATAAAATAAAAAAATGTATGTATATATATATATATATATATATATATATATATATATATATATATTATATATATATATAATATAATGTTTGGGGGTTCTAAGTAATATTTTAAAAAAAATTTATATTTTAATTTTTTTCAACAAGTTTGAAAAATAGGCCTGGACCTTAAGTGGTTAAAGTAATTTTCCAGCAAACAAATGCTGATTTTTCTATGGAGGAGGGGAATGTCAGGATCGGCTCGGACTGGAAATAGTTAAAGCTGAAATTCAGGCAAATATGGAACAGCTAAAAGCCTTATAAAGGACGGACGGTTCTTTCCCACAGATGTTTTATTTGCTTGTTGTAATCTCAGCCAAGCGTGTCGGAGTTTTAGTAAATAACCTTCACTTTAAATGCTGGATTGTATTATTAGTGTAAAGTGGTGGAACGTTGCGACTCAAGAGACTTGTAAGCGAGGCAGAGCCAGGGTAAGAAAAAGAGAAAACCTGCTAATAATATTGGCACCAAATACCCCAAAATATTTACCCAAATTGATGTGATTTACCCAAATAAATCAACCTATCCTTTAACTTATCCCGATCACAGTATAGCCATAAGATAAATCAATAATCAATAATCAAGTCAAGATCTGCTGTATGATAGTGAATGGCAGTCTCAGCCTGGACCCCCGCCAGGCCACGCCCCCCCCAGCACGTTTCACTCCGCCCACCGGAGCTTACTCATGTGGGGGTCGAAATACGGCTACAGCATGGTCATCCAGTTCTTGGAGGGTGTCCATGGGCGTCCTCCCAGAACGTGGTGGCCCCCACGTGACCCCCCCCCCCGCCCCCACGTGTTTGCTTTGTCCTTTGGACACAGCTGATCACAGAGCGCGGTGAAGAACCAATCACAGTGGCTGTTTAACACATGATGAGTTGTGTCCAATCACATCTGATCACTTGCTGGTTTTCAGCATTTCTTTCCTCATGCGCTATCACAGAGTGAGGAGAGGAGAACCGGTAACTGGCAATTCTGACAGGGGACATTTACACTGGTATCAGGGCACTGATCACTAGTGTAGCCCCATCAGTGATGCCTTTCAATGCCAACCTGTGCTGCTTATTAGTGCAGCCTCATCAGTGCAGCCTCATCAGTGCAGCCTCATCATTGCACATCAGTGCAGCCTCATCAGTGCCCACGAATGCTGCCTATTAGTGCCGCATATCAGTGCAGCCTCATCAGTGAGCATCAATGCAGCCTTATTGGTGCCCATTAGTGCAGCCTCATCAGTGTTGCCCCATCGGTGCAGCCTCATCGCACCCATCGGTGCAACCTCATCAGTGCCCATCAGTGCAGCCTCATCAGTGCCCACCAATGCTGCCTATTAATACTGCATATTAGTGCAGCCTAATCAGTGAGCATCAATGCAGCCTCATTGGTGCCCATCAGTGCCACCTTATCTGTGCTGATCAGTGCCACCTCATTTGTGCCCCCTCATTGGTTCCCATCAATGCCACCTCATTGGTGCCCATCAGTGAAGCTTCATCTGTGCCCATCAGTGCAGCCTAATTGTGCCCATCAGTGCTGCCTCATCAGTGCCCATCAATGAAACCTCATTAGTGCAGCCTCATCAGTACAGCCTCATCAGTGCAGCCTCATCAGTGAGCATCAATGCAGCCTCGTCAGTGCCGCCTCAGCATGCCTATCAGTGGCACCTCATCAGTGCTGATTAGTGCAGCCTCATCAGTCACCTTCAGTGCTGCCTAGTTGGTGCCCATCAGTGCAGCTTCATCTGTGCCTCCTCATCCCACCCTCATTGGTGCCCATCAGTGCTTCCTCATCAGTGCCACCTCATCAGTGCAGGTTCATCAGTGCCCTGCGATGCAGCTTCATCAGGGCCCATCAGTGAAGAAGAAAAAATATTTATTTGCTAAATTTTATAAGAGAAACTAAGAAAAATTTTTTTTTTTTTAATTTCTGTATTTTTTTGTTTATTTGGCAAACAATAAAAACCCCAATGGTGATTAAATATCACCAAAAGAAAACTATATTTGTGTTAAAAAAAACTATATTTGTGTTAAAAAAATAAAAAAAAAATCACATGGATACAGTGTTGTATGACCACACAATTGTAATTTAAAGTGTGACAGCTGAAAATTGGGCTGGGCAGGAAGGGGGTGAAAGTGCCCGGTATTGAAGGAGTTAAAGCCAGGGGATACACTGAAAGCCCTAACCAATGCCCAAGATGAACGGGATATGCCAAGTCCGAAATGCGTTGGTTAAGACTACAACAATCAAAGAAGCACAGAGGCGTGCTGCTGCCAATTCCAAAAGCATGCCACAGGTTGGGCTCACTGCGCAAGCTCTGGAAAAATAACGAAAAGAAACGGTGGCATTATTCAGTGCTAATGAAATGGTATTGTGCAGTTCACCAGTGAAACGCGTTGAGGCGCAGGAGCTTTGGATTATTAAAGCTTTCTAGTATTGAATTTTATGGAGTGCTGCTAGTCAAATAATGCAGGGAATGGAGTAATGCGCTTATTTATTTTTTTTTGCTGTACCGCATTTAGTTTTTCTATGCAAACGAGATCATCTTTGTATCATTTATTATTTTGTTGCTTATTAAAAATGAATGTCATTTTATATTTCTCGTTCAAGAAGTATTCTGTGGCTGGCAACGCACAAAATGACGCAACATTTGTACGTCGGTGCGATGTGTGCAATAGATCCAAAGTATTCTGAATGGCCGTACCATGAATTATAATGGCGATGTATTATTAATGGAGGGCCTGTCTGCTCTGTAGGATTGAATTAAGATCTGTATTGATCCCTCTATTGGAATACAGTGTGGTTGGCCGATAACTTAGACTGAGAAGCTGGCAGCTGTTTAAATCTGACCTCCGGCCTCCCCTTCCGTCTTGCACAGTTGTACCGGCTCCTCTCCTGGACTAAAATGGCTTACCCTGATTCCACTGCACACTGTGAGCTTCTCGCAATTATTGATTGGTTTGCGCAAAAGTTATATTGTTTACAAAATAGGGGATAGTTTTATAGCATTTTTATTAATATTTTTTTTTTTTTTTAGTAATGGCGGCGATCAGCGATTTTTATTGTGACTGCGACATTATGGCGGACACATCGGACATTTTTGACACATTTTTGGGACCATTGTCATTTATACAGCAATCAGTGCTATTTAAATGCATTGATTCCTGTATAAATGACAGTGGTAGTGAAAGAGTTAACCACTAGGGGGAGGGGAGGGGTTATGGGCTGTGACGTGTGTGTTTTTTTTTACATTAGGGGGCGTGGCTGACGTCTGACGTCATTGATCGGCTTTCCCGATGATGACAGGGAACAGACGATCAGTGACAGGCAGAGTAGGAAGCGCGGGGAGAGGTTTGTTTACATAGACCTCTCCCCGTTCTTCAGCTCTGTGACCCGATCGCGGGACACCAGCGGCGATCGGGTCCGCTGGTCCTGCGGCCGGGGTCACGGAGCTCCCGACCGGCGGTGCACTCGCGACCCACGGCTGGGCTCTTAAAGGACCACGTACCTATACGTGGTTTTGCCTAGCCGTGCCATTCTGCCGATGTATATCGGCGTGAGGCGGTCGGGAAGCGGTTAATCCTGACCTCTGAGCATTATTAAATCCTGACCTCTAAACTTTGGGCATTACTATCAGAAACCATGAAATCAGGACGAGACAGAAGTACAGTTAAATCACACTTGTTTAACCACCTCAATACAGTGCATTTTCACCCCCTTCCTGCCCAAGCCATTTTTCAGCGCTGACGCACTTTGAATGACAATTGCGCGGTCATGCAACGCTGTACCCAGATGAAATTGTTATAATTTTGTCCCAAACAAACAGAGATTTCTTTTGCTGGTATTTGATCACCTCTGCGGTTTTAATTTTTTGCGCTATAAACAAAAGAAGGGGGACAAGTTTAAAAAAAAAAACAATATTTTTTACCTTTTGCTATACTAAATATCGCCCAAAAATATATAAAAAAAAAACATAATTTTTTTCCTCAGTTTAGGCCGATACGTATTCAAATGAAAATTGCAATAAGTGTATATTCATTGGTTTGCACAAAAGTTATAGTGCCTACAAAATAGAGGATAGATTTATAGCATTTTTATTATATATATATATATTTTTTTAAAACTAGTAATGGCGGCGATCAGCGATTTTTATCGTGACTGCGATATTGCGGCGGACACTTTTGGCACATTTTTGGGACCATTCACATTTATACAGCGATCCGTGCTATAAAAATGCATTGATTACTGTATAAATGTGACTGGCAGGGAAGGGGTTAACACTAGGGGGCGCTGAAGGGGTTAATATGTTCCCTGGGAGTGATTCTAACTGTAGAGGGAGGGGACTCACAAGGGGAGGAGACCGATCAGTGTTTTTCTGTACTGAGAACACACCATCGGTCTCCTCTCCTCTGACAGGACCGTGGATCTGTGTGTTTACATACACAGATCCACGGTCCTGCTGTGTTACCGGGCAATTGCGGGTGCCCGGCGGACATTGTGGCTGCCAGGCACGCGCATTGGGTGCCCAGTGACGCTGCCAGCGGTGCGCTCGCTCTCCCTGAAGGCCGGGAAGGGGAGGGCGTCATATGATGCCCTCCCACCACGAGAGCTGCGCCGCCTGCCCGTCAACTGACAGCCGGCGGTCGCTAAGCAGTTAATAATAAAAGTAAAAAGAACAAACGTAGTCAAAACAAAGCCAAAGTTCGGTAACCGGAACGGATAGTCAGCCAAGGATTAATGTAGTGGAACAGCAAGCAGGATCTGGAGCCAGAAGGGATGTCAGCAAAGCAAGTCTTTAAACAGGAACGCAGGAGATAGTCTCTGTGATGTTGACCAAGGCCAAATCAGAGCTCCACTGGACTGGACGGCTTAAGTAGGCAGGACTGACGAGCAGGAAATCATCAACAGCTGAGTAACTGTGGAAAGAGATAGGACCTGGTAAGTCGACAGCTGAGCGGCCAGCTCAGATAATGAAGGGCTGAGCCCAGCCCTGACAATTACATAATCCTGACCTCTGAACTCTGAGCATTACTTAATACTGACCTCTGAGCATTATTAAATCCTGACCTCTGAACTCGGGTCATTAATACATTTTGACCTCTGAACTCTGGGCATTACTTAATCCTGAACTCTAAACTCTTTGTGTTACTTAACCGCTTCCCGACCACCTCACGCCGATGTACGTCAGCAGAATGGCACGGCTAGGCAAAACCACGTACAGGTACGTGGCCCTTTAACAGCCTAGCTGTGGGTCGCGCGCCAGCGGCGGCGTGGTCGGGAGCTCCGTGACCACGGCTGTGGGACCAGCGGACCCGATCGCCGCTGGTGTGCCGCGATCGGGTCACAGAGCTGAAGAACGGGGAGAGGTCTGTGTAAACAAACCTCTCCCCGTGCTTCCTACTCTGCCTGTCATTGATCGGCTGTTCCCTGTCATCGGGAAAGCCGATCAGTGATGTCAGACGTCAGCCCCGCCCCCTAATGTTAAAAAAACACACGTCACAGCCCATAACCCCTCCCCTCCCCCTAGTGGTTAACTCTTTCACTGCCAGTGTCATTTATACAGGAATCAATGCATTTAAATAGCATTGATTGCTGTATAAATGACAATGGTCCCAAAAATGTGTCAAAAATGTCCGATGTGTCCGCCATAATGTCGCAGTCACAAAATAAATCGATGATCGCCGCCATTACTAGTAAAAAAAAAAAAAAAAAATATTAATAAAAATGCTATAAAACTATCCCTTATTTTGTAAACGCTATAACTTTTGCGCAAACCAATCAATCGCTAATTGCGATTTTTTTTTTTACCAAAAATATGTAGAAGAATACGTATCGGCCTAAACTGAGGAAAAAAAATGTTTTTTTATATATTTTTGGGGGATATTTATTATAGCAAAAAGCAAAAAATATTGAATTTTTTTCAAAATTGTCGCTCTATTTTTGTTTATAGCGCAAAAAATAAAAACCGCAGGGGCGATCAAATACCACCAAAAGAAAGCTCTATTTGTGGGAAAAAAAGGACGCCAGTTTTGTTTGGGAGCCACGTTGCACGACCGCGCAATTGTCAGTTAAAGCGACGCAGTGCCGAATCGTAAAAAGGGGCCTGGTCCTTTGGCTGCCAATTGGTCCGGGGCTGAAGTGGTTAATCTTGACCACTGGACTCTGTGTGATACTTAATCCTGACCTCTGAACTCTGAGCATTATTTAATCCTGCAGGAGGTAATGCTTTATCCTGCCTGCAGGAGGTAATGCTTCCTCCTGCCTGCAGCAGACTAATGACATCATCTAAATTAGCCTAGGCAAAGTCACTGCACTGGATCCAGCTCAAGAATGGTTTGACTTGATGTTTCTTACAAAAGAACTAAAAAGTATGCTGATGTGATCCTGATCTACAGCAAGCATGCAGATTGGAAGTCCTGAACTTGCTTGCCCTGGCATGGTGGTTCGGAAAGTCCTGGAGACAGTTTTTTGGCATTTTCAGTAAAGGGATAAAAAGCTGAAGTATCTCTGGCCATACAATTTTCCTGTAGAGTTGGGGAACTGT
This sequence comes from Lithobates sylvaticus, assembly GCA_028564925.1. Taxonomy (NCBI): domain Eukaryota; kingdom Metazoa; phylum Chordata; class Amphibia; order Anura; family Ranidae; genus Lithobates; species Lithobates sylvaticus. The sequence continues at coordinate 16,028,159 of CM053026.1, read as the reverse complement.
ATGTAAGAGATGTACTATATAAAGAGGTCAGGCTCTGCAGGCGGGGGGGGGGGCTTTTGAGGACCCCTCCGGCAAATCCATGGCACGTTACTGACATAATTTGGTGTTTATTTGGCCTGACACCCTCTGGCCCTGGCAGAGTTCACGGCTCTGCTTTACGTCGAACGGATTTATTATTTCACTTCCTCTGGCTTTTTTTTTTTTTTTTGGCACAAAGCAGGAAATATGTAAAACGCACGGCGAGTTTGCCAAGTCCGACACGCAGAAAGTGCTCCATATTCCCTGCTATAAAACGTGCAGAAACATTATTGGAATTCCAGGGGCTGGCCCCCCGCTTCTGACTCCCAAATGTTTCCTTCCAGCATCTGAACCCACGGAGGAGCGATCGCTTGGAGGCCACAGCGAGCCAGCGAGTTTATCCTGAAGGTATTTATGTAGGAAAAGAAGGAGGCTGTAAATGGGAGAGCAGAAAGGGGTTAAAAAAAAAAAAAAAGTCATAAAACAGAAACCAACCTTTGGGAACCATTTACAATACTCATATGTGTTACTGAATATTAAAAACTGGTGAAAGCCCCCCCCAACTGCTGGTTTCCCCCTTACTAGTCTCTGGAATTATCCTTTCCTCTCTCACCCCCATTTTAGCACAATAGGGTGGGAACAACCGCACACAACACCTCATTCCAAAGTACACTCTTCTCAACTTCAACACCTTGGGGGTTGATTTACTAAAACTGGAGAGTGCAAAATCTGGAGCAGCTCTGCATAGGAACCAATCCACTTCCAGGTTTTTATGACGAAGCTCAATTGAACAAGCTGAAGTTAGAAGCTGATTGGCTACCATGAACAGCTGCACCAGATTTTGCACTCTCCAGTTTTAGTAAATCGACCCCCATAGTGTACCTAATCTATAAGTATCTAAAGAACATCCAGTGTGGCAGGCTGAAGGTTGGCTTCAATTTGTTGAAGTTGAGAAGAATGCCTTTTGGAAGAAGGGGTTGTGTGCGCTTAATCCCACCCTAATCTGTAAGTATCTGAGTTCAACCTTCAACCTGTCACACTGGATGTTCTTTAGAAGCCTACAGATTGGGTGGGAGTAACCACACACATCACCTTTTTCCAAAGGACACTCTTCTCAAGGTGTTGAAGCATGGTTATTCCCACCCTAATGTGTAGTCCTGTTATCCCATTCTTGTCTCCGAAAGCATAGGGATAAGAGGGATATCGGCTTTCCATTGGTGGAATAGTTGTGAAACCTTCATGATATCTCATCCTTGTATCTTCACCTCATAGGCTCAGAGTATCTAAAGAACAACCAGTTCTGCAAAGGTACTGGTCCGAAGTAATTAACTCAATAAACAAAATATGGAATCTTACTTTTGTGATAGACCCCAAGCTGTGTCTGCTGGGATGGTTGGATGAGGAACTGTATACGCCACACACATACATAGCCATTCTAAAGCCCCATACACACGGTCGGACTTTTTCATGGATTCTGTCCGATCGGACAATGTTGTTGAAAAATCAGACCGTGTGTATGCACCATCGGACAGTGTACGTCGGATTGTCCGACGGACAAAGTCTTATCTCCTGCTGGAAAGATTTGCCGACAACACGGTCCGATCACACCAAATCCGATCGTGTGTACGGCTGTCCGACCAGACAAAGTGCTACGCATGCTCAGATCACATTACAAGACCAAAGCTATTGGCTACTAGCCTCTACGTAGTCCCGTCGTAGGCAACAAACGTCACCACGTTCAGAATGATCGGATTTTCCGACAACTTTGTCCGACCGTGTGTACGCAAAACCAACATCAGACAAAGTATGACGGACAGGATCCGACCGACCTGGTCCGCGGATTGTCCGACCGTGTGTATGGGGCTTTAGAGTCCTGTTTATTGCCAGAAAACTTATAGCTAGAAAATGGCTCTCGGTGTCCCCACCAACACACAAGGAATGGGTTGATGCCATAAATGACACCCTACTGAAGGAAAAATTGACATATCAACATAGGGGAAGCCCAACAAAATTTGAAAATATATGGGATCCCTGGTTAGAAGTACCTGGCCTAGCTCCCTTCCAACTAGTCCAGAATAGAATACTTGGTGGCAGAACATAGACACCCACTCCCCCCTTATTAGGAGGAAGGTGGTGTATGTTAGGCGGGTGAGGGAGGAGGTGGCAACATGGAGAGTGAGAATGTGGATCAGGCTGAAAAAATATTCATGATTAGAAGATGTCTTGCTCTGTGACGAAGAGTTCTATGGTTTAAGTTTTTATAAGATAGATAGGGAATAACACTGAGAATCCTCCCCCCAATGTTTGGGGGGAGGGAGAGTACCTCTACACTGACCGATTGTCCCTCTTAGGACCGGGAGTGGAGTAGGGGTGCAACACATTAAAAGGACACGTTTATAGGAAATGGGAATATACAAACTACTGGTTGAACCATGTGTATATATAGGTAGACCTTTATCATCTCAAACTGACTATAATTTCTTATACAATAATGTTAGTGGAGAAACAGCTCCGACTGACGGTACAAATAGATGATATTATGTCCTTTGCAATGCTATTTGATGTATGTTTTGTTTTTGTTTAATGGAAGAGTTTCTTTCTTCCTTTGTTTTCTTAATAAAAAAAATCGGATTTAAAAAAGAACAACCAGTTGGATGAGTTGAAACTTGGTTTCAAAGTGTTGAAGCTGAAGAAGGTGTTGTAATGTTTGTCCTAATGTGCAACACCATCCTCTTATTCTTCCTTTGAAATCATAGAGATAATAGAGATAACAGTTTTCCATTTGTGCGATATCTGTAAAACATTTGAGATATCTGAGCCCGTGGGATGTAGCTACAAGGATGAGGTGGTGGTTTAGGGAGGTTGGGTTGCATTAGTAGCTGTTGGGTTGGATGGAAATTGAAATCAACCTTCAACCTGCCACATTGGATGTTCTTTAGATATCTACAAATTAGGCGGGAATAAGCGCACACAACGCCTTCTTCCAAAGGGTATTCTTCTCATCTTCAACAAATTGAAGCCAACCTTCAGCCTGCCACACTGGATGTTCTTTAGATATCTACAGATTAGACGGGAATAAGTGCGCACAACGCCTTTGTCATGGTTATGCAATAGAGTTGTCTGCTTACCTGTCTCCATGTGTTCATCTCTAGAGACCAGCCGGCCCTCACCTGACTGCTTTTATAATCCCTCCTCTGGCATGGCTCCACCCTAGCTCCTATCACAGGACTCTATATTAACCTGTGCACTGCAGGCCAACCCTGCTGATCAACCTTTGTGTGTTTGGCTTTCTGTTACCTGCCGTGTGCGCGGCAGTTGTTCTGTTACCGAATTTGGCGTGTCCCTGACTATCCCTGTTTGCCTGTGACCCTGACCTTCTGGCGTGTCCCTGACTATCCCTGGTTGCCTGTGACCCTGAACCTTTGGCGTGAACTCTGCTATCCTTGTCTGCTTGTGGCCCTGACCTTGGCTTATCCCTCACTATCCCTGTCCTCCTGTTGCCTACTGTGGGTGTGAGCTGGGGGACCCTGGGGGTCGTGACCTGGAGCCAGTTGCAGCCCAGTCCATCATCGCCACTGGAGGCTCTGGTGAACACCTGCTGGCTCTTAGACTCCGCGCCCCAGGGAATATTACGCTCTAACCCCGGTGGGATCCATCTTGGTGTCCTGTGGCCCTGTCTTCCGTATCACCTTGACTTCCGTCCGCTGCAGTCAGCCGTAGGGTCCACTACCTTTCCGGTGCACTCCTGATCCCTATGGTGTGCATCTGTCACCTAGCCTCAAGGTGACCTGACAACTTTCTTCCAAAGGGTAATCTTCTCATCTTCAACAAATTGAAGCCAACCTTCAGCCTGCCACACTGGATGTTCTTTAGACATCTACAGATTAGGTGGAAACAAGCACACACAACACCTTCTTCCAAGGGGGATTCTTCTCATCTTCAAAAAATTGAAGCCAACCTTCAGCCTGCCACACTGGAAGAAGGTGTTGTGTGCGCTTATTCCCGCCTAATCTGTAGATTCCTAAAGAACATCCAGTGTGGCAGGCTGAAGGTTGGCTTCAATTTGTTGAAGATGAGAAGAATGCCTTTTGGAAGAAGGTGTTTTGTGTGCTTATTCCCGCCTAATCTTATTCCCGCCTAATTAGGCGCCTTTGTGGGGTTTATATTTTTAGTTTTTTATTCTTATATGGAGAAAAAGATACATTATATACCCACCTAATGACCAGTGATGGACCTGTACGTCGCTGCACTGTTAGTGGTTATACCGGGATGATGCCTGCCAGGGCTTTTTTCACAGGGCACGTGGAGGAACGCAGTACTGAATGTATGTAATGGCAAGGGGCGCTGGGTTGTGCTACAGTGTCTATTGATTCTGGCTGCTGGGGGATCTCTTGTTGCCGGGGAGGTCTTTTGTTGCTGGGGAGGTCTTTTGTTGCTGCTGGGGGACATATTGTCTCTGAATGAGGTACATTTTTGCAGGGGGGGTGGGGTCTATTGTTGCTGGTGGGGGATATATTTTTGCTGGGGTAAGGCTTATGTTGCTGGAGGGTCAGTTGCTGGGAGGAATCTACTGTTGAGGGAGCAGTCTATTGTAGCTGACTGCTGGAGGGTCTATTGATTCTGTCTGTGGGGAGATCTGTTGTTGCTGCCGGGGGGTCTATTGTTGCTGCTAGGGGACCTAGTGTCACTGGATGGAATCTTTTATCTGTGGGGGGTCTTATGTCTCTGGTGGGGGATCTATTGTTGCTGGGGTGGGGCTTACGTTGGTTGTCTTCAAAAATATGTAGAAGAATACATATCGGCATAAACTGAGTAAAAAAAATATAATTTTTTTTATATATCCGCAGGGGTGATCAAATACCACCAAAAGAAAGCTCTATTTGTGGGGAAAAAAAGGACGTAAATTTTGTTTGTTTCTTCCGGGGCTGAAGTGGTTAAGTAGATTGGGATTGCCACTTTATGGTCCAAACAGCTAATGTGCAATGTTTGCAAGTTTTATTCATATAGTGTGCAATGCTATTCTTATGATGTTTTGTATCATCAACATGAGATCTTTTAATACAATTTTTCGACAATAAATTAAATTTTTTATATGTGAAGTTTTCTATATGTATATATTTTTTATTGCCCATAAAATCCCACCTTTTGAGGTTGTTTATTGTATCTTCTCATAGCCTCGGCCATCTTTATGTAGAGAAACATTTTTTTTCCCAGATCCTCAGAGAGTTCTTTGCCATGAGGTGCCATGTTGAACTTCCAGTGACCAGTATGAGAGAGTGAGAGCGATAACACCAAATTTAACACACCTGCTCCCCATTCACACCTGAGACCTTGTAAGGGTCCTTTCACACGGGGCGGATCCGTAATGATCCGCCCCGTGAAGTTCCGCTGCTCAGCGGGGATCGCACAGCTGATCCCCGCTGAGCCGACTGATGAGAGGGCGGTCCCCGCACACTGTGCAGGGACCGCCCTGTCAGTTCTCCGCTCTCCTCTATGGAGGATCGGATGAACACGGACCATCTGTCCATGTTCATCCGATCCGCTCTGCAGACGGAGGAAAAAATAGGATTTTCCTCCGTCTGCAGAACCGGACATTTGCGGAGGTGGACAATAGCGGGTGTCAGCGGATGCTCATCCGCTGACACCCGCTGCCCCATAGACATGCATGTATGTCCGTTTTTCATCCAAAAACGGATGGATGATAAACGGACATACGGTCCGCATGTGTGAAAGGGGCCTAACACTAATGAGTCACATGACACCGGGGGGAGGGAAAATGGCTAATTGGGCCCAATTTGGACATTTTCACTTAGGTACTGACTTTTGTTGCCAGCGGTTTAGACATTAATGGCTGTGTGTTGAGTTATTTTGAGGGGACGGCAAATTTACACTGTTATACAAGCTGTACACTCACTACTTTACATTGTAGACAAGCGTCATTTCTTCAGTGTTGTCACATGAAAAGATAGAAGAAAATATTTACAGAAATGTGAGGGGTGTACTCACTTTTGTGAGATACTGTGTGTGTGTGTATATATATATATACATACACACACACACACACACACACACACACACACACACACACACACACACACACACACACACTTTTTTTTTTACTATTTTGCTTTGATAACAAAAAAAAATCAGGCGATATTAACCACTTGCTTACCGGGCACCTAAACCACCCTCCTGCCCAGGCCAATTTTCAGCTTTCAGCGATGTCACTCTTTGACAATTGCGCGGTCATACAACACTGTACCCAAATTATTATATTGGTGGTATTTGATTACCTCTGGGTTTTTTATTTTTTGTTAAAAAAAAAAAAACACATTTAAAAAAAAAAATACAAAACCGTTTTATATTTTGTAATACATTTTGCAAACAGGTATTTTTTCTCTTTCATTGATGTACGCTGATGAGGCTACATTGATGGGCACTGATGGGCTGCCCTGATGGGCACTGATAGGCTGCACTGATGGGCACTGATAGGCTGCCCTGATGGGCACTGATAGGCTGCCCTGATGGGCACTGATAGGCTGCCCTAATGGGCACTTATAGGCTGCCCTGATGAGCAATGATAGGCTGCACTGGTGAGCACTAATAGGCTGCCCTGATAGGCTGCACTGGTGAGCACTGATAGGCGGCCCTGATGGGCACTGATAGGCTGCCTGGATGGGCACTGATAAGCTGCCTGGATGGGCACTGATAGGCTGCCTGGATGGGCACTGATAGGCTGCCTGGATGGGCACTGATAGGCTGCCTGGATGGGCACTGATAGGCTGCCCGGATGGGCACAGATAGGCTGCACTGATGAGCACTCATAAGCTGCACTGATGGGCACGGATAGGCTGCACTTATGGGCATTGATAGGCTGCATTGATGGGCACTGATAAGGCGACACTGATGGGCACTGATAAGGTGACACTTATGGACACTAAGAGGTGGCACTGATGGGCACAAATAGGTGGCACTGGTGGGCACTGAAAGGTGGCACTAATGGGTGGCACTGATGGGCATTGATAGGTGGCACTGAAGGGCACTAATATGTGGCACTGATAGCTGGCACTAATGGGTGGCAGTGATGGGCACTGATGGGTGGCAGTGATGGGCACTGATCGGCGCTGGTAGGTGACACTGATAGGCAGCACTGCTAGGTGGCTCTGATGAGGCACTGATTGGCACTACTGGTGGGCATTGATAGGTGGCACTTGTGGGCACTGATAGGTGGGCACTGTGGACACTGATTCGTGGCACTGGCAGGCGGTACTGGTGGGCGCATGAGGCTCTTCCTCTTCAGGACCGATGTCCCTGCAAACAGAAGCCAGTGATCGGCTTTTTTTCTCCTCACGCTGTCAGCATGAGAAGAAAAAAAACGATTACCGATCCTCTGTTTACATCACGCGATCAGCTGTCATTGGCTGACAGCTGATCACGCGGTAAGGGGCCGGGATCGGCCCCTTACTCAGATCTGAGATCGCCCGAATCTCATTGACTCGGGTGATCACAGCGCACGCCCTCCAGGGGGGGGGGGCGTGGCGAGGCTGCAAAGGGGAGGACGTCAATAGACGTAGTCCCGGCAAAGCAGATCCGCACTGTGGCCATCATTCGGCTTTAGCGCGGATCTGAACCAGTTAATTGCAATTTACCACTCAATGGAAGCCCAATTTGTTGTAAAGATAAAACGCAGTATAATTCACCTTCATTGTGATGATCTGCACAGCTTCACTAACGCATGCCCAAGTTGCAAAACTGTGCTCAGGCATGAACATTTGCTTTACCCTCATCATGAAGGGGTTAACTGATCCTTTACGTGATAAGCGGAGGGGGAGGGGAGGTATTAGTGATAACGTCGATAGATGGGGGCTCTTAGCTGGAAGTTCTCATTTGTTCCCTTACGTCTAAATGTCTCCAAATGGTATCAAAGTGCGTTCCCTGTGCCAGCGCAGGAGGGGTCCGATGCGGCTGACTGATCTCATATTCTCTCGCATATTTCATCCTTCACCCAGGATCACAGGGGCACCTGTTCTTCCAAAACAACAACAGCCTGGCTGGTGGCCCCTCCGCTCCCCGGGGGCCTCGGCAGGCAGCGTAGCTTTAATTAGAGGGGAGCAGCAATTAGCTGCAGACGTAAAAGAAAAAAAAAAGAAAAAAAAAAAAAGAAACACACATAATAGGTTAAATTCCCAGAGGGAGCGGAGACTTGGAGCAGCTGAGCCCCTCACTGTGCACACCCAAATGTTTTCCTCACATCTCCGAGAGAGTAAATAACGGAATTTGGCTGCCAATTATAGAGCCGGAGAGTCTAGGCGGACTCTCGTAGAGCAGATCCGAGTAATGGTAGAATGGCGCTGTGACATCATTGATACAGGCAGAGCTGCCGGGGTCCGTCACATAAAAAAGGAACGTAAATGATTCTTTAAATAAATTATTATTAATATTTTTAAATATTTATTCATTTAAAAAAATACTACAAATAATTTATTTAAAAAAAATCATTTTTTTTTAATACATTCATTTTATATTGATTTAAAAAAAATTGTTTTATAAAGTAAATATACAGTAACCCTTTCCTGAATGACAGAACGTTGTCACCTTATATCAGAAAGTGCCAGGGTGCAGACTTTCATGGCAGGATCACCAAGGATTATTTTTAATGAAAACTGCAATTTAATAATACACTATTTTAAAAAAAAGTTTATATGAGATTTTAGTGATTGTGGTTACATTATACTTGAATTGTTACCATTTATTTATTTGATAAGAATTGATGTGTGTAGTTTGTTTGAAAATGCAAAAGCCTCCTGCAACCACAACCAGCAATAACCTCCTGCAACCAGCAATAACCTCCTGCAAAAAGGCTACAATCTCCTGCAACCAGCAATAACCTCCTGCAACCAAAAATAATTAATCATGTGCTCATCTGCTTCATTTCCCTTTGCCCTGATTTGGTATGACTTGTTTTAAAAAAAAAAAAAGTGTGTCTGATTGTGACCCTGGCAGGAGACCCAACCAGAGCCTTCATGCCTCCGCAATAACCCTGGCAGGAGGCTCAGCCAAATCCTTTATGCCCCTGCAATACCCCTGGCAGTAGGCCCAGCCTAAACCCTCATGTCCCTGCAATAACCTAGGCAGGAGGTTCACCCAAAACTTGCATGCCCCTGCAATACCCCTGGGCAGGGGGCCAACCCAAAGCCCTCATGCCCCTGCAATACCCCTGGCAGGAGGCCTAGCCTAAATCCTCATGCCCCTGCAATAACCCAGGCAGGAGGTTCACCCAAAACCATCATGTCCCTGCAATACCCCTGGCAGGAGTCCCAGCCAAAGCCCTCATGCCCCTGCAATACCCCTGGCAGGAGGCCTAGCCTAAACCCTCATGCCCCTGCAATAACCCAGGCAGGAGGTTCACCCAAAACCATCATGCTCCTGCCATACCCTTTGCAGGAGGCCCAGCCAAAACCTTCATGTCCCTGCAATAACCCAGGCAGGAGGTTTACCCAAAACCTTCATGCCCCTGCAATACTTTTGACAGGAGGCCCACCCAAAACATTCATGCCCCTGCAATACCCCTGGCAGGAGGCCAACCCAAAACCTTCATGCTCCTGCAAATCCCCTTGGCAGGAGGCCAACCCAAAACCTTCATGCCCCTGCAATAACCCAGGCAGGAGGTTCACCCAAAACCTTCATGCTCCTGCAATACCCTTGACAGGAGGCTCACCCAAAACATACATGCCCCTGCAATACTCCTGCAGGAGGCCAACCCAAAACCTTCATGCCCCTGCAGTAACCCTGGCAGCAGACCCAGCCAAAACCTTTATGGCCCTGTAGTAACCCTGGCAGGAGGCCAACCCAAAACCTTCATGCCCCTGCAATACCCCTGGCAGGAGGCCCAGCTAAAATCTTCATGCCCCTACAGTAAACTAGGGGTATTCTACAACTGGTCAAAGCTGGGCACCACCTTTCACTGAGGGAGGATGGATTTGCAGGTAGTTGGTCTCTGATGGGGATGGGCCGTGGCAAAACTGACAAGGCCAATGAATATGATCACACTTACTTTCTGGGGTGTCCTGCCTCACCCCGCCTATGGCACACACTTAACACACCCACCTACGGAGTGAACCCACCTACTTTCTGATGGTCCTGCTCCTAAAAATTTTGGGATATCCTACTTGTGGCCACGATACCCTCCGTTACAGTAAAACCAAATGCAAAACTTTATTTTTTTGGATAGAGTAAGGGAGTTTTTTTTTTTTTGCCATATGTCCTCCGTTGTGGAGATTTCCATTTATTTCCTGTCCCATAGATGAAACAGGAAGTGAAAGGTATCCCTGGTTGTCCCCATAGGAAGATTTCCTCTTTATTTCTGTTCTGGTGACTGCCCTAAATATGGAATTTTATTTTACAACAGGGACACAGACAGCAATAGAAACCTGATAGGGGTTATAATCCCTCTCCCCTCTATCTAAAACAAAAAAAATGCCTTTAGTTATGCTTTTTTTTTTTTTTTTTCTTTTTTTAGTCACTATGCTTGCTCAGTAACTGGGATGATCTGGGGACACAGCATCATCAGGCAACAAAACTGCATTGCAGGACTGTCCCGGCCAATATGGGACAGTAGACACCTATGACTGGTAGCAGAGGCGACATTAGAGACCCCTAATGTCTCTATTAGTCTCTTAAAGAGAACCTGTCACCTGCACTATGCTGTCACATAGAGGCCTGTCAGCCACCGTGTTATAGCAATAATGTTAAAATAAAAATGATGAGCATTCCTCTTTTACATGGACACTTTTTTAACCATTTTATCTCAAGGACATGTATTGGACCGGTACAATTTTTACATTTCCATGTTAGGTCTGTTTATTTTCTAAATATCATTTTTGGTGTTCTCTTAAACCCTACAAACTCTAGAAAAAAAATTTGGTTTCTAGTACAAAGCAAGAAAAAAATGTGTGCTATTATTATGTTCTTCGCTAGCTATTTTAGCTAAGGGGAGTAAGGGAAGAGTTAATTAGAGCTGATTAGGCTAGCTAAGGGTTAAGAAGAGGTTAAATAAACACACATTGAGCTGGTAAGGTTTCTTTAAATTCTGTCATTTGCAGATCAAAGGTCGCACCTTTGATTTACATATGAATGACCTGGCAAATATAATGAAACATTGTAACATTGTATTTATGCGTATGTATTTATTCTATTTTTACAATGTAATTTTGACAGATGGTACTTATCAGAAATAGTGACATAACAGATGTAGCTCGTATGTTGACATTTATTTAGGAAGTACCTCTAGCGTTGAAAATTATTAGGATGTCTCTCATGTTGAGATTTTTTCAGAAAGTATTTCATATGTTGACATTTTTTTACGCCAGATCTCTTACAATGACATTTTTTAGGATGTATCTTACTCTGAATTTTTTTAGGGCTACCTCTTACTTTGCCAGTTTTTATGACATATCTCCTACTTTAAAAAAAGTTTAGGACGTATCTTCTATGTGACATATTTTAGGGCATATCTCTTATGTTGAAATTTTTAGGACGTATCCCTTACGTTGAAATCTTTAGGACATATCTCGTACGTTAAAATGTTTAGGACATATCTCTTACGTTGAAATTTTCATTTATGTTGGCCTTTTTTGCAGGAAATACCTCTTGTGTTCAAACTTTTTAGGAAGTATCTCTTCCGTTGAATTTTCTTAGGTTGTATCCCCTACGTTGAAATCTTTATAGGATGTATCTCCTACAATTATTTTTTTTTTAGAAAGTATTACCTATGTTGACATTTTTTAGGGCATATATTTTATGCATCTCTTATGTTGAAATGTTTTAGGCCATATCTCTTACATTGACTTTTTTTAGGCCATATCTCTTACGTTGTCTTTTTTTAGGCCATATCTCTTACATTGACTTTTTTTTAGGACATGCCTCTTACGTTGAAATTATTTAGGACATCTCTATTGTTTGAAATTCTTCAGGAACTCTTACATTGAAATTGTTTAGGGCGTATCTCCTATGTGACATATTTTAGGGCATATCTCTTACGTTGAAACTTTTAGGACATATCTCGTATGTTGAAATTTTTAGGACATATCTCGTATGTTGAAATTTTTTACGATGTATCTTTTATGTTGACATTTTTCAGGAAATACCTCTTGTGTTCAAACTTTTTAGGAATTATCTCTTCCATTGAATTTTCTTAGGCCATATCTCCTACGTTGAAATCTTTATAGGAGGCATCTCTTACAATTCCTTTTTTTTTTTTTTTAGGACGTATGACCTACGTTGACATTTTTTAGGGCATATATCTTATGTTGAATCTTTTTAGGATGTATCTCTTGCATTGAAATTTTTATAGGACGCATCTCTTGCATTGACATTATTTTAGGACATATCTCTTGTGTTGAAATTTTTTAGGACGTATCTCTTACTTTGAAAAGTTTTAGGACATATCTCCTACATCGACATTTTTTTAGGGCATACATCTTTCATTGACATTTTTTAGGACTTATGTCCTAAAACATTTCAACATGAGAGAGAAGTCCTAAAAAATGTCAACGTAAGAGATATGGCCTAAAAAAAAAAAAAAAAAAATGTCAACGTAAGAGATATCTTTTATGTTGAAATGTTTTAGGGCATATCTCTTATGTTGACATTTTTTAGGGCATATATCTTGTGTTGACATTTTTTAGGACTTATGTCTAGAGTTGAGCGGACACCTGGATGTTCGGATTCGGCAGGTTCGGCCGAACTTCAGAAAAAAGTTCGGGTTCGGGACCGAACTTGACCCCGAACACCGAACCCCATTGAAGTCAATGGGGACCCGAACGGCTATAATAAAGTGTCGGCTCCCGTCCCCCTTAATACAGAGAACAGTCATTGAAGTCACTTTTTTTTTGTTGTTTTTTTTTTTTTTTATCAATGACTTTTTTTTTTAATGAATGACTTTCAATGAATGACTGTTCTCTGTATTACGGGAGCCGACAATTCATATAGCCGCAAGTGATTTTAAATAGCTTTTTTCCGTCAAAAATGACACTTTTTTGCAGGGACAGTTCTAAGCCCAGGAAACATGCGCCCCTTCACATGCATACTATACCCCCCAGGTACGAAATTTAAAGGAATATAACACTTTTATTGTTTCACTTTAAGCATTATTAAAATCACTGCTCCCGAAAAAACGGCCGTTTTTAAAAGTTTTTTTTGCATTGATACATGTCCCCTGGGCAGGACCCGGGTCCCCAAACACTTTTTATGACTAACTTTTTAAAAATAAATGACTTCAATGACTGTTCTCTGTATTAAGGGGGACGGGAGCCGACAATTCATATAGCCGAGAGTGCTTTTAAAAGACATTTTAAAAAGCACCATTACATCGCCGAACACCGGACCCGAACCCGAACATACAGTCAATTGTTCGGGACACCCAAAAGTCCGGTACGGACCCGAACTTTACAGTTCAGGTTCGCTCAACCCTACTTATGTCCTAAAACATTTCAACATAAGAGATGTCAACGTAAGGTATATGCCCTAAAAAATGTCAATGTAAGAGATGTGGCCTAAAAAAAGTCAACGTAAGAGATATGTCCTAAAACATTTCAACATAAGAGATATCTCTTACGTTGACTTTTTTTAGGCCATATCTCTTACGTTGACTTTTTCTTTTAGGACATACCTCTTGCTTTGAAATCATTTAGGACATCTCTAACGTTGAAATTCTTCAGGAACTCTTACATTGAAATTTTTTAGGAGTTATCTCTTATGCTGAGATTTTAGGACACATTTCTTACATTCTAAATCCTCAAGTGGTTAAAAATAATATTCTGGCAATAAGGTTTCTTAAATCTTTCTCTGGTCGTATAGGAATTACTTCCCTCCATCCGATGTGACAGCTCTAGCACTTGGAATTTAACCATTTTTAGGCAACTAGCACGTGGCAGTGAGAATCCTTGGGCTCCAAGTACCTCAAAATTCTTTCAGAGAGCTAAAGAGAGCGGTAGGGGGGTTGAAGGTGCTGTATGTGCAGCTGGGCTTGGGGGGTCATTTAACCGCTTCCCGACCGCCTCCTGTAGATATACGTCAACAGAATGGCACGGCCAGGCAAAAGCACGTACCTGTACGTCCCCTTTAATTTGCCTGCCAGCGGCGCGCGCGCGCGACCCGGTCGGGAGCTCCGTGACCACGGCCGCGGGACCAGCGGACCCGATCGCCGCTGGTATCCCGCGATCGGGTTACGGAGCTGAAGAACGGGGAGAGGTCTATGTAAACAAACCTCTCCCCGCGCTTCCTACACTGACTGTCAGTGATCGGCGGTTCCCTGTCATCGGGAACGCCGATCAATGACGTCAGACGTACAGCCACGCCCCCCTACTGTAAAAAAAAACACAACACGTCACACTGACTCCTCCCCGCCCCCTAGTGGTTAACCCCCTAACTACAACTGTCATTTACATAGGAATCAGTGCTATTTAAATAGCAGTGATTGCTGTATAAATGACAAATGTCCCAAAAATGTGTCAAAAATGTCCGATGTGTCTGCCAAAATGTCGCAGTCACAATAAAAATCGCTGATCGCCGCCATTACTAATAAAAAAAAAAATATCAATAAAAATGCTATAAAACTATCCCCTATTTTGTAAACGCTATAACTTTTGCGCAAACTAATCAATAATCGCTAATTGCGATTTTTTTTTACCAAAAATATGTAGAAGAATACGTATCGGCCTAAACTGAGGAAAAAAAATTTTTTTTTATATATTTTTTTGGGGATATTTATTATAGCAAAAAGTAAAAAATATTGCATTTTTTTCAAAATTGTCGCTCTATTTTTGTTTATAGCGCAAAAAATAAAAACCGCAGGGGCGATCAAATACCACCAAAAGAAAGCTCTATTTGTGGGAAAAAAAGGACGCCAATTTTGTTTTGGAGCCACGTCGCATGACCGCGCAATTGTTAGTTAAAGCGACGCAGTGCCGAATTGCAAAAAGGGGCCTGGTCCTTTGGCTGCCAATTGGTCCGGGGCTGAAGTGGTTAAGTAAACCATGTGCTTTGCTCTGCACAGGTTCACTTTAAAATCCTTTGTTGTCTTGCTTCCTCTGAACCCCCCCATGGGCAAGCAAGGTTTAGAACTTCGAGAATCTTATACCACAGAAAATTCCGTCAAAAGACTGAAAATACAGCCAAATATTGGCCACACGTGCCCGTATTCTCATCCTAATAATAGAAAGACCTGATTTCTGTCTTGGTTATTATATTAGGAGTCTACAACCATGGATACGATATAGGCAGCACTCACAAGCCTGGAGTGATGAATAATTAAGAGGAGATAGATCTCGTCATGCCCGGCCATCGGTGTCATGTTCAACCTGAAGAATCAGTGCAGGGTCACTGTTCTGCGGAGAGGGGGAGGTGTAAAGGATGTTTGCTCATAACTGCCAATTGCCTCTGATTTCGAGAGATCATTCTTCTTTTCCAAAGCCCCTGTGTCCCTCATTTCTCCACAAATGTCCCTCGTTCTATAGATCATTCTTGGTTTCCAGCGGTCTCCTCACTTTTTCGAGGACTGTCCTTGCTGGGCCAAATTCCTCTGTCCCTCAATTCTCCGCACTTGTCCCTATTTTTTTTGATCTGATGGATAGACCTCTATAGAATATGTACTATTTAACCACTTCAGCCCCGGAACAATTTCCCCCCTTCCTGACCGGGACGTTTTTTGCGACACAGCACTGCGCCGTTTTAACTGACAATTGCGCGGTCGTGCGACGTTGTACCCAAACAAAATGTATGTGTTTTTTTTCCCCACAAACAGAGCTAGACATGTGCAATTCGTTTAGTTCCGAATTCGTTTTTTTTGCGTTAATTATGAATTTCCGAACTTCAAAATTTGCAAAATTACGAATTTCGAATTTTCGGATTTCAGAATTTCGCATTTTCGGATTTGCAAATTTTCGAACTTCCGAATTTCGGATTTTCGGATTTCCGAATTTTCTGATTTTCGAATTTCCGAATTTCCAAATTCCGAATTTCAGATTTTCGGAATTCAAAAATTGGAGAATTGGAAAATTGGAAAATTGGAAAATCAGAAAAAAGAAATAGAATCTGTTTAATCCTAAATAATAAGTAACTATTAAATTATAGGTATTGGAATTCCCTTTCAAATTTGTCTGTTAGTAAACGTAACGAGTCCGAAGTTACGAATTATATGAAATAACGAATGCCGCATCTAACTAAATAGAACATAACGATCTAATAATAATAAATAACAATAATAATAATAAAACTTTTTTTATTATTATTAATTATTTATTATTAATTATTTATTATTCATTTGTTCCGTTCCATTTGTTTAGATGCGGCATTCGTTATTTCAGATAATTCGTAACTTCGGATAAATTTGTACTCGTTAATTTAATAGTTGGTTATTAATTAAACTGATTTTCTTTCTTTTTTTCAGATTTTCAAATTTTGGGATTTTCAAATCCTTGAATTCCCGAATTCCGAAAATCCGATAATTCGGAAGTCCGAAAATTCGAAATTCGGAAATCCGAAAATTCGAAATTTGGAAATCCGAAAATTCTAAATTTGGAAATTCGAAATTTCGGAAATCCGAAAATTCTAAATTTGGAAATTCGGAAATCCGAAAAATAGAAAAGGTATATGCCCTAAAAAATGTCAATGTAAGAGATGTGGCCTAAAAAAAGTCAACGTAAGAGATATGTCCTAAAACATTTCAACATAAGAGAAATCTCTTACGTTGACTTTTTTTCAGGATTCGGAAATTCAAAAATTCAAAAATTGGAAAATCAGAAAAAAGAAATAGAATCTGTTTAATTCTAAATAATAAGTAACTATTAAATTATAGGTATTGGAATTCCCTTTCAAATTTGTCTGTTAGTAAACGTAACGAGTCCGAAGTTACGAATTATATGAAATAACAAATGCCACATCTAACCAAATGGAACGTAATGATCTAATAATAATAAATAACAATAATAAAACTTTTTTATTATTAATTATTTATTATTAATTTGTTCCGTTCCATTTGTTTAGATGTGGCATTCGTTATTTCAGATAACTTCGGATAAATTTGTACTCGTTAATTTAATAGTTAGTTATTAATTAAACTGATTTTCTTTCTTTTTTCAGATTTTCAAATTTTGGGATTTTCAAATCTTTGAATTCCGGAAATTCGATAATTTGGAAATCCGAAAATTCATAATTTGGAAATCCGAAAATTCATAATTTGGAAATCCGAAAATTCGAAATTTGGAAATCCGAAAATTCGAAGTTTGGAAATCCGAAAATTCGACATTTCGGAAATCCAAAAATTCGAAATTTGGAAATTCGGAAATCCGAAAAATAGAAAAGGTATATGCCCTAAAAAATGTCAATGTAAGAGATGTGGCCTAAAAAAAGTCAACGTAAGAGATATGTCCTAAAACATTTCAACATAAGAGAAATCTCTTACGTTGACTTTTTTTCGGAATTCGGAAATTCAAAAATTCAAAAATTGGAAAATCAGAAAAAAGAAATAGAATCTGTTTAATTCTAAATAATAAGTAACTATTAAATTATAAGTATTGGAATTCCCTTTCAAATTTGTCTGTTATTAAACGTAACGAGTCCGAAGTTACGAATTATATGAAATAACAAATGCCGCATCTAACCAAATGGAACGTAACGATCAAATAATAATAAATAACAATAATAATAATAAAACTTTTTTATTATCAATTATTTATTATTAATTTGTCGCTGTCTACTTCTGGGGGTTAGTGTGTGCACATGTTGATTCCCCTGCCCGGCACCCACTGTGATTGTACACAGCAGGAGCCTGTCAGCCAGTCCCGGCCAATGATTCACAGCCGGGACCTGCTAATACAGCTGTGTCCAATCACAGCCCAGAGCCCTGTGTTGGTAAACAACACAGGGCTCTGTACAAAGGGAGCGATTTGGCAGTTTCTGGGATGAGAGGTTGAGAGATCTTTAGATGAAGCAGCACACATTACACATTGCTGGGCACCCATTTAACCCCTTGATTGCCCTAAATGTTAACCCCTTCCCAGCCGGTGTCATTAGTACAGTGACAGTGTATAGTAGTATCACTGATCACTTTATTAGTGTCACTGGAGATGTCAGTGTCAGTTCCCCCTAGCTTCAGATAGTTACATAGTTAGACAGATTGAAAAAAGACTTAAGTCCATCTAGTTCAACCCAAAAAATAATATCATACAATCCCATATACACAATCTTATACCCACAGATGATCCAGAGGAAGGTGATAAACCCCAGCAAAGCATCATCCAATTTGCTACAGCAGGGGAAAAAATCCTTCCTGATCCCCCGAGAGGCCATCGGATTTTCCCCGGATCAACTCTTCCTATAAATTTCGGTACCCAGTTATATTATGTACATCTAGGAAAGAATCCAGGCCTTTTATAACCACTTGCCGACTGCCCGCCATCAATTGGCGGGGGTGGAATGGCACTCCTGTGCAAATTGCTGTAGCTGTGCGACGTGTCCTTGGCACACAAGGGGTAAATATGGCAGATCAGGATAGAGACAACAAAGTGTCCACAAGGGGTACCGTATATACTCGAGTATAAGCCAAATTTTTCAGCACATTTTTTTGTGCTGAAAGTGCCCCCCTCGGCTTATACTCGAGTCAAGCATTTTTCTGCAGTAGAGAATGACATTTTCCGAACCGACTTTGGGGCCCCCGTATCTCGTGGGCCACTTGGTGATAGGAACCCCAATGTCATTTCGGGACACTTTGGGTCCAGAGACCCCAAATTTTAGCTGCAGCTATGGGGGCATCTAGGAACCCTTGACTACCAAGGTTTGAAGTTTGGGGGACCTATGGCTGCAAATGGGCACAGTGAGGCTGCAAATGGGCATTGTTGACCCTCTTTTTCACTTACAGTAGCTGCGCATTTCTCACCCTATGCTTATACTCGAGTCAATAAGTTTTCCCATTTTTTTGTGGTAAAATTAGGTGCCTCGGCTTATATTCGGGTCGGCTTATACTCGAGTTTATACGGTAAATATGGCAGATTAGGATGGAGACAGCGAAGTGTCCTTGGCACACAGTTGGTAAATATGGCAGATTAGGATAGAGACAGCGAAGTGTCCTTGGCACACAAGGGGTAAATATGGCAGATTAGGATAGAGACAGCAAAGTGTCCTTGGCACATAAGGGGGTAAATATGGCAGATTAGGATAGAGACAGCGAAGTGTCCTTGGCACACAAGGGGTAAATATTGCAGATTAGGATAGAGACAGCGAAGCGTCCTTGGCACACAAGGGGTAAATATTGCAGATTAGGATAGGGACAGCGAAGTGTCCTTGGCACACAAGGGGTAAATATGGCAGATTAGGATAGAGACAGCGAAACGTCCTTGGCACACAAGGGGTAAATATGGCAGATTAGGATAGAGACAGCGAAGCGTCCTTGGCATACAAGGGGTAAATATGGCAGATTAGGATAGAGACAGTAAAGCGTCCTTGGCACACAAGGGGTAAATATGGCAGATTAGGATAGAGACAGCGAAACGTCCTTGGCACACAAGGGGTAAATATGGCAGATTAGGATAGAGACAACAAAGCGTCCTTGGCACATAAGGGGTAAATATGGCAGATTAGGATAGAGACAACGAAGTGTCCTTGGCACACAAGGGGTAAATATGGCAGATTAGGATAAAGACAGCGAAGTGTCCTTGGCACACAAGGGGTAAATATGGCAGATTAGGATAGAGACAGTAAAGCGTCCTTGGCACACAAGGGGTAAATATGGCAGATTAGGATAGAGACAGCGAAGCGTCCTTGGCACACAAGGGGTAAATATTGCAGATTAGGATAGGGACATCGAAGTGTCCTTGGCACACAAGGGGTAAATATTGTAGATTAGGATAGAGACAGCGAAGTGTCCTTGGCACACAAGGGGTAAATATGGCAGATCAGGATAGAGACAACAAAGTGTCCACAAGGGGTACCGTATATACTCGAGTATAAGCCAAATTTTTCAGCACATTTTTTTGTGCTGAAAGTGCCCCCCTCGGCTTATACTCGAGTCAAGCATTTTTCTGCAGTAGAGAATGACATTTTCCGAACCGACTTTGGGGCCCCCGTATCTCGTGGGCCACTTGGTGATAGGAACCCCAATGTCATTTCGGGACACTTTGGGTCCAGAGACCCCAAATTTTAGCTGCAGCTATGGGGGCATCTAGGAACCCTTGACTACCAAGGTTTGAAGTTTGGGGGACCTATGGCTGCAAATGGGCACAGTGAGGCTGCAAATGGGCATTGTTGACCCTCTTTTTCACTTACAGTAGCTGCGCATTTCTCACCCTATGCTTATACTCGAGTCAATAAGTTTTCCCATTTTTTTGTGGTAAAATTAGGTGCCTCGGCTTATATTCGGGTCGGCTTATACTCGAGTTTATACGGTAAATATGGCAGATTAGGATGGAGACAGCGAAGTGTCCTTGGCACACAAGGGGTAAATATGGCAGATTAGGATAGAGACAGCAAAGTGTCCTTGGCACATAAGGGGGTAAATATGGCAGATTAGGATAGAGACAGCGAAGTGTCCTTGGCACACAAGGGGTAAATATTGCAGATTAGGATAGAGACAGCGAAGCGTCCTTGGCACACAAGGGGTAAATATTGCAGATTAGGATAGGGACAGCGAAGTGTCCTTGGCACACAAGGGGTAAATATGGCAGATTAGGATAGAGACAGCGAAACGTCCTTGGCACACAAGGGGTAAATATGGCAGATTAGGATAGAGACAGCGAAGCGTCCTTGGCATACAAGGGGTAAATATGGCAGATTAGGATAGAGACAGTAAAGCGTCCTTGGCACACAAGGGGTAAATATGGCAGATTAGGATAGAGACAGCGAAACGTCCTTGGCACACAAGGGGTAAATATGGCAGATTAGGATAGAGACAACAAAGCGTCCTTGGCACATAAGGGGTAAATATGGCAGATTAGGATAGAGACAACGAAGTGTCCTTGGCACACAAGGGGTAAATATGGCAGATTAGGATAAAGACAGCGAAGTGTCCTTGGCACACAAGGGGTAAATATGGCAGATTAGGATAGAGACAGTAAAGCGTCCTTGGCACACAAGGGGTAAATATGGCAGATTAGGATAGAGACAGCGAAGCGTCCTTGGCACACAAGGGGTAAATATTGCAGATTAGGATAGGGACATCGAAGTGTCCTTGGCACACAAGGGGTAAATATTGTAGATTAGGATAGAGACAGCGAAGTGTCCTTGGCACACAAGGGGTAAATGTGGCAGATTAGGATAGAGACAGCGAAGTGTCCTTGGCACACAAGGGGTAAATATGGCAGATTAGGATAGAGACAGCGAAGTGTCCTTGGCACACAAGGGGTAAATATGGCAGATTAGGATATAGACAGCGAAGTGTCCTTGGCACACAAGGGGTAAATATGGCAGATTAGGATAGAGACAGCGAAGTGTCCTTGGCACACAAGGGGTAAATATGGCAGATTAGGATAGAGACAGCGAAGTGTCCTTGGCACACAAGGGGTAAATATGGCAGATTAGGATAGAGACAGCGAAGCGTCCTTGGCACACAAGGGGTAAATATGTCAGATTAGTATAGGGACAGCGAAGCGTCCTTGGCACACAAGGGGTAAATATGTCAGATTAGTATAGGGACAGCGAAGCGTCCTTGGCACACAGGGGGTTAATGCAGAGCATTAGGCGGAGGGTTAATTATTTCTTGCAACTCATTAAGTGGGAACATGAATGAAGGAGACATTAGTTGGAGTCGGCTGGACATCTGGCAGCCCAGGGTACTCTGCAGCATCTTATATGAAGATAGAGCGAGGTGTCTGGCACATGGGGGGTTAATATATGATTTTGTGGAATACAAATGGTTCGTTGGCTGTTTGTTGCACCTGAGGGGTAAAGAAATCACATTAGGAGGAAGCAAGTAGTCTGTGGCACGTTGTTCAGTGTAAAAGGGGTAATTAGAAGGTATTTTGGGGTGTGGAAGGGGTTAATGTGGCACTTCAGGTAGAAGTTACAAAGTGTCCGTGGCACAAGAGAGGGTACAATGTGTTGGGCAGGAAGGGGATGAGGGTTGTGGCTTGTGCAGGGTTATAATATGAGTGCGGAGAGCAGGGTGTGTGTGGCACATAGTGGGTTAATGTGCAGATAGTAAGATATCCGGAGCATGCGAGGGATTGCCGTGTGTTAGAGACGGCAGGGTACATGTGGCATACAACGGCACATTAGGTGGCCGTGGCATACAAAAGGTTACAATGTGTGGGGGGGGGGTGTTTGTGTCACACAAATGGTTAATATGGCACTTTAAGCAGTGAAGGTGAGGTGGCCATGGCAGGCAATGGGTTTCCAATGTCTTAGGTGGGGAGGGTAGGATGTTTGTGTTTGTGGCACACAAGGGGTTCATTTTACAAACTATTCAGGGGGGAGGGGGGGTGTTAATGCAGTGCAATAGGCAGAGACGGTGAGGTGTCCGTGGCACACAAGGGGTTAATGCAACGCAATAGGCAGAGGCGGCGAGATGTCCGTGGCCCACAAGGGGTTAATGCAGTGCATTAGGCAGAGATGGTGAGGTATCCGTGGCACACAAGGGGTTAATGCAACGCAATAGGCAGAGGCGGCGAGATGTCCGTGGCCCACAAGGGGTTAATGCAGTGCATTAGGCAGAGCCGGTGAGGTGTCCGTGGCACACAAGGGGTTAATGCATCGCAATAAGCAGAGGCGGCGAGGTGTTCGTGGCACACAAGGGGTTAATTCAACGCAACAGGCAGAGGCGGTGAGGTGTCCGTGGCACACAAGGGGTTAATGCAGTGCAATAGGCAGAGGCGGTGAGGTGTCCGTGGCACACAAGGGGTTAATGCAGTGCAATAGGCGGAGGCGGTGAGGTGTCCGTGGCACACAAGGGGTTAATGCGGCACATTAGACAGAGCCGGCGATGTGACGGGCTGGCGGTCCATTTCTGAGAATCCCATTTGATGGTTCTCATTCCAGCATCCAGCGGCCTGTCAGAGGCCGGCGCTGCCGTTAGCGTGGAGCTCTTCATGAGATGTCTAATTGCATTAAGCCGGCTTGTGGCGGCCTGCGTCTCGGGAGGAGCCCCCCCCCCCCCGGATCAGGATGCCGCTTACTGTAACAGGCTCATTTACTAGAAAACGCAGCGATTTGCTTGAATAATTAATGGACGCCGGTCACAGCACTAAGAGGAGCTATCAGGAGCCAGATGGAACGATGATGGATGATATCGGAATATGGAACATTCTGCAGATACCCCTCACCCACCCCCCCTCCCATATTCCAGGGACCATCCTGACTCCGAAGACTCATCCCTGGACCACCGCTGGCCCTGGAAGGGTCCCCGTCATTCAGAGACGGACCATACTGTATATAGAGATTCCCGAATCCAGAACATCATCATGCCCGTCCACCACCAAGTGGGTCGGTGACCTAGAACATCATCATGCCCGTCCACCACCAAGTGGGTCGGTGACCTAGAACATCATCGTGCCCGTCCACCACCAAGTGGGTCGGTGACCTAGAACATCATCGTGCCCGTCCACCACCAAGTGGGTCGGTGACCTAGAACATCATCATGCCCGTCCACCACCAAGTGGGTCGGTGACCTAGAACATCATCATGCCCGTCCACCACCAAGTGGGTCGGTGACCTAGAACATCATCGTGCCCGTCCACCACCAAGTGAGGCGGTGACCCAGAACAGAACATCGGGAGGATTGACTCTACCGCCTCGCTCCTCCTTCCATGTTAGCCAGAAGGATGTCCACTAAGGATGAACATGACAGTTCTGGTATCTAACCTAATTCTATTTAGACAGGTTCTCTTTCAGATTCAACAGGATGAGAATTTTAGATATGTTTAACCACCTGAGATCCGCGCCATAGCCAAACGACGGCTACAGCGCGGATCTGATGTGCCGGGACGACGTCTATTGACGTCGTCCCGGCAACGAGCTGCCTGCGCGCCCCCCTGAAGGGTGCGTGCGGCGCGCTCTGTGATCCGCGAGTCTGTGAGACTCGCTGGATCACAGATCCGATTAAGGGATCGATCCCGACCCCTTACCACGTGATCAGCTGTCAGCCAATGACAGCTGATCATGTGATAATAACTGAGCCGGTAATCGGCTTTTTTTCCTGCTCGCGCTGACATCGCGAGGAGAAAAAAAAAAAGCCGATCACCGGCGGCAGTGAGAGGGACATCAGTCCCTCTCACTGCAATATGCCCAGGGTCCATGGTGCCCACCTTTGGATAATAAAAGTGCCCACTAGCTCCACCTGTCAGTGCCCACAGTGCCATCTGTCAGTGCCCACAGTGCCACCTGTCAGTGCCCACAGTGCCACCTGTCAGCGCCCACAGTGCCATCTGTCAGCGCCCACAGTGCCATATGTCAGTGCCCACAGTGCCAGTGCTGCACATTCAGTGTCACCTACCAGTGCTCATCAGTGTCCCCTACCAGTGCTCATGAGTGTCCCCTACCAGTGCCACCTATCAGTGCCACCTATCAGTGCCACCTCTCAGTGCCCATCAGTGCCATATATCAGTGCCCATCGGTGCCACCCATCGGTGCCACCCATTCGTGCCACCCATCCGTGCCCATCAGTGCCATCTTTGCTGTGCCCATCAGTACCGACTTATCTGTCCCCACCAGTGCAGCCTATCAGTGCCAACCAGTGCAGCCTATCAGTGCCCACCAGTGCAGCCTATCAGTGCCCACCAGTGCCGCCTCATCAGTGCCCACCAGTGCAGCCTCATCAGCGCATATCAATGAAGCAGAAAAATTACCTGTTTGCAAAATTTTATAACAAACTATTAAACATGATTTTATTTTTTATTTTTAATTTTCCATCTTTTTTTATTTGTTTAGCAAAAAATAAAAAGCTCAGCTGTGATTAAATACCACCAAAAGAAAGCTCTATTTGTGGGAAAAAAATGGTAAAAATTTAATTTTGGGTACAGTGTTGTATGACCGCGCAATTGTCATTCCAAGTGCGTCAGCGCCGAAAGCTGAAAATTGGTCTGGGCACGAGGGGGGTTTAAGTGCCCAGTAATCAGGTGGTTAAAGGGAATCTAAAGTTTTTCAAAGTTTTTTTCTCTTTCTGTAATTGGGATCAACTTGGGTTTCCTATAGAACTTGTATTTGTGCTGTAGAATTAGAAGGTTCTCCATACAGGTGGTCATCGGGAAGTGAAGGGATATCTCTCCTAGATGGACACCTATCATGCCGAACCACAAAGATGACGGCTGGCCTTGATAAATACGTAAAAATGTTGTGAGTTTGCCTTGAGATTAACAACCAGTAAATAGGCAAAAGTGAAAGGTACCATCGTCCAAAACGACTTTTATGCAAATGGAAAGAGAAGTAGGGACAGTTGCCGAACCTCTCTTCCTACGGCCACAGGGGGGAAATTGACTGTCTTGGTACCAATGAACAAAAATAGGCTTCAAATAGAATAATTATTTATTACATATCAAAAAAAAAAAAACGATATAATTACAAAAGTCAAGGACATGGAAAAAAAGGGGAAGGGAAGAAAGTCGATACAGTATACAGGTACTTGTAGACTTCCAAGTGGACTACTGGTTATGGATATTGTTCACAGATTTATGCAATCCTCTACCAGTTTCGCCATCAGGGGGCTGCTTCTTCAGGAGGATAAATCTATAAAATAAATAATATATATGAAATTCTACACAACAATAGTAAAGGGAATACATTTGTATATGAAATTCTACACAACAATAGTAAAGGGAATACATTTGTATATGAAATTCTACACAGCAATAGTAAAGGGAATACATTTGTACAAATGTATTCCCTTTACTATTGTTATGTAGAATTTCATATATACTATTCACTTTATAGATTTATCCTCCTGAAGAAGCGGCCCCCTGATGGTGAAACTGGTAGAGGATTGCATAAATCTGTAAACAATTTCTATAACCAGTAATCCACTTGGAAGTCTACAAGTACCTGTATACTGTATCTACTTTCTTCCCTTCCCCCTTTTTTTCATGTCCTTGACTTTTGTAATTATATATGTTTTTTTTTTTTGCTATGTGTAATAAATAACTATTCTATTTGAAGTCTATTTTTGTTCATTGGTACCAAGACAGTCCATTTCCCCCCTGTGGCCGTAGGAAGAGAGGTTCAGCAACTGTCCCTACTCTTTCCATTTGCATTGATAAATATATAAGTATTAAACCACCATCGGTATATCGTCTATAACAGGGGTAGGCAACCTTTCAGAGGTCGGGATCTACCTGAACAACATGGAGGAAATCAAAGATCCCTGGGGAGCCCCCAATAAAAAGATGGCATGAAGAACACACAGTGTGCCGCTGTATTATCCTCGGCTCCCCTTCACGTCACATCATCCCCCCACAATAGTGTCCTCTGTCCCCCTCCACATCACTTCAGCAGTGTCCCCTGTCCCCCTCCACATCACTTCAGCAGTGTCCTCTGTCCCCCTCCACATCACTTCAATAGTGTCCTCTGTCCCCCTCCACATCACTTCAGCAGTGTCCTCTGTCCCCCTCCACATCACTTCAGCAGTGTCCTCTGTCCCCCTCCACATCACTTCAGTAGTGTCCCCTGTCCTCCTCCACATCACTTCAGTAGTGTCCTCTGTCCCCCTCCACATCACTTCAGCAGTGTCCTCTGTCCCCCTCCACATCACTTCAGCAGTGTCCTCTGTCCCCCTCCACATCACTTCAGTAGTGTCCCCCTCCACATCACTTCAGCAGTGTCCTCTGTCCCCCTCCACATCACTTCAGTAGTGTCCCCTGTCCTCCTCCACATCACTTCAGTAGTGTCCTCTGTCCCCCTCCACATCACTTCAGCAGTGTCCTCTGTCCCCCTCCACATCACTTCAATAGTGTCCCCTGTCCTCCTCCACATCACTTCAGTAGTGTCCTCTGTCCCCCTCCACATCACTTCAGCAGTGTCCTCTGTCCCCCTCCACATCACTTCAGTAGTGTCCCCTGTCCTCCTCCACATCACTTCAGTAGTGTCCTCTGTCCCCCTCCACATCACTTCAGCAGTGTCCTCTGTCCCCCTCCACATCACTTCAATAGTGTCCCCTGTCCTCCTCCACATCACTTCAGTAGTGTCCTCTGTCCCCCTCCACATCACTTCAGCAGTGTCCTCTGTCCCCCTCCACATCACTTCAGCAGTGTCCTCTGTCCCCCTCCACATCACTTCATCAGTGTCCTCTGTCCCCCTCCACATCACTTCAGTAGTGTCCTCTGTCCCCCTCCACATCACTTCAGCAGTGTCCTCTGTCCCCCTCCACATCACTTCAGTAGTGTCCTCTGTCCCCCTCCACATCACTTCAGCAGTGTCCTCTGTCCCCCTCCACATCACTTCAGTAGTGTCCTCTGTCCCCCTCCACATCACTTCAGCAGTGTCCTCTGTCCCCCTCCACATCACTTCAGCAGTGTCCTCTGTCCCCCTCCACATCACTTCAGCAGTGTCCTCTGTCCCCCTCCACATCACTTCAGCAGTGTCCTCTGTCCCCCTCCACATCACTTCAATAGTGTCCCCTGTCCTCTTCCACATCACTTCAGTAGTGTCCTCTGTCCCCCTCCACATCACTTCAGTAGTGTCCTCTGTCCCCCTCCACATCACTTCAGTAGTGTCCTCTGTCCCCCTCCACATCACGTCAGCAGTGTCCTCTGTCCCCCTCCACATCACTTCAGTAGTGTCCTCTGTCCCCCTCCACATCACTTCAGCAGTGTCCTCTGATCCCCTTCACATCAGCCCCCTCCACCTCCTCTCTCTCCTTCCCTCCATCCTCTCTCCTTCCCTCCACCCCTTTCTCTAATTTCCTCCATCCCCTTCCTATCCTTCCCTCCACCCCTCTCTCTCCTTCCCTCCATCCTCTCTCTTCTTCTCTCCATCCCCTCTCTCTCCTTCCCTCCATCCCATCTCTTTCCTTCCCTCCATCTCTCTCCTTCCCTCCATCCCTCCTTCCCTTCCATCCTCTCTCTCTCTCCCCCTCCATCCCCTCTCTCTTCTTCTCTCCATCCCATCTCTTTCCTTTCCTCCATCCACCTCTCTCTCCTTCCCTCCATCCCCTCTCTTCTTCCCACCATCCCCTCTCTTCTTCTCTCCATCCCCTCTCTTCTTCTCTCCATCCCCTCTCTCTCCTCCCCTCCATCCCCTCTCTCTCCTTCCCCTCCATCCCCTCTCTCTCCTTCCCTCCACCCCTCTCTCTCCTTCCCTCCATCCCCTCTCTCTCCTTCCCTCCATCCCCTCTCTCTCCTTCCCTCCATCCCCTCTCTCTCCTTCCCTCCATCCCCTCTCTCTCCTTCTTTCCATACCCTCTCTCTCCTTCCCTCCACCCCCTCTCTCTCCTTCCCTCCACCCCCTCTCTCTCCTTCCCTCCACCCCCTCTCTCTCCTCCCCTCCATCTCCTCTCTCTCTCCTTCCCTCCATCCCCTCTCTCTCCTCCTCCCCCTCTCTCTTCTTCCCTCCACCCCTTCTCTCTCTACGCTCCTCCATCCCCTCTCTCTCCTGCTCTCCATCCCCTCTATCTCCTTCCCTCCATCCCCTCTCTCTCCTTCCCTCCATCCCCTCTCTCTCCTCCCCATCCCTCTCTCTCTCTCTCCTTCCCTCCATCCTCTCTCTCCTTCCCTCCATCTCCTCTCTCTCCTTCCCTCCATCCCCTCTCTCTCCTCCCCTCCATCTCCTCTCTCTCCTTCCCTCCATCTCCTCTCTCTCCTTCCCTCCATCTCCTCTCTCTCCTTCCCTCCATCCCATCTCTTTCCTTCCCTCCATCCCCTCTCTCTCCTTCCCTCCATCCTCTCTCTCCTTCCCTCCATCTCCTCTCTCCTTCCCTCCATCTCCTCTCTCTCCTTCCCTCCATCCCCTCTCTCTCCTCCCCTCCATCTCCTCTCTCCTTCCCTCCATCTCCTCTCTCCTTCCCTCCATCTCCTCTCTCTCCTTCCCTCCATCTCCTCTCTCCTCCCCTCCATCCTCTCTCTCCTTCCCTCCATCCCCTCTCTCTCCTCCCCTCCATCTCCTCTCTCTCCTTCCCTCCATCTCCTCTCTCTCCTTCCCTCCATCTCCTCTCTCCTTCCCTCCATCCCCTTCCCTCTTCTTCCCTCCTCCAAGTGGGGTGGGTTTGATACAGTGCCTTGAAAAAGTATTCATACCCTTTGACATTTTCCACATTTTCTCATGTTACAACCAAAAACATAAATGTACTTTATTGGTATTTTAAGTGACAGACCAACACAAAGTGGCACATAATTGTGAAGTGGAAGGTCGATTATAAATTGTTTGTTTTCACTTTTTTTTTTACAAATAAATATGTGAAAAGTGTGGGGGGGGGCATTTGTATTCGGCCCCCTTTACTCTGATACCCCTAACTACAAGCTAGTGGAACAAATTGCCTTCAGAAGTCACCCAATTAGTAAATAGAGTCCACCTGTGTGTAATTTAAACTCAGTATAAATACAGCTGTTCTGTGAAGCCCTCAGAGGTTTGTTTGGGGACCTTAGTGAACAAACAGCATCATGAAGGCCAAGGAACACACCAGGCAGGTCAGGGATAAAGTTGTGGAGAAGTATAAAGCAGGGTTAGGCTGTAAAAGAATCTCCCAAGCTTTGAACATCTCACAGAACTCTGTTCAATCCATCATCGGAAAATGGAAAGAGTATGTCACAACTGCAAACCTACCAAGAGATGGCCGTCCACCTAAACTGACCAGGCCGGGCAAGGAGAGCATTCATCAGAGAAGAGCCAAGATAGTAACTCTGGAGGAGCTGCAGAGATCCACAGCTCAGGTGGGAGAATCTGTCTACAGGACAACTATTAGTCGTGTTCTCCACAAATCTGCCCTTTATGGAAGAGTGACAAGAAGAAAGACATTGGAGAAAGAAAGTCATAAGAAGTCCTGTTTGCAGTTTGCGAGAAGCCATGTGGGGGAGGGGAGCAAACATGTGGAAGAAGGTGATCTGGTCAGATGAGACCAAAATTTCACTTTTTGGCCTAAAAGCAAAACGCTATGTGTGGAGGAAATCTAACACTGCCCATCCCCCTGAACACACCATCCCAACTGTGAAACATGGTGGTGGCAGCATCATGTTGTGGGGATGCTTTTCTTCAGCAGGGACAGGGAAGCTGGTCAGAGATGATGGGAAGATGGATGGAGCCAAATACAGGACAGTCTTATGCCGCGTACACACGGTCGGAATTTCCGATGGAAACAGTCCGATGGGAGCTTTTCATCTGATTTTCTGACCGTGTGTATGCCTATCGGTCTTTTTCTGTCGGAATTTCCGACGGACTTTGGATTGAGAACCTGTTCTCAATTTTTCTGACGGAAAACCTTTCTATCGGATTTTCCGATCGTGTGTATGCAATTCCGACACGTAAAATTCCGACGCATGCTCGGAAACAATTCAACGCATGCTCGGAAGCATTAAACTTCCCTTATATAGTGCTGTTGAACGTGTTTTATGCCGCTGTGTTACAGGCCGTTGGAATTTGGTGTGACCGCATGTAGGCAAGACAGTTTGAGCGAAATTCCGTCGGAATTGCGACGGGAAAACCATCAGAGCTTTTTCCGACGAGAATTCCGACCGTGTGTACGCGGCATTAGAAGAAAACCTGTTATGCCGCACGACCAGACTTTACGACAGCAAAGGTCAGACGGAACGGATCCGCCGGACAACTCGATCGTGTGTGGGCTGCAGCGGACCTTTGCTGTCAAAAAATCAGACGGACTTTAGAAATAGAACATGTTTCAAATTATTCCGCCGGAACTCCGCCAGGACCTGTTCCTATCGAGAAATCCATTCGTCTGTATGCTGGTCCAACGGACGAAAATCAACGCTAGGGCAGCTATTGGCTACTGGCTATGAACTTCCTTATTATAGTACTGTAGTACGTCATCGTGTTCGAATATGTTGGACTTTGGTGTGATTGTGTGTGTCCAAATCCGATCGTTCGGAAAGTCCGTCGGAAAAACCGTCGGACCTAGTCTTCCGGAAAGTCCAGTCATGTGTACGGGGCATTAGAGTCTGCAAAAGACTTGAGGTTGCGGAGGTTCACCTTCCAGTAGGACAACGACCCGAAACATACAGCCAGAGCTACAATGGAATGGTTTTGATCAAAGCATATTCATGTGTTAGAATGGCCCAGTCACAGTCCAGACCTAAATAACATTGGGGAATCTCCATCCAATCTGACAGAGCTTGAGCTATTTTGCAATGAAGAATGGCCAAAAATGTCCGCTCTAGATGGGCAAAGCTGGTAGAGACGACCCCAAAAAAGACTTGCAGCTGTAATTGCAGTGAAAGGCGGTTCTACAAAGTATTGAATCCGGGGGGCGCCATACAAATGCCCCCCCCCCCAAACACTTTTCACATATTTATTTAAAAAAAAATTGAAAACCATTTATCATTTTCCTTCCACTTCACAATTATGAGCCACTTTGTGTTTGTCCATCACATAAAATCCCAATAAAATACATTTACGTTTGTGGTTGTAACATGACAAAATGTGGAGAGCTCCCCCTCTTTATCTTCTTTTTCCCACACGGGAGGCTCGGAGATTCCAGTAACGGATTCCTTCTTGTGGTGTCACCCCGGACTCCTCCGTCTGTTGAGTTTCATTATCCTGATAATGCTCACCACAGCGTTTGACCCCCCGCGCCCACCATCTCAGGGTCCAGGGTGATAGCAGACACTTTATAATGGGAAGGGGGGGCATGTTTTTTTTTTTTAACCGCTTCCCGACCGCCCACTGCATATATACGTCAGCAGAATGGCACGGGCAGGCAGAATCACGTACCTGTACGTGGCCCTTTAAATGCCTGCCTGTGGGTCGCGCCAGCCGCGCGCTCGCGACCCGGTCGGGAGCTCCGTGACCCCCGCCGCGGGACCAGCGGACCCGATCGGGTCCGCTGGTGTCCCGCGATCGGGTCACAGAGCTGAAGAACGGGGAGAGGTTTGTTTAAACAAAACTCTCCTCGCGCTTCCTACACTGCCTGTCAGTGATTGGCTGTTCCCGGTCATCGGGAAAGCCGATCAGTGACGTCAGATGTCAGCCCCCGCCCCCTAATGTAAAAAAACACACACGTCACAGCCCATAACCCTTCCCCTCCCCCTAGTGGTTAACTATTTCACTACAACTGTCATTTATACAGGAATCAATGCATTTAAATAGCATTGATTGCTGTATAAATGACAATGGTCCCAAAATGTGTCAAAAATGTCCGATGTGTCCGCCATAATGTTGCAGTCACAATAAAAATCGCTGATCGCCGCCATTACTAGTAAAAAAAAAAATATTAATAAAAATGCTATAAAACTATCCCCTATTTTGTAGACACTATAACTTTTGCGCAAACCAATCAATAATCGCTTATTGCGATTTTTTTTTACCAAAAATATGTAGAATTATACGTATCGGCCTAAACTGAGGAAAAAAAAATTTTTTTTATATTTTTTTGGGGATATTTATTATAGCAAAAAGTAAAAAATATTGTTTTCAAAATTGTCGCTCTATTTTTGTTTTATAGCGCAAAAAAATAAAAACCCGCAGGGGCGATCAAATACCACCAAAAGAAAGCTCTATTTGTGGGAAAAAAAGGACGCCAATTTTGGAGCCACGTCGCACGACCGCGCAATTGTCAGTTAAAGTGACGCAGTGCCGAATCGCAAAAAAGGGGCCTGGTCCTTTGGCTGCCAATTGGTCCGGGGCTGAAGTGGTTAATAAAGTTAAAATAAATGTTCCCGTCCAACTAAAATTGATGTTTCCATTCTAGGTGGGAATGGGTAGGTTGAGTTTACCACCTGGCTTCTTATCTCCTTTTAAGTCTCCATGGTAAGATCTTCCCGCTATACGGCCGTTTCTATTTCTGTCCATGGGCCCCTCGGGGTATTGCCACACTTCTCGTTGCCTTTCGCCGTAATTTAAAATGAATGCTTTTAAAAAATGGGCCTTACCATCCCCCATTTTTGGAGCAACACCATTAAATTAAATGGGCTGCCCTCCTCTCCAGCAATGTCGTCAAAGTAGCTCCTGTATCGGCTTTGACACGTTTTCGGACATTGCGTATTTTTCGTGCGACAAAACACTCGCTCTCTTAGCACGTTTGGGGTGCCACCAAGACTTATAATGGCACCTAATCGCGCGTTGTGCCTTCTGCCGCACTTTGGAATAGTGGGCAGAAGATTCTGATGCACTGAAGTGTGAACGGGGGCCTGATAGTGACCACCAGCTCCCAATGCTGAGCGTCATCACCAATGGCAGCTGGTGTCTTTTTTTTCTTATTGATTTTTTTTGGGGGGGGGGGGCGGCAAACACCCAACCCCCCCCCTTTTTGGGGGGTTAGTCAGCAGCGCCCCTACCCCAGCACTTACCCCATCGGTTACAGGCCAGCAGACAGCAGCTGGGCTCCTACGGGCGTGTTGCGGGCTCCTACAGGCAGCGGGTTGTGGGCTCCTATGAGCGGCGGGCAGTGGCTCCTGTGTCCTCTCCTCATCACGGCAGCCTCCGCCCTCCTCCTCCTAGGCGTCCAATAGGATCACCTGTTCTTCCAGCTAATCGGGTGTGCAGTGTCAAAACCTGCTTCCTGATTGGCCAGTAGGAGGATCAGTGTTACAACAGTGATTATTGATTTGCTGTTCTAACACACCTGAGTGGGTTAGGAGAGCAGTCTAGTCACTGCGACTCGAGCCCACCCTATATTGAAGCCTATTAGAGCCTCTTGCTCTAATCGGTGCTTTAAAAGAACAGCCCCCCCCCCCCCCCGCATTGGAATCCATGAGCCGGTGTCCTGAAAGGGGCCCGACGCATGGATAGGGAAGGCGGTGATGGACGGGGGGGTGGCAACCCTTGCGCCCTTGATGGACGGGGGGCCGCCCCTGGTCATCACCTTCCTACTATAGGGAGCTGTGCTTTCATTTAATCTGAGGCAGTCCATTAACCCTGACCACTTGATTGACAGCTGCTTTGACCATTCAGTTTTTTTTTTTTTTTTTTTAATCATGTAGCGAGCCAAGCAGGCCAGCTTTTGCTGGCCAGCTTGGCTCGCTACATGATTGAAAAAAAAAAAGTATTTTGCTCAAAATTCTGCTATAATCATCCACTGTGCAAAAAAAAAAAATACCAAAATACTTTTTTCCATTGGATTGACCGTTAATCTAACTAGTGACCGCACTTTTTACACACGCCTTACAACCAGTCGCCTATCGATTGGTCAAATCGTGTCCAGAGGTCCTATTTCTCTCTGTAGAGTGGGCTTCATATGAAATAAGAATCACTTTTTGGCCTTTTAGCTGAGACCAAGTGTAATATGTGTTCTTATCAGTGTACATTAGGGGTGCTCCGTTACTATCCTTGCCTTTTGGAAGGAATGGATGGCTGTACAATATCCATGCTGGTATGATGGGCGTCCTGAGGGACTTCCCCATGGGATGGGAAAAGAATTACAGCAATATTAAACCCAAAACCAAAAACCTCATATATTGCAGCTTATCAATCATTAGATGTGGTGGCTGCATTAGTTTTCTTTTCTTTTTTAGGTTTTCTTCCCTCTGTCTTCACCTAGTGATCTGGCCAGTAACACCCCCACTCTGGATTAAAGAGCACAGGGGGCACCTTCCGACAGCAGGACTGGTAATCTGGGGAGCGTGGAGTGTTTGGCTTCAATTTGTTATTGTATCTAGCAAATACCAAAGTTCACACTACAGTTAAGGCCCGTACACACGATCGGACTTTTTGACAACCAACATGCAAATTAGCTGTTTTGGACCAACATCCGACCGTGTGGACGCTCCATCGGACCAACTTTTTCCAGGTTTCATCGGACTTTTGTTGGCTGTGCGAACGGACCAACTTTCTGCCAACAAAAGTCCGATGGACCAAAGTCCGACCGTGTGTACACAAAACCAACGGACTTTTGTACAAACCAATGCAGAACCAATGCAAAAGATCAGACAACAATACAGAAGTTGACCAAAGGTGGCGGTAAAGAGCAGAAAAACCAAGTGATTTGGTGAAAGTTGGCTGAAAAAGTCCTGCCGTGTGTATGCAATACCAACTCGGGGCCAACGCCCTTTGGACAAAAATCCACAGGAAAGTTGGTCCACGGTCCAATCGTGTGTATGAGGCTTTAGAGTAACAGTTTTTTTTTTTTTCCTTTTGGGATAAAGGTTTTACATAGAAAAATAAAAGCTGATCATTCTAAGTATCCCTGTCAATGGTAAATGGTTTGTCTCAACCCTGTAACTGATACATTTGTAGGAGAGCTTGTTCTGTTGAAAAACAATGGACTTACTGGCCATATCACCAGCAGTGGCGGCCGGTGTATCTTTTTTTTGAGGGGGGGGGGGCAACCCCCCCCCCCCACATGCTATTTGCCAGCCAGTCCCCCTTGATGGTGAAAGTTATGCCGCGTACACACGGTCGGAATTTTCCGATGGAAACAGTCCAATGGGAGCTTTTCAACGGATTTTCCGTCCGTGTGTATGCCCATCGGTCTTTTTCTGTCGGAATTTCCGACGGACTTTGGATTGAGAACCTGCTCTCAATTTTTCCGACGGAAAACCTTTCTATCGGATTTTCCGATCGTGTGTATGCAATTCCGACACGCCAAATTCCGACGCATGCTCGGAAGCATTAAACTTCCCTTTTATAGTGCTGTCGAATGTGTTTTATGCCGCTGTGTTACAGACCGTCGGAATTTGGTGTGACCGTGTGTAGGCAAGACAGTTTGAGCGAAATTCCGTCGGAATTCCGACGGGAAAACCATCAGAGCTTTTTCCGACGAGAATTCCGACCGTGTGTACGCAGCATTATAGTTACCAGAGGGAGAGCCTCAATACCCACATTTTGTCATCCAACAATAAGAACAGAAGAAGACCTTCCTTACATGAGGCTTAATCCCATCCCAACCAAACCACCCCACGCTGGGGGCTTAGGCCGGCCATAGACCAGTTACAAACCGAATGTTCTGTCGAAAAAATGAAAATGGCGCATATGATTGTGCCATCATCTGTTTTATTTTTCTCAACAAAATCCAGCATGTTGGATTAGGCGCTTCCCATTGTGGTACGAAAATCGTGTGTCGCAGCTGCCACACTAAGGTAGAACCGAAGCATTACAAAAAAAAATAAACAACCCCAAGCACGGCAGCTGGGTTGAGTTCCACTTTAACTTTGAACAGTTCATTTATCAGCAGCAGATGCATGAAAGAATGAAGCTGATTGGGTGGGTGGGTACATGATGCGTCCCATTGCTCTCTTTATTAATAAGCCCCAATGGAGATGATGATACCACGGAGCTCACTCTCTGCCACCACGGAGCTCACTCTCTGTCACCACGGAGCTCACTCTCTGTCACCACGGAGCTCAATCTCTGTCACCACGGAGCTCACTCTCTGTCACCACGGAGCTCAATCTCTGTCACCACGGAGCTCACTCTCTGTCACCACGGAGCTCAATCTCTGTCACCACGGAGCTCAATCTCTGTCACCACGGAGCTCAATCTCTGTCACCACGGAGCTCACTCTCTGTCACCACGGAGCTCACTCTCTGTCACCACGGAGCTCACTCTCTGTCACCACGGGGCTCACTCTCTGTCACCACTGGGCTCACTCTCTGTCACCACGGGGCTCACTCTCTGTCACCACGGAGCTCACTCTCTGTCACCACGGAGCTCACTCTCTGTCACCACGGAGCTCACTCTCTGTCACCACGGGGCTCACTCTCTGTCACCACGGAGCTCACTCTCTGTCACCACGGAGCTCACTCTCTGTCACCACGGGGCTCACTCTCTGTCACCACGGGGCTCACTCTCTGTCACCACGGAGCTCACTCTCTGTCACCACGGAGCTCACTCTCTGTCACCACGGAGCTCACTCTCTGTCACCACGGAGCTCACTCTCTGTCACCACGGAGCTCACTCTCTGTCACCACGGGGCTCACTCTCTGTCACCACGGAGCTCACTCTCTGTCACCACGGAGCTCACTCTCTGTCACCACGGAGCTCACACTCTGTCACCACTCACTCTCTGTCACCACGGAGCTCACTCTCTGTCACCACGGAGCTCACTCTCTGTCACCACGGAGCTCACTCTCTGTCACCACAGGGCTCACTCTCTGTCACCACGGAGCTCACTCTCTGTCACCACGGAGCTCACTCTCTGTCACCACGGAGCTCACTCTCTGTCACCACGGAGCTCACTCTCTGTCACCACGGAGCTGACTCTCTGTCACCACGGAGCTCACTCTCTGTCACCACGGAGCTCACTCTCTGTCACCACGGAGCTCACTCTCTGTCACCACGGAGCTCACTCTCTGTCACCACGGAGCTCACTCTCTGTCACCACGGGGCTCACTCTCTGTCACCACGGGGCTCACTCTCTGTCACCACGGGCTCACTCTCTGTCACCACGGAGCTCACTCTCTGTCACCACGGAGCTCACACTCTGTCACCACTCACTCTCTGTCACCACGGAGCTCACTCTCTGTCACCACGGAGCTCACTCTCTGTCACCACGGAGCTCACTCTCTGTCACCACAGGGCTCACTCTCTGTCACCACGGAGCTCACTCTCTGTCACCACGGAGCTCACTCTCTGTCACCACAGGGCTCACTCTCTGTCACCACGGAGCTCACTCTCTGTCACCACGGAGCTCACTCTCTGTCACCACGGAGCTCACTCTCTGTCACCACGGAGCTCACTCTCTGTCACCACGGAGCTCAATCTCTGTCACCACGGAGCTCACTCTCTGTCACCACGGAGCTCAATCTCTGTCACCACGGAGCTCACTCTCTGTCACCACGGAGCTCAATCTCTGTCACCACGGAGCTCACTCTCTGTCACCACGGAGCTCACTCTCTGTCACCACGGAGCTCAATCTCTGTCACCACGGAGCTCACTCTCTGTCACCACGGAGCTCAATCTCTGTCACCACGGAGCTCAATCTCTGTCACCACGGAGCTCAATCTCTGTCACCACGGAGCTCACTCTCTGTCACCACGGAGCTCACTCTCTGTCACCACGGAGCTCACTCTCTGTCACCACGGAGCTCACTCTCTGTCACCACGGGGCTCACTCTCTGTCACCACTGGGCTCACTCTCTGTCACCACGGGGCTCACTCTCTGTCACCACGGAGCTCACTCTCTGTCACCACGGAGCTCACTCTCTGTCACCACGGAGCTCACTCTCTGTCACCACGGGGCTCACTCTCTGTCACCACGGAGCTCACTCTCTGTCACCACGGAGCTCACTCTCTGTCACCACGGGGCTCACTCTCTGTCACCACGGAGCTCACTCTCTGTCACCACGGAGCTCACTCTCTGTCACCACGGAGCTCACTCTCTGTCACCACGGAGCTCACTCTCTGTCACCACGGAGCTCACTCTCTGTCACCACGGAGCTCACTCTCTGTCACCACGGGGCTCACTCTCTGTCACCACGGGGCTCACTCTCTGTCACCACGGGGCTCACTCTCTGTCACCACGGAGCTCACTCTCTGTCACCACGGAGCTCACTCTCTGTCACCACGGAGCTCACACTCTGTCACCACTCACTCTCTGTCACCACGGAGCTCACTCTCTGTCACCACGGAGCTCACTCTCTGTCACCACGGAGCTCACTCTCTGTCACCACAGGGCTCACTCTCTGTCACCACGGAGCTCACTCTCTGTCACCACGGAGCTCACTCTCTGTCACCACGGAGCTCACTCTCTGTCACCACGGAGCTCACTCTCTGTCACCACGGAGCTGACTCTCTGTCACCACGGAGCTCACTCTCTGTCACCACGGAGCTCACTCTCTGTCACCACGGAGCTCACTCTCTGTCACCACGGAGCTCACTCTCTGTCACCACGGAGCTCACTCTCTGTCACCACGGGGCTCACTCTCTGTCACCACGGGGCTCACTCTCTGTCACCACGGGGCTCACTCTCTGTCACCACGGGGCTCACTCTCTGTCACCACGGGGCTCACTCTCTGTCACCACGGGGCTCACTCTCTGTCACCACGGAGCTCACTCTCTGTCACCACGGAGCTCACACTCTGTCACCACTCACTCTCTGTCACCACGGAGCTCACTCTCTGTCACCACGGAGCTCACTCTCTGTCACCACGGAGCTCACTCTCTGTCACCACAGGGCTCACTCTCTGTCACCACGGAGCTCACTCTCTGTCACCACGGAGCTCACTCTCTGTCACCACGGAGCTCACTCTCTGTCACCACGGAGCTGACTCTCTGTCACCACGGAGCTGACTCTCTGTCACCACGGAGCTGACTCTCTGTCACCACGGAGCTCACTCTCTGTCACCACGGGGCTCACTCTCTGTCACCACGGGGCTCACTCTCTGTCACCACGGGGCTCACTCTCTGTCACCACGGAGCTCACTCTCTGTCACCACGGAGCTCACTCTCTGTCACCACGGAGCTCACACTCTGTCACCACGGAGCTCACTCTCTGTCACCACGGGGCTCACTCTCTGTCACCACGGGGCTCACTCTCTGTCACCACTCACTCTCTGTCACCACGGAGCTCACTCTCTGTCACCACGGGGCTCACTCTCTGTCACCACGGAGCTCACTCTCTGTCACCACGGAGCTCACTCTCTGTCACCACGGAGCTCACTCTCTGTCACCACGGAGCTCACTCTCTGTCACCACGGAGCTCACTCTCTGTCACCACGGAGCTCACTCTCTGTCACCACGGAGCTCACTCTCTGTCACCACGGAGCTCACTCTCTGTCACCACGGAGCTCACTCTCTGTCACCACGGAGCTCACTCTCTGTCACCACGGGGCTCACTCTCTGTCACCACGGGGCTCACTCTCTGTCACCACGGGGGGCTCACTCTCTGTCACCACGGAGCTCACTCTCTGTCACCACGGAGCTCACTCTCTGTCACCACGGAGCTCACACTCTGTCACCACTCACTCTCTGTCACCACGGAGCTCACTCTCTGTCACCACGGAGCTCACTCTCTGTCACCACGGAGCTCACTCTCTGTCACCACGGGGCTCACTCTCTGTCACCACGGAGCTCACTCTCTGTCACCACGGAGCTCACTCTCTGTCACCACGGAGCTCACTCTCTGTCACCACGGAGCTCACTCTCTGTCACCACGGAGCTGACTCTCTGTCACCACGGAGCTCACTCTCTGTCACCACGGAGCTCACTCTCTGTCACCACGGGGCTCACTCTCTGTCACCACGGGGCTCACTCTCTGTCACCACGGGGCTCACTCTCTGTCACCACGGAGCTCAATCTCTGTCACCACGGGGCTCACTCTCTGTCACCACGGAGCTCAATCTCTGTCACCACGGAGCTCACTCTCTGTCACCACGGGGCTCACTCTCTGTCACCACGGAGCTGACTCTCTGTCAGAGTGGCTTCTCTGTAATCAGTGCACAGATAATTCTGTCTGATATGGAGAAAGTCCTCCTGCTGATTACTATGGAGAGATCATTCATTGCAAGTGTCTCTCAGTGCATGAGACTCAACTGCCGCCAAGAGAATCCAATTCCTGACCTAGGGCGGAGGATTTATGCTTGCCGGTGATTTTTGTAAGGATTGCTATGCAGGTTGTTCACTTGGCGCAGCAGGTGTACAGACCCGGGAACTCAGCACAGGGATGGTGGGAACCCCTCATAATGGGCACAGCGGGTGTACAGACCCAGGAACTCAGCACAGGGATGGTGGGAACCCCTCATAATGGGCACAGCAGGTGTACAGACCTGGGAACTCAGCACAGGGATGGTGGGGAACCCTCATAATGGGCACAGCGGGTGTACAGACCCAGGAACTCAGCACAGGGGTGGTGGGAACCCATCATAATGGGCACAGCGGGTGTACAGACCTTGGAACTCAGCACAGGGATGGCGGGAACCCCTCATAATGGGCACAGCGGGTGTACAGACCTGGGAACTCAGCACAGGGGTGGTGGGAACCCATCATAATGGGCACAGCGGGTGTACAGACCTTGGAACTCAGCACAGGGATGGCGGGAACCCCTCATAATGGGCACAGCGGGTGTACAGACCCGGGAGCTCAGCACAGGGGTGGTGGGAACCCATCATAATGGGCACAGCGGGTGTACAGACCCGGGAGCTCAGCACAGGGATGGTGGGAACCCATCATAATGGGCACAGCAGGTGTACAGACCTGGGAACTCAGCACAGGGATGGCGGGAACCCCTCATAATGGGCACAGCAGATGTACAGACCCAGGAACTCAGCACAGGGATGGCGGGAACCCCTCATAATGGGCACAGCAGGTGTACAGACCTGGGAACTCAGCACAGGGATGGTGGGAACCCCTCATAATGGGCACAGCAGATGTACAGACCCAGGAACTCAGCACAGGGATGGTGGGAACCCCTCATAATGGGCACAGCAGGTGTACAGACCTTGGAACTCAGCACAGGGATGGCGGGAACCCCTCATAATGGGCACAGTGGGTGTACAGACCTTGGAACTCAGCACAGGGATGGTGGGAACCCCTCATAATGGGCACAGTAGGTGTACAGACCTTGGAACTCAGCACAGGGATGGCGGAACCCCTCATAATGGGCACAGTAGGTGTACAGACCCAGGAACTCAGCACAGGGATGGCGGGAACCCCTCATAATGGGCACAGTAGGTGTACAGACCCAGGAACTCAGCACAGGGATGATGGGAACCCCTCATAATGGGCACAGTAGGTGTACAGACCCAGGAACTCAGCACAGGGATGGCGGGAACCCCTCATAATGGGCACAGTAGGTGTACAGACCCGGAACTCAGCACAGGGATGGCTTAAACCCCTCATAATGGGCACAGTGGGTGTACAGACCTTGGAACTCAGCACAGGGATGGCGGGAACCCCTCATAATGGGCACAGTAGGTGTACAGACCCAGGAACTCAGCACAGGGATGGTGGGAACCCCTCATAATGAGCACTGTAGGTGTACAGACCCAGGAACTCAGCACAGGGATGGTGGGAACCCCTCATAATGGGCACAGCGGGTGTACAGACCTGGGAACTCAGCACAGGGATGGTGGGAACCCCTCATAATGGGCACAGTGGGTGTACAGACCTTGGAACTCAGCACAGGGATGGCGGGAACCCCTCATAATGGACACAGCAGATGTACAGACCCAGGAACTCAGCACAGGGATGGTGGGAACCCCTCGTAATGGGCACAGCAGGGGTACAGACCCGGGAACTCAGCACAGGGATAGCAGGAACCCCACATAATGAGCACAGCGGGTGTACAGACCCAGGAACTCAGCACAGGGATGGTGGAACCCCTCATAATGGACACAGCGGGTGTACAGACCTGTGAACACAGCACCGTAGAGTCCCAAGAGTGAGTCGAGGAAGGGGGGGGGGGGGCTCTCCAGCATCTACCAAAAAATAAAATATTTCCTTTGGAAGGCGTTTTACTTTTAAAGTGTAGAATAAATATGTTATTATTGTGAATTCATATAGCTTCATTTAGCTCTGACATATACCGCAGTGCTGTACAAAGAACACTGAGCCAGTCATATCAGTCTCTGTACCAGAAGAGCTTACACTCTAATGTCCTCTGGAGTGAGGATGCAATTCATGTACTGATATGGCTTTGCCTGAGAAGGTCTCCCTCTTCCTTCTATGATGATACCCTTGTGGGAGCTAAACCCGGGACCCCCAGCGCAGCAAGACCATACATGCTTTGCGCTGCTTTTTTTTTTTGTCAGTGAGAGAAGAGGGTGTAGATCACTTATAGTTTAACAACATGTTGTTTTCATTTGGATCGGTAATTGTAGCCCTTTCTGGAAACACCCAGACAGATGTGCGTATATACTGGGGACGGTCCGGAATTATTTTCATGTGATGTCAGTCCTTTCACCCGGTGCAAAGTCAGTTCACATTTATACTTCTATATTGGATGACATGTACACTTACCTCTGTATTGGATGACATGTACACTTACCTCTGTATTGGATGACATGTACACTTACCTCTGTATTGGATGACATGTACACTTACCTCTGTATTGGATGACATGTACACTTACCTCTGTATTGGATGACATGTACACACTTACCTCTGTATTGGATGACATGTACACTTACCTCTGTATTGGATGACATGTACACACTTACCTCTGTATTGGATGACATGTACACTTACCTCTGTATTGGATGACCTGTACACTTACCTCTGTATTGGATGACATGTACACTTCTGTATTGGATGACCTGTACACACTTACCTCTGTATTGTTTGTTTTAATGACAATAGTCATACATGTCGTGCATCGGGTACATTTTAATTCAAGTCTGCCTATTTGTAGCTGTATGCTATATAAAAATCAGAGAAACCTTATGAAGGCTAGTAGTGAATTCTACCAATAAAAGGCGCACGGGTCCTGTTCTTAGAGGTAGTTGGTGTCATGGCTTCTTTTATTCCACTGATATTTTTTGGGGTGATTCAATTCGCTTTTACGTGCATGTTGTGTTTTTACATTGAAGCTCAGACAAAGCCAAATTACACGTGGTGTTTATTGCATTATTCTAAAGGAGCAAATAGAAATAAAGGAGCGGTAACAAAGAGGTTAATTCAAAATTGCAAGAATTGTTTAAAAATGCATTTAAAATGGGTCAACGCAGGGGCGGACTGACCATTCAGCCACTCGGGCACTGCCCGAGGGCCCCCGGGCCACTAGAGGGCCCCATCAGGGTTGCCAGCCTTAGTAAAACCAGGGACAGTATGTAAAAATCTGTGTTTTTTTTTTACATCTGTCTCTGAAATGTCCCTTACCGACATCCTTTTGGTCTAAAAATCCAGAGATTATAGCTGCCCCACCCCTCCAGTACCTTCTCAGCCAATAGAAACATGTCTGTGTATACTGTGTGTACATGTATGTGTATACTGTGTGATTGTATACTGTGTGTGTGTATACTGTGTGATTGTATACTGAGTGTGTGTATACTGTGTGGCCCCATAATCTCTGATTGCCCGGGGGCCCCATAATCTCTGATTGCCCGGGGGGCCCATAATCTCTGATTGCCCGGGGGCCCCATAATCTCTGATTGCCCGGGGGCCCCATAATCTCTGATTGCCCGGGGGCCCCATAATCTCTGATTGCCCGGGGGGCCCCATAATCTCT
Organism: Lithobates sylvaticus; assembly: GCA_028564925.1. Taxonomy (NCBI): domain Eukaryota; kingdom Metazoa; phylum Chordata; class Amphibia; order Anura; family Ranidae; genus Lithobates; species Lithobates sylvaticus. The sequence goes on along the minus strand of CM053026.1, from coordinate 15,983,969 downwards.
GATTGCCCGGGGGCCCCATAATCTCTGATTGCCCGGGGGCCCCATAATCTCTGATTGCCCGGGGGCCCCATAATCTCTGATTGCCCGGGGGCCCCATAATCTCTGATTGCCCGGGGGCCCCATAATCTCTGATTGCCTGGGGGCCCCATAATCTCTGATTGCCCGGGGGCCCCATGAGTTGTCAGTCCGCCCCTGGGTCAACGTTAACTAAAACGGGGGTTCAATAATCGCAGCAATAAGGATGATTATACCGCAATGGAGAAAATTTGTATGCGCCCCTCTACCAGAAATAATATCTCACGTATATATAAAATGTTAATACGGGAGGATTTTACGGGAGTCCCCCCATGTGTCAAAAGATGGGAGGAGGAACTAGGGGTTCCTTGTAGTTTAAATAGAAGTGATAAGATATTGAAGTTAATGCACGGTGCCGCGTTAGATATTAAAACCATAGAAGTTTATTATAAGTGTATGTCGGGCTGGTATATAACCCCTGTTAAAATGAGTAAAATTCAAAAGGATAAATCTCCCGAGTGCTGGAGAGGCTGTGGGGCCACCGGCACGATGACACATATATGGTGGGATTGTCCCATCATTAAAAAATACTGGAAACAGATTTTAGACCTGATTAAAATTATTACAAAAAAAAAACTATCCCGGACGATCCATGGGCGGTATTGTTCCACGGGACCGATACTCCCTTGAAACAATACAGGGGTTCATTAATTCCCATTCTATTAAATGAGGCTAAAAACTTAATTCCAAAGAAATGGAGGGAATCGGAGAGCCCGCGGATAGGGGAATGGATTGCCCGAGTGAACCTACAACAAAAACTGGAAAGAGTAGACCATGGCGAGAAGACGGGGTCAATATAGGGGAAGGTGAGGGGAGGTGGCACTGTTGGGAGGGCTTTAGAAAGTCATGGAGATATTTTGAAGAGATAACTAGACATTAGAAGGACTAGGTCTCCCCCTTCTTTTTCCCCCTTTTTTTTTTTTTTTCTCTCTCGAATTGAGGTAAAGAGGGAAAGAACGAAGCTATATACAGGAACATCTTGATCGACATTTGTGGGATCTTTTCGGACTATCTTGCAAGGCAGGGACGGGAGGGAGGGGGGTAGGGGATTAAGGGGAGTAAATTGTACAATGTTTTGTTATGCTTAGTTGAAAAATTATGAAATAAATAAAGATTTAAGAAACAATTGCAGCAATAAAAAATAAAATCTCTATTAGTAAATACTCCACATTGTTTAGTGTTTTTTCTCTGCTTAGTTGGTCCCCCCCTGGTGTCCATGTTTTTAAGTGAGATTAACACCATATAAGGACATGGAGCAGAGTCAATGTTGCATGTCCCCACTTGGATGGACACCATTTCCTCACCTGGTCTCCGTGTCACTTACTCTGCTCCATATCTTCACCTGGTGTTCATGTTTCTGACTCAAACACTAGGCGAGGACATGGAGTAGAGTCAGAGACATGGACACCAGGTGAAAACATGGAGCAGAGTCAGAGACAAATATGAGTTTGAAATAGCAGCGACTTATGCAGACTGCATTCTCCCCAGATATATGGTGGTATATGCGCCTGGACACTTGTAGAGTCAGAGACATGGACTCCAGGTGAAGACATGGAGCAGGGTCAGAGACATGACACCAGGTAAAGACATGGGGCAAAGACCGAGACATAAACACTAGGTGAGGACATGGAGTAATGTCTCTGACTTAGCCCCATGTCTTTACCTGGTGTCCATGTCTCTGACCCTGCTCCATGTCTTCACCTGGAGTCCATGTCTCTAACTCTACAAGTGTCCAGGTGCATACACCACCACCTAGCTGGGGAGAATGCAGTCTGCATAAGTCGCTGCTATTTCAAACTCATATTTGTCTCTGACTCTGCTCCATGTTTTCACCTGGAGTCCATGTCTCTGACTCTACTCCATGTCCTTACCTAGTGCCCATGTCTCGGACACCAGGTGAGAACATGGAGTAGAGTCAGAGAAGTGAACACTAGGTGAGGACATGGAGTATAGCCAGAGACACGAACACTAGATGAGGACATGGAGTAGAGTCAGAGACATGGACACCAGGTGAGAACATGGAGTAGAGCCAATGTTTCTGATTCTACTCCATGTCCTCACCTAGTGTTCATTTCTCTGACTCTGCTCCACGTCCTTACCTTGTGTCCATGTCTCTGATGCTGCTCCATGTCCTTACCTGGTGTCCATGTCTCTGACGCTGCTCCATGTCCTTACCTGGTGTCCATGACTCTGACGCTGCTCCACGTCCTTACCTGGTGTCCATGTCTCTGACTCTGCTCCATGTCCTTACCTGGTGTCCATGACTCTGACGCTGCTCCACGTCCTTACCTGGTGTCCATGTCTCTGACGCTGCTCCATGTCCTTACCTGGTGTCCATGTCTCTGACTCTGCTCCATGTCCTTACCTGGTGTCCATGCCTCTGACTCTGCTCCACGTCTTTACTTGGTGTCCATGTCTCTGACTCTGCTCCATGTCCTTACCTGGTGTCCATGTCTCTGACGCTGCTCCATGTCCTTACCTGGTGTCCATGTCTCTGACGCTGCTCCACGTCCTTACCTGGAGTCCATGTCTCTGACTCTGCTCCACGTCCTTACTTGGTGTCCATGTCTCTGATGCTTCTCCATGTCCTTACCTGGTGTCCATGTCTCTGACGCTGCTCCACGTCCTTACCTGGAGTCCATGTCTCTGACTCTGCTCCACGTCCTTACTTGGTGTCCATGTCTCTGATGCTTCTCCATGTCCTTACCTGGTGTCCACGTCTCTGACTCTGCTCCACGTCCTTACCTGGTGTCCATGTCTGTGACGCTGCTCCTTGTCTTTACCTGATGTCCATGTCTGTGATTGTGCTCCATGTCCTTACTCAGTGTTTGTAACTCTGATTCTGCTCCATGTCCTCACATGATGCTCCGTGTCTCTCTCACAGCGGGATTGGTCTGTCCAGGGCCCACTTTGAGAAGCAGCCACCATCCAACCTCAGAAAATCCAACTTCTTCCACTTCGTTCTTGCACTCTACGACCGTCAAGGGCAGCCGGTGGAGATCGAGAGGACATCCTACATCGACTTTGTAGAAAAAGACAAAGTAAGGCATGTTTCATTTACCCAAAGTCACAATGAAATGCGAGGGATCAAAATGACTCCAGTGAAAAATATCTTCTGAGACTGCAGTCTTCAAGCTCATACTGAGCCTCACGAATCACAGTGTTGAGTTGTGATATGATCTATATTATCCCCTGAAAACGGGCAGTCTTCCAAAAAGTGATATTTCACTTGTTGATGTAGATTGATAAGCTGAGCATGCTCCTTTTTATCTCTGAGGGGTTTCATGGCCAAGATCTTCCTATCACGGCCTTTGGCTCTGCTCCTTCAAGGCTCGCACATTACCCAAAATTCAGAATTGGATTGAAATATGTTTTTTTTTTTTTTTTAATAAACTTTATTTTTATTGTTCTTCAAGTATCAAAAAGAGAACATACAACGGCATAAAATATTGTATAACATTTCAAAATACAAAAGACAAAACTCACTTATTATTTTATCTACCCTATCCCTCCCAACCTATTCCCACCCTCCCACACACCACGCAATTATTAGTTATGCATATATTTCTATTAGTCACGTGGCCAAAAAGGTAAGGGGGAAACCATCTCCCCGGTCAGAAGATATATAAAAAAAACAACAAAAAAAACACATCCAAGACCACATAGGGGCCAGAAGCAAGAAAAGGGGAGTGGCGCGGAACGAGAGAGAGTCCCCCACCATCCCCTTATGGGGGGTACCCCATCTCGTTCAGCCAAGGCCTCCACATTCTTTTAAAGATATTATAATTACCCTGCCTAATACATCTCGCCCTCTCACTCCAAACCATTGAGTTAATGGTCTCAACCCAGCTCTCCACTGTCGGGGGGAGGTCTGTGCCTGCCATTTCTGTGCTATTAATTTCCTCCCCTGAAACGGGCATCTCAACACTACTTCAATGGCGCCAGTCGGGACTCTACCTTCTTCCAAGCTTCCTAATAGGCAGGTCTTAACCTCCGGTTCTAGTGTGGTTCCAAAAGTTTTAATTGATCCTAGCTACTATCTCCGCCCAGTATCTAAATAGCTTAGGACACTTCCATATCATATGGATCAGATCTCCTGGCGCCTTACATCTGGGGCACTCATCATTTTGTCTATATACCCCCAAAAAAATGTTTGGGGGTATAATAAACTCTATGAATTAGGAACAAATGGGATACCTTCTGCGAGGGAGAAATCAAGACCAAGTCTCCACGTTCTAAGATCCTATCCCATATGTTTTTTGATTTGACCATTGTAGGACATTTGCCTCTTCAAAGAGGTTCTTCACCCGGTTTGACATTTTCTTGAAGTCAGCAGCTACAAATACTGTAGCTGCTGACTTTTAACCCTTTCCCGCAGTGGCGGCTGGTGCTTAAAATTTTGGGGGGGCGCAAACAAACAGCCTCACTGTGTCATTAAACGCTGCCACTGTGCCCATCAAACGCTGCCACTGTGCCCATCAAACGTTGCCACTGTGCCCATCAAACGCTGCCACTGTGCCCCAAGTTCTGCCACTGTGCCCCAAGTGCTGCCACTGTGCCCCAAGTGCTGCCACTGTGCCCATCAAACGCTGCCACTGTGCCCCAAGTGCTGCCACTGTGCCCCTTAAGTGCTGCCACTGTGCCCCTTAAGTGCTGCCACTGTGCCCCTTAAGAGCTGCCACTGTGCCCCTTAAGTGCTGCCACTGTGCCCCCTGCCTGCCCTCTGCACTTACCTTGTCTCGGTGTGCAGCTGGTGACGGCGTCAGGCGGCGAGCGGTGTCTCCTCATCGTCCGATGTCTTCTCCCGCGCTCCCCCTGTCTTCTGCTATGATTGGACGCCTAGCGTCCAATCACAGCGTCTGTGACTTCAGCCAATCAGGTGACAGGTAACAGACCCGGCAACCTGATTGGCTGAGAGGCGGGTCTGTGTTAGGGAAGCGATGTATTCGCTTCTCTAACACAATACTGTGAAAACAGGGAACGCACAGCATTGGGCCCGCTGTTTACACTTATGGAAGCCTATTAGAGCCCACCGCTCTAATCAGGTCCCCTATTAGAGCTTACAGCTCTAATAGGGCGCTTCCAAAACCCCCCAACCGCTGTAATTCAGATGCCCGGAGCCCGACAAGGGGCCAGACACCTGAATAGGGGGCGGCAGCGGTGACAATAGATAGATTCATGCAATGCATGAATCTATCTATTGGTGATAGAGCGGTGCAGGAGAGAGGGGGCGGCGCCCTCTATGCACGCACCGCCACTGCTTTCCCACCAAGCGTACGCACATCTGCATACTCGGCTTTCGGGGGTTATAGCGGGAGGATGCCCGCAGCTGCAGGCATCATCCCGGTACCATTGTTTAGAGCCGGTGATCAGCTTTCCGAGGACAACAACCGATGTGGCTAAAAGCCGCTCGGTTGTTATCCTGGAGGAGCGGGAGGGGACGTCCCCCCCTCCCGCTGCCCTTTCCGGGCCTCTCGGGAGGTCCGGTGGAACATCCGTCGCTTCCAGCGGCTAGTGACAGACTGGAATGAAGCCTGGAAATGGCTTCATTCCAGTCTCCTTGATGTAAACACGGAAGCGACGTCACAACGTCACTTCCTGTTTACTCGGCTGCCAATGGCGCAGTTTTAAAAAAAATATTCAGATACACCTTTTTCGGTGATCTGAATACTTCGAAGTGCAAAGGAGGGATTTGGGCTCTTTTAGAGTAAAGAGGAACCGTCACCACCTATTACTGTCACAAGGGATGTTTACATTCCTTGTGACGGCAATAAAAGTGATCAAATTTTTTTTTTTTTTAAAAACACAATTTTATAAAATAAAAATAAATAAGAAAAAAAATTATTCAAACCGCCTCCGTCACCGCGAGCTTGCGGAGCAAAGAAAACGCATACGGAAGTCGCGCCAGCATATGTAAACGGTGTTCAAATCACACATGTGAGGTATCGCCGCGATCGTCAGAGCGAGAGCAATAATTCTAGAATTAGACCTTCTCTGTAACTCTAACCTGGTAACCATAAAAAAAAATGTAAGCGTCGCCTATGGAAATGTTTAGGTACCAAAGTTTGTCGCCATTCCACGAGTGCGTGCAATTATAAAGTGTGACATGTTTGGTATCTATTTACTCGGCGTAACATCATCTTTCACACTATTAGACATGTGCAATTCGTTTAGTTACGAGTTCGTTTTCCGTTCAAATTCGTTATATTCGTTCATTTGTAATCGTATGAATGAACGAATGGTTTACTAAACATTCTAACGAAAAACGAACTATAGAAAAGAACGAATATGAAAAACAACGAAAATACGAAATAATTAAATTAGAAACAACGAAACTACGAAAGAATGAAAATCCGAAAAATGAAAACAGAAACAACGAAAATACCGAACAAAGATTCAAAACAAACGAAAATCAAAATGAATGAAAAATCGAAATTACGAATATTCGTAAAAAAGGGAATCAAAACAACGAAAATACGAAATAACGAAAATTCTGCTGATCGAGAATTCGAAGAACGAATGTTAGTTCTGATTCTGAAATATTCCCTCCAGAGTCCAGATAGGGTGTGGTTGGGTTGGAGGCTCTGTGTTTTGGTGGATTTTTGAGTTAAGTTCTGACTTGTGAGAGAGAAATTCTTTGTTTCTTAAACATGTAAATAGCACAAACATTACATAAAATTATGAATTATGCTCCGATTACGAATCTACGAAAACAATGTTACGAAAGTACGAATAAATCAATCTCACGAAAGTACGAATGTAACTAAATCTACGAAAATACGAATTTCGAATCAACGAAAATTAGATTAACGGAAATACGAATCATTTCAAATCAACGAAAATATAGCTCTTCCGAAAATACGAATGCGTCCGAATACGAAATATAACGAATATACAAAAATACGAATGCGTCCGAATACGAAATATAACGAATATACAAAAATACGAATGCGTCCGAATACGAAATATAACGAATATACAAAAATACGAATGCGTCCGAATACGAAATATAACGAAAATACGAATTTCGAATAAACGAAAATTAGACTAACAGAAATACGAATCAACAGAAAAATAACTCTTACGAAAATACGAATGAGTCCGAATACGAACACCGACGACTTACGAAGTTACGAATCGTTACGAATCAACGGAAACAAACAGAAACGAAACAAATTTTTCTATTGTGCACATGTCTACACATTATACAAAAAAATGGGATAACTTTACTGTTTTTGTTTTTTTTTTTAATTCATGAAAGTGTCTCTTTTCCCAAAAAATTGCATTTAAAACTACGCTGCACAAATACCTTGTGACATAAAATATTGCAACCACCGCCATTTTATTCTCTAGATTCTCTGCTAAAGATATATATAATTTTTTGGGGTTCTAAGTAATTTTCTAGCAAAAAATAGGGATTTTAACTTGTAAACACCAAATGTCAGAAATAGGCTTAGTCATGAAAGGGTTAATAAACAGACATTCACCTCCAGACAACAGATCCAGCGCTGTCCTGACCGGGCGTTTTTTTTTTTACTGGTCTTTAGGCCCCCCGGTGCCGGCATGTTAACTGTGGGAAGTAGACATGTGCACAATAGAAAAATTTGTTTATTTTCGTTTCGTTTCTGTTCGTTTCCGTTGATTCGCAATTTCGTAAGTCGTCGGTGTTCGTATTCGGACTCGTTCGTATTTTCGGAAGAGTTATTTTTTCGTTGATTCGTTTTTCCGTTAGTTTAATTTTCGTTTATTCGAAATTCGGACGCATTCGTATTTTCGTAGATTAAGTTACATTCGTACTTTCGTTAGATTGATTTATTCGTACTTTCGTAACATTGTTTTCGTAGATTCGTAATCGGAGCATAATTCATAATTTTATGTAATGTGTATGCTATTATTACATTGTAAGAGACACAGAAAATTCCGAATCGAAAAAAAAAGTTACGAATGTACGAATTTTTTCGTTCAATCCATTCGAAGCACGTTAAGCAGCGCAATTGTAAGGGACACGAAAAATTACGAATCGAAAAAAAAAAGTTACGAATGTACGAATTTTTTCGTTCAATCCATTCGAAGCACGTTAAGCAGCGCCATTGTAAGAGACACGGAAAAAATGACCAATTCAACAAAAAAAAAAAAGTTACGAATGTACGAATTTTTTCGTTCAATCCATTCGAAGCACGTTAAGCAGCGCAATTGTAAGGGACACGAAAAATTACGAATCGAAAAAAAAAAGTTACGAATGTACGAATTTTTTCGTTCAATCCATTCGAAGCACGTTAAGCAGCGCCATTGTAAGAGACACGGAAAAAATGACCAATTCAACAAAAAAAAAAAAGTTACGAATGTACGAATTTTTTTCGTTCAATCCATTCGAAGCACGTTAAGCAGCGCAATTGTAAGGGACACGAAAAATTACGAATCGAAAAAAAAAAGTTACGAATGTACGAATTTTTTCGTTCAATCCATTCGAAGCACGTTAAGCAGCGCCATTGTAAGAGACACGGAAAAAATGACCAATTCAACAAAAAAAAAAAAGTTACGAATGTACGAATTTTTTCGTTCAATCCATTCGAAGCACGTTAAGCAGCGCCATTGTAAGAGACACGGAAAATTCCGAATCGAAAAAAAAAAAAAAAAAAAGTTACGAATGTACAAATTTTTTCATTCAATCCAGTCGAAGCACGTTAAGCGGCGCCATTGTAAGAGACACGGAAAATTACGAATCGCAAAAAAAAAGTTACGAATGTACGAATTTTTTTTGTTCAATCCATTCGAAGCGCGTTAAGCGGCGCCATTGTAAGAGACACAGAAAATTACGAATTGAGAAAAAAAAAAAAAAGTTACGAATGTACAAAATTTTTCGTTCAATCCAGTCGAAGCGCGTTAAGCAGCGCCATTTTAAGAGACAAACGGAAAATTACGAATCGAAAAAAAAAAAGTTAAGAATGTACGAATTTTTCCGTTCAATCCATTCGAAGCACGTTAAGCAGCGCCATTGTAAGAGACGCAAAAAATTACGAATCGCAAAAAAAAGTTACGAATGTACGAATTGTTTCGTTCAATTTTGATTTTCGTTGTTCCTGTTTTCGTTTTTCGGATTTTCTTCTTTCGTAGTTTCGTTGTTTCTAATTTGGTTATTTCGGATTTTCGTTGTTTTTCATATTCGTTCGATTCGAACATTCGTTAAAATTTTTAGCGAATCATTCGTTCATTCGTACGATGACGAATGAACGAATATAACGAATTTTAACGGAAAACGAAAAGAAACTAAACTAATTGCACATGTCTTTTTTTTTTTTTTGACAAAACGACGAATTGCACATGTCTAGTGGGAAGCCGGCTGTAACTCCTTGCGGCTTCACACTGCGCTTTTTGCATGGTCCCACAGCCTATAGCATGTCCCAGAAGGTTGCGGCCGGGGGGGGGCGACTTTCTGTGGAATTGCCGATGTGATCCGACCGGAAGTGGGATTGGGAACCTGGTTTTGAAACAAAGTTCCAAAAAAAGAAGGGGAAGAGGGAAGGAGGATTTAATATGGAACTTCCCCTTTAAGGGGAGGTTCCGCTTTCAGCTTAGAAACCGCATCGATCAGGTGATTGGACTCTCCATCGTACACCAAACACTGAAATATCCATTTTAGGGTAGACCGGCCCTTTAAGAACTTTGTAAAACAAATACTGGCACCCCTTTATGTGAGAAGTTTCACAAGCCAAGACTTCCATCAATACAGGAAGAAAGATTTGAGCCTCCGCATCCTTCTAGGCAGCGGTGTGTATATTTGAATTCCCTTTTCCTTGAGCCGGAGAAACCACAAATGTGTGGCTACAATTAGGAGAAATAAATAAAGACACGTAAAAACAAAGAACAGCGGCGGCTCGGGAGCATAACCACCCCGCCCTCCCGACAAGAGCCGATCCTCTGTTATTAAAAGAGCTCAACGTCAGAATTCAGCAAGAAGATACGGAAGATAAACGCCGAGCATTCACCAGACACATAGGGCCCTCTTTATAAAAAGCCGTGGTGCCAATGTATCAGTGTTGGCACAAAAGTTGCAAATAATAATAACAACCAGGGGCCTAAATACAAATCACAGGGCCCCATAGCAAAATGTTGTATGCCCCCCCCCCCCCCTCACCCTCACCCAGGGGCGGATCCAGAGTCTAGTCTCGGGAGGGGCACTGACAGAAAATACATTTTTTTTTTTTTTTTGGGGGGGGGGCAATTTATCGGGGCAATGGCTGATGTTGGCGCTTCAATCATCACGGCACCATTTGTGTTATGGTGTCAGGATGATTGAAACACATTATTTCTATTGTTATAGAAAAAGAAATAGTTCAACTCACCATAATGCAGAATCAGTGGGAGCCCCCGAGTGTGTCACTTTCCACGCCGCCTGCCACCAGATGCAGATGGTCACTTGCCACGTCACCTGCCACAGGTTGCAAATTGTCCACTATCACCTGTCACACATTGTGGATTGACCACTTGCCACGTCACCTGCCGCCAGATGAAGATTGTCACTTGCCACACGTTGCGGATTGTCCACTTGCCACGTCACCTGCCACCCGTTGCGGATTGTCCACTTGCCACGTCACCTGCCACACATTGCGAATTGTCCACTTGCCACGTGACCTGCCACACATTGCGAATTGTCCACTTGCCGCATCACCTGCCACACGTTGCGGATTGTCCATTTGCCACAAGTTGTGGATTGTCCACTTGCCACGTCACCTGCCACCCGTTGCGGATTGTCCACTTGCCACATCACCTGCAACAAGTTGCAGTTAGTTACTTTCCTGCTAAGGTGGGGAATGGGGATTGTCACTTTGGTTTCACAGTCTGAATCAGGGAGCAGAGAGATGATGTAATCTCTCTGCTGCCTGCACAGTGAGTGAGGGCGGAACTGCCAGGATGCAGGGCGGGCGCCGGGCGGTGAGAGATGATGTCATCTCTCTGCTCCGCCACCCGATGATTGGCAACCCACCGAGCATCCCAGCTGGCAGCTTCTCCGCCTGCCGAGTCACCCAGCTTTGTCCGCTTGTACAGTGAGTGTGACTGTATGAGCGCCGAGCGGACGGGCAGCTCAGCGACTCACTCACCACCCGCTGACCGGGCCCTCCTCGGCTGTGGGCCCCGCTATGGCGGTAGTTCAGCCACTGATAACAACTGTTATTTTCTGATATTAAAGTTGTCTTTTCTAATTTAAGTAGTTTTTTGCAGGGTGAGTGTAATGCCGCGTACACACGAAGGGACTATCCCGCGGGATTGTCCGCTGGACTCAAGTCCACCGGACAATCCCCTCGTGCGTGGGCGCCGCCGGACTTTTTGGCGCCAAAAGTCCGGCGGACTAGGTTTTAAGTTTTGTTTTAAAATTGTCCGCTGGACTTGGCAGTCCGGGGGACAATCCCGCCGTTAGTAGGCTTGTCCGCCGGACTTTTGAAATGAACGGACTTGCCGCTCATCGGAAAGTCCGTTCATTTACCACTGACTTTTTCCAGCGGATTGTCCGCCAGAGAAGTCCGGGCGTGTGTGGGCAAGTCACACGCTCGGAAGTCCGGGCGTGTGTGGGGAAGTCCCGCCGGACTAGGTCCGGCGGACAAAGTCCAAACGTGTGTACGCGGCATAACATTCCCTAATAACCCAAGAATATTCAGTCCTTAGAGAATATTTGACCAGAAGGGGAAAAAGCCTAAATCGATAACCTATCAACATTCAATCAAAAGTAGCCTAAGAAAAACTAATAACATACAGTGCAGGTGTGGGGAACTCTGAAATTGGAATGCATTAGTGTCTCACTGACACTTCCCTGCACTGCTCTGCTAATGGGGAGGGGGCCGAGGGCCGGCAAAAGAGGCTTTGTGTGCCACTTTAAGGCTATTTCCTCTTCTGGTTGGAAGTTCTTTGGCTATTATTTTTGGTTAACAACATCCAACCAGAAAATAGCCTAAAAATAGCATAAAACAATATCCTGAGAACAATACACCAGAAGGGAAAATAGCTTAAAAATAATATCCTGAGGACATTAGACCAGAAGAGAAAAAAGCCTAAAACAATACCCTGAGGACATTAGACCAGAAGGGAAAATAGCCAAAATCAATATCCTGAGAACATTCAATCACAAATAGTCTAAACTTAAAACTCAGAACGTTCAATCAGAAGCAAAATAGTCTAAAATAATTTTCTCTGTAGACTACAGAAATTTGGAGAAGTGGAGAGGGGATTGTGTTATGTAGTGCTAACACACTTTCTATCCTAGGGTGTCAACGCTTCTCCTCCATAGATACAGTGCAGTGAGTGAACGTTGTCACCCTAGGACAGGAAGTGATGTGTTTTTTTTTTAAAAATGATTGTCTCACCTGGCTGGAGGATGTCAATCATCATCTAGCCCTTTCCTCCCCAGCCTGGCTGCCCCTTAATTTATTGGATTTCAGTTCTTTCAATTATGGAGGCTCAGAATCACATGTGGGCATTACTTAAGAGTGATCTGCATGCAAATACAGCCTACGCAGCAATGCCCGCTCCTCCAGACTGACACCCCCCCCCCCCCACACTTATAAAGGCATTGTGATATTTGCATAACTCCTCCCAAGGGCCAGCCCACTGCTTGCATCAGCTCTAATGGCTCAGAGACGAGTACCCAGGAAGGGTACAGTGATGTTTTCTATTTCCCATTACATAGAGAAGCATAGAGACCCAGTGATGACATCACTAGGTCTAAAATAAGGTATGGAAGGGGAAGGCAACATCAAAGCAGAACACATTGTAGCTTTCATCTCTTCTCATGTCCCCTTTTTTGCTAAGCCCCTCCTCTCTGGGGGAGGGGGAAATTGGAGCAGTACTATGAAATGCGCAAATTTATAGCTGCGATAAAAAAGCAAACGGGCCTCTGTAATAAGACCATTGATCCGACTGGAGTATGAAATGCAGGATCAATCCCTGAATCTGCCCGGAATACTACAGACAGTTCCTATTTCACATATTTTGACCCGTAAAGCCAATTGTTAGTGATGCCGCTGTAGTTGTTTAACCATAATGAACTAACACTGTTTCCTCACATGCAGGAGCAGAGCGGAGAGAAAACGAACAATGGCATCCATTATAGGCTCCAGCTCCTCTACAGCAATGGTAAGAGAACCACCAGCAACCAGACATGACTGACCAGCAGAGCACCACCAGCAACCAGACATGACTGACCAGCAGAGCACCACCAGCAACCAGACATGACCGACCAGCAGATCATCACCAGCAACCAGACCTGACCGACCAGCAGATCATCACCAGCAACCAGACATGACTGACCAGCAGATCATCACCAGCAACCAGACATGACTGACCAGCAGATCATCACCAGCAACCAGACATGACTGACCAGCAGATCATCACCAGCAACCAGACATGACTGACCAGCAGATCATCACCAGCAACCAGACATGACTGACCAGCAGATCATCACCAGCAACCAGACATGACTGACCAGCAGATCATCACCAGCAACCAGACATGACTGACCAGCAGATCATCACCAGCAACCAGACATGACTGACCAGCAGAGCACCACCAGCAACCAGACATGACCGACCAGCAGATCATCACCAGCAACCAGACATGACTGACCAGCAGAGCACCACCAGCAACCAGACATGACTGACCAGCAGATCATCACCAGCAACCAGACATGACCGACCAGCAGATCATCACCAGCAACCAGACATGACTGACCAGCAGATCATCCCCAGCAACCAGACCTGACTGACCAGCAGAGCATCACCAGCAACCAGACATGACTGACCAGCAGAGCACCACCAGCAACCAGACATGACTGACCAGCATATCATCACCAGCAACCAGACATGACTGACCAGCAGATCATCACCAGCAACCAGACATGACTGACCAGCATATCATCACCAGCAACCAGACATGACCGACCAGCAGAGCATCACCAGCAACCAGACATGACCGACCAGCAGATCATCACCAGCAACCAGACATGACTGACCAGCAGAGCATCACCAGCAACCAGACATGACCGACCAGCAGATCACCACCAGCAACCAGACATGACTGACCAGCAGAGCATCACCAGCAACCAGACATGACTGACCAGCAGATCATCACCAGCAACCAGACATGACCGACCAGCAGATCATCACCAGCAACCAGACATGACTGACCAGCAGAGCACCACCAGCAACCAGACATGAATGACCAACAGATCATCCCCAGCAACCAGACATGACCGACCAGCAGATCATCCCCAGCAACCAGACATGACTGACCAGCAGATCATCACCAGCAACCAGACCTGACTGACCAGCTATAATAGAATAGAAAAGAATAGAAAAAAAATAGAATACGATAGAATATAACCTTCTTCCAAAATTCGAATAGAATAAATTAAAATAGAATAGAAATTAATAGAATTAAAAAAAACAATAGTATAGAATAGAAAGAATATAAACATCTTCCCGAAATTCATATTTTTAATAGAATAAATTTGAATTAGAATAGAATAGGATAGGAAAGAAAAGAATAGAACAGAAAATAAAACAAAAATAGAATGGAATTGAATGGAAGAGAAAGAATAGAACCACCTTCCAAAATTAGAATTTCAAATAGAATTTGATTCTAATGAAATTCAAATTCGAATAAAATTCTGAAACCAAATTAAAAAAATATAACTAAACAAATTTATGTAGATAACGAATCGAAGTCTCCAAAGATCTCCTGTACTGGGTCCAGGTAGACTGATAGTGATCCTGTGATGGGGGGCCTCATAGATCTCCTGTACTGGGTCCAAGTGGAGTGATAGTGATTCTATGATGGGGGGCCTCATAGATCTCCTGTACTGGGCCCAAGTCTACTGGGACGAGGTAGACTGATAGTGATCCAGCAGTGGGGGCTCATAGGTCCCCTGTACTAGGTCTAGGTAGACTGAAAGCAATTCTGTAATGAGGGCCCCGAAGATCTGTACTGGGTCCCAGTAGATGGATAGTGATTCTGCAATGGGGTCTCACATAGGTCTCCTGTACTGGGTCCGGGTGGTCAGATAGTAACTCTGCACTGGGTTCCTCCTAGATCTTCTGTACCAGATCCAGTTAGACTGATAGCGTATCTGCAACGGGACCTCATAGATCTCATGTACAGGACCCAAGTAGACTGATAGTGATTCTGCAATGGGGGCCTCATTGATCTCCTGTGCCAGGTACAGGTAGACTGATAGTGATTCTGCCATTGGGTACCTCGTAGTTCTTCTGTACTGGATCCAGGTAGACTGATTCTTCAGTGAGAGCCTTATAGATCTCCTGTTCTGGGTCCAATAGACTTCTAGTGATTCAGCAATGGGGGTCCTCATGTACCGGGACCAAGGAGACTGATAGTGCCTCTGCAATGGGAACTCATAGATCCCCTGTACTGGGTCCAGGTAGACTGATAGTGATTCTGCAATGGGGACCTCGTAGATCTCCTGTACTGGGTCCAGGTAGACTGATAGTAATTCTGTAATGAAGGCCCCAAAGATCTCCTGTACTTGGTTCTAGTAGACTGGTAGTAATTCTGCAATTGGGTCTCATGGATCTCCTGTACTGTATCCAGAAAGACAGCAAATCTGCAGTGGGGACCTCATAGACCTCCTGTACCAGGTCCAGGTAGACTGACGGTGATTTAGCATTGGGGACCTCATAGATCTCTTGTACTGGGTCTAGGTAGACTGATAATGATTCTGCAGTGGGGGTCCTCATGTACTGGGACCAAGGAGACTGATAGTGATTCTGCAATGGGGACTCATAGATCCCCTGTACTGGGTCCTGGTAGACTGTTAGTAATTCTGTAATAAAGGCCCCAAAGATCTCCTGTACTGGGTCCTCGTAGACTGATAGTAATCCTGCAATGGGGTCTCATAGATCTCCCGTACTGGGTCCATGTAGACTGATAGTAATCCTGCAATGGGGTCTCATAGATCTCCTGTACTGGATCCAGATAGCAAATCTGCAGTGGGGACCTCAAAGACCTCCTGTACCAGGTCCAGGTAGACTGAAAGTGATTTTGCAATGGGGACCTCATAGATCTCCTGTACTGGGTCCATGTAGACTGATAATGATTGTGCAATGGGGACCTCGTAGATCTCCTGTACTGGGTCCAGGTAGACTGATAGTGATTCTGGAATGGGGACCTCGTAGATCTCCTGTACTGGGTCCAGGTAGACTGATAGTGATTCCAGGTAGACTGATAGTGATTCTGGAAAGGGGACCTCGTAGATCTCCTGTACTGGGTCCAGGTAGACTGATAGTGCTTCTTTGTGTTCTTTTCTCAGGAATCAGGACGGAACAGGATATTTATGTGCGGCTTATCGACTCCATGTCCAAACAGGTGGGTCCTTCTATCCAGAGTTCAGTCTAATAAATACAGTCCGTTTTGCCTCTACCTTACTGACCACTGTCTTGATTTTTCAGGCCATCATCTATGAAGGTCAGGACAAGAACCCAGAGATGTGTCGAGTCCTTCTCACTCACGAGATTATGTGCAGGTGAGACAGATGATTCATGGCCTTCAGGGTCATTTGTATATTTGTCAGCCTTGACTTGTTGCTGCTTATCTGTAGGTGTCCTGTAGGGCGGCGGTTCTCAACCCTGTCCTCAAGTACCCCCAACAGGCCATGTTTTGGGAATTTCTCTTAGATAAAAAAGCTGTCCAAAATACCAAGCCTTTGACTCTGATTTAAAGCACCTGTGTAAGATAAAGGAAAACCTGCAAACATGGCCTGTTGGGGGTACTTGAGGACAGGGTTGAGAACGACTGCTGTAGGGTAAGTTCAGCTCCAGCTTTGTGATGAAAATCTCCATCCCAGATGTGTGTTAAAACCTCATATGTGTGTAAAAGCCAAACTCTGATAGGCACTAATCAATGTTGTATCATTAAAGAGGTGTTAGGTTTAGGGTTAGGGTAGGGGTTAGGTCTTAGGGTTTAGGGTTTAGGGTTATGGGGTTAGGGTAGGGGTTAGGGTTCGGTCTTAGGGTTTAGGGTTATGGGGTTAGGGTAGGGGTTAGGGTTAGGCCACTTTCACACTGAAGCGCTTCTAAACTGCCAGTAAAAACACTGAGCGCTTTTGAAGAGCTTTTCAGGCGCTTTTGAAGAGCTTTCCATTCATTTCAATGGGGAGGGGAGTTTTTCACAGCCCTGCCAGCACACTGCCCCAGTGTGAAAGCATTCATTGATTTTAATGGAAATAAGTTTTCGTGAGCTTTTTAGGCGCTGTTTTTAGCGTGAAAGCGCCTGAAAAGCGCCTCAGTGTGAAAGTGGTCTTAAGGTTAGGAGGTTTAAAAGTCAAATACTGTAGCTGCTGACTTTTAATATTAGGACACTTACCTGCCCAGGGTTCCCGCGATGTCGGCACCCCAGCCGATTTTTGGATCAGCTGTCGGGTGCTGCCGCCATAATTCCTGTTAAAGGAAACCGTCAGTGGAGCCTTTCAGCTTCACAGTCGGTTCTCTACTGCGCATGCGTGAACTACGCTGTGCCTTTTCATTGGCCCGGCGGCGGAGGAGGGGGGCCATACTTCCGAGGGATGGCGTAGCAGCGTCCTCATGGGTGGAAGTGGGGAAGGGGGACCTGTCAAAAACAGGTACCCGTCCCCCTCAACCCCTGAAAGGTGCCAAATGTGGCACCGGAGGGGGGTGGAGGAGACAGATAAGCGTAAGTTCCACTTTTGAGTAGAACTCTGCTTTAAATTTACTTTTTAACACGAAAGCAGTATAAATATCTGAATGCGATCCGGTATCAGTCTCTTGCAGTCTATGCACAGCAGGGCTGGAGTGTTCAATGAGCCACTCCCAAGTTAGATCGTTTAGCTCTGTCGGAAAGCTATTTGATTATTACCAGACAGGCTTTCAAAACCCTACTTCGTAAAAGCCACAGTTTCCAATTTCCATGTAATGCATTGGTAATGTCTAAGAATATATGCAGTTCCTTCCTTTCCTCTTTCATCCTTCCTTTATCTCTTACTTTCTTTTCTTCCCCTTCTTTCCTAAACACTGTAAATATTAAGTTCCTGAAGTCTCTCCTGATATGTTTTACCATAGTTGGCCAGCCTTTCCTCCTTCTTTTTCCCTTCCTCACATTCTTCCTTCCCCCTTTCTTTACCTTTCCTTTTCTTCCTTCTCCTCTCCTGTCTTTTCTTCCTACTTTGCTTATTTCCCTTTCTTCCTACCTTGTTCATTCCAATCCTTCCTACCTTGTTCTTTCCCTTCTGGCTTTTTTTATTCCATTTTCCTTATCTTCCCCTCCCATGCTTCCTTCCTTCATCCTTTCCTTTACCTTCTTTCCTTAAGACTATGCATATTAAAATCCTAAGTTCTCTCCTGATTTTTTATCCTCCAGAACCTTTTACCATTTTTGTTACAAGTATCTGGAAGTAATTATGTGTCAGTACCATGGCTGGCCAACCTTCCTTCCTTCTGCTTCCTTTCTCCTCCCTTCCTATTTTTTCCCCCCTTGCCATTCCTCCTTTGCTTCCTTTGCCCTTCATTTTCCTCTTCTGCCTCCTTCACTTCCACCCCATCCTGTTCCTCCCCTCCCGTCCCTCTCCCTCCTCCTCCTCATTCTGATCCTCCTCGTCCTCGTCATTGTTTTCTTCTTCCTCTCTGTCCTCTTCCTCCTTCTCTTCTGCCTTCCCCTACTTTGCTTACTTTCCTTCCTTTTTTTCTTGTTCTTTTTGTTTCCACCTTTAATCTTCCTATGTTCCTTCCATTCCTCTTCCATCCTTCTTTTACCTCTTCCTTCCCTTCCTTCCCCTTCTTCCCTAAACACTGTAAATATTAAGTTCCTGAAGTCTCTCCTGATATGTTTTGTTCCTTTTGTCTTTTTTTTTGTTGCCGGTATCTGAAAGTATTTTGTCAGTACCATAGTTAGCCAGCCTTTCTTCCTTCTTTTTCCCTTCCTCATGTTCTTCCTTTTCCCCTTGTTTACCTTTACTTTTCTTCTTCCTCCATTCCTGCCTTTTCTTCCTACTTTGCTTTCTTCCTACCTTGTTCTTTCCAATCCTTCCTACCTTGTTCTTTCCCTTCTGCCTTTTGTCCTCCCATTTTCCTTACCTTGCCCTTTCATGCTTCCTTCCTTCATCCCCTCCTTTACCTTCTTTCCTCAAGACTATGCATATTAAGTTCCTAAGGTCTCTCCTGATTTTTTTTTTTATCCCCCAGAACCTTTTACCATTTTTGTTACAAGTATCTGGAAGTAATTATGTGTCAGTACCATGGCTGGCCAACCTTTCTTCCTTCCTTCCTCTCTTCTGCTTCCTTTCTCCTCCCTTCCTCCTTTTTTTTTCCTTGCCATTCCTCCTTTGCTTTCCTTTGTCCTTCATTTTCCTCTTCTGCCTCCTCCACTTCCACCCCATCCTGTTCCTCCCCTCCCGTTCCTCTCCCTCCTCCTCCTCTCACTCCTCCTCCTCCTCTCACTCCTCCTCCTCATTTTGATCTTCCTCGTCCTCATCCTTGTTCTCCTCTTCCTCTCTGTCATCTTCCTCCTTCTATTCTGCCTTTTCTTCCTTTTCTCTTGTTCGTTCAGTTTCCACCTTTAATCTTCCTATGTTCCTTCCATTCCTCTTCCATCCTTCCTTTATCTCTCCCTTTCCTTCCTTCCCCTTCCCTGTAAATATTAAGTTCCTGAAGTCTCTCTTGATATGTTTTGTTCCCTAGGAACTTTTGCTTTTTTTTTTTTTTGCCTGTATTTGAAAGTATTTTGTCAGTACCATAGTTGGCCAGCCTTTCTTCCTTCTTTTTCCGTTGCCTTCCTAACGTTCTTCCTTTCCCCTTCCTTTACCTTTCCTTTTCTTCCTCCTCCTCTCCTGCCTTTTCTTCCTACTTTGCTTACTTCCCTACTTTGTTCTTTTCAATCATTTCTACCTTGTTCTTTCCCTTCTGCGTTTTTACCTTATTTGCTCCTTCCCTTCCATTTTTATAATTCCTTCCTTTCCTTCCTTTCTCTTTTCCGTTCCTTCCTCATTTCCTTCTATTTCTTTCTTTCTTTCTTTCTTTCTTTCTTTCTTTCTTTCTTTCTTTCTTTCTTTCTTTCTTTCTTTCTTTCGTTCTTTCTTTCTTTCTTTCTTTCAATGATCTTGCTCTTGTATATCTGGCATGCCGAGTGTTTATAAGATTTATGTCTTCTGAGGTTTGTGGTCAGCTGTTTTGCGGCACTCCTTTTTGGACCTGGGTGGAGGTCCTGGATTTGTCAATACTGAACAATACGTAAAGAATTTATGTAGAAGTCCAAAAAATCTGGGGAAACACAAACTGGACATTGTTTTCTGTACGAAAAACATAGCCACGATGGGGTGGGAGGACGTCAGTTACTGATGATTCAGCATTGGTTTTGGAAAGTAAAGAAATATGAATTTTAAAACATTTTTAAGTGAGTTGTTTTTCTCCGGGTCTCTGGAAATATATGGTGTTGTACGCAGACACACCCTCTCTGTTTATTTGGACTGTTTTAACCCCTTTGGTGAAGTACGTAAATGCAGAAATGTACATCACCTGACAAAGCTGTGTGGTCCTTGGACCAACCGATTTGCTTTATTCTTTTGCAGGATGATTAAAAACTTCTGCGAAGAATACATTTGAGAATATAAAAAATTCAAGTATAATCTATATGGTTAGATTATACAGTAAATGGCTTGAGAAAGAAATAGAAAAATAGAAAATTCATATCAAATAAGGCATTGTTAAATGAAAATAGTAGATACATTAGAGGAGGCAATAGAACATAACAAGAACCTTGGGTCACTAAAGGCAGTAAGTCGCCTGTCTGTTTGAGGAGATGGAACATCACATGAATGTTGGGTTGGAGGAGATGGAACATCACATGAATGTTGGGTTGGAGAAGATGGAACATCACATGAATGTTGGGTTGGAGGAGATGGAACATCAAATGAATGTTGGGTTGGAGGAGATGGAACATCACACGAATGTTGGGTTGGAGGAGATGGAACATCACACGAATGTTGGGTTGGAGGAGATGGAACATCACACGAATGGTGGGTTGGAGGAGATGGAACATCACATGAATGTTGGGTTGGAGGAGATGGAACATCACATGAATGTTGGGTTGGAGGAGATGTAACATCACACGAATGTTGGGTTGGAGGAGATGGAACATCACATGAATGTTGGGTTGGAGGAGATGGAACATCACATGAATGTTGGGTTGGAGGAGATGGAACATCACACGAATGTTGGGTTGGAGGAGATGGAACATCACATGAATGTTGGGTTGGAGGAGATGGAACATCACATGAATGTTGGGTTGGAGGAGATGGAACATCAAATGAATGTTGGGTTGGAGGAGATGGAACATCACATGAATGTTGGGTTGGAGGAGATGGAACATCACATGAATGTTGGGTTGGAGGAGATGGAACATCAAATGAATGTTGGGTTGGAGGAGATGGAACATCACATGAATGTTGGGTTGGAGGAGATGTAACATCACACGAATGTTGGGTTGGAGGAGATTGAACATCACACGAATGTTGGGTTGGAGGAGATGGAACATCACATGAATGTTGGGTTGGAGGAGATGGAACATCACATGAATGTTGGGTTGGAGGAGATGGAACATCACATGAATGTTGGGTTGGAGGAGATGGAACATCACATGAATGTTGGGTTGGAGGAGATGGAACATCAAATGAATGTTGGGTTGGAGGAGATGGAACATCACATGAATGTTGGGTTGGAGGAGATGGAACATCACATGAATGTTGGGTTGGAGGAGATGGAACATCACATGAATGTTGGGTTGGAGGAGATGGAACATCACATGAATGTTGGGTTGGAGGAGATGGAACATCACATGAATGTTGGGTTGGAGGAGATGGAACATCACATGAATGTTGGGTTGGAAGAGATGGAACATCACACCGCTGTTGTGCTGCAAGAGATAACACATCATATAGATATTGGATGGGAGGAGATAGAACATCTCATGGATGTTAGGTCAGAGGAGATCAAACATAAAAGTAAGCTGGGTTGCTTGTTCACGTCCCCTTTTCTGCCCCTCGTCCCGCTCTTGAATCATCCCTTGTTTCCGCCGGGACTTGAACAACCGAGCACATTCTCGTGGTGGCCAATCCACGGCTTTTCGCAAAGGCTGCCACTTTCTTGTGCCCCGCACCTTTCCCTCCTGGCCTTCGATCCAATAGACCCATAAGGCCCCCCCTTCGGAATTTTTCTATTATGTTCAGCTCTGCCATTGGATAATCTTTCTTAGACACACCTTTACTTATCTATTTAAAAAAAAATTATTTTGAACATACTTGCCTGCACTCCCCCGGTTCCCTGGGAACCATCTCCATTTATTCTTCCTTAAATGCTTTGGACACCCCTGTAGCCTTCTTTTACATGCCTGGCAGGGAACGGGATTTATACTCCTCCATCGACCCTGGGGAATGGAGCAATACCTGGTCCATCATAAAGAAATGTTCCTTTAACACTGTCAATTTGGAAGCAGCATACAAGGTCCTCCTCCACTGGTATTTGGTTCTGGCCTTAATCGCAAACTCGATCCCATCCTATAGTGATAGATGCTTTAGGGGTTGTGGTCAATGCGGGAATGAGGTCCATTTATGGTAGTCCTGCCCTCGTCTCATTGGATTCTGGTTTGAGGGTCTTCGGGCACCTATTTCACATATCCCATTTGTAAAGATCCTAAGCTTGCGATTTTACATTGCCCAATTCAAGGCCTATTTTCCTATCAACAGAAACTGGCAACATGCCTATTTATAGCTGCTAAACACGCAATAGCCAGGGCCTAGAAAAAGCTCTCTGTTTCGTTTGCGGAGGTGAAGAACATCCTGACCACCCTTAAGCCCCATACACACGGTCGGACTTTTTCATGGATTCTGTCCGATCGGACAATGTTGTTGAAAAATCAGACCGTGTGTATGCACCATCGGACAGTGTACGTCGGATTGTCCGACGGACAAAGTCTTATCTCCTGCTGGATAGATTTGCCGACAACCCGGTCCGATCACACCAAATCCGATCGTGTGTACGGTTGTCCGACCGGACAAAGTGCTACGCATGCTCAGATCACATTACAAGACCAAAGCTATTGGCTACTAGCCTCTACGTAGTCCCGTCGTAGGCAACAAACGTCACCACGTTCAGAATGATCGGATTTTCCGACAACTTTGTCCGACCGTGTGTACGCAAAACCAACATCAGACAAAGTATGACGGACAGGATCCGACCGACCTGGGGCTTAATGGTTACTGAAAAGATGACAAGCATCCCACTCGGTTCCCACTCTAAGTTCCTCAAAGTGTGGGCTCCGTGGTGGTCTTATGCTCTTCCTACCTTGCATCTGACCAATTTGCACAATGCTTGTTGACTATACCTGTCCTCAAGCCTGCGGGAGCTCCACCTGCCTTCCTCTCTTCCTTCCCTCTCTTTCCGCCAACGTTCCACCGCTCTGAACCCAGAGTCCCCCCTGGGTTCAGAACGAAAGAACATTGCATGGACGTTTAGTTAGGACTTCCTGTGGATGTTGTGATGAGGGGCAGTAGGAGAAAAAGGCAGTAGGACATCATGTGGATTTTAGGCCTGCAGGGGATTGGACATGTAGCGGCCATAACCCTCGATGGGGCGGCCTCGAACTTTGGGCTTACCGGTTACCTCCGCTTGGCTTGTTCTTCCAGGTCTAGGGGTTCCCAGGGTTAGTACCCAACGACTTTGAACGCTGACGCCATAAAAGTCCTTTAGAAAGGTTTTTATTTGCAGGGGTAACATCCAACAAACGCAGCCTCATGTGGGAACAGAGGGCAAGGGTGAAGAAACTCAGGCACCTTGAACTGCTGACTATTAGGAAGTCTCTAATGCAAACCCACAGAGTGGCCACTCACAGCTGGGCGCTTCAAAGCTGAACGAATCTCTAGCCAGAGATTACGGCGATCAGCACTTGAATTCAGAACTTGCA
Source organism: Lithobates sylvaticus (assembly GCA_028564925.1). Taxonomy (NCBI): domain Eukaryota; kingdom Metazoa; phylum Chordata; class Amphibia; order Anura; family Ranidae; genus Lithobates; species Lithobates sylvaticus. The sequence goes on along the minus strand of CM053026.1, from coordinate 15,959,927 downwards.
AAGTCTCTGACCTTGAATGTAGTTTCCACTGATAATGAACAGGAACCTCTCCTTAGTACCTGGAATGTTCTCTGTCTCCTTGGCAGTATTGGGAGAGTGTGGATCCGTTAGTGTCCTTGACAACCCAGCAACCAGGCTCTTCTTGGGATGCCAGCTTGTTGGCCCTCCTCCGAAGAGTCCTCCCCCAGTCGCTTACACGAGCTGCGGTGCCCCTCCAAGTTGAGAGCGCACCCGGACGCCTTGAATCCTCCCTCAGTTACTGCGCCTCGGACCAGCCGGTTTCTGAGACTCGGGAACAGACGGATCCTCACCCCAGACCAAGCGGGTCCTATGGGGTTATTCAACCGGAACATGTTGCAGGGCGGCACACGCTCCCGGCATTGGGACCCCTCGTGGGGCTACCCTGGTCCAGACTCAGGAACAGGCAGCTAGTGCCGAATTAACCCCGAACACGTGACTCCAGCATCTTAAGTACCCTTCCCCAGACTCCTCAGCGGGGCCAGTCGCACCCACTGATTGGCTCCGGGGAATGCCGATACCCAAACCGTCCAACCAGGCCTGGTTCTTGGCCTGTCGTGTGCACCTAACTGTACACATGACCAGGCAGAACCCCTACACAACCCAGCCAAACTGATGCCAAAGTTTAAAACCTACTCAATTAACCCTCAGAACCTTTTTACTGTTCTGAGGAGAAAACTAAATTTGAACATAGCGGTGACACCTTGCAAAGGTGTCACCGCTACAGACATTATATGGAATTGGGGTCAGAAGGGATAGGACATTGCCTTGAGGTCAGAGGGGAAAGCACATTACTTGGATGTTGGGTTGAGGGGAAATAGGACATCACTTGAATGTAGACATGTGCAATTCGCTTCGTTTTTTTTTTTTTCGTTTTTTTTCGTTATTTTCGTTCGTTCGTTTTTGTACGAATGAACGAACGATTCGCTAAAAATTTTAACGAATCGAACGAATCCGAAATTAACGAAAATCCGAAAAAAACTAATTAGAAACAACGAATGTACGAATGAAGAAAATCCGAAAAACGAAAACAGGAACAACGAAAATGAAAATGAACTAAAAGAATTCGTACATTTGTAACTTTTTTTTTTTTGTTGAATTGGTAATTTTCCGTGTCCCTTACAATGGCGCTGCTTAACGTGCTTCGAATGGATTGAACGAAAAAATTCGTACATTCGTAACTTTTATTTTATTTTTTTCGATTCGTAATTTTCCGTGTCTCTTACAATGGCGCTGCTTAACGTGCTTCAAATGGATTGAACGAAAAAATTCGTACATTCTTAACTTTTTTTTTTCTTTTCGTAATTTTCCGTGTCTCTTACAATGGCGCTGCTTAACGTGCTTCGAATGGATTGAACGAAAAAATTCGTACATTCTTAACTTTTTTTTTTCTTTTCGTAATTTTCCGTGTCTCTTACAATGGCGTTGCTTAACGTGCTTCGAATGGATTGAACGGAAAAATTCGTACATTCGTAACTTTTTTTTTCGATTCGTAATTTTCCGTGTCTCTTAAAATGTAATAATAGCATACACATTACATAAAATTATGAATTATGCTCCGATTACGAATCTACGAATGTTACGAATGTACGAATAACTACGAATACGTCCGAATTTTCGAATAAACGAAAATTAAAGTAGAGTTCCACCCACTTTTACAACTCTTCAGCATCCCTCACTAAACTGTGCACTGTAAACAAATTGGATATTTTTTTTTTTTTTTTTTCAGCACAGACTGTATATCTGCTGTATTCATTTTTCACTTCCTCCTCCCTGGCCGCGGCCCATCGCATCATTTCCTGTTTGCAATGCCTCCTGGGAAGGGGCAGCAACTTCCTCTCAAACTGCCGTTGCTATGGAAACCTGACCTGAAACCTATTACACTGCTTGTGCTGCACTGAGCATGTACGAGATCTGCAAGGATGAGATCCAGGAAGAAATACAGTCTGGCTTCAGATGCCCACACTTAAGATGGCCACGGCCTGCTGCAAGTTTATAAAATAACAAACTACTGCTAAAAACTAACAAAACAGACCTTAGTTTACAGACTTACTTTACTAGAATACATTAAGCTTGTGTATTATAGTTGTATTTTTATTTAAAAAGTATAATTTTGGCCGGAACACCGCTTTAAACGGAAAAACGAATCAACGAAAAAATAGCTCTTACGAATGTACGAATCGTTACGAATACGAACACCGATGACTTACGAATGTACGAATCGTTACGAATCAACGGAAACGAAAAAAACGAAACGAAAATAAACGAATTTTTTTGTTGTGCACATGTCTACATGAATGTTGAGGTAAAAGTTGATATGACATCACATGGATGTTGGGTTGAGAGTGTGAAGACATCACATCATTGCTAATAGGAGCATTACTTGTTTAACCGCTTCCCGACCGCCTAACACAGATATACTGCGGCAAAATGGCACGGGCAGGCAAAATCACGTACCTGTACGTGATCGTGCATGTGCCTGCCTGTGGGAGCTCCATGACCCCGGCCGCGGGACCAGCGGACTCGATCGCCGCTGGTGTCCCGCGATCGGGTTACGGAGCTGAAGAACGGGGAGAGGTATGTGTAAACAAGCCTCTCCCCGCGCTTCCTACACTGCCTGTCATTGATCGGCTGTTCCCTGTCATCGGGAAAGCCGATCAATGACGTCAGACGTCAGCTCCGCCCCCTAATGTAAAAAAACACACACGTCACAGCCCATAACCCCTCCCCTCCCCCTAGTGGTTAACCCCTTCACTGCAACTGTCATTTATACAGGAATCAGTGCATTTAAATAGCATTGATTTCTGTATAAATGACAATGGTCCCAAAAATGTGTCAAAAATTTCCGATGTGTCCGCCATAATGTCGCAGTCACGATAAAAATCGCTGATCGCCGCCATTACTAGTAAAAAAAAAAAATATTAATAAAAATGCTATAAAACTATCCCCTATTTTGTAAACGCTATAACTTTTGCGCAAACCAATCAATAATCGCTAATTGCGATTTTTTTTTTTTTACCAAAAATATGTAGAAGAATACGTATCGGCCTAAACTGAGGGAAAAAAATGTTTTTTTATATATTTTTTGGGGATATTTATTATAGCAAAAAGCAAAAAAATATTGCATTGTTTTCAAAATTGTCGCTCTATTTTTGTTTATAGCGCAAAAAAATAAAAACCGCAGGGGCGATCAAATACCACCAAAAGAAAGCTCTATTTGTGGGAAAAAAAAAGGACGCCAATTTTGTTTGGGAGCCACGTCGCACGACCGCGCAATTGTCAGTTAAAGCGACGCAGTGCCGAATCGCAAAAAGGGGGCCTGGTCCTTTGGCTGCCAATTGGTCCGGGCTGAAGTGGTTAAATAAGCAAGTGTTGAAGAGTAAAAGATGCATCGTTTTTCTTGGAAAATGGGATATTACTATTGAGATCTTGTAAATACACCAGGAATATATGACTTTCAAGCTTCCTTTCTGTTTGTTAGCCTATCTATACCATCAGCCCTTCTTCGTGGTATTGGGCCCTAGAAGGAGACACAGAATGAAGCTCTAACCGATTCCCTGTTTTCTCGTTTGTGGCCCTTGAAATGACATCTCCTGGGTGGTTGAGGAGATCTCCAGCATGGAAACCGTTTCTAACAATTCCACTTGTTTGTCCCAATGGCGGGGCACCAGGGGAGCTGGTTGAGGCTAATTTACAGAGAGGACTTTGGGTAATGAGGCATGGATGAGCCGGGAGGCTCAGAGGAGATGTATGCATCCACCGAGCACAGAGGATTAACAACTGGAATTAAAGAGTTTACAAATGAAGTTATGAAGAGCAAAAATAAATACAAAATTGCTAATCCTATTCATATAGTGGCTCCAGCAATCACTCCTCCTCAAGGGCGGACTGACCATTCGGGCACTCGGGCATTTCCCAAGGGCCCCATGCCACTAAGGGGCCCCATCAGGGCTGCCAGCCTCAATAAAACCAGGGAGAGTATGTAAAAATCTGTGTTTTTTAAAGAAAATCCAAGATTGTAGCTGCCCCACCTCTCCAGTACCTTTTCAGTGTGTGTGTGTGTATTTTGTGTGTGTATACTGTGTGTGTATATTGTGTTTCTGTGTGTGTATACTGTATATAAGTGTGTGTATACTGTGTGGCCCCATAATTTATTGCCTGAGGGCCCCATAATCTCGTATTGCCCGGGGGCCCCATAATCTTCTCCTATTGCTCGCGGGCCCCATGAGTTGTCAGTCCACCCCCTGCTCCTCCTATAGAAAATGAGGAGCCATGGAAAGGCCATAGAAGGCTTCGGGGGCCTCCTGGTCATAAGCATTCTTTTTCACTGACTTGGGGGTCAGGCATGCCGTTGCTGGTGTCCTTCTCAAAATGCTAGTTGCCTGGCTGTGCCTGCCTTTAAATAAGCGCAATCCAAAGTCCAATGCCCCACATTAATACGGGGGGGGGGGTGTGGTGATCCAGCATAAAAGTCTGTTAAATGTAGTTTTCTCTTCAAGTGCATCTAAAGCCTCATACACACGATCGGACCGTGGACCAACTTTCCCGTGGATTTTTGTCCAAAGGGCGTTGGCCCCAAGTTGGTATTGCATACACACGGCAGGACTTTTTTCAGCCGACTTTCACCAAATCACATGGTTTTTCTGCTCTTTACCGCCACCTTTGGTCAACTTCTGTATTGTTGTCTGATCTTTTGCATTGGTTCTGCATTGGTTTGTACAAAAGTCCGTTGGTTTTGTGTACACACGGTCGGACTTTGGTCCATCGGACTTTTGTTGGCAGAAAGTTGGTCCGTTCGCACAGCCAACAAAAGTCCGATGAAACCTGGAAAAAGTTGGTCCGATGGAGCGTACACACGGTCGGATGTTGGTCCAAAACAGCTTATTTGCATGTTGGTTGTCAAAAAGTCCGATCGTGTGTACGGGCCTTAAGTATTAGCAGATGGACCGGTAACCTGGGATTATTGTATGCAGCTCACCTTAGTGGGTAGCCAAGCAAACGCCAACCTTTATCTTGGCCGACAAGCTTAAATGCCACAGAACTTTTCCAAGAGATCTTAAAAAACACATCCCAAGAGTACCTTGCTCAATATCTGCGCTGCTGGGCATTGGGAATCCATATATATATATATACAACTGTATATTGCTAAAAGTATTGGGACACCCGCTTTTACAAGCACTTTAATGGCATCCCAGTCTTAGTCCGTAGGGTTCAATATTGAGTTGGCCCCGCCCTTTGCAGCTATAACAGCTTCAACTCTTCTGGGAAGGCCGTCCACAAGGTTTGGGAGTGTGTCTATGGGAATGTTTGACCCGTCCACAAGGTTTAGGAGTGTGTCTTTGGGAATGTTTGACCCGTCCACAAGGTTTGGGAGTGTGTCTATGGGAAGGTTTGACCCGTCCACAAGGTTTAGGAGTGTGTCTATGGGAATGTTTGACCCGTCCACAAGGTTTAGGAGTGTGTCTATGGGAATGTTTGACCCGTCCACAAGGTTTAGGAGTGTGTCTATGGGAATGTTTGACCCGTCCACAAGGTTTAGGAGTGTGTCTATGGGAAGGTTTGACCCGTCCACAAGGTTTGGGAGTGTGTCTATGGGAATGTTTGACCCGTCCACAAGGTTTAGGAGTGTGTCTATGGGAATGTTTGACCCGTCCACAAGGTTTGGGAGTGTGTCTATGGGAATGTTTGACCCGTCCACAAGGTTTAGGAGTGTGTCTATGGGAATGTTTGACCCGTCCACAAGGTTTAGGAGTGTGTCTTTGGGAATGTTTGACCCGTCCACAAGGTTTGGGAGTGTGTCTATTGGAAGGTTTGACCCGTCCACAAGGTTTAGGAGTGTGTCTTTGGGAATGTTTGACCCGTCCACAAGGTTTGGGAGTGTGTCTATGGGAAGGTTTGACCCGTCCACAAGGTTTAGGAGTGTGTCTATGGGAATGTTTGACCCGTCCACAAGGTTTAGGAGTGTGTCTATGGGAAGGTTTGACCCGTCCACAAGGTTTAGGAGTGTGTCTATGGGAAGGTTTGACCCGTCCACAAGGTTTAGGAGTGTGTCTATGGGAATGTTTGACCCGTCCACAAGGTTTAGGAGTGTGTCTATGGGAATGTTTGACCCGTCCACAAGGTTTAGGAGTGTGTCTTTGGGAATGTTTGACCCGTCCACAAGGTTTGGGAGTGTGTCTATGGGAATGTTTGACCCGTCCACAAGGTTTAGGAGTGTGTCTTTGGGAATGTTTGACCCGTCCACAAGGTTTAGGAGTGTGTCTATGGGAATGTTTGACCCGTCCACAAGGTTTGGGAGTGTGTCTATGGGAATGTTTGACCCGTCCACAAGGTTTAGGAGTGTGTCTATGGGAATGTTTGACCCGTCCACAAGGTTTGGGAGTGTGTCTATGGGAATGTTTGACCCGTCCACAAGGTTTAGGAGTGTGTCTATGGGAAGGTTTGACCCGTCCACAAGGTTTAGGAGTGTGTCTTTGGGAATGTTTGACCCGTCCACAAGGTTTGGGAGTGTGTCTATGGGAAGGTTTGACCCGTCCACAAGGTTTAGGAGTGTGTCTATGGGAATGTTTGACCCGTCCACAAGGTTTAGGAGTGTGTCTATGGGAAGGTTTGACCCGTCCACAAGGTTTGGGAGTGTGTCTATGGGAATGTTTGACCCGTCCACAAGGTTTAGGAGTGTGTCTATGGGAAGGTTTGACCCGTCCACAAGGTTTGGGAGTGTGTCTATGGGAATGTTTGACCCGTCCACAAGGTTTAGGAGTGTGTCTATGGGAATGTTTGACCCGTCCACAAGGTTTAGGAGTGTGTCTTTGGGAATGTTTGACCCGTCCACAAGGTTTGGGAGTGTGTCTATGGGAAGGTTTGACCCGTCCACAAGGTTTAGGAGTGTGTCTATGGGAATGTTTGACCCGTCCACAAGGTTTAGGAGTGTGTCTATGGGAATGTTTGACCCGTCCACAAGGTTTAGGAGTGTGTCTATGGGAATGTTTGACCCGTCCACAAGGTTTAGGAGTGTGTCTATGGGAAGGTTTGACCCGTCCACAAGGTTTGGGAGTGTGTCTATGGGAATGTTTGACCCGTCCACAAGGTTTAGGAGTGTGTCTATGGGAAGGTTTGACCCGTCCACAAGGTTTAGGAGTGTGTCTATGGGAATGTTTGACCCGTCCACAAGGTTTGGGAGTGTGTCTATGGGAATGTTTGACCCGTCCACAAGGTTTAGGAGTGTGTCTATGGGAATGTTTGACCCGTCCACAAGGTTTAGGAGTGTGTCTTTGGGAATGTTTGACCCGTCCACAAGGTTTGGGAGTGTGTCTATGGGAAGGTTTGACCCGTCCACAAGGTTTAGGAGTGTGTCTTTGGGAATGTTTGACCCGTCCACAAGATTTGGGAGTGTGTCTATGGGAAGGTTTGACCCGTCCACAAGGTTTAGGAGTGTGTCTATGGGAATGTTTGACCCGTCCACAAGGTTTAGGAGTGTGTCTATGGGAAGGTTTGACCCGTCCACAAGGTGTAGGAGTGTGTCTATGGGAAGGTTTGACCCGTCCACAAGGTTTAGGAGTGTGTCCTATGGGAATGTTTGACCTGTCCACAAGGTTTAGGAGTGTGTCTATGGGAATGTTTGACCCGTCCACAAGGTTTAGGAGTGTGTCTTTGGGAATGTTTGACCCGTCCACAAGGTTTGGGAGTGTGTCTATGGGAATGTTTGACCCGTCCACAAGGTTTAGGAGTGTGTCTTTGGGAATGTTTGACCCGTCCACAAGGTTTAGGAGTGTGTCTATGGGAATGTTTGACCCGTCCACAAGGTTTGGGAGTGTGTCTATGGGAATGTTTGACCCGTCCACAAGGTTTAGGAGTGTGTCTATGGGAATGTTTGACCCGTCCACAAGGTTTGGGAGTGTGTCTATGGGAATGTTTGACCCGTCCACAAGGTTTAGGAGTGTGTCTATGGGAAGGTTTGACCCGTCCACAAGGTTTAGGAGTGTGTCTTTGGGAATGTTTGACCCGTCCACAAGGTTTGGGAGTGTGTCTATGGGAAGGTTTGACCCGTCCACAAGGTTTAGGAGTGTGTCTATGGGAATGTTTGACCCGTCCACAAGGTTTAGGAGTGTGTCTATGGGAAGGTTTGACCCGTCCACAAGGTTTGGGAGTGTGTCTATGGGAATGTTTGACCCGTCCACAAGGTTTAGGAGTGTGTCTATGGGAAGGTTTGACCCGTCCACAAGGTTTAGGAGTGTGTCTATGGGAATGTTTGACCCGTCCACAAGGTTTAGGAGTGTGTCTATGGGAAGGTTTGACCCGTCCACAAGGTTTGGGAGTGTGTCTATGGGAATGTTTGACCCGTCCACAAGGTTTAGGAGTGTGTCTATGGGAATGTTTGACCCGTCCACAAGGTTTAGGAGTGTGTCTATGGGAATGTTTGACCCGTCCACAAGGTTTAGGAGTGTGTCTATGGGAAGGTTTGACCCGTCCACAAGGTTTGGGAGTGTGTCTATGGGAATGTTTGACCCGTCCACAAGGTTTAGGAGTGTGTCTATGGGAATGTTTGACCCGTCCACAAGGTTTGGGAGTGTGTCTATGGGAATGTTTGACCCGTCCACAAGGTTTAGGAGTGTGTCTATGGGAATGTTTGACCCGTCCACAAGGTTTAGGAGTGTGTCTTTGGGAATGTTTGACCCGTCCACAAGGTTTGGGAGTGTGTCTATGGGAAGGTTTGACCCGTCCACAAGGTTTAGGAGTGTGTCTTTGGGAATGTTTGACCCGTCCACAAGGTTTGGGAGTGTGTCTATGGGAAGGTTTGACCCGTCCACAAGGTTTAGGAGTGTGTCTATGGGAATGTTTGACCCGTCCACAAGGTTTAGGAGTGTGTCTATGGGAAGGTTTGACCCGTCCACAAGGTTTAGGAGTGTGTCTATGGGAAGGTTTGACCCGTCCACAAGGTTTAGGAGTGTGTCTATGGGAATGTTTGACCCGTCCACAAGGTTTAGGAGTGTGTCTATGGGAATGTTTGACCCGTCCACAAGGTTTAGGAGTGTGTCTTTGGGAATGTTTGACCCGTCCACAAGGTTTGGGAGTGTGTCTATGGGAATGTTTGACCCGTCCACAAGGTTTAGGAGTGTGTCTTTGGGAATGTTTGACCCGTCCACAAGGTTTAGGAGTGTGTCTATGGGAATGTTTGACCCGTCCACAAGGTTTGGGAGTGTGTCTATGGGAATGTTTGACCCGTCCACAAGGTTTAGGAGTGTGTCTATGGGAATGTTTGACCCGTCCACAAGGTTTGGGAGTGTGTCTATGGGAATGTTTGACCCGTCCACAAGGTTTAGGAGTGTGTCTATGGGAAGGTTTGACCCGTCCACAAGGTTTAGGAGTGTGTCTTTGGGAATGTTTGACCCGTCCACAAGGTTTTGGAGTGTGTCTATGTGAAGGTTTGACCCGTCCACAAGGTTTAGGAGTGTGTCTATGGGAATGTTTGACCCGTCCACAAGGTTTAGGAGTGTGTCTATGGGAAGGTTTGACCCGTCCACAAGGTTTGGGAGTGTGTCTATGGGAATGTTTGACCCGTCCACAAGGTTTAGGAGTGTGTCTATGGGAAGGTTTGACCCGTCCACAAGGTTTGGGAGTGTGTCTATGGGAATGTTTGACCCGTCCACAAGGTTTAGGAGTGTGTCTATGGGAATGTTTGACCCGTCCACAAGGTTTAGGAGTGTGTCTTTGGGAATGTTTGACCCGTCCACAAGGTTTGGGAGTGTGTCTATGGGAAGGTTTGACCCGTCCACAAGGTTTAGGAGTGTGTCTATGGGAATGTTTGACCCGTCCACAAGGTTTAGGAGTGTGTCTATGGGAATGTTTGACCCGTCCACAAGGTTTAGGAGTGTGTCTATGGGAATGTTTGACCCGTCCACAAGGTTTAGGAGTGTGTCTATGGGAAGGTTTGACCCGTCCACAAGGTTTGGGAGTGTGTCTATGGGAATGTTTGACCCGTCCACAAGGTTTAGGAGTGTGTCTATGGGAAGGTTTGACCCGTCCACAAGGTTTAGGAGTGTGTCTATGGGAATGTTTGACCCGTCCACAAGGTTTGGGAGTGTGTCTATGGGAATGTTTGACCCGTCCACAAGGTTTAGGAGTGTGTCTATGGGAATGTTTGACCCGTCCACAAGGTTTAGGAGTGTGTCTTTGGGAATGTTTGACCCGTCCACAAGGTTTGGGAGTGTGTCTATGGGAAGGTTTGACCCGTCCACAAGGTTTAGGAGTGTGTCTTTGGGAATGTTTGACCCGTCCACAAGATTTGGGAGTGTGTCTATGGGAAGGTTTGACCCGTCCACAAGGTTTAGGAGTGTGTCTATGGGAATGTTTGACCCGTCCACAAGGTTTAGGAGTGTGTCTATGGGAAGGTTTGACCCGTCCACAAGGTTTAGGAGTGTGTCTATGGGAAGGTTTGACCCGTCCACAAGGTTTAGGAGTGTGTCTATGGGAATGTTTGACCTGTCCACAAGGTTTAGGAGTGTGTCTATGGGAATGTTTGACCAGTCCACAAGGTTTAGGAGTGTGTCTTTGGGAATGTTTGACCCGTCCACAAGGTTTGGGAGTGTGTCTATGGGAATGTTTGACCCGTCCACAAGGTTTAGGAGTGTGTCTTTGGGAATGTTTGACCCGTCCACAAGGTTTAGGAGTGTGTCTATGGGAATGTTTGACCCGTCCACAAGGTTTGGGAGTGTGTCTATGGGAATGTTTGACCCGTCCACAAGGTTTAGGAGTGTGTCTATGGGAATGTTTGACCCGTCCACAAGGTTTGGGAGTGTGTCTATGGGAATGTTTGACCCGTCCACAAGGTTTAGGAGTGTGTCTATGGGAAGGTTTGACCCGTCCACAAGGTTTAGGAGTGTGTCTTTGGGAATGTTTGACCCGTCCACAAGGTTTGGGAGTGTGTCTATGGGAAGGTTTGACCCGTCCACAAGGTTTAGGAGTGTGTCTATGGGAATGTTTGACCCGTCCACAAGGTTTAGGAGTGTGTCTATGGGAAGGTTTGACCCGTCCACAAGGTTTGGGAGTGTGTCTATGGGAATGTTTGACCCGTCCACAAGGTTTAGGAGTGTGTCTATGGGAAGGTTTGACCCGTCCACAAGGTTTAGGAGTGTGTCTATGGGAATGTTTGACCCGTCCACAAGGTTTAGGAGTGTGTCTATGGGAAGGTTTGACCCGTCCACAAGGTTTGGGAGTGTGTCTATGGGAATGTTTGACCCGTCCACAAGGTTTAGGAGTGTGTCTATGGGAATGTTTGACCCGTCCACAAGGTTTAGGAGTGTGTCTATGGGAAGGTTTGACCCGTCCACAAGGTTTGGGAGTGTGTCTATGGGAATGTTTGACCCGTCCACAAGGTTTAGGAGTGTGTCTATGGGAATGTTTGACCCGTCCACAAGGTTTAGGAGTGTGTCTTTGGGAATGTTTGACCCGTCCACAAGGTTTGGGAGTGTGTCTATGGGAAGGTTTGACCCGTCCACAAGGTTTAGGAGTGTGTCTATGGGAATGTTTGACCCGTCCACAAGGTTTAGGAGTGTGTCTATGGGAAGGTTTGACCCGTCCACAAGGTTTAGGAGTGTGTCTATGGGAATGTTTGACCCGTCCACAAGGTTTAGGAGTGTGTCTATGGGAAGGTTTGACCCGTCCACAAGGTTTAGGAGTGTGTCTATGGGAAGGTTTGACCCGTCCACAAGGTTTAGGAGGGTGTCTATGGGAAGGTTTGACCGTTCTTCCAGAAGAGCATTTGTGAGGCACTGATGTTAGACGAGAAGGCCTGGTTCGCAGTCTCAGCTGTAATTCATCCCAAAAGTGTTCTATCGGCTTGAGGGCCGGACTATGTGGAGGCCAGTCAAGTTCCTCCACCCCAAACTCACTCAGCCATGTCTTTATGGACCTTGCTTTGTGCACTGGTGGGCAGTCATGTTGGAACAGGAAGGGGCCGTCCCCAAACTGTTCCCACAAAGTTGGGAGCATGAAATTGTCCAAAATGTCTTGCTATGCTGACGCCTTAAAAATTCCCTTCACTGGAACTAAGAGGCCAAACCCAACCCCTGAAAAGCAACCCCCCACACCATAATCCCCCCCCCCCCCCACAACCCATAATCCCCCCCCCCCACCCCACACTCCATCCCCCCCCCCACAAATGATTTGGACCAGTGCACAAAGTAAGGTCCATAATGACACAAATGAGCGAGTTTGGGGATGGAGGAACTTGACTGGCCTGCATGGAGTTCTGACCTCAACCCGATAGAACATCTTTGGGATTAATTAGAGCGGAGACTGTGAGCCAGGCCTTCTCGTCCAACATCAGTGCCTCACAAATGCGCTTCTGGAAGAATGGTCAAACATTCCCATAGACACACTCCTAAACCTTGTGGCCCCCTTCCCAGAAGAGTTGAAGCTGCAAAGGTTGGGCCAACTCTATATTGAACCCTACGGACTAAGGCTGGGATGCCAGTAAAGTTCATGTGCGTGTAAAGGCAGGCATCCCAATACTTTTGGTAATAATTTTTAATAATATAAATACTTTTTTATATAATACTAATTAGAGTGGAGACTGTGAGCCAGGCCTTCTCATCTAACATCAGTGCCTGACCTCACAAATGCTCTTCTGGAAGAATGGTCAAACATTCCCATAGACACCCTCCTAAACCTTGTGGACAGCCTTCCCAGAAGAGTTGAAGCTGTTATAGCTGCAAAGGGTGGAGCCAACTCAATATTGAACCCTACGGACTAAAGCCCCGTACACACGGTCGGATTTTCCTATCGGACAATGTTGTCGGAAATTCCAACTGTGTGTAGGCTCTATCGGACTTTTTCCGTCGGAATTTCTGACGGAAAAAGTTTTATCTCCTGCTCTCAAATTTTCCGACAACAAAGTCCTATCAGACTTTTTCCGATCGTGTGTAGTGAAATCCGACGGACAAAGTGCTACGCATGCTCAGATCACATTACAAGACCAAAGCTATTGGCTACTAGCCTCTACGTAGTTCCGTCGTACGCAACGAACGTCACCACGCTCAGAATGATCGGATTTTCCGACAACTTTGTCCGACCGTGTGTATGCAACACCAGTGTCGGACTAAATCAGTCTGAAAAAATCAGACGGAATTTGTGGTCGGAATTTCCGACCGTGTGTACGGGGCATAAGACTGGGATGCCAGTAAAGTTCATGTCCGTGTAAAGGCAGGCGTCCCGATACTTTTGGTAATATAGGGGGTTATTTACGAAAGGCAAATCCACTTTGCACTACAAGTGCACTTGGAAGTGCAGTCACTCTAAATCTGAGGGGTAGATCTGAAATGAGGGGAAGCTCTGCTGATTTTCTCATCCAATCATATGCAAGCTTAAATGCTGTTTTTTTTTGTTTTCCTTGTATATCCCCCTCGGATCTACAGCGACTTTACTTCCAGGTGCACTTTCATGTGCAGTGTAAAGTGGATTTGCCTTTAGTAAATAACCTCCATAGTGTATATACTGCATATATAATTAGATTACCATCCAGCATATATAGCTTTAGAGGCGTTTCTCCTCCCTAACCCTCTCTCCTTGCTGTGTTCACTTTGGTTTGTGTCAATTAGAGAGAGACAGTCTAAAAGGAAGCAGCTTGTGATATGCTTTATAAGTCACCACCTGTAGTGTATATACTGCATATATAATTAGATTACCATCCAGCATATATAGCTTTAGAGATGTTTCTCCTCCCTAACCCTCTCTCCTTTCACTTTGGTTTGTGTCAATTAGAGAGAGACAGTCTAAAAGGAAGCAGCTTGTGATATGCTTTATAAGTCACCACCTGGCTTATTGTATTTCCCCGCAGACCCCTGTAGTGTAGTAATACTGTTCCCTCAAAACTTTCTGGCTCTGTATCTCGTCTATCCTAGAGTTTTTGGGAAGTTAGAAACATCCGATACGATAGAAAGTGATAACGGAGAAAACTAAGATTTCCTCCGGACCCTGAAGACAAATGTCTCCACAGTGGCTATAGCTAGAGAGGTCAGTGTGGAGGGGGCTCGCTTTAACCACTTCAGCCCCGGACCATTGGCAGCCAAAGGACCAGAGGTCTTTTTTCAATTTCGCACTGCACTACTTTAACTGGTAATTGCGCGGTCATGCAATTTTGTAACCAAACGAAATTTGCGTCCTTTTCTTCCCACAAATAGAGCTTTCTTTTGATGGTATTTGATTGCCTCTGTGATTTTTATTTTTTGCGATATAAACGGAAAAAGAGCGAAAATTTTGAAAAAAAAAGAGATTTTCTACTTTTTGTTATAAAAAAAATCTAATAAACTCAATTTTAGTCAAACATTTGGGCCAAAATGTATTCAGCCACATGTCTTTAGTAAAAAAAAAATGCCAATAAGCGTATATTTATTGGTTTGCGCAAAAGTTATAGCGTCTACAAACTAGAGTACATTTTCTGGAATTTACACCGCTTTTAATTTATGACTGCCTATTTCATTTCTTGAGGTGCTAAAATGGCAGAGAAGTACAAAACCCCCCCAAATGACCCCATTTTGGAAAGTAGACACCCCAAGCTATTTGCTGAGAGGCATGTTGAGCCCATTGAATATTTTTTTTTTTGTCCCAAGTGATTGAATAAAGACAAAAATAAAAAAGATTTTTTTTTTTTTTCAAAAAGTTGTCACTAAATGATATATTGCTCACACATGCCATAGTTATATGTGGAATTGCACCCCAAAATACATTTTGCTGCTTCTCCTGAGTATGGGGATACCACATGTGTGGGACTTTTTGGGAGCCTAGCCGCGTACGGGGCCCCGAAACCCAAGCACCGCCTTCAGGATTTCTAAGGGTGCAAATTTTTGATTTCACTCCTCACTACCTATCACCGTTTCGAAGGCCATAAAATGCCAAAATAGCACAAAACCCCCCCAAATGACCCCATTTTGGAAAGTAGACACCCCAAGCTATTTGTTGAGAGGCATGGTGAGTATTTTACAGCTCTCATTTGTTTTTGAAAATGAAGAAAGTAAAGAAAAAAAAAAATTTTTTTCTTTTTTCAATTTTCAAAACTTTGTGACAAAAAGCGAGATCTGCAAAATACTCACAATACCTCTCAGCAAATAGCTTGGGGTGTCTACTTTCCAAAATGGGGTCATTTTGGGGGGTTTTATGCCATCTGGGCATTCCATGGCCTCCGAAACTGTGATTGGCAGTGAGAAGTGAAATAAAAAAATTACACCCTTAGAAAGCCTGAAGGCGGTGATTGGTTTTTGGGGTTCCGTACGCAGCTAGGCTCCCAAAAAGTCCCACACATGTGGTATCCCCGTACTCAGGAGAAGCAACAGAATGTATTTTGGGGTGTATTTCCACATATGCCCATGACATGTTTGAGCAATATATCATTTAGTGACAACTTTTTGTAAAAAAAATATATATATTTTTTTTTTTTTCATTATTCAATCTCTTGGGACAAAAAAAAAAAATATTTAATGGGCTCAACATTGCTCTCATCAAATAGCTTGGGGTGTCTACTTTCCAAAATGGGGTCATTTGGGGGGGTTTGAACTGTCCTGGCATTTTATGCACAACATTTAGAAGCCTATGTCACACGTCACCCCACTCTTCTAACCACTTGTAGACAAAGCCCTTTCTGACACTTTTTGTTTACATGAAAACATATTTTTTTTTTGCAAGAAAATTACGTTGAACCCCCAAACACTATATATATTGTTAAAGCAAAGGCCCTACAGATTAAAATGGTGGGTGTTGCATTTTTTTTTTTTTTCCACACAGTATTTGCGCAGCGATTTTTCAAACGCATTTTTTGTGGAAAAAATACACTTTTTTTTATTTTAATGCACTAAAACACACTATATTGCTCAAATTTTTGATGAAATAAAAAATATGATCTTAGGCCGAGTACATGGATACCAAACACGACATGCTTTAAAATTGCGCACAAACACGCAGTGGCGACAAACTACATACATTTTTAAAAGCCTTTAAAAGCCTTTACATGATACCACATTAGATTCACGGAGGAGGTCTACTGCTAAAATTACTGCCCTCGATCTGACCTTCGCGGTGATACCTCACATGCATGGTGCAATTGCTGTTTACATATGACGCCAGACCAACGCTTGTGTACGCCTTTGCGCTAGAGAAGGGGGGGCAGGGGTGCTTTTTTTTTTTTTTTTTTTTTTTTTTTTTTTTTATTTGTTTAGCTTTTTTATTTTATTTTTAAACTGTTCCTTCCATTTTTTTTCTTTGTTATGATTTTTATTGTTATCTCAGGGAATGTAAATATCCCCTATGATAGCAATAGGCAGTGACAGGTACTCTTTTTTTGAAAAAATTGGGGTCTATTAGACCCTAGATCTTTCCTCTGCCCTCAAAGCATCTGACCACACCAAGATTGGTGTGATAAAATGCTTTCCCAATTTCCCAATGGCGCGGTTTATATCCGGGAGGGGGGACATTCCCTCCCACTGCTTGTAAAAGCAGTCTAGAGGCTAATTACCCGCTAGAATTGCTTTTACATGAAAGCCGATCACTGGCTGAAAAGAATGATACCAAGATGATACCTAAACCTGCAGGCATCATTCTGGTATAACCATTCAAAGTCCAGCAACATACTGGACATATATTGTAATCTTTTTTTTTTCATGCAGCCTCTTGGCTGAACGAAAAAAAGAGATTGATTGGTGGGTATGCCCACCATTAGAATACCTCCCTTCATCCACCCACTTCTAATGATGGGCATACATGCACCATTTATATATGCCGATGCATGGGGGCATCCTCCCGCAAAAGTTATGCCGTGTACACACAGTCGGAATTTCGACCGTATGTACGTGGCATTAGGAGCCAATCGCTCCTCCCCCCCCCCCCCCCTGCTGCCCCCATGCTTCGGCATATATGCTCTTTTTTTTAACTGTGGTGGTGAAATCACCTCCTACAGCGTTGGAGTCGCGGCTTTATGTATCGTGGGAGCAAACGCTGTTGCTGTCAAGATAAATAAATCCGCGTTGCAACTGAATGGCGCACCTGAAAACAAAAAAATGCTCAACACTAAAACACACAGTAAACAAAATTACATACCTGAAAAGCAAGCATGATAAAACATAATAAAACATAATAAAACATAATAAAACATTGCAGAATAGAATGGAGTAAAAAAAGAGCAACAATAGAGAGAGAATAGAGTGAGAGAGAGAACAATAAAACGACAACTATTTTATTTTTTTTTATTTTTTTGAGATTCACAGGTAAAAAAGCTCCTGACTGAAGCGACTGAATCAAAACGCTACCACAAAAAAAATGTTAGCGATCGCAGGGATCAGGCCTGACTCTGCGAACGCTGCAGTTATGTGTGCTTAGTGTTTTGTAAGTGACAGTGATCGATCGATACTGCACTTGGGTGGGCTGGGCTGGGCGGAGGGGGAAAACGCAGGTGCTAGCAGGTATCTGGGCTGATCCCGCTAACAATGCGTTTTTTTTTGGAACCCTAAACTGCTGGGACGCTAGTATAGATCTGATCAGATCAGATATTGATCTGTTCAGATACTGTGCCACTAAGGGAGGTGTATGCTTTGCGCGTGGGTGTTTGCGGTACTGGCACTAACCTGGGGCGACGCAGACCTTATTTGACCCTAAAACCTAATTGATATCACCCGCCGGGCGATCAGGGGGTTAAACCGTTATTGGGTAATAAATGGCGGGTGCCCTGACAGTATAAAAAACAAGCTAACTAACCAGCGTCACCCGTAACAGTAATACAAAAAAAAACTGGTTACCTAGCGACACTAATGCAGCGATCAGAAAAACGATCGCTTAGTGACACTGGCAAAAGGGGGTGAAAGGGTTAACTAGGGGCAATCAGGGGGTTAAAACCTTTATTAGGTAATATATGGGGGTACCTGACGCTATATAAAAAACCTGACGGGGAACCTAAATAACGAAATAACTAACTGGCTAACCAGCGTCACCAGTGACAGTTATACAGTGATCACTGGTGAAAGGGTTAACTCTAGGGGCAATCAGGGGGTTAAAACCTTTATTTAGGTTGTAATATGGGGGTACCTGACCTATAAACCTATTTATGAACCTATATAAACATGGCGGTTACCTAAAAAAAAAAAATGGTTACCTAGCGACACTAATGCAGCGATCAGAAAAACGATCGCTTAGTGACACTGGCAAAAGGGGGTGAAAGGGTTAACTAGGGGCAATCAGGGGTTAAAACCTTTATTAGGTAATATATGGGGGTACCTGACGCTATATAAAAACCTGACGGGGAACCTAAATAACGAAATAACTAACTGGCTAACCAGCGTCACCAGTGACAGTTATACAGTGATCACTGGTGAAAGGGTTAACTCTAGGGGCAATCAAGGGGTTAAAACCTTTATTTAGGTTGTAATATGGGGGTACCTGACCTATAAACCTATTTATGAACCTATATAAACATGGCGGTTACCTAAAAAAAAAAAAATGGTTACCTAGCGACAGCAGTGACACTAATACAGCGATCAGAAAAACGATCGCTTAGTGACACTGGCAAAAGGGGGTGAAAGGGTTACCTGGGGGGCAATCAAGGGGTTAAACCTTTATTAGGGGGGGGTAGGGGGCTACCTTGGACCTAAAACTAACTGCACTGACAGTTATTACAGTCACACTGACACTAAATGCAGTGATCAGTAAAAAAATGATCACTGCAATTAGTGACACTGTGACTGGGGGGGAGGGGGTGATCTGGGGGGTGATCTGGGGGTGACAGGGGGGTGTTTTGTGTGCCTATGTGTACTGGTGTCAGTGTACTGTTGGTGCACTAACCTTTAGATGTTCACAGCTCGGCGTTCCGGTCACATAGACCGGCGCACCGAGCGTGACATCACTTCCTCTGCCTGTGTTTTGATTGACACAGACAGAGGAAGCATCTGATTCGCCAGGAGCGATCGCGAGGGGGTGGCCAGAAACCACTGGCCGTCCCCTCATCCCGGATCGCTCCTGAAGCGATCCCGACCGTCCCCGCCGGCCGGGGGGGGTCCGATCGGACCCCCCACCCGCCGGAAGAATGGCACGTACAGGTACGTGGTTCTGCCTGTACGTGCCATTCTGCCGACGTATATATACAGGGGGCGGTCGGCAAGTGGTTAAAGGGCTTTGCTGCTAATTAGGTTAGCTTTTAGTCATCTGGCTGTATATAAGTGTGACATGTCAAATAAAGATTCATTCCTGATGTACCCTACACTGGTGTTGTCTGGTGACTGGGTGAGCTAAGGGGTCTTGGATTGTATGGTACCGGACGGAGGAAGCATTTACGGCGGACATCTTGGGTACGAGGTCCGTCACACCTCCGGACCCTGAAGACAAATGTCTCCACAGTGGCTCCAAGGTTGGCCATCTCTGATATAGACCATTTATGTATTGATTATTTATTTATAAGAATGGTGCTTTCTAATAATATTTTCCAGAATTTTTTTTTTCAATTGAGTGTATTTTCTTCCATTCCAGTCGGTGCTGTGACAAGAAGAGCTGCGGGAATCGCAATGAGACGCCCTCAGACCCGGTCATCATAGACAGGTGAGCCGTGCTCTGCTACTGTACGTTTGAATGTCCCAACATATTTTATGACCTATAGGCGGAGGAGGTTTATAACCGGACGGTAGATGAGCGTGGGAGGAGCGATTCAGTACAAATTCATTACATAAAAAAATGTACTTAGCATTGTACCCTGTGGGCAGGGCCGTTTTTAAGGCAGGGCAAAAAGGGTCAGCTGCCCTGGGCCCTGTCATTGTTGTGGGGCCCAAAGCAGCTGCCTCATACTTGCCAACTACCCTGGTTTAAATCCCCTCGTCCCTCGAGGTTTTAGTCCTGTGCTGTGTCCCAATATCTCAGTGTGAAGTGCTGCTACTAATGCGGCCCAGCTCTGCCCTATTGTTGTGTACAGATGACTCACCTGCAGACCCTGTGTTTACATGTAAATTACCGGCATTCATATGTAAATAGCGGTGGCATTCATATGTAAATAGCGGCGGCCATCGGCATTCATACGTATATCATGCCCCCCGCGTTCATATTTACAGTAATCTCTAGCAACCAATCAACAAGCAGAAATCATGTTCTGCAACCTCTAGCAAACTAATCAGTGAGCCATAATGTGTGCTGCAACCTCTAGCAACCAGTCAGTGAGCGATAATGATACACTGTAACCTCTGGCAACCAATTGCAATAGCTGTCTGATCTGATTCAGTAAACTGATTTTGAGTCTGGCTGCTACTTATTGTATGTCTCAGAGCAGGTAGAGAGCAAAACTGCATGGGGGGGGGGGGGGGGGCAAGAAAAGGTATGCCCAGGGTCCAATCAATATTAAAGACGGCCCTGCCCTGTGGACAAGAAATACAGTCAAAATGTGAACCTCTTTCTATATAACTCTCCTCTCCTGAAATACTCTGCTCTGCTGGAGGACTCTTCTTCTAACTGTCTGAAACCATGAAATCAGGCCGAGACAGAACTACAGTTAAATCCAACTTGTTTAATAACAATAGTAAAAAGAACAAACGTAGTCAAAACATAGCGAAAGTTCAGTAAGCGGAACGGATAGTCAGCCAAGCCAGAAGTCAGGGATCAATGTAGTGGAAAAGCAAGCAGGATCTGAAGCCAGAAGGGATGTCAGCAAAGCAAGTCTTGAACAGGATCGCAGGAGATTGTCTCTGTGATGTTGACCAAGGCGAAGGCAGAGATCCACTGGACTGGACGGCTTAAGTAGCAGGATTGACGAGCAGGATATCATCAACAGCTGAGTAACTGTGGAGAGATAGGAGCTGGCAATTAGCCAACAGCTGAGCGGCCAGCTCAGAGAAGGAAGGGCTGAGCCCAGCCCTGACACTAACTCTCCTCTCCCGAAATACTTTACTCTGCTGGAGGACTCTGCTCATTCCTCTATCTAACTCTCCTCTCCTGAAATACTCTGATAGTAAAAGACACTGATAGTAAATAGGTCTGACCGAGGAAGAGCTGATCCGAGGAGACGTGCAGATAACAAGACAGCCCGACTGAGAGGGGAGGAAAGACGGGGAGACACAATGCCTGACACCTTATCACTTCATGGAGAGAACCAGGCGGGGGGGTCAGGACCGGAGTCTGTACAATCTACATCTTATAATCTTCACAGACATACCGTCCTGCTGGAGGACTCTGCTCCTTCCCCTGACTCTCCTCTCCCAAAATACTCTGCTCTTCTGGAGGAGAGTCCTCCAGAAGAGCAGAGTATTTTAGGCAAGGAGAGTCAGGGGAAGAAACAGAGTCCTCCAGAAGAGCAGAGTATTTCAGGAGTGGAGAGTCAGGGAAAGGAGCAGAGTCCTCCAGAAGAGCAGAGTATTTCAGGAGTGGAGAGTCAGGAGTGGAGAGTCAGGGAAAGGAGCAGAGTCCTCCAGAAGAGCAGAGTATTTTGGGAGAGGAGAGTCAGGGGAAGGAGCAGAATCCTCCAGAAGAGCACAGTATTTCAGGAGTGGAGAGTCAGGGAAAGGAGCAGAGTCCTCCAGAAGAGCAGAGTATTTTGGGATTGGAGAGTCAGGGGAAGGAGCAGAGTCCTCCAGCACTGCAGAGTATTTCAGGAGAGGAGAGTCAGGGAAAGGAGCAGAGTCCTCCAGCACTGCAGAGTATTTCAGGAGAGGAGAGTCAGGGGAAGGAGCAGAGTCCTCCAGCAGAGCAGAGTATTTCAGGAGAGGAGAGTCAGGGGATGGAGCAGAGTCCTCCAGCAGTGCAGAGTATTTCAGGAGAGGAGAGTCAGGGGAAGAAACAGAGTCCTCCAGCAGTGCCGAGTATTTCAGGAGAGGAGAGTTAGGGGGCGGAGCAGAGTCCTCCAGCAGTGCAGAGTATTTCAGGAGAGGCGAGTCAGGGAAAGGAGCAGAGTCCTCCAGCAGTGCAGAGTATTTTCGGCAAGGAGAGTCAGGGGAAGGAGCAGAGTCCTCCAGCAGTGTAGAGTATTTTAGGCGAGGAGAGTCAGGGGAAGGAGCAGAGTCCTCGAGCAGTGTAGAGTATTTTAGGAGAGGAGAGTCAGGGGAAGGAGCAGAGTCCTCCAGCACTGCAGAGTATTTCAGGAGAGGAGAGTCAGGGGAAGGAGCAGAGTCCTCCAGCAGTGCAGAGTATTTCAGGAGAGGAGAGTCAGGGGACGGAGCAGAGTCCTCCAGCACTGCAGAGTATTTCAGGAGAGGAGAGTCAGGGGACGGAGCAGAGTCCTCCAGCAGTGCAGAGTATTTCAGGAGAGGAGAGTCAGGGGAAGGAGCAGAGTCCTCCAGCAGGGCAGAGTATTTTGGGAGAGGAGAGTCAGGGGAAGGAACAGAGTCCTCCAGCAGGACGGTATGTCTGTGAAGATTATAAGATGTAGATTGTACAGACTCCGGTCCTGACCCCCCCGCCTGGCTCTCTCCATGAAGTGATAAGGTGTCAGGCATTGTGTCTTGTTATCTGCTCGTCTCCTCGGATCAGCTCTTCCTCGGTCAGACCTCTTTATTGATCCGGTTGGCCTCTCAGCCCGTCTTTTCAGTGCCTATCAGCAGACAGGTGACAGATGAGTGGCAGTTGGCGGGACAGCAATGGCCGTCTCCGGAGGAAACAATAGGCAGCTCAATTCCTTGTCCCGTCCTGATAATTCCATTCTCGGGGGACACGGCCCGTGTCACCGGAGGTGTGAAGAAAAGACGGCGTGGAGTAGATGAATTGGATGACGTTATTCCCCCGGCTTTAAAGTATTCCTAAACCCAAGAATTGGAAATGTAATATACCGCCGCTTACCAGATGTGGTGGCTGCATTCATTTTTATTTTTTCAGGCTTTTTTTCTATTTATTTTAACTTGATGATTTTGCCAGTCCACACCTACCATAATATATCAGGGCTGCAGAGTATTCCACCTCTCCTCCTCTGCAGAATATAGGAGGGGCTGCAGAGTATTCCACCTCTCCTCCTCTGCAGAATATAGGAGGGGCTGCAGAGTATTCCACCTCTCCTCCTCTGCAGAATATAGGAGGGGCTCTGTAGTCCCCAGGGATAGCTGAGAACAATGTAAGGCCTCAATTGCAGCCAGGGAGCGGTATAAGCTTAGAGACCACCCTATGACACGCCTATAATTGAGCTTACAGACCACCCTATGACACGCCTATAATTGAGCTTACAGACCACCCTATGACACGCCTATAATTGAGCTTACAGACCACCCTATGACACGCCTATAATTGAGCTTACAGACCCCCAGGACACGCCTATATGTGAGCTTACAGACCCCCCAGGACACGACTATAATTGAGCCTACAGACCTCCCTAGGACACGCCTATATGTGAGCTTACAGACCTCCTTAGGACACGCCTATATGTGAGCTTACAGACCTCCCTAGGGCACGCCTATATGTGAGCTTACAGACCTCCCTAGGACACGCCTATATGTGATCTTACAGACCTCCCTAGGACACGCCTATATGTGAGCTTACAGACCTCCCTAGGACACGCCTATATGTGATCTTACAGACCTCCCTAGGACACGCCTATATGTGAGCTTACAGACCCCCCCCCCCCCAGGACATGCCTATATGTGAGCTTACAGACCTCCCTAGGGAACAGCTTTATGTGAGCTTACAGACCCCCCTAGGACACACCTATATGTGAGCTTACAGACCCCCCCAGGACACGCCTATATGTGAGCTTACAGACCCCCCCCAAGACACGCCTATATGTGAGCTTACAGACCCCCCAGGACACACATATATGTGAGCTTACAGACCCCCCCAGGACACGCCTATATGTGAGCTTACAGACCCCCCCCCCCAGGACATGCCTATATGTGAGCTTACAGACCCCCCCCGGACACGCCTATATGTGAGCTTACAGACCCCCCAGGACACACATATATGTGAGCTTACAGACCCCCCCAGGACACGCCTATATGTGAGCTTACAGACCCCCCCCAGGACATGCCTATATGTGAGCTTACAGACCTCCCTAGGGAACAGCTTTATGTGAGCTTACAGACCCTCCCTAGGACACGCCTATATGTGAGCTCACAGACCCCCCAGGACAAGCCTATATGTGAGCTTACAGACCAACCTAGGACATGCCTATATGTGAGCTTACAGACCTCCCCAGGACACGCCTATATGTGAGCTTACAGACCTCCCCAGGACACGCCTATATGTGAGCTTATAGACCTCCCCAGGACACGCCTATATGTGAGCTTACAGACCTCCACAGGACACGCCTATATGTGAGCTTACAGACCTCCCTAGGACACACCTATATGTGAGCTTACAGACCCCCATAGGACACGCCTATATGTGAGCTTACAGACGCCCCAGGACACACCTATATGTGAGCTTACAGACCTCCCCAGGACACACCTATATGTGAGCTTACAGACCTCCCCAGGACACGCCTATATGTGAGCTTATAGACCTCCCCAGGACACGCCTATATGTGAGCTTACAGACCCCCCAGGACACACCTATATGTGAGCTTATAGGCCTCCCCAGGACACGCCTATATGTGAGCTTACAGACCCCCCAGGACACGCCTATATGTGAGCTTACAGACCTCCCCAGGACACGCCTATATGTGAGCTTACAGACCTCCCCAGGACACGCCTATATGTGAGCTTACAGACCTCCCTAGGACACACCTATATGTGAGCTTACAGACCCCCATAGGACACGCCTATATGTGAGCTTACAGACCACCATAGGACACGCCTATATGTGAGCTTACAGACCCCCCAGGACATGCCTATATGTGAGCTTACAGACCCCCCAAGGACACGCCTATATGTGAGCTTACAGACCCCCCAGGACACGCCTATATGTGAGCTTACAGACCCCCCCAGGACACATCTATATGTGAGCTTACAGACCCCCCCCCCCCCCAGGACACATCTATATGTGAGCTTACAGACCCCCCAGGACACGCCTATATGTGAGCTTACAGACCCCCCAGGACACGCCTATATGTGAGCTTACAGACCCCCCAAGGACACGCCTATATGTGAGCTTACAGACCTCCCCAGGACACGCCTATATGTGAGCTTACAGACCCCCCAAGGACACGCCTATATGTGAGCTTACAGACCTCCCCAGGACACGCCTATATGTGAGCTTACAGACCCCCCCCCAGGACACACCTATATGTAGTGTTGGTCATCTTACTTTAAAAAAGTAATTAGTTTAAGTTACAAATTACTTCTCCCAAAAGGTAATTGCGTTAGTAACTCAGTTACTACATTGGAAAAGTAATTAGTTACACAGCAAAGTAACTGACTTTTTTTTTAAATAATCTATACGTGTAACTAAGGGGCGGGTCTAGTATTACTGTAACCAAGGGCGCATTTATTATTATTGTTATATATCGTGTAACCAAGGGGCTGCTCTATTATTACTCTAACCAAGGGGCAGATCTGTTATAGCGTGTAAGCAAGTGGCGGGTCTATTATTATTATATCGTGTAAGGGGCGGGTCTATTATTATTATATCGTGTAAGGGGCGGATGGCTACAGAAGAGGGCGAATGTTAAATTAATGGGCAGAGCTCGATATATAACAATAATAATAAATGCGCCCCTTGGTTACAGTAATACTAGACCCGCCCCTTACTTACACGATACACGCCCCTTGCAGAGTAGCACGAGCATCAGGAGCGTGCGGCATCGCCTCGTACAATTACATGTTAACTGCGCCTGCGCGGTGTAGAGTTCACTCAGAGCTGTTTTAGGTTCGGCAATTTTCGGAAGCTCCGTAGTCCTTTGTACTGTGCAAGCCCTGCGCCTGCGCAGTACAGGGGTTCCTTATCCGGCGGGGGAACTTTTTCGTCAGGACACCGGAATTACACTACTGCCATCTAGTGGCGGTAGATGTAACTGGGGTAACTAAGCCAAAGTAATGGGAACTGAGTTACCATGAGGGGAAAAGTAATCAGTTAGATTACTAGTTACCCTCTAAAGTAACTGCGTTAGGTAACTCAGTTTATTTTACATCACTGCCTATATGTGAGCTTACAGACCTCCCCA
Source organism: Lithobates sylvaticus (assembly GCA_028564925.1). Classification (NCBI taxonomy): domain Eukaryota; kingdom Metazoa; phylum Chordata; class Amphibia; order Anura; family Ranidae; genus Lithobates; species Lithobates sylvaticus. The sequence continues at coordinate 15,933,883 of CM053026.1, read as the reverse complement.
GGACATGCTTTTATGTGAGCTTACAGACCCCCCCCCCCCCCCCTAGGACACACCTATGTGTGAGCTTACAGACCCTCTAGGACATGCCTATATGTGAGCTCACAGATCCCCAGGACACGCCTATATGTGAGCTTACAGACCCCCAGGACACGCCTATATGTGAGCTTACAGACCCCCCCCAGGACACGCCTATATGTGAGCTTACAGACCTCCCCAGGACATGCCTATATGTGAGCTTACAGACCCCCCCCCCCCAGGACATGCCTATATGTGAGCTTACAGACCCCCCTAGGACACACCTATATGTGAGCTTACAGACCTCCCCAGGACACGCCTATATGTGAGCTTACAGACCCCCCAGGACACACCTGTGTTGGGGGGGGGGGGGCAGGGAGTGAGAATTGTTCTAAGAGGGGAAACTTGGGGAGGTGTGCTGAGTGGTGATTTGTTTTGGGTTGGGGGGGGGGGCAGGGAGTGAGAATTGTTCTAAGAGTGGTAATTTGGGGGAGTGGTGATTTGGGTGGAGGGGGTTGGGAGGGGGGATAGGTCAATAGGATTTGTGCTAGAAAAAGGTAATATGGTGGTGGGGGGGGGGGGGTGGTTGTGCTAAGATCCAAATTATTTTGGGGGAGGGGGATTTGTGCTAGAAGGAATGATTGGGGGTTATCTGTGCTAGAAAGGGGTATTTGGAGTGGGGGGGGGGATTTGAGGGGTAGAGGACTTGTGCTAGGAGGGGCAAGTTTTTTTTTTTTTTTTCAGGATGGGTGGATTTGTGCTGGGGGCATATGGAGACAAGACAGGATTTGAGCTTGGAGGGGATGGGGGGGGGGGCAAAGATTTGTACCAGGAGGGGGTTTTTTAGCAGGGGGTTTGATTTTTACTGGGAGAAAGGGGGGGGGTTATGCTTAGAAAGTAAGCATGCAGATTAATGCATACTTTGGGCACTAGGGGGGATTGTAGCATTATGTGTCCTCAGCCATGGGCTCCAATGGGCGCCATCTTGGGGGAGCCTGTGTACCTTTTGACACAAAATTCCTGAGAGATTTCATTGAATATTTTGGGAATTGGGACACATATGTACTATAAAGAGAAGGATCTGATCAATGAGGGGCCCCTGGAGGGGAAGTTCTGAGTAGGGACAGTTGGGGTTCAGAAGCAGCCCCAGCTCCTGAGCAGAGAACAGGGTAAGGACCAGGAGATGACAGGGGCCCAAGGATCAGGATTCTCATGGATGGATATCCCAGACAGTTAGGTGCATTGTTGAGATCACACCCCATGGGGGTTACTGAGGTTCCCCCCCTCTTTGTGGAAAATCCTTCTCCCTAGAGAAGACATTCATGAGAAACTGGGAGTAGTCAGGATTGCCGAACAGCGAGATGCAAAAAAAAAAAAAAATACTCTTCCTTTAAAAATCAGCAGCTGCTGTAAAAAAAAAAAGGACTGTCTGACACAGTGTTTATAAACAAAGCTGAGATAGAGAGATACAAAATGTCATTATTATTTTTGTATCTACAGTACTCAGTTTCATGCATCCGCAGGTCAAAAGGATGAGCTTTGTACCTAAAAAAAAAAATATATTATATATATAATATATATATATATATATATATATATATATATATATATATATATATATATATATATATATATATTGTTTTTTTAAATACATTGTATTCCTATATTATTTTTTATTAACCACTAGTTTACCATAGTTAGCTCTAAATAACTCATTCTTCAGGTACCGCAATAGTCCGTCAGGTTGGCTAAACCCCCTCTTGTTCCTTCTTTTTAAACTCATTCTTCCCCTTCTCCCCTTAAAAATCAGCAGGGAAATAATGGTTTAAAAAAAAAGAACAAAACAAAAAAAATCACCAGGAACATAATGGTCAGAAAAAAACAAACAAAATATATAATAATATACAGAAAAAATAATGGTTAAGATGTAAAAAAAAAACAAAAAAATAAAAAGGCAACAGGAAAATAATGGTTAAAAAATAGAATAAAAAAAAAATATATATATATATAATGGTTAGAAAAATACAAAATAAATAAACAAATAAATGAATAAATAGGAGAAAAACAATGGTTAGAAAAATTCCTAAAAAAGTCAATAGGAAAATAATGGTTAAAAAATAGAAATGTATATATTATAAATATATATATATATATATAATCAGGAACATAATGGTTAATAAAAAAAATAAATAAATAAATAATCAAATAAATAAATAAATAGGAGAAAAACAATGATTAGAAAAAAAAAAACAATAGGAAAATAATGATTAATAAGATATAAATAAATAAAATCAGCCGGAATATAATGATTAGAAAAATAGAAATAAAAAATAAAATAAGGAACATAATGGTTAGAGAAGTAGAAAGTAGAAAAAAAAGGCAGAAACATATTTTTTATTTATTTTTTTCATTTGTTTTCCCGATATTTAAAAAAAATTTTTGTATTGCATTGAAAAAGTGTAAAATTGGGGGGGGGGGGGGGGTGTATTTATTTGCAAATAACTTTTCAATGCTTCGTTATAGTAATTTTAGTGTAATTTAAGTTGGGATGAATGATAAAATAAAATGTACGGTTCCTAACTACAGTAAAAAAAAAAAAAATTTAATTACGGTAACACTGATCAAAGTAGAAAACGTGTGTTTTTTTTTTTTGTTTTTACATTATTTCTATGAATTGCATTAAAGAAAATAATTTTTGGAAGATTTTTTTGTTTTAAATGTGATTTTATTTATTTATTTTTTTAAATTTTGAGTGTAGTGAAATACAGCGTAAATTACGGGACATTATAGTTGTGATAAATAGGCATGATGGTAAAATATTTTCTATCTTGACGGATTGTAGAGGGCACAGGTAATAAATTAATGGGGTGCTGGTAATTATTAGGAGGTGAAGACCGTAAATTGACACATTTTAAGGTGTTTTTTTTCGGGAATAAATATCATATAACTGCAACAAACTGACGCTCATACCCACACTGGCGCTCACCAATGTTGGACCCATTGCCAGCCTGTCCCCTTGTGCGGCATTGTCACCCGCTGGACCCCCACAGACCCCCCGGGTGGTCTCTCCATGTCTGCCCCCCCCCACCCCCTCTAGTCCCCTCTCCTGGCAGCCCAGCCCCAGTGGTTTAGAGAGCTTGATAAGTGCCCTATCAACATGATAATCAAATTACTTATGAGCCAAAATTGACGCTTTTCATTAATTATACAAGATTATTCTAATTGCAAATTCAAATTTATTCACTCTGAACAGAAGGTGTTCTGTAATGTCTGGGGGAATTTGCATATTTAATGGGAAGAGTGGAGCATTATGGATGCTAATTTATGCGTATTGTCTTTATTTTTAACTGGCAGACCATATGCACGACTGCTGCCTAAGTAGGTGAAAAAGTCGCTGGGAGTTTTATCCGAGGCTCGAGCAGAGTCTTGGCTGAGAAGGCGGTATGGTGGGGGGACGACGGGCCATGGGAGGCCAGGGGTCTAGGGTACGGCAAGTATGGTGGGGGGGGGGGCGACGTGCCATGGGAGGCCAGGGGTCTAGGGTACGGCAAGTATGGTGGGGGGGGCGACGTGCCATGGGAGGCCAGGGGTCTAGGGTACGGCAAGTATGGTGGGGGGGGGGCGACGTGCCATGGGAGGCCAGGGGTCTAGGGTACGGCAAGTATGGTGGGAGGGGGGGTGACGTGCCATGGGAGGCCAGGGGTCTAGGGTACGGCAAGTATGGTGGGAGGGGGGGTGACGTGCCATGGGAGGCCAGGGGTCTAGGGTACGGCAAGTATGGTGGGGGGGGGGGGGGTGACGTGCCATGGGAGGCCAGGGGTCTAGGGTACGGCAAGTATGGTGGGAGGGGGGGGTGACGTGCCATGGGAGGCCAGGGGTCTAGGGTACGGCAAGTATGGTGGGGGGGGTGACGTGCCATGGGAGGCCAGGGGTCTAGGGTACGGAAAGTTCCCGTCTTCTGTTTGCCAACTTCCCCATCTGGTTAGTGGTCACTTAGGTACACCTACCCGGTACCCCCTAGACAAGTGCATACGGTCAGCAACAGCGCCCGGTTACACTGTGACCTTTGCATTATGCCCAGTTGGTATCAATGGGTTGAATGCACCACATGCTCAGCCAATGCTAGAGGGGAACCAAAACCCATCTATGATGGCCACTTGCAAGCTCATTGGTGTAAAATTACAACCGGTATGTTCTCAGCCTTTTGGCTAAGATCAAGTGTAGTATCTGTTCTTATCAGTTGCCAGAGGGGGCGCCGTGCTACTCCCATAGGGGAGAGCTATGCAAATCCAATGGCGTAATTGTGCCTGGAAGGGCGGTTTCAGTAGGGGACTACGCCGAGCTGCCCGACAGATACTGGGGGCCGACCAATGGTTGCGTCTGAGCCGTCTGGAAGGGTGCTCCTGGTGAGGATGGGTGCTGCATTGGGTCGAGTCCCTGGCCTTCTGGCCTAGATTGGTGTAGTTCTAGCTTTGGTCAGATTTTCGGTTAGTATCTCCTGAATGTAATTAGGTAGGAGGGATGGGAGAGACGGTTGAGCCTTCTGGTCAAAGGCTCTCCCTAAGCTCTCAGGACTCCAGGCCTTCCTGTGTGGGGTGGGGTCTGCGCCGGTCTGGGTTGTTGGTCAGGGTTAGGACGAAAAGCCATTGGTTTCATTTTTTTGTTTGATGTGTAATACGTTTGTCACAGTGTGATTAGTAGGGTGTGGGTCCTCGGGCCTACCTTGAAAGTCTTGGGATGGGGGTGGACATGGCCTTCTGGCTTGGTTCGCCCTCTTTCATGGATTCTCCCATTCGGGGAGTCCCACCGAGTACTTGGGTGGGTCTGTTTCGGCAGAACTTCCAGAGAAAGGGGGTCTGTCTGGTTTCGGCCAGATGGACCCAGTGAAGTACCTCAGTCCCCGTCTGGAGCCTAACGCCCCGGGGGATCAGGGTACGGTCCTTCCTAGGGAGGATCAGCGTAACACCCGTTCAGGGGCAGACTGACCATTCGACCACTCGGGCACTGCCCGAGGGCCCCATCAGGGTTGCCAGCCTAAGTAAAACCAGGGACAGTATGTAAAAATCTGTGTTTTTTTTTTTTTTTTTACATCTGTTTCTGAAACTTCCCTTACTGACATCCTTTTGGTCTAAAAATCAAGAGATTATAGCTGCCCCACCTCTCCAGTACCTTCTCAGCCAATAGAAACATGTCTGTGTATACTGTGTGTACATGTATGTGTATACTGTGTGATACATACAAGTTACCTCATCACTTCCCGGTCTGCATGTACACAATGACTTCACCCAAGCTCCCCTTCAATGCGTTTTGTCACGTCCACGTGACTGCCTCAGTGGGATTTTGTGAGAAGTGTTTATTATATTAAGACAGGAAGGGAGACTTATTTTATTTAGATTTTTTTATTTGTTTGGTGCTGGCACATGTAAAGGGAGATTTTTGTTTTGGATGCTGGAAGTCACTGTAAATAATAATGTACACTATATTACCAAAAGTATTGGGACGCCTGCCTTTACACGCACATGAACTCTAATGGCATCCCAGTCTTAGTCCGTAAGGGTTCAATATTGAGTTGGCCCACCCTTTGCACACTACATAATTCTCTCTCTCTCTCTATCTTCATATTATAAAAACTTCCCACTGTGTCTTGTGCTCCACAATACCTATAGTGCTTCACCACTTTCCGCCATTTTTGTGCTCCCACTGGGTGTACTCTCTCACCTTTTAACCATGACCTACTTATATACTACAGTAGGTCACATAGTTCCCCTCTCAAGGGTCCTCCAAGCTCCAATCCCCAGATAAGTGCTCCTTTTATCATCCTCCAGCTGCCTGGGCAGAAACAATAACAGAAAACGACTACTGTTTTATCATTTACAACCTTTTTACAAAAATCAATTCTTGATACAATACATACTGTATACACTCATTCTTGACACATCTACACTCACATTATCTAGTGCACCTCAACCCAGCGCACATAAAAGATTATCAGCCTCAATACAGTACACAGCAAAAACATTGGCATCTGGCATACATACAAGTTACCTCATCACTTCTGCATGTACACAATGACTTCACCCAAGCTCCCCTTCAACGTGTTTTGTCACGTCCACGTGACTTACTCAGTGGGATTTTGCGAGAAGTGTTTATTATATGAAGACAGAAAGCGAGACTTATTTTATTTAGATTGTTTTATTTGTTTGGTGCTGTACCCTAAACCCCTAGCCTCCACATTGCCCCCTTATACCGCCTCCTCAGTTGAGACTCTGCTCAAGCCTCAGATAAAACTCCCAGAGACTTTTACACCTACTTAGACAACAGTCGTGCATATGGTCTGCGAGTTAAAAATAAAGGCAATACGCATAAATGACGTGGTGTATGTGGGTGTATGAGATGACATCACCCAAGATCCACCCCGACATGTTTCATCACACCCACGTGACTTTCTCAGAGGGGGTCCCTGTGGGAAGTGTTTTTATATGAAGACATAGACTTTTTTTATTTATATATATATATATATATATATATATATATATATATATATATATATATTTTTTTTTTTTTTTTTTTTTTTTTTTTTTTTTTGTTTGGTGCTGGCGCATGTAAAGGGAGATTTCCGTTTTGGATGCTGGAAGTCACTGTTAAAAATAATAGTGTATACAGCATCTCACAAAAGTGAGTACACCCCTCACATTTTTGTAAATATTTTCTTCTATCTTTTCATGTGACAACACTGAAGAAATGACACTTTGCTACAATGTAAAGTAGTGAGTGTACAGCTTGTATAACAGTGTAAATTTGCCGTCCCCTCAAAAAAACTGACATTAATGTCTAAACCGCTGGCAACAATAGTGAGTACACCCCTAAGTGAAAATGTCCAAATTGGGCCCAATTAGCCATTTTCCCTCCCTGGTGTCATGTGACTCGTTAGTGCTACAAGGTCTGAGGTGTGAATGGGGAGCAGGTGTGTTAAATTTGGTGTTATCACTCTCACTCTCTCATACTGGTCACTGGAAGTTCAACATGGCACCTCAGGGCAAAGAACTCTCTGAGGATCTAAAAAAAAAAGAATTGTTGCTCTACATAAAGATGGCCTAGGCTATAAGAAGATTGCAAAGACCCTGACACTGAGCTGCAGCATGGTGGCCAAGACCGTAGAGCGGTTTAACAGGAGAGGTTCCACTCAGAACAGGCCACGCCGTGGTTGACCAAAGAGGTTGAGTGCACTTGCTCAGCGTCATATTCAGAGGTTGTCTTTGGGAAATAGACAAGTCCCAATGATTCGCTGTTTGCCAGCATTTGCAAAGTGTGTAAAGGTAGAACTTTTTAGTTTAGAGCAGCCTTTCTCAACATTTTCAACACAGAGGAACCCTTGACGTAACTTTCCGGTCTCGGGGAATCCTTGCTAAAATTGACTATATCTACAACTCATGATACATTTAGTGTGATGGTCAGTGGAAAGAAAGCTTCTTACACTTGTGGACATTGGGAAAAATGGCCCCCTTACAGATAGATAAAAAGGTCAATGGTTTCAGTGGGAACTTATCTGAGAGGTAGAAATTGCTCATAGCTCAAGGCACCCCTAGCAACCTCTGGAGGAACCTTTGAGTTCCATGGAACCCTGGCTGAGAAACCTTGGTCTAGACCAAACTTTATCAACCCTTTTACCCCAGAGGAACCTATTGGTGGTCAGTGGGAAGAATGCCTCTTACATTGCTGATCAAAAGGCCACCCTTCTCAAGAGTTAAAAAGATCAATGGTATCACGCTGTTGGCCCTGCCAAGTGGCTTCGGACCAAGGCATCACCAGATAGCAGGTCATTCAGCCACAGCTCAAGGAACCCCTAGAAACCTCTGGATGAACCCTTGAGTTCCATGGAACCCTGGTTGAGAAACCCTGGTTTAGAGCATGCTCTCTCAATGTTTTTGCCCTACAGGAGCTCTTACAATAATTTTCAGCTCTCAGGTAACCCCTGCAAAAACCAGTTCAGCCAGTAAGAAAAATGCTTCTTACATTGGTGGCCATTGGGAAGAATATCTCTCCTTAGAGTGGTGGTGAGAATGCCACCCTCACAGACAACTTAGAAGAGCTATTGTATCATGCATTTGGCTATGCCAAATGGTGCTGGACACGAAACTATGCAGACGCCATCAGGAGGTCAACCAGCCTCAGACCAAGGATCAAGGAAATAGCAACCCCTGGAGGAACCTTAGGATTCCATAGAACCCTAGTTGAGATTAGGTTATTTTAGAGAAGCCTTTCTAAACCTTTTAGGATGTATCTGTTCTATAAACCAGAGGCTCGGGATGGACAGTTGAATAAATTACTCAATATTTGGGATGTATTCAGTCTATAAACCAGAGGCTCTGGATGGGCAGTTGGATAAATGGTTCTATATTTAGGATGTATCTGGTCTCTAAACCAGAGGCTCTGGATGGGCAGTTGGATAAATGGTTCTATATTTAGGATGTATTCAGTCTATAAACCAGAGGCTCTGGGTGGACAGTTGAATAAATTACTCAATATTTAGGATGTATCTGGTCTATAAACCATAGGCCCTGGATGGGCAGTTGGATAAACAGTTCTATATTTGGGATATATCTGGTCTATAAACTAGAGGGTCTGGATGGACAGTTGAATAAATTACTCAATATTTGGGATGTATTCAGTCTATAAACCAGAGGCTCTGGATGGACAGTTGGATAAATGGTTCTATATTTAGGATGTATCTGGTCTCTAAACCAGAGGCTCTGGATGGGCAGTTGGATAAACGGTTCTATATTTAGGATGTATTCAGTCTATAAACCAGAGGCTCTGGGTGGACAGTTGAATAAATTACTCAATATTTAGGATGTATCTGGTCTATAAACCAGAGGCCCTGGATGGGCAGTTGGATAAACAGTTCTATATTTGGGATATATCTGGTCTATAAACTAGAGGGTCTGGATGGACAGTTGAATAAATTACTCAATATTTGGGATGTATTCAGTCTATAAACCAGAGGCTCTGGATGGGTAGTTGGATAATTGGTTCTATATTTAGGATGTATCTGGTCTCTAAACCAGAGGCTCTGGATGGACAGTTGAATAAATTACTCAATATTTAGGATGTATCTGGTCTATAAACCAGAGGCTCTAGATGTACCATCGGATAAATGGCCCTATATCCAGGTTGTATCTGGACTATAAACCAGAGGCTCTGGATACACTATCGGTCACAGGGCCAAAAGGGAATGGATTTTGTATCTGCATTATCCTAACATGAGGAATATATCCCATGCTTTTTTTAGGATTTGTGAAGTTAGTGACGACATGTAAACAACCTTCTGTTTTAGGAATTGCAATGCTGCTCAGTACAATCTTCTATTTGCATAAAAACAATCTTGGCACACAAGATCGGCGCTCCAATTTGTCTCAGATTTCCGCTATGGCGCCGCCCTCCAACCGTCTGGTATTGTTCGGGGACATATGGGTACCCAGGTGGAAATATAGGTTGCATTGTTTGTGTATCAACATTGGCTCACAGTTCATCTAGAATGTATAAATATGTACCTGGCTGCGCAATATGTGTTTGTGTGCCACCATATGCCAGCGTGCCGCTGTGCCCGCGCGTCTCCTTGAGGGTACACAGCAGCCCATGTATAATTCAGGCAGCGCAGCCCAGTACAGAATGCCACGTCCCGGGACTATAAATATTTCATGACTCTGGGAAGCCTCTGGGAATGGATCTCGTCTGTCTCTCGTCTTTGTCTGGCTCCTGTTCTTTCCTTGTTCCTCTTCCTGAGTTTATGCCATCCTCTGATCCTCCAAGTCTGACGCTTGGCCCGCTCCTGCATAGACAGCTCTTTATGTGAGGGGGCCGTGTGATAGCTGCAGTCCCATAGGAGATCCTCAGCCATGGTAAAAGTCAAAGATCTGTTATCTCTGGGATGGAAGCAAAGAGTCACCGCCGGCAACACGTAAAATCAATCAGTGAATTCCCAATGCCATGTTTTATTAAGTCAAAAAGTCAGCTCGTTTTATTTTTATAAAGGGTCTCTTGAACCTCGTAGAGCGGATATATGGCCCGTTTTTTTGTGATTTCAGTAAAAATGTGCGCAGTTGTAGGCACTTAAAATGCATACTATGCTATGGTATGCATTTTCTTGCCATGATCCTGTGCAACCTCCCTCTCATGCCCTCACCTCACGTGATGACACTCCCGCACTACCCAATGGTAATTGTATATTAAATGTGCTCTAATGCAACTGCACTGTATTACCAAAAGTATTGGGACACCTGCCTTTACACGCACATGAGCTTTAATGGCATCCCAGTCTTAGTCCGTAGGGTTCCATGTTGAATTGGCCCACCCTTTGCAGCTATAACAGCTTAAACTCTTCTGGGAAGGCTGTCCACAAGGTTTAGGAGTGTGTCTATGGGAATGTTTGACCATTCTTCCAGAAGAGCATTTGTGAGCAATCTAATTCATCCCAAAGGTGTTCTATCGGTCAGTCAAGTTCCTCCAACACAAACTCGATCATCCATGTCTTTATGGACCTTGCTTTGTGCACTGGTGCAAAGTCATGTTGGAACAGGAAAGGACCGTCCCCAAACTGTTCCCACAAAGTTGGGAGCATGAAAATGTCCAAAATGTCTTGGTATGCTGACCCAACCCCTGAAAAACAACCCCACACCATAATCCCCCCTCCACCAAATGATTTGGACCAGTGCACAAAGCAAGGTCCATAAAGACATGGATGAGCAAGTTTGGGGTGGAGAAACTTGACTGGTCCTGACCTCAACCCGATAGAACACCTTTGGGATGAATTAGAGCGGAGACTGTGAGCCAGGCTTTCTCGTCCACATAAGTGTCTGACTTCACAAATGTGCTTCTGGAAGGATGCTCAAACATTCCCATAGACACACTCCTAAACCTTGTGGACGGCCTTCCCAGAGGAGTTGAAGCTGGTATAGCTGTAAAGGGTGCGACGACTCAAAATTAAAACCCTACGGACTAAGACAGGGATCAAACAAACATAAAGAAACCTAAAACAGTGGCTTCAAACATGAACTTGTGTTCCCACAATACTCAAAACAAATACGTAAACAATGTTGCACCACCTATGAATCAATCACTCTCATGTGATAAGTAACGCACTCATTAATAAAATAAAATAGATTCACATAGAAAACAGTCTGTGACGACACTCGTAGGGCAGAGCCGAGTGACATGATTGGCAACCGAAACCCAGAAGTAATGTGCACCATTGATCCTGACCAAATATCCAACTCCATTTGCAGAGATGCAGCCCCAAACTTGTAAGGAACCTCCACCATGTTTCACAGCTGGCTGCAGACACTAATATTGTACTGCTCTCCAGCCTTCCCCTCCAAAAAACTGCCTCCTGCTACACCCAAATATTTCACATTTTGACTCTGAGTTCAGAGCACCTGCTACCGTTTTTCTGCACCCCGGTTGCTATGTTTTCCTGCATAGTTGAGTCGCTTAGCCTTGTTTCCTCGTTGTAGGTATGGTGGCTTTTTGGGCGCAATTCTTCCATGAAGACCACTTCTGGCCAGACTTCTCCGGACAGTAGATAGGTGTACCTGGGTCCAACTGGTTTCCCCCAGTTCTGTGATGATGGCACTGCTGGACATCTTCCAATGTGGAAGGGAAGAAAAGCATGATGTGTCTTTCATCTGCTGCATTAAGTTTCCTTAGCCGACCACTACGTTCCTCAACATTGCCCAATCAATGGTGTCCTCAATGCTGAGAAATACATGCAGATAGTTACCCATCATGCCATACTAGGGAGGCCTGTGATTGGCCCCAAATGTATTCTGCAGCAGAACCACCACCCCAAACATACAGCCAATGTTATTAAGAACTATCTTCAGTGTAAAGAAGAACAAGGTGACCTGGAAGTGATGGTTTGGCCCCCACGGAGCTCTATACTTACCATCATGGAATCTGTCTGGGATGACATGAAGAGACAGAAGAATTTGAGACAGCCGGCATCCACAGAACATCGGTGCTTAGTTCTCCAAGATGTTTGGAACAACCTACCAGCCAAGTTCCTTCAAAAACTGTGCGCAAGTCTACCTAGAAGAATTGATACTGATTTGAAGCCTAAGGGCGGTCACACCAATTATTGACTTTGAACTTGGCATAGTTGCTTGCGCCAGACGGGCTGGTCTGAGCATTTCTGGGATTTTCACACACAACCATCTCTCTGGTTTACAGAGAATGGTGGGGAAAATATCCAGTGAGCTGCAGTTGTGTGGAGGAAAATGTCTTGGTGATGTCAGAGGAGAATGGGCAGACTGGTTCCAGATGATAGAAAGCAACAGTAACTCAAATAACCACTCGTTACACCCAAGGTACCATCTCTGAAAACACAACACATCAAACCTTGATGCAGACGGGCAACAGCAGCAGAAGACCACACCGGGTGCCACTCCTGTCAGCTAAGAACAGGAAACTGAGGCTACAATTCGCACAGAATCACCGAAATTGGACAATAGAAGATTGGAAAAAAACGTTGCCTGGTCTGATGAGTCTCGATTTCAGCTGCGACATTCAGATGGTGGGGTCAGAATTTGGCATAAACAACATGAAAGCATGGATCCATCCTGCCTTGTATCAACGGTTAAGGCTGGTGGTGTCATGGTGAGGGGGATATTTTCTTGGGACCTTTTGGGCCCCTTAGTACCAATTGAGCATGGTTTAAATGCCACGGCCTACCTGAGTATTGTTGCCGGCCATGTCCACCCCTTTATGACTACAGTGTCTCCATCTTCTGATGGCTCCTTCCAGCAGGATAATGCACCATGTCACAAAGCTCCAATCATCTCACCACTGGACAATGAGGTCACTGTACTCCAATGGCCTCCACACTCACCACATCTCATGACTCCAATGGTCAATGGCCTCCACACTCACCAGATCTCATATCCATCCCTGTATGACTACAGTGTCCCCATCTTCTGATGGCTCCTTCCAGCAGGATAATGCACCATGTCACAAAGCTCCAATCATCTCACCACTGGTCAATGAGGTCACTGTACTCCAATGGCCTCCGCACTCACCACATCTCATGACTCCAATGGTCAATGGCCTCCACACTCACCAGATCTCATGTCCATCCCTGTATGACTACAGTGTCCCCATCTTCTGATGGCTCCTTCCAGCAGGATAATGCACCATGTCACAAAGCTCCAATCATCTCACCACTGGACAATGAGGTCACTGTCCTCCAATGGCCTCCACACTCACCAGATCTCATCCAATGGCCTCCACACTCACCAGATCTCACCCAATAGAGCACCTTTGGACCAAAATCTCTGAGGAATGTTTCCAAAACCTTGATGATTCTTTGCCACAAAGAATGAAGGCAATTGTGAAGGCAAAAGTGGGTCCAACCCGGTACTAGCAAGGTGGACCTATTAAGGTGAGCAGTGAGTGTACATTACTATATAAACCAACATAAAGGAACAGATTCACATTATTATATAAACCTTTTATTAGTAGAGCTTCACAATTCTCATAACAAAGGTAACAATAAATATTCATATTTTTGCATAAGCCCAGTGACTGGTTCTCTTTAGGGATGCCCAGATACTTAAAGCAGCTTAAAAAAAAAAGTAGTGCCAGCATGCTCATCTGACAGCGTGTTGGCAGACACAATCTGTTACAATGCAACTCATTAGTAGAGGGAGAAAAAAAAATAGAATAAAATAAACATGGCAATTCCTGGTTACAAAAAAAGAAGATGCAACTCTGAAAATCTCTTCCCTGACATTGTTCATCGGGCAGAGACAGAGGTTGCCTGACCTCCCTCACCACGTCTCCGTCCCATGGTGGACTTCAGATATATACGCTGCAATTCCGGGCCAATTGTGAGTGCGTGAGGTCAGCATTCTGATGTCTACCGTCTGCCAAGAATACAACTTCTCCTCCCCCTCCTTGTCTACCGCCCTCAGTGCCCGTCTCTTGACTGGCTTCTGTTCCTTCTGGTAGATGGTGGGTAACACTGGGCGATGGGAATTGATTTTTTTTAAAGTGACATTCTCCTTCGAGGAGGTAAACCACGGTGAAAAGTATTGGGTGCATGGACCTGGTTATGGTCCTAGGCTGCTGCTAGGATCAGGGTCTAGGCAAGTGGTCTCCAAACAGCGGCCCTTTGTTTGTCTTTATCCGGCCCTTGGGGCACTATCCCTCCCACTGATACGAGACACTATTCTGCCATCTGACACCAACAGTGGAGCAACATTTCTCCCACTGACACCACTAATGGGGCACTATTCCTCCCCATGATACCAACAATGGGGCACTATTCCTCCCCCTAATACCAGATGTTTAGTCCCACTGAAAACTCCAACCCCCACTGGCCAAAGTCCGGCCCTCCAAGAGTCTGAAGGACAATAAACTGGCCCTTTGTTTAGAATGTTTGGAGACCCCTTGTCTAGGTGATGGGCCAATCACTTCTCAGCCGGTCAGTTCTGGGAAGTGTGGTTAGGAGCGCCTAGTACAAAAGTTTGTCTTGCTTGGTAGTTCCTCTAAACTATTTATTTGTTAAGAACATCAGATGCAACTTGCAGATGCAACGCGTTTCAGGGAAATGGGTTGGTTTAACCACTTGTTGTCTGAGGCAATTTTGATAAGTTAAGATCAGCATTTCTTTTTTTTGTTAGAAAACTACCTAGAACCCCCAAACATTATATATTTTCTTAAAGCAGAGGTCCTGAAGAATAAAATGGTGGCTGCTGTCATGTTTTTTTATGTCTCATAATATCTGCACAGTCATTTATCAAAAAACTAATTTCAGGAAAAAATACTGTCACGAGGGCCACGTACCTGAGATGAACTCGAAGTAGTGGGGAGGCCTCCCTTGCACCTCGGGGGCCTTGAAGCCTCTGGAGATGGAGACAGAGACTTGGTGGGCACCGAGCGGCACGGGTGCCAGGGGTGCGGAGCACTGTGCAAGCCTTATGCCGCGTACACACGAGCGGAAATTCCGCCAGCAAAAGTCCGATGAGAGCTTTTGGTCTGAAAATACGACTGTGTGTATGCTCCATCGGACTTTTGCTGGCGGAATTCCAGCCAGCAAAAGATTGAGAGCAGGTTCTAAATTTTTCGGTCGGAAATTTCAATCGTCTGTACCAATTTTGACGCACAAAATTCGTACGCATTTTCGGAAACAATTTGACGCATGCTCGGAAGCATTGAACTTCATTTTCTCGGCTCGTCGTAGTGTTGTACGTCACCGCGTTCTTGACGGTCGAAAGTTCGGTGAACTTTTGTGTGACCGTGTGTATGCAAGCCAAGCTTGAGCAGAATTCCGTCGGAAAAAACATCCAGGATGTACGGGGCATAAGTCCGAGATCCGAGCCGAGGTCAAGTCCAGTTTGGCAACAAAGTATAAAAGGATTAATCAGAAGAAGAAGAATTGAGGTCCAAGCTGTGGTCGGTTCCAATCTGGCAGCTGAGTACAAACGGAGCAAAGAAGTAGAATGGGCAAGGTACAAATCCGAGGTCAATGGCAAGCAGCATGCAAGAGTAGTCAAATAGGTTTTCAGGTCACAACAAGTTCAGACAGATCACACAATTTGGCAGTGTCTGGGCTGAGCTTATATAGGGAAGTTTGATGTCACTTCCTGTGCGCCTCCTGGGCATTTGTCCCGCCTTTTTCCATCAGGCTGAGGTCACTTTCTGTACGTCTCCTGGGCATTTTCCTGCCTTTTTCCATCAAGTCTTCTGCGTAGATGCGGGTTGGCGCACTGAGGCAACGCACCATTGGTGCATACGTAGTAAGCCCTGGACTCACAAATACACTTAACCACTAGACATCCGGCCATAGCCGAATGACGGCTTCGGCGCGGATGTCAATTCCCGGGAGGACGTCATATGACATCCTCCCCTTTCCTCGCTCCCTGTGCGCGCTCACGAGGGCGCAGCGGGGAAATTCTGTGTTAGCCGTGTCCCTTGGACACAGCCAATCACAGATCGCTGTAAACGGCCAATCACAGCATCAGTTTACAGCGAGATCGGCGTGTCCAATGGGAGATGATCTCATATGTAAACATATGAGATAATTTCTCAGCGCCGCTCTCCCTCCTCACACAGAGACAGCGTGTGAGGAGGGAGAGATAAACGGCTGCAGCGGCCGTAAGTAGAAAAAAAAAATAATAATAATAAAATAAAAATAAATAAAGTGCCATCTGCCCCCACTGCCCCCACTGCCATCTGTCCCCACTGCCATCTGTCCCCACTGCCATCTGCCAGTGCCATCTGTCCCCACTGCCATCTGTCAGTGCCACCTGTCCCCAGTGCCATGTATAAGTGCCATCTGTCATCAGTGCCATATCAGTGTCACGTGTCATCAGTGCCACATATTAGTGCCATCTGTCATCAGTGCCACCTGTCAGTGTCACGTGCCATCTGTTATTAGTGTCACCTGTCATCAATGCCACGTATCGGTGCCATCTGTCATCAGTGTCACAAGAAATGAGATAGGTCACCAGTACATCAGGTGTGATACATTTTGTATGATTCGTACCACGGTTTGTGGACTCTCTAACTTTCACAAAGACCAAATAATATCCACTAATTTGGGTTATTTTTACTAAAGATATGTAGCAATATAAATTGTGACCAAAATTTATGAAGAAAAAATTATAATTTCCTAAATTTTATTTGTTTTTAAAAATTTGTTTTTTTTTTCTAAATTTTGGATCTTTTTTTCATTTATAGCGCAAAAAATAAAAAACCCAGAGGTAATCAAATACCACCAAAAGAAAGCTCTATTTGTAGGAAAAAAAGGACAAAAAATTCATTTGGGTACAGTGTTGCATGACTGAGTAATTGTCATTCAAAGTGTGAGAGCACCGAAAGCTGAAAATTTGTCTGAATAGGAGGGCGGTTTAAGTGCCCAGTAAGCAAGTGGTTAAATAGGTTTTAGTACACCCAAACACAATATAATACCAAATTTCTTTGAAAAAAAATATATAAAAGTTGATGTTGTGTTGAGTAAATAGATACCAAACACGTCAAGATTTAAAATTGCACATGCCAGTGAAATGGCAACAAACTATGGCACCTAAAATTGTCCATGGGTGATGCTTTATAAGCTCTTACTGGGTATTAGTATAAAGTTAATCATGAATTATGGTCCTAGAATTATTGCTCTCACGTCAACATTCATGGTGATACCTCACATGTGTGGTGAAATCTCAGTTTACATATCTGTGCCGGACCAGCCTGCACAATCGTATTTGCACGTGAGCACGGGGGTGATTTGAATTTATTTATTTTTTCATTTAAATTTTTATCTTTTTTTTTTCCATATAACTTTATTGCTATCGCAAGGGGGTGAACAAGCCTTCATGTGATGGCTTTGGGCAGCGAGTGACAGGTGCATTTTTTTTTGAGACATCTGGGGTCTATTAGACCCCTGATGTCTCCCCTGCCCTCCAAAGCAGCTGATCAAATACAAATCATGTATGATAAAATGCTCCCCTGGCCGTAACAGCCAGGCAATGACAGCCCTGAAACTGGAAGTGACAAAATCCCTCGTCACTTCCAGAATCATTCGACACAGAAGAGATGGGGGAACGTATGATATAAATGTGTAAAGCTAACAGAGCCTAGCTGCTGCTGAGTAGTTCAAAGCAAATCAGGTCCTCCCAGCTACCCATTGTCTGGAATGTCGTGACCTGGGAACCCTGGTTTGTAATGCAGGAGAGGAATTCCCAAAACAAGCTCAGTGCAGGGTTCTTATTGTCCTTCTCACACTAAGTAGTTTCTCAAAGCCACTTACTTTGCCCCACACTGGAAGTCTGAATACAATTTGTGATGTAGAAATAGAAGGGGAGGAAGCTAAACAGCGGAGGGATCAGGAAGTACACTCCCAGTGACCATGTGAGGTGTTGTCTTGATTCTACCCGCAGTGCATTACACAGAATTCAGATTAAAGTGAACACGTGGGCTATTTTATAGGCAAGAGGCCACCTGAGATAGTAAGGCGACTCCACAGGTTCTCTTCAAGTAAAAATCAAGTGAACACCCTGATTGCTTTCACTTGTTAACTGGAATTGCTTTTTAAGTTTTACCTCTATATCAAAAAGGAAATATAGTCTTTTTTATTGTTTTTTCAATAAAGTATAGAAATGACAAAGTAACATTAATCTGAGGACAGCAGCTGCTCTGGGGCCAGAGTGTTTTTAGGGTCTTCGATTAAATTGATCCCGCAGAGGCCGTGTACTGGCGACTGGTACCACTCCGAGTGTCTTTATAGATCCGTAGAACATGGGACGGGACTTTACGTTGGGTTACATGCGCTGACAGGTGAGGAGGGGCGCCGCACTGTGCTTAGCACATGAGAAATGCGCACTTAATTATTCATGATATTTCGTTTTAATGCAGCCGAGGTTTAAGTGCTTCGGCCATTTCCCGTAAAGTGCGGTTCATGAGTGGTCCGTCGTTAAAGAGGTAGCGCCATTGAAAACGTTGATGTTGAGGGATATACAAAAAGATATATATTTTTTGTTTTCACATTTAAAGAGTTCATTTGGAATGGCTGTCAAAACTGTTTCTTTTTTTTTTTTGCCTCATTTAAACCTAAAGCTGTGGAAATATATAAACACCAAAACTATAAAAATATGAAATAGGAATTAAATAATATACACACCAAAAAATATATAAAATAGAAATGATATAATATACACACCAAAACTATAAAAATATGAAATAGAAATGATATAATATACACACCAAAAAATATAAAAATAGAAATGATATAATATACACACCAAAACTATAAAAATATGAAATAGAAATTAAATAATATACACACCAAAAAATATAAAATAGAAATGATATAATATACACACCAAAAAAATATATAAAATAGAAATGATATAATATACACACCAAAACTATAAAAATATGAAATAGAAATGATATAATATACACAAAAAAATATAAAAATAGAAATGATATAATATACACACCAAAACTATAAAAATATGAAATAGAAATTAAATAATATACACACCAAAAAATATAAAATATAAATGATATAATATACACACCAAAAAATATATAAAATATAAATGATATAATATACACACCAAAACTATAAAAATATGAAATAGAAATGATATAATATACACACCAAAAAAATATAAAAATAGAAAATATAAATGATATAATATACACACCAAAACTATAAAAATATGAAATAGAAATTAAATAATATACACACCAAAAAATATAAAATAGAAATGATATAATATACACACCAAAACTATAAAAATATGAAATAGAAATGATATAATATACACACCAAAAAACTATAAAAATAGAAAATAGAAATGATATAATATACACACCAAAACTATAAAAATATGAAATAGAAATTAAATAATATACACACCAAAAAATATAAAATAGAAATGATATAATATACACACCAAAAAATATATAAAAATATAAATGATATAATATACACACCAAAACTATAAAAATATGAAATAGAAATGATATAATATACACACCAAAAAATATAAAAATAGAAAATAGAAATGATATAATATACACACCAAAACTATAAAAATATGAAATAGAAATTAAATAATATACACACCAAAAAATATAAAAATAGAAATGATATAATATACACACCAAAAAATATATAAAATATAAATGATATAATATACACACCAAAACTATAAAAATATGAAATAGAAATGATATACTATACACACCAAAAAAATATAAAAATAGAAAATAGAAATGATATAATATACACACCAAAACTATAAAAATATGAAATAGAAATTAAATAATATACACACCAAAAAATATAAAATAGAAATGATATAATATACACACCAAAAAATATATAAAATATAAATGATATAATATACACACCAAAACTATAAAAATATGAAATAGAAATGATATACTATACACACCAAAAAATATAAAAATAGAAAATAGAAATGATATAATATACACACCAAAACTATAAAAATATGAAATAGAAATTAAATAATATACACACCAAAAAATATAAAATAGAAATGATATAATATAAACACCAAAAAATATATAAAATATAAATCATATAATATACACACCAAAACTATAAAAATATGAAATAGAAATGATATACTATACACACCAAAAAATATAAAAATAGAAAATAGAAATGATATAATATACACACCAAAACTATAAAAATATGAAATAGAAATTAAATAATATACACACCAAAAAATATATAAAATATAAATCATATAATATACACACCAAAACTATAAAAATATGAAATAGAAATGATATAATATACACACCAAAAAAATAGAAAAATAGAAAATAGAAATGATATAATATACACACCAAAACTATAAAAATATGAAATAGAAATTAAATAATATACACACCAAAAAATATCAAATAGAAATGATATAATATACACACCAAAACTATAAAAATATGAAATAGAAATTATATAATATACACACCAAAACTATATAATAGAAATGTATTACATTTTATACATTATATATATAAATATATTTATTTAAAAAAAAAATAGAAAAACCTTCTCTTTTCCAGTCTCCCTCTAATGGAAATAATGGCAGGCTCAGGGTAAGGTAACATAACATTAGTTAAAAAAAAATGGTGAGAAAAGAACAAAGAATTTAATGCGTTGGTGAAATGTGGGCTTTGCGTGGTCCTGCATGAAAACATGGAAAAAAATTAATATAGTTTGTATTGTTATTTCCAAGGACAGGTCCGCTCAAAAGTGGTGCTTGAGATAATTTGAGTTTGACGGACTCATTTAAAATTAGGGGAAGGCCATGTTTTTTCTTTTTTTTAATCAGACTGATAGTGTGTTAGTTTTCATAAGTTGGCAAAATCCATGTTTTGTTTTGGAATTTTTGCTTTGATATTATATATATATATATATATATATATATGTATATATATGTGTGTGTGTGTGTGTGTGTGTATATATTTAAAAAAAAACATTTATAGGTTGAGGTAGTCTGTTATTTTCTCCTGCATGAAAACATGGAAAATAAGGTTATTATAGTTGATATTATTATTTCTTATGACCAGTCCACTCAAATGTGGTGCTTGAGATAGATGGAATCTAGTGGGTTCATTTAAAATTAGTGGGAAAAACATTTTTTTGTAAAAAAAAAAAGTTGGTCTCTAAATGTTGGGAAAGTCTGAGTTTTCTTCTTTTTTTTTTTTTTCTCCAAAATGGATGCTTGAGATACATGGAGTCTATTAGTGGAACTAATTATTTTTTTGTTAAAAACTGAAAAACAAAAAAAAAACAGAACAGAACGTCTCTATAGGTTGGGGATGTCTGAGTTTTGCTCTTATTTTCTCCTGCATGAAAACATGGGGGGAAAAAAGTTTTTAAAGTTGATATACATTTTTCTAATGACCAGACCACTCAAACACCCAAATGTGGTGCTTGAGATAATTGGAATCTGGTGGGTTCAGTTAAAATTGTCGAAAAAATAAAAATTGTAAAAAACAAAACAAAACAAAAAAAACTGACAAATTTGTTATAAGTTGGTGAGATCTGAGTTTTCATAAAAAGGGGAGATCTGAGTTTTGTTGGATTATGTTCTCCTGCATTAAAACATGGGAGCAAAAGTTACTGTAGTTAATTTTAATATTTTCAAGGTTACCAGTTATCATTGTCCTTAGTTTTCTTTGTGGACTACAGAACACCTCCACTCTGTTACGGAGAAGAGAAGATGGGGAGGTGTTCTGTAGCCCTAACACACGTCCTGTCCTAGGGTGACCATAGATACAGTACGATGAGTGTTGTCGCCCTAGGACAAAATTGTTTTACTGGCAAGACCAGGTGAAAATAATGGGGGGAAAAAGACACCACATATAAAGATTGGTAAGTCTTCCTGCTCTTGGACAGCCCAGGATCCATAAGGAGCCAGTACAGTGACGTCACATTTGTTAAGAGCTGGTACAGTGACGTCACATTTGTTAAGAGCCGGTACAATGACGTCACATTTATTAGGAACCAATACAATGACGTCACATTTATTAAGAGCCAGTACAATGACGTCACATTTGTTAAGAGATAAAGTACAATGACGTCACATTTATTAAGAACCAGTACAATGACTTCACATTTGTTAAGAGCCGGTACAATGACGTCACATTTATTAAGAACCAGTACAATGAGGTCACATTTGTTAAGAACCAATACAATGACGTCACATTTGTTAAGAGCCAGTACAATGACGTCACATTTGTTTTGCAGGTTTTTCTTGAAATTCTTCCTAAAGTGCAATCAGAACTGTCTGAAGAATGCTGGAAATCCACGAGATATGAGAAGATTCCAGGTGAGGAGATAGACCTTCCAACCATCATCACCCACTGATCCATCATACTTCTAATAGGGTTTAGATCTGCTATGAGCAAAAGATGTCATATGATCAGTCCTTAAGTGTGAGCCAATATTTAGTTAGCAAGATATTTAAAGAGATTCCTGGGCTCTAGTTTTTGTTTTCTGATTTGGTTAAAGTATATCTATAGCCAAAACTTATTTTTTCCCAAGTTTTGAATGGTGCGTCCCCTACCTGTTGGTTTTTTATTGCTTTGGAAAGTGGATTAATGGTGCCGAAACACTGAGGGCTTTTTTTTTACTTTTTTTATTTTAATTTTAATCAAAAATATATGGCTGTGTAGCTCTAGAGAATCTGAATATTCAGCTGGCAGCTTCTGTACACCAAAGTATTTTCACACTCACCTTGAAACAGAAGCATGGCCATAGTTCTTTTGGCCATACTTCTCTTGTGGGTTACAGGAAGGCGCTTACTTGTCCTCTCCTGTGACCCAGAATCAGCCAACTTAGTAGGGCCCTCCTTACTTGTCCTCTCCTGTGACCCAGAATCAGCCAACTTAGTAGGCCCTCCTCACTTGTCCTCTCCTGTGACCCAGCATTAGCCAACTTAGTAGGGCCCTCCTTACTTGTCCTTCCCTGTGACCCAGAATCAGCCAACTTAGTAGGGCCCTCCTTACTTGTCCTCTCCTGTGACCCAGAATCAGCCAACTTAGTAGGCCCTCCTCACTTGTCCTCTCCTGTGACCCAGCATCAGCCAACTTAGTAGGCCCTCCTTACTTGTCCTCTCCTGTGACCCAGAATCAGCCAACTTAGTAGGGCCCTCCTTACTTGTCCTCTCCTGTGACCCAGAATCAGCCAACTTAGTAGGCCCTCCTTACTTGTCCTCTCCTGTGACCCAGAATCAGCCAACTTAGTAGGCCCTCCTTGTCCTCTCCAGTGACCCAGAATCAGCCAACTCAGTGGGCCCTCCTTACTTGTCCTCTCCTGTGACCCAGTATCAGCCAACTTAGTAGGCCCTCCTTGTCCTCTCCAGTGACCCAGAATCAGCCAACTCAGTGGGCCCTCCTTATATGTCCTCTACTGTGACCTAGAATCAGCCAACTTAGTAGGCCCTCCTTACTTGTCCTCTCCTGTGACCTAGAATCAGCCAACTTAGTAGGCCCTCCTTGTCCTCTCCTGTGACCCAGAATCAGCCAACTTAGTAGGCCCCCCTTGTCCTCTCCAGTGACCCAGAATCAGCCAACTCAGTGGGCCCTCCTTACATGTCCTCTCCTGTGACCCAGAATCAGCCAACTTAGTAGGGCCCTCCTTACTTGTCCTCTCCTGTGACCCAGCATCAGCCAACTTAGTAGGCCCTCCTTACATGTCCTCTCCTGTGACCCAGCATCAGCCAACTTAGTAGGCCCTCCTTACTTGTCCTCTCCTGTGACCCAGCATCAGCCAACTTAGTAGGGCCCTCCTTACTTGTCCTCTCCTGTGACCCATAATCAGCCAACTTACAACAAGACAGCGACTGTTGGGAGGAACCAAACCATGTGGCCAAACTCTACCTAAAAGGAGACAGCACAAAAGTACAGTCTGTGCACCTCTTTGAATTTGTTTCCCCTTTTTTTTTATGAAGTCTGACTTCACCTGGCTTCATATCTAACCTCCACTCTTAGCCAAGAAGTCAGGGCAGGTCAAGCTAGAATATGTTTCATGCTACACATTACGTTGAAAGGAGGACCTCCTAGCCCAGTGGTTGTCAACATGCAAGGTATAGGAGGCTTCAGCTGCCGCCCCTGACATTTCCCTCTGATAATACTCAGTATGTGCGATGCTACTGTAGCGCTACCCCTGAAGGAGCCGCTGTAATTTAACCAGATTTTTCTCAAGATCAGTGCAGAGGCAGCCAGGCACACAGCAACCGCTCATTCACTCTGGCTCAGTAATCAGTCTAGGGCAGAGGGCAGAGGTCCCCAACCCCAGGTCAGTGGACCGATTCCAGTTCATGGCTTGTTGGGGTTGGGTCGTGCGGTAGGGGAGCGAGCCAGTACAACGTGTACTTCCATCCTCCAATAACCAGAGGGTGCCCACTCCCTTTCTCCAACAAGCACCACTACTATCTTCCCTCTCTGTGGTCACGTTGTAAGAAAGAGAAACAGATGAGAAAAAGGGAGATGAGGAGAGGGGGAGGGAGGAGAGCCAGGCCGGGGACAGGATTTGCATCATCATAGAGCACTGGTGAGGCCCGTGAGCTGACCTCAGGTGACATCAGAACCCCCCCACCTTCGAGGTGACAGGCTGCACCCCCTTTCCCCAAGGTGGCAGGCTGCACCCCCAACACCCCCTTCCCATTCCATGGAAGGGTTGTCTTCTGCAAGGCTGGTCCCTGGTGCTGGGTAGGTCAGGGACTGCTGGTCTAGGGGATGTGGGGATGTCTTTTTAGGATTTTTATTGCTGAAGAACTTGGATGGGGAGCAGTGTAGGGTGATATGGCATACTCCAGATTTACTGAGCAATAGCAGGAAGACCCTTCACTTTGCTAAGCCTCCTCTATGCAGAGACACGTATAGATGGCCTTATTAAAAGCTATCCCAGTCAGAAGTACCACTGGCTCTTCCACCCAAAAGAAACAGAACACAGTCACTAGAGTCCTGAGCTCAAGTCAGTACTCGCAATGTCACAAGATCACTGGATGCCTCCTTCTAGTATCCACCGGACACTCTTCAGTGAGGGAGAGGATAATGCCCACAATGCTTCAGGACAGCCAGACCCTTTCCAACTTCCACCAGGCACTCTTCAGTGAGATCTTCAGACCAGGTCCTTAGTTGAGGGTTCCCTTGCTCAACCGCAGAAAAAAGACCCTCATAAGTAGACCTCCAGCTACGCCACAGTTGGAACCTTGATGCACATCAGCTGGAGTCAGGAGAACTGCTTCAGATGGGTGAAATCCCCCCAACAGGAAGAAGACCCTGCTGTTCTAAATCACAGACTATTTATGTCCCTCCCCAGCCACCTACTGGGCACACCTCCCCAGGTATTGGTTGGAGCACAAAAAATATTCAGGTTGCCAATTTGCCTTTCTCAAGCTCCTATGTTCCAGAAACATCTAGAAAGCAGGGGAGAGCAATCAATACTGCACCTTGTGAGACCCAGAACAGTCAAAAGCAATCAATCAAGGCTCCATGGATTACAGAGATAAAAAAAAATGTACTTAGCCTCTTAGCAGCCTGATTAAGAGGGTGAAACAATGCAGTAGGCTTACTAGAGGGGGCTTTCAGAAACCGCAGATATGCTACAGGTGCACTTAAAGTGATATTAAAGGCTTTTTATTAAATTAGAAACATATCATATTCACCTGCTCTGTGTGATGGTTTTGCACAGAGCAGCCCCGATCCTCCTTTTCTAGGGTCCCTTTGCCAGCGCTCTTGGCTGAGTGGCCCCAGAACAAGCAGCTTACAATGGGATCACCTAAGCAGGCTCCTGTCCATTCACACACAGCCGTGGCTCCGCCCCCTCTCTCTCCTCACTGGCTGGGATTGACAGCAGCAGGAGCCAATGGCTGCTGTCTCAGCCAATAAGGAAGGAGAGTCCCCGGAGAGCCGAGGCTCTTGTGCACATCACTGTATCGAGATGGGGGCTAGGTAGGTTTTAGGGGGGGCTTGGGGGGGATGATGCACACAGAAGGTTTTTTACCTTCATGCATAGAATGCATGAAGATAAAAAAAACCTTTAGCATTTAGAAGCACTTTAAAGACAGTAGTCAGTGGATCCCACCATCTTCTCCGCCTGCTACGCAGACTCATCCCCTTCATTCCAGAAAAGGAGAAAGCGGTAGTAGTTGGAAAAATCATCAATTCGCGACTCGACTACGCAAATTCCCTCTACATAGGACTACCTAATTACCAGATTGCACGCTTACAAGTCGTCCAAAACACGGCAGCAAGACTAGTCAGGGGAAAGAAACCCTGGGAATCCATCTCCCCATCCCTGAGGACCCTCCATTGGCTAACGGTAAAGGATAGGATCACATTCAAGACCCTCTGCCCCACCCACAAATGTACACAAGGAAACGCTCCTCAATACCTATGTAAGAAAATAAAACAATACACACCCAATCGCAGCCTCTGATCAACAAACCAAAACCGCCTCCTCATCCCTAAATCCCGCTACAAATCTAAGGGAGAACAAAGATTCGCAGTCCAAGGACCTCGGCTATGGAACGCTCTACCGACCAACATCCGCATGGAAGAAAACCATCTGGCCTTCAGGAAAAAAACTCAAGACCCACCTCTTCTTATGCCCCGTACAGACGGTCGGAAAATCCGACCACAAAACCAATCGGATTTTTTCCGACTGATTTTGTCCGACACTGGTGTTGCATACACACGGTCGGACAAAGTTGTCGGAAAATCCGATCATTCTGAACGTGGTGATGTTTGTTGCCTACGACGGGACTACGTAGAGGCTAGTAGCCAATAGCTTTGGTCTTGTAATGTGATCTGAGCATGCGTGGCAATTTGTCCGTCGGAATTCGCTACACACGATCGGAAAAAGTCCGATAGGACTTTGTTGTCGGAAAAATTGAGAGCAGGAGATAAAACTTTGTCCGTCGGAAAATCCGATGCAAAATGTCCGATGGAGCCCACACACGGTCGGAATTTCCGACAACATTGTCCGATAGGACATTTTCCGTCGGAAAATCCGACCGTGTGTACGGGGCATAAGAAGCAGGACAACACAGGACAGACCAAGCGCCTTGAGGCGATTCAGTTCGCATTTGCAGCGCTATACAAATCATCCATTCAAAGACATGTTGTAGGAGACGGTTGAAGACTGGGAACATGGTTACATGAGACTGCTATAGATCAATCCCTTAAAAAAATGAAGACTCCCCCACTTTTGACTGCTGGGGTCCAAGGGTTGCATAGCAAGCATAGAAGTGCCACAAGTTGGTCACCAGGGGTCTAGCTGATAATAACCGTCAAAAAGTCGGTTGGTCTTGCGTCTTTTTTCAACATCACCTACTATGTAACGTGACATTTGCTTGTACTCAACCCTGCCGGGATCCTCCTTGGCCGACACTAGAGGTGGATAGACTTCCAATATCCTTATGTGCCCTACGGCCCTCTGATGGTCCTCATTCACTGAATTGAACAAAGACCGGACTCTGTATGGACAAACTAACTCAAACCCAACCACGACACTACCTGCCTGGAGTTTGCATGTTCTCCCTGTGCCTGCGTGGGTTTCCCTTTGGGTACTCCGGTTTCCTCCCACAATCCAAAGACATGCAGGTAGGTTAATTGGCTTCTGTCCAAAAATTGTCCCTAGTATATGCATGGGGACCTTCGATTGTGGGCTCCTTGAGGGTAGGGACCGATGTGAGTGTGCAATGTACAGGGATGGGGACAATTGTAGACACTCACTCAGGTTGAACTGGATGGACTGGTGTCTTTATTCAACCTTACTAACTATGAAACTAGCTATGAAACTATGAAACCAAGATGAACAACCTCTGCGGCTGTACCGTCGATGAGCAGTGGCTTTGCCTGGCTCGTGGCGATAGAAGGGTTAAGTCCGCAGGATGCCACGGGGTGGATGTAACGAGGAACTCTCTGTAGCTCCTCACAGCGGGGCTCGTCACCTCATTAGGGGGCTCCTTAAAGAGTTGATAATTATGACATTCTGACGTGATTAGCATGCCACTTCATTTGCATTTCTTAATGCTGACAACAAACTCTGCCTCCTCCGGTGCCTCACCTGTGTGCCGAGACCTCATATCTCTGATATACAATCCAAGGGGGGGATAATGGACAATTCTGCTCTGGATATGATACAGGAGACACAATATAGACAAAGACATGAAATCACGATTCAGACACAAATAAAACAGTGATGACGGAAAAAACAGCGTAAGTGCCATGTCGGGAATATGAATACATCATGCAAAAATATGTTTTATTGGAAATTGCTCCTTCTTTTCAATGTTTTTATTGTGAAATTGAGTACAAGGTATCGGCCACAATTTTGGGAATCCAGCGAACCACAGTGAGAGCCATTATCCACAAATGGCGAAGACATGGAACAGTGGTGAACCTTCCCAGGAGTGGCCGGCCGCCCAAAATTACCCCAAGAGCGCAGCGACGACTCATCCAAGAGGTCACAAAAGACCCCACAACAACGTCCAAGGAACTGCAGGCCTCACTTGCCTCAGTTAAGGTCAGCGTTCATGCCTCCACCATCAGGAAAAGACTGGGCAAAAATGGCCTGCATGGCAGAGTTCCAAGGAGAAAACCACTGCTGAGCAAAAAGAACATCAAAGCTCGTCTCAATTTCTCCACAACACATCTTGATGATCCCCAAGACTTTTGGGACAACATTCTGTGGACCGATGAGACAAAAGTGGAACTCTTTGGAAGGTGTGTGTCCAAGTATATCTGGCGTAGAAGGAACACTGCATTTCAGAAAAAGAACATTATACCAACAGTAAAATATGGTGGTGGTAGTGTGATGGTCTGGGGCTGTTTTGCTGCTTCAGGACCTGGAAGACTTGCCGTGATAAAAGGAACTATGAATTCTGCTGTCTACCAAGAGATCCTGAAGGAGAATGTCCGACCATCTGTTCGTGTACTCAAGCTGAAACAAACTTGGGTTCTGCAGTAGGTTATCCAGATAGTGTCTGTAGAAAAACACGGTGTGTAGAGAAACATGGTAACTGAACAATACACAGTACTGTATATGAATAGAAAATATTAAAGAATAAGTACCGTATATACTCGAGTATAGGCCGACCCGAATATAAGCCGAGGCACCAAATTTTACCACAAAAAACTGTGAAAACGTATTGACTCGAGTATAAGCCTAGGGTGAGAAATGCGCAGCTACTGTAAGTGGAAAAGAGGGTCAACAATGCCCATTTGCAGCCTCACTGTGCCCATTTGCAGCCTCACTGTGCCCATTTGCAGCCTCACTGTGTCCATTTACAGCCATAGGTCCCCCAAACTTCAAACTTGGTAGTTAAGGGTTCCTAGATGCCCCCTAGCTGCAGCCACAATTTGGGGTCTCTGGACCCAAAGGGTCCTGAAATAACATTGCTGCAGATGGGCACAGTTGACCAACTTTGGGGCCCTGTATCTTTGGGCCACTTGGTGCTAGGAACCCCAAATTTGGTATGCCAACTCACAACATATGGCACTACAACATATCCAAAGATAGGGTTCCTATTACCAAGTGACCCCAAGATACGGGGCCCCAAATTCGGTTCAGAAAATGTCAAGCAGTTTTCTGCAGTAGAGAATGACATTTTCTGAACCGACTTTGGGGCCCCCGTATCTCGGGGACACTTAGAGCTAGGAACCCCACTACTTATGTTGTAGTGCCATATGTTGTGAGTTGGCATACCAAATTTGGGGTTCCTAGCACTAAGAGGCCCCGAGATACGGGGCCCCAAAGTCGGGTCGGAATATGTAATTTTCTGCCGCAGAAAAGTGCTTGACTCGAGTATAAGCCGAGGGGGGCATTTTCAGCACAATAAAATGTGCTGAAAATCTCGGCTTATACTCGAGTATATACGGTAACCTATTACGTTCACATGGGTGAAGCCAGTGGCGTCGCTAGGGGGTGGCTTTTGGGGCTATAGCCCCGAATCTGGGGCCCATAGCCCCGAGTCTCTGCAGAGGTCCCAAAGGGGAGGGGAGGCTCTCTGGGGACCCTGATGCAAGGGGGAGGCTCTCTGGGGACCTTGATGCAAGGGGGAGGCTCTCTGGGGACCTTGATGCAAGGCAGAGGCTCTCTGGGGATATATACACACACACACACGTATGTTACTGTACATACATGTGTATGCAGCCCAAGCATATGACTTTCTTTACTACGCTGCTATGGGCTGTAGCCTCAGATCTTTTGTAGACCTAACAACGCCCCTGGGTGAAGCAAAGGCACAAAGCCTGCAAAATATAATGTAGAAGGCATCAAGAGAACCAGTCATTTAATGGTTACAAAGTCTAATGCCGCGTACACACGATCGGATTTTCCAACGGGAAAAGTTGGATGTGAGCTTGTTGGCGGTAAGTCCGACCGTGTGTACGCTCCATCATCGGACAATTGTTGTCAGACTTTCCACCAACAAATGTTGGATGGCAGGTTTTTCAAATTTTCCGTGGACAAATGTCTGTTGTCGGATTTTCCGAGCGTGTGTACTCAAGTCCGTCGGACAAAAGTACAGACACGCATGCTCGGAAGCAAGGACGAGCAGGAAGCGGTCGGTCTTGTAAACTCGCGCTCGTAATGGAGAATTAACATTCATGACGCAGCGCACAATTCTCTTCTTCTCCACTTCACACCCGGGCCAATTCTGACAGTTCTCTCCTTTTATGTAAAATTCATAATTTTTTTGCTATAAAATTTCATAGAACCCCCAAACATTATATATGTTTTTTTTTTTAGCAAAGACCCTAGAGAATACAATTGGTGGTTGTTGCAACTTTTTATCTCGCACGGTATTTGCGCAGCAATTTTTCGAACGCGTTTTTTTCAGAAAAAAAAAAACAGTTTCATGCTTTAAAAAAAAAAAAAACAGTAAAGTTTGCCCAATTTTTTTTGCATAATGTGAAAGATGAAGATACGCCGAGTAAATAGATACCCAACATGCCACGCTTCAAAATTGCACACGCTCGTGGAATGGCACCAAACTTTGGTATTTAAAAATCCCCATAGGTGACGCTTTAAAATGTTTTACTGTTTTTACTTTACTTTTACATGTTTTGAGCTACAGAGGAGGTCTAGGGCTAGAATTATTTCTCTCGCTCTAACGTTCGCGGCGATACCTCACATGTGTGGTTTGAACACCGTTTTCATATGTGGGCGGGACTTACGTATGCGTTCGCTTCTGCGTACGAGCTCACGGGGACAGGGACGCTTTAATTTTTATTTTATTTTTTTTATTGTTAATTTTACTTTTATTTTTTTAGTTTGACACTTTAAAAAAAAAAAAAAAAAAGATTACTTTTATTCCTATTATAAGGAATGTAAACATCCCTTGTAATAGGAATATGGCACGATCGGACCTATTTACAGTGAGATATGGCGGTCAATAAGACCCGACCTCGCTGGGAAGCCTAAAATAAAAAAAAAAAAAAAAAAAACGATCACGGCCTCCCAGCCAACGTGGCGCCATTTTTTGAATGCAGAGGACGGGGGCGTGACATCATAACATTACGCCTGGCCTTCGAACGATCATAGAGACTCCGGAGACCATCTGGTCCGCCATAAATCTCTATGATCACCATCAGGCAAGGACAGAAGGAAGAAAGGAGAGGAGGAAGCAAGGAAAGGAAGGTTGATGGTTGGTCGGTTCAGTTGGGACATCTCATCTAAAGAAGAGGTTTGCCTCACTGGAGAGCTTCCCTCTTATGCCGTGTACACACGACCGGAATTTTCGACGGACTGAATTCGGAGAGTTTCGATGGACTTCCGTTGAATCGGACTTGTCTACACACAATCACACCAAAGTCCGACGGATTTGACTGTGATGACGTACGACCGGACTGGAATAAAGAAGTTCATAGCCAGTAGCCAATAGCTGCCCTAGCGTCGGTTTTCGTACGTCGGACTAGCATACAGACGAACAGATTAAAACATGTTCTAAATATAAAGTCTGTCTGATTTTCGACAGAAAAGGTCCGCTGAAGGTCCGATTAAGCCCACACATGGTCAACTGTGTTTGGTTGAAAAGTCCGGTCGTGTGTACGCGACATCACTTCCTGTTGCTTATACAGAACAGGAAGTAAAGGAAAAAGGACCTCCCCCACCAAAGGGACATACTGTATATACTACAAAACCTGACAGGGGTTCTAGACCTTCTCTACTCCTGTTGCTGAAAAGATAAATGAAAGCAGAAGCAGATAAGTACATGGAACTGTTGCTTCCCTTCATGAGGAGGAGTCTTGTACACTCCTTGGTGTTAGAAGTCATAATACTTCTTCATACCTCTCCCCTTAATTCATTAGTATACAATTTTCTTATCAATGTAGGGCAGGGGTCTCAAACTGGTGGCCCTCCAGCTGTTGCCAAACTACAAGTCCCATGAGGCATTGCAAGGCTGACAGTTACAAGCATGACTCCCACAGGCAGAAGGCATGATGGACTTGTAGTTTTGCAACAACTGGAGGGCCGCTAGTTTCAGACCCTTGATCTAGGGCAGGGGTCTCAAACTGGCGGCCCTCCAGCTGTTGCCAAACTACAAGTCCCATCACGCCTCTGCCTATGGGAGTCATGCTTGTAACTGTCAGCCTTGCAATGCCTCATGGGACTTGTAGTTTGGCAACAGCTGGAGGGCCACCAGTTTGAGACCCCTGAAGTAGGGTCTCTGCTCCCTTATCTCCGGGTACAGATGAGTATACTTTATTTATTGCCCCATCACTGAGCCATAAGTACAAAGTCACTCATTCCTACTGACTGTTTTTACTAAGGCTTTGTATTCTGTGTTTCAGGTCGTGGTTTCTACAACAGTAAATGTGGATGGACATGTCCTCGCCGTGTCCGATAACATGTTCGTACACAATAACTCCAAACATGGACGCCGGGCTCGGAGACTGGACCCTACAGAAGGTGTGTGTGTGTAATATTACTGTATCCGGTCTCCATAGAGGGAGTCTGTTCTTCCTTCCTACTGCACAGAATATACAGAAGTTTTATCTAAAACTCGATTTTGCCAGTAAAAAAAGTGTAAACTCCGAACAATGAACTTTTCATTTTTGCTTCACTTTGGTCAGTTAGGCCGGGTTCACACTGTTGAGAATTGGATGTGGGATCCCCGCAACCAATTCGCAATAGCAGGAGTTTGTGACCGCCTCTCTATGGAGCCGGTTCACATATCTCCGTCTCTTGGTCCATTTCAGGTCTGAATTCAGCCCAAAATTCGGGCTGAAATCGGACCTGAAACTGTGAACCAGCTGGGAGCCGCATCGGCATCCAGTGTGAGACGAAGCCTGAAATGTACCATTGACCATTGAATGTGTTTTGTTATTCTGGTTTAATACATGCGAATAATACTTGTTAAGCCTTGTCACCAGTGCTTGACTACAGTGCACCTTCCCTCCAGGGACGTAGATATATATTTTTTTTCCTGGGGGGGGGGGTTCAGCCTTGGGCAACCAGAGGAAAATAAATAGACAGCACACAATGGGGCTGATTTACTAAGATGAATGCGATGTGCCGGTTCATACCACAATTGGGGCGCCAGATAAATTATTATTTGAGCCTCTGAACCGGCGCACACATAAGCGCAACACATAATATACTGGCGGCGCACCGCTATAATAATATGCCATTGATAATAGTGCATGCCGTTATCATTAACAGTCCATTCACACAGGGGAAACACGACTTCCAGCGCGACTTGGGGCGACTTACAACACGACTTGGGGCGACTTTACAACACGACTTGGGGCGACTTACAACATGACTTTAAATTAAAAAAAAAAACGACATGGGTTCCCCTACAGGAGCACACCAGGCCCTTCAGGGGCATGGGGGTCCCCCTCAAAATCCATAGCAGGCTTTTGTACCCCCTTACCATTTCACACAGGGGGGGCCGGGATCTGGGGGTCCCCTTGTTAATGGGGGCTTCCAGATTCCGATAAGCCCCCTGCCCGCAGACCCCCACAACCACTGGCCAGGGTTGTGGGGATGAGGCCCTTGTCCTCATCAACATGGGGACAAGGTGCTTTGGGGGGGACCCCAAAGCATCCTCCCAATGTTGAGGGCATGTGGCCTGGTACGGTTCAGGAGGCTCTCTCGCCGCCCCCCCCCCCCTCTTTTCCTGCGGTCTGCCAGGTTGCGTGCTTGGATAAGGGTCTGGTGTGGAAAAAAAACGTAGTAAATGTCAAGCCACGTGGGTTCATTTGCATAAGATTTTGCCGACGCAGTTAACCAGAGAACTTAAACGGGCGCAAATGCCGCTTGGGTATGCGCAGTACATAAATTGCCCTAGCGCAGTTCCAAGTGTATTTGTAGGCACAGCAAGCTTGCTCAGAGAAAGTTAATGTTCCGTTCTATTTTGGGCATATTTGTTACTTGGACAGTCATAGCTATACTTCCTCACATCACCCACTTCACCCCCATAATATTGCCACTTCCAGCTTCTTTTAATTCTGAGTTGAAGAATGCTTGCACCAGGTCTATAGCGGCGCACAAATCACGGCCACCCGTGCGCCGGCATGCTCATAGTAAATGGGGAATTGCGCTGTGTTACAGGCGCAAATGCTTTGTGAATACGAAAACGGCCGTTGCGCGTCGGCGTACGCCGCAACTCATGGCGCAAATGCTTTGTAAATCAGCCCCAATGTGTGCCTTGGTGACTTGTGGGTGTGGCAAAATTGTGCTAACATCCTGGGAGGGGCTTAAAAAGTGTGCGTACTGTACACACAGCAACATGTGCTTACTCAAAAAATATTCATGAATTACTGTGCTACTAGCAGGCATCTAACAGACACACATAAACCTCAGCACAATCATTTGCTAAAAATGAAACTCTTCTATGTCATGTGTTTTTCTGCACACAGCCTACCTTGAGGAACTTTATAAACATAGTCACTGATTACTGAGCCGCAAGCAACTGCTGTACAACATATTGTAATGCGTGCAGGAGTCAGGCGTATGTCATGTATAGCCCAGCATCTAGAGGGCAGGGGTTAGGAGTGTGTAGCACACAAATGGCAGGGGTCAGGAGTGTAAAACACACAGATCATACGGGGTCAGGAGTGTGTAATACACAGGGGTCAGGGGTGTGTAATACACAGGGGTCAGGGGTGTGTAACCTGCAGAGTGCAGGAGGTCAGGAGTACTTTCAATCATGGAGGATGAGCATTGCATGCGGGCATTACCTGACCGTACTGTCGGTTGGGAGGGTTCCCTCTTGCGCCTGTCTTTCTGTGTCACCACTAATGGAAAAGACAAGCGTAGAAGGAAAATGTCGTCTTCTGAATTCCATACATCTATACCAGGCCCTTATCCTATGTTGTAGATGAGAGTCTGATATACAGTAGATATTGGCGTGGGGGTTCCCCCATAATTCACATCAGGCCCTTCAGGTCTGGTATGAATTTTAAGGGGGACTGCGTACCAAAAAGAAAAATGGGTGTGGTCTCCCCCCCCAAAGTTCCATACCAGACCTTTTAGATCTGGTACCGATTTAAGGGGTAACCCCACACAAAAACCAAAGGGGGGGGGGGAGTGTGAGTCCCCCAAATAAAAAATGTATCCTAGTTGGTGTTAGTAGATGTATACATTATTAATAATGTTTAATCCAATTATAAACTCAATATCACATTATATGGTTTCCTTGTCTGTTCATGAAGCAGCAACCCCGTGTATCAAAGCCATCAGTCCCAGTGAAGGTTGGACCACCGGTGGAGCCACTGTCATCCTCATAGGGGACCACTTCTTCGATGGTCTGCAGGTGGTGTTTGGCACAATGCTGGTGTGGAGTGAGGTGAGTTACTAAATCTACACATACAAATATATATAATGTCCTTCATCAGTAATATGTATAGAAGGAGGCTGTATGGGCCGTGTTGGATAGTGGTGGAAAGAAGCAGTGCTGGATCAGTGAGCCATAAACAAGGTGACAGTGTGTGTCTTGTCTTACAATGGAGAAGGAAGAAGTGCTGGATCAGTAATCTGTATATAAGGTGATGGGGTGTGTCTTGTCTTATAATGGAGGAGGAAGAAGTGCTGGATCAGTAATCTGTATATAAGGTGAGGGGGTGTGTCTTGTCTTATAATGGAGAAGGAAGAAGTGCTGGATCAGTAATCTGTATATAAGGTGATGGGGTGTGTCTTGTCTTACAATGGAGAAGGAAGAAGTGCTGGATCAGTAATCTGTATATAAGGTGATGGGGTGTGTCTTGTCTTATAATGGAGGAGGAAGAAGTGCTGGATCAGTAATCTGTATATAAGTTGATGGGGTGTGTCTTGTCTAACAATGGAGAAGGAAGAAGTGCTGGATCAGTAATCTGTATATAAGGTGATGGGGTGTGTCTTGTTTTATAATGGAGAAGGAAGAAGTGCTGGATCAGTAATCTGTATATAAGTTGATGGGGTGTGTCTTGTCTTATAATGGAGAAGGAAGAAGTGCTGGATCAGTAATCTGTATATAAGGTGATGGGGTGTGTCTTGTCTTACAATGGAGAAGGAAGAAGTGCTGGATCAGTAATCTGTATATAAGGTGATGGGGTGTGTCTTGTTTTATAATGGAGAAGGAAGAAGTGCTGGATCAGTAATCTGTATATAAGTTGATGGGGTGTGTCTTGTCTTATAATGGAGAAGGAAGAAGTGCTGGATCAGTAATCTGTATATAAGGTGATGGGGTGTGTCTTGTCTTACAATGGAGAAGGAAGAAGTGCTGGATCAGTAATCTGTATATAAGGTGATGGGGTGTGTCTTGTCTTATAATGGAGAAGGAAGAAGTGCTGGATCAGTAATCTGTATATAAGGTGATGGGGTGTGTCTTGTCTTACAATGGAGAAGGAAGAAGTGCTGGATCAGTAATCTGTATATAGGGTGATGGGGTGTGTCTTGTCTAACAATGGAGAAGGAATAAGTGCTGGATCAGTAATCTGTATATAGGGCGATGGGGTGTGTCTTGTCTTACAATGGAGAAGGAAGAAGTGCTGGATCAGTAATCTGTATATAAGGCGATGGGGTGTGTCTTGTCTAACAATGGAGAAGGAAGAAGTGCTGGATCAGTAATCTGTATATAAGGCGATGGGGTGTGTCTTGTCTAACAATGGAGAAGGAAGAAGTGCTGGATCAGTAATCTGTATATAAGTTGATGGGGTGTGTCTTGTCTTATAATGGAGAAGGAAGAAGTGCTGGATCAGTAATCTGTATATAAGGTGATGGGGTGTGTCTTGTCTTACAATGGAGAAGGAAGAAGTGCTGGATCAGTAATCTGTATATAAGGCGATGGGGTGTGTCTTGTCTTATAATGGAGAAGGAAGAAGTGCTGGATCAGTAATCTGTATATAAGGTGATGGGGTGTGTCTTGTCTTACAATGGAGAAGGAAGAAGTGCTGGATCAGTAATCTGTATATAAGGTGATGGGGTGTGTCTTGTCTAACAATGGAGAAGGAAGAAGTGCTGGATCAGTAATCTGTATATAAGGTGATGGGGTGTGTCTTGTCTTACAATGGAGAAGGAAGAAGTGCTGGATCAGTAATCTGTATATAAGGTGATGGGGTGTGTCTTGTCTTACAATGGAGAAGGAAGAAGTGCTGGATCAGTAATCTGTATATAAGGTGATGGGGTGTGTCTTGTCTAACAATGGAGAAGGAAGAAGTGCTGGATCAGTAATCTGTATATAAGGTGATGGGGTGTGTCTTGTCTAACAATGGAGAAGGAAGAAGTGCTGGATCAGTAATCTGTATATAAGGTGATGGGGTGTGTCTTATCTTACAATGGAGAAGGAAGAAGTGCTGGATCAGTAATCTGTATATAAGGTGATGGGGCGTGTCTTATCTTACAATGGAGAAGGAAGAAGTGCTGGATCAGTAATCTGTATATAAGGTGATGGGGTGTGTCTTGTCTTATAATGGAGAAGGAAGAAGTGCTGGATCAGTAATCTGTATATAAGGCGATGGGGTGTGTCTTGTCTTACAATGGAGAAGGAAGAAGTGCTGGATCAGTAATCTGTATATAAGGTGATGGGGTGTGTCTTGTCTTACAATGGAGAAGGAAGAAGTGCTGGATCAGTAATCTGTATATAAGGTGATGGGGTGTGTCTTGTCTTACAATGGAGAAGGAAGAAGTGCTGGATCAGTAATCTGTATATAAGGTGATGGGGTGTGTCTTGTCTTACAATGGAGAAGGAAGAAGTGCTGGATCAGTAATCTGTATATAAGGCGATGGGGTGTGTCTTGTCTTATAATGGAGAAGGAAGAAGTGCTGGATCAGTAATCTGTATATAAGGTGATGGGGTGTGTCTTGTCTTACAATGGAGAAGGAAGAAGTTGTGGATCAGTAATCTGTATATAAGGTGATGGGGTGTGTCTTGTCTTATAATGGAGAAGGAAGAAGTGCTGGATCAGTAATCTGTATATAAGGTGATGGGGTGTGTCTTATCTTACAATGGAGAAGGAAGAAGTGCTGGATCAGTAATCTGTATATAAGGTGATGGGGTGTGTCTTGTCTTATAATGGAGAAGGAAGAAGTGCTGGATCAGTATTCTGTATATAAGGTGATGGGGTGTGTCTTGTCTTATAATGGAGAAGGAAGAAGTGCTGGATCAGTAATCTGTATATAAGGTGATGGGGTGTGTCTTGTCTTACAACGGAGAAGGAAGAAGTGCTGGATCAGTAATCTGTATATAAGGTGATGGGGTGTGTCGTGTCTTACAATGGAGAAGGAAAAAGTGCTGGATCAGTAATCTGTATATAAGGTGATGGGGTGTGTCTTGTCTTATAATGGAGAAGGAAGAAGTGCTGGATCAGTAATCTGTATATAAGGTGATGGGGTGTGTCTTGTCTTACAACGGAGAAGGAAGAAGTGCTGGATCAGTAATCTGTATATAAGGTGATGGGGTGTGTCTTGTTTTATAATGGAGAAGGAAGAAGTGCTGGATCAGTAATCTGTATATAAGGTGATGGGGTGTGTCGTGTCTTACAATGGAGAAGGAAGAAGTGCTGGATCAGTAATCTGTATATAAGGTGATGGGGTGTGTCTTGTCTTACAATGGAGAAGGAAGAAGTGCTGGATCAGTAATCTGTATATAAGGTGATGGGGTGTGTCTTGTCTTACAATGGAGAAGGAAGAAGTGCTGGATCAGTAATCTGTATATAAGGTGATGGGGTGTGTCTTGTCTTACAATGGAGAAGGAAGAAGTGCTGGATCAGTAATCTGTATATAAGGTGATGGGGTGTGTCCTGTCTTATAATGGAGAAGGAAGAAGTGCTGGATCAGTAATCTGTATATAAGGTGATGGGGTGTGTCTTATCTTATAATGGAGAAGGAAGAAGTGCTGGATCAGTAATCTGTATATAGGGTGATGAGGTGTGTCTTGTCTAACAATGGAGAAGGAAGAAGTGCTGGATCAGTAATCTGTATATAAGGTGATGGGGTGTGTCTTATCTTATAATGGAGAAGGAAGAAGTGCTGGATCAGTAATCTGTATATAAGGTGATGGGGTGTGTCTTATCTTATAATGGAGAAGGAAGAAGTGCTGGATCAGTAATCTGTATATAAGGCGATGGGGTGTGTCTTATCTTATAATGGAGAAGGAAGAAGTGCTGGATCAGTAATCTGTATATAGGGTGATGAGGTGTGCCATCAGATATTGGTGAATGGACTGTAGTGACACAGAGCTGACACAAGACATGACACCAGCTGATGTTCTTTTCTTTTTTCGGCAGTTGATAACCCCCCATGCCATCAGGGTGCAGACCCCTCCAAGGCACATCCCCGGAGTGGTGGAGGTGACGCTCTCCTATAAGTCCAAACACTTCTGTAAAGGATCGCCCGGCCGCTTTGT
This sequence comes from Lithobates sylvaticus, assembly GCA_028564925.1. Lineage (NCBI taxonomy): Eukaryota > Metazoa > Chordata > Amphibia > Anura > Ranidae > Lithobates > Lithobates sylvaticus. The sequence continues at coordinate 15,893,978 of CM053026.1, read as the reverse complement.
CTACACAGGTAAGAGGAGAGGGTTGTCACTGGCTTTATGATGAAGATACAATGTATTACTCTATTACACATTTGCTACATCACTATTATGTCATACATTGTATAATGCGACTATAATGTATTTCTCTATGACATCAGTTGGCCACCAGTGTAAGGGGGCTATGCTGACCACCCGAGAATGGGGGTCATACTGACCCAGTGTAAGGGGTATGCTGATCACTACTGACTACCAGTGTTCAGGAGAATACTTACTGAAGGTAGCACACTGACTAGCAGCATAAGGGGTCAACTAACTTCTGACCCCTGCACAGATACATAGTCCTGACCCCTCCTGCACTCTGACTGTTCTGTACAAATGCATAGTCCTGACCCCCCCACTGTGACTGTTCTGTTCAGATACATAGTCCTGACCCCTCCTGCACTCTGACTGTTCTGTACAGATACATAGTCCTGACCCCTGCACTGTGACTGTTCTGTACAGATAGATAGTCCTGACCCCTGCACTGTGACTGTTCTGTACAGATACATAGTCCTGACCCCTGCACTGTGACTGTTCTGTACAGATAGATAGTCCTGACCCCTGCACTGTGACTGTTCTGTACAGATGCATAGTCCTGACCCCTGCACTGTGACTGTTCTGTACAGATGCATAGTCCCGACCCCTGCACTGTGACTGTTCTGTACAGATACATAGTCCTGACCCCTGCACTGTGACTGTTCTGTACAGATACATAGTCCTGACCCCTGCACTGTGACTGTTCTGTACAGATACATAGTGCTGACCCCTGCACTCTGACTGTTCTGTACAGATAGATAGTCCTGACCCCTGCACTCTGACTGTTCTGTACAGATACATAGTCCTGACCCCTGCACTATGACTGTCCTGTACAAATACATAGTCCTGGCCCCTGCACTATGACTGTCCTGTACAAATACATAGCCCTGACCCCCGCACTCTGACTGTTCTGTACAAATGCATAGTCCTGACCCCCGCACTCTGACTGTTCTGTACAAATACATAGTCCTGACCCCCCCACTGTGACTGTTCTGTACAGATTCATAGTCCTGACCCCTGCACTCTGACTGTTCTGTGAAGATACATAGTCCTATCCCCTGCACTCTGACTGTTCTGTGAAGATACATAGTCCTGACCCCTGCACTCTGACTGTTCTGTACAGATACATAGTCCTGACCCCTGCACTGTGACTGTTGCACCATTTGCAGAATGATGTGCATTGCATAGTCCTGGGTGCTGCACTGTATACTCTCTACATAATCCTACCCTATCCTATCTATTGTATCTACATAACCCTATATGTCATACCTGTGGTGGTGGGGGGAGGGGGGAGGGGGTTGTTGATCCTACAGTATGGACCCTACTGGCCTAAATGGGACATGGAGGTAAAGGCAACCCCCCCCCCCCATGTCTATGACATCACTAGGAGACTAGCAAATTCTGCATATTGCTCATTTTTGGCAAACTACAGGTTTACATTGATGCCACCCTCCCCAGCTGTACAAATTCTCCTCTTCCTTCAATCTTTTCTCCTTCAGCTCTGTTAGACCACGGGGGGGGGGGGGGGGGGGCAAAAAAAATAAAAATACTGGAACTTCTGAATAAGAAGGAATACGGAACTCGTTCCCCTTCTTCCCTAGTGACGGCCCTGGGGCATGGCCGCCTGGGTGGGGGAGGGGGCCTTTGTCCCTGTGTTAGCACCAAGTCGTAGCTTGGAGATTACTGTGTGCTGAATGTCTTCACTCCATGCAGCTTAGGAAGTAAAGGACGGGTAAATATGTGCATCTGATGGTGCCGTTATTAAAGGGCAAAGCACAGGGTCACTTTTGGCAGGCGTTTTTTGAAGCTGTTTGGTAGACTGGTGTCTTTTAGATCTCTGTCCATTCTCTAGATCTTGTTATTCCTTTCCTGGACCTCCTGCCTGTGTTATGGCTCTACATCAAGGCCTCCTGTCTTCACCTCTGCCAGCTTATAGAATTCGGTGCTTAGTTTATTCTCCTGGTATTGTCTCAGGTGGCACATATTGGACAAACATATATCTTCTGAGGTGGCACATGAGAAGATATGTGTCCAATATGCGCCACCTGAGAAGATATATCTACTCTGGTGGCACATAGTGAACAAATATATCTTCTCAAGTGGCACATATTGGACAAACATATCTTCTCAGTTGGCACATATTGGACAAACATGTTTGTCCAATATGTGCCACTTGAGAAGATATATTTGTTCACTATGTGCCACCTTAGAAGATATATGTGTCCAATATGCGCCACCTTAGAAGATATGTTTGTCCAATATGTGCCATTTGAGAAGATATATTTGTTCACTATGTGCCACCTGAGAAGATATATGTGTCCAATATGCGCCACCTGAGAAGATATGTTTGTCCAATATGCGCCATTTGAGAAGATATATTTGTTCACTATGTGCCACCTGAGAAGATATATGTGTCCAATATGCGCCACCTGAGAAGATATATGTGTCCAATATGCGCCACCTGAGAAGATATGTCCAATATGCGCCACTTGAGAAGATATATTTGTTCACTATGTGCCACCTGAGAAGATATATCTTCTCAGGTGGCACATATTGGACACATATATCTTCTCAGGTGGCACATATTGGACACATATATCTTCTCAGGTGGCACATAGTGAACAAATATATCTTCTCAAGTGGCACATATTGGACAGATATATCTTCTCAGGTGGCGCATGTTGGACACATATATCTTCTAAGGTGGCACATAGTGAACAAATATATCTTCTCAAGTGGCACATATTGGTCAAACATATCTTCTCAGGTGGCACATATTGGACAAACATGTTTGTCCAATATGTGCCACTTGAGAAGATATATTTGTTTACTATGTGCCACCTTAGAAGATATATGTGTCCAATATGCACCACCTGAGAAGATATGTTTGTCCAATATGCGCCACCTGAGAAGATTTGTCCAATATGGGCCACTTGAGAAGATATATTTGTTCACTATGTGCCACCTGAGAAGATATATGTGTCCAATATGTGCCACCTGAGAAGATATATGTGTCCAATATGCACCACCTGAGAAGATATATCTTCTCAGGTGGCACATAGTGAACAAATATAGCTTCTCAAGTGGCACATATTGGACACATATATGTATCTTCTCAGATGGCGCATCCTGATATATCTTCTCAAGTGGCACATAGTGAACAAATATATCTTCTCAAGTGGCACATATTGGACACATATATCTTCTCAGATGGCGCATATTGAACACATATATATTCTAAGGTGGCACATAGTGAACAAATATATCTTCTCAAGTGGCACTTATTAGTCAAACATATCTTCTCAGGTGGCACATATTGGGCAAACATATCTTCTCAGGTGGCACATATTGGACAAAAATATCTTCTCAAGTGGCACATATTGGTAAACATATCTTCTCAGGTGGCACATATTGGACAAATATATCTTCTCAGGTGGCACATAGTGAACAAATATATCTTCTCAGGTGACACATATTGGACAAACATATCTTCTCAGGTGGCACATATTGGACAAACATATCTTCTCAGGTGGCACACATTGGACAAACATATCTTCTCAGGTGGCACACATTGGACAAACATATCTTCTCAGGTGGCACACATTGGACAAACATATCTTCTCAGGTGGCACACATTGGACAAACATATCTTCTCAGGTGGCACATATTTGATAAATATATCTTCTCAGGTGGCACATATTGGACAAATATATCTTCTCAGGTGGCACATAGTGAACAAACATATCTTCTCAGGTGGCACATATTGGACAAACATATCTTCTCAGGTGACACACATTGGACAAACATATCTGCTCAGGTGGCACATATTGGTAAACATATCTTCTCAAGTGGCACATATTGGTAAACATATCTTCTCAGGTAGCACATAGTGAACAAATATATCTTCTCAAGTGGCAAATATTGGACAAACATATCTTCTCAGGTGACACATATTGGACAAACATATCTTCTCAGGTGACACACATTGGACAAACATATCTTCGCAGGTGGCACATATTGGACCAACCAGAAGGCTGTTTGTGTCAGGCAGTTTATCCCAAACCTCACTGGGGTTCTTTTTAAAAAAAATAAAAGACTAGTCGGTCAAAAGACTTTTTTTTTTTAGAGGACCACGTGTGATTTGGTGGCATCGCAGCCTTATCTTCTCAAGAATCCCACTCTGCTGTGAATGTTTGTTTAAAAGGAACCAAAAAGGATCAAGAATTGGTGGTGCAGATCCAAGACTGAAATGGGGCCAAACCCCAGGAAGCTGGAGGATAAGAACAACTTGGAGGAGTGTAATGAAGTGTGTGTGAAAAACAGCTGCTAAAAGAAAATGAATGTCCTCCTCCTTGGACAGCTTCCTACATGAGGACGTCTCCAAGTTACACAGAACTGTTGGATGTGCCCTATTGATGATTTGTGGTCAGTGTGCGATCTGGAACAACCGTTTGTGCAGAGCCAATCATGAGAATTTATGGTTCATTGGATTTTTATTCATTTTCTCTTCATGAATTTGTGGCCAGCAAAACCCTGAGCTGCACTGTAATCTCGGAGCTGGTCTTGTTTCCATTGTAGTCGGTTCATTTCCCTGTCCACTTCTCATTTTGGAAAAGTTGGACCAACCAGAAAGAGGCTGTGTCAATCTGTGTACCCCAAACCTCTTTCTAGGTTTCTTTGGCAAAGACCAGACACTCTGTAGACGCTACACCTTGGAGGAGCTTACTGCTGGTGGCACATGGATCAACACCAATCCCTAAATCCCTGGACAGCTTCCTACATGAGGACTTCCACAAGTTACTTGGAATTGTTGGATGCAACCCGTTGATGATCTTTGGTCAGCGGGCCGCCTGGAACAGCTGTAGGCGCAGAGCTGGTCATCAGGATGTTTGGCCCAGTTTTACTGCTGGTGGCACATGGGTCCACACCAATCTTTGAAAAGCATTTTCAAAGGACCACGTGTGAATTAGTGACAACGCAGCCTTACCTTCTCATAAATTCCGTTCTTCTGTGGAGGTTTTTCTATGATAAACCAGAAAGGAGCAGGAAATGATGGCTCAGATACCAACCTGACACAAGCCAAACCCTGGGAAGCTGAAGAATGAGAACAACTTAAGCCCCATACACACGCGCGGATTATCCGAGGACCAGGTCCGTCGGATCATGTCCGTCGTACTTTGTCCGATGTTGGTTTTGCGTACACACGGTCGGACAAAGTTGTCGGAAAATCCGATCATTCTGAACGTGGTGGACGTTTGTTGCCTACGGCGGGACTACGTAGAGGCTAGTAGCCAATAGCTTTGGTCTTGTAATGTGATCTGAGCATGCGTAGCACTTTGTCCGTCGGACTACCATACACACGATCGGATTTGGTGTGATCGGACCTTGTTGTCAAAAAATCTATCCAGCAGGAGATAGGACTTTGTCCGTCGGACAATCCGACGTACACTGTCCGATGGTGCATAAACATGGTCGGATTTTTCGACAACATTGTCCGATCGGACAGAATCCATGCAAAAATCCGACCGTGTGTATGGGGCATTAGAGGACCACAATGAAGTGTGTGAACAACAGCTGTTAACAGAAAATTGTTTTCCTTGGACAGCTTCCTACATGAGGACTTCTCCAAGTTACCTGGAATTGTTGGATGCAACCCGTTGATGATCTTTGGTCAGCGGGCCCCCTGGAACAGCTGTAAGTGCAGAGCTGGTCATCAGGATGTTTGGCCTTCACATTATAGTTTTCTTGTCAGCTTCTCAGCTAGCACAAGTTGGACAAACCAGAAAGCTGGATGAACCAAGCAGTGTATCTATATACTCTTTTCCAGAGGCAAAGACCAGACACTCCCTAGAGGAGCTTACTGCTGGTGGCACATGGGTTCACACCAATCTTTGAAAAGCATTTTCAAAGGACCAAATGTGAATTAGTGACAACACAGCCTTACCTTCTCATAAATTCCGCTCTTCTGTGGAGGTTTTTCTATGATAAACCAGAAAGGATCAAGAACTGATGGCTCAGATCCCAGCCTGACATAGACCAAAACCCTGGGAAGCTGGAGAATGAGAACAACTTGGAGGAGTGTAATGGATTGTGGTAAAAAAAAGCTGTTTTCATTGGACAGCTTCCTACATGAGGACTTCTCCAAGTTACCTGGAATTGTTGGACGCAACCCATTGATGATCTTTGGTCAGCGGGCTGCCTGGAACAGCTGTAAGCGCAGAGCTGGTGATCAGGATGTTTGGCCTTCACATTTTTATTATTTTTCTCTTCATGAATCTAATTTTCATTGTAATCAGTTCATTTTCTTGTCAGCTTCTCAGCTAGCACAAGTTGGACAAACCAGAAATCTGGATGAATCAAGCAGTGTATCTATATACCCTTTTCCGGAGTTCTCTGGCAAAGACCAGACACTCCCTAGAGGAGCTTACTGCTGGTGGCACATGGGTTCACACCAATCTTTGAAAAGCATTTTCAAAGGACCAAATGTGAATTAGTGACAACACAGCCTTACCTTCTCATAAATTCCGCTCTTCTGTGGAGGTTTTTCTATGATAAACCAGAAAGGATCAAGAACTGATGGCTCAGATCCCAGCCTGACATAGACCAAACCCTGGGAAGCTGGAGAATGAGAACAACTTGGAGGAGTGTAATGGAGTGTGTCTCCAAGTTACCTGGAATTGTTGGACGCAACCCATTGATGATCTTTGGTCAGCGGGCCGCCTGGAACAGCTGTAAGCGCAGAGCTGGTCATCAGGATGTTTGGCCTTCACATTTTTATTATGTTTTTCTCCTTATGAATCAAATTTTCATTGTAATCAGTTAATTTTCTTGTCAGCTTCTCAGCTAGCACAAGTTGGACAAACCATAAAGCTGGATGAATCAAGCAGTGTATCTATATACCCTTTTCCGGGGTTCTCTGGCAAAGACCAGACACTCCCTAGAGGAGCCTACTGCTGGTGGCACATGGGTTCATTCACCAATCTTTGAAAAGCGTTGTCAGTTACATTTTTTGTCAGCTTCTCAGCTGCCACAAGTTGGACAAACCAGATGAGACAAGCAGGGTATCCTATACCCTCTAACTGTGTTCTCTAGTAAAGACCAGACACTCTGTAGAGAAACTTACTGCTGGTGGCATATGGGTCCACACCAATCCATAACCAGCACTTTTTAGAGGATCACACATGAATTGATGACAGCAAAGCCTTATGTTCTTACGAATGCCACTCTGCTGTAAATTTTTGTTGAAGAGGAACCAAAAAGGATTAGGAGCTGATCACCCAGATCCCAACCTGACATGGGCCAAACACAGATAAACTAGAGAACGAGAGTGTAATGAAGTGTGTGAAAACCTGCTGCTAACATGCAATTAATTGCCTTTCTTGGACAAACTTCCTACACAAGACCTTCTCCGACGTACATGAAATTGATGGACGCAACCCATTGATGATCTGTGGCCAGTGGGCCACCTGGAACAGCTGCATGCACAGAGACGGTCATCAGGATGTTTGGCCCATCACATTTTTATTCTTTTTCTTATTTGCACTGTACTCAGTCAATTTTCTTGTCAGGTTCTCAGCTGGCACAATTTGGACAAACATGAAGGCTGGATGAGTCAAGCAGGATATTCCAAACCTTCTTCTGGGGTTCTCTGGCAAAGACCCCCACCTAGGTGGGGTGCAGTGTGGCAGAATAACACACTCAGTCCCAGTGCAGTGGAAGAACTTGTATTGAAATAATGCAGAAACCATTCACAAATAACCCAATAGGAAGGCAGCTCAACCGGGAACGTTCACAATTCCAGTGGCATGTAGTGCAGCCGAATTGTCAGCGTCTGTAAAGAGGGGAAGAATGTGGCCTGGCTGTCTTGTGCCCAACAGGCAGTTGTCCAGAGAAGTTAAGAGCCATACGCTTTCCCTGTTTATCAGGAACCTTTCCCTGCTGTTAGTACTGTCCCTACCAGGTGGGGTACCTTTCCCTACTCTACCAACTCGCAAATGAGCACCAAACCTGGAAGCCAGCGCCTTAAATAAGCGTTGCCAGACCCAAGATGGCTGCCAGAGTCACATGGGGCGGCATCATCCAATTGGATGATATCTCAGTGACTCAGGAAACCATAGAGGAACTGTGTTCCTCCTGGCTTTCTCTCCAACTGCAGTGCCACTGCGGAAGAGTGCCACCTGCCGTGGAGAAAGTAGACTGCACCTGTCTACAACCTTACTGCTGGTGGCACATGAGTCCACACCAATCCATAACCAACACTTTTCAGAGGATCACACATGAACTCACAAATTCCACTGTGATGTAAATGTTTGTTTAAGAACCAAACAGGGTTAAAAGCTGATGAGCCAGAACCCAGCCTGGTACAAGCCAGACCCCGAGAAGCTGGAGGATGAGAACAACTTGGAGGAGAGTAATGAAGTGTGTGAAAAACTTCTGCTAACAGGAAATTAACTGTCTTCCTTTGGACAGCTTCCTACATAAGGCCTTCAAGTTACCTAGAATTGTTGGATGCAACCCATTGTTGATCTGTGGCCAGTGGGCTATCGGGAACAGCTGTATGTGCAGAGCCGGTCATCAGGATGTTTGGCCCATCCCATTTTTATTTGTTTTCCCTTCACAAATCTTACTTTCACTGTGCTCAGTAATGTGCAGGTCTGGTAGGGTCACCTTGCATTTGGCAGGATGTTCTTGGGGGAATTTGAACCCCCTGACTCCCCCCCCCCCCCACCATCCTTATCTTCATCCCTGGCACAAGTTGGACAAACCAAAAGGCTAAATGAGTCAAGCAGGGTACCCTATACCTTCTTCTGGGGTTCTCTGTTGAAGACTAGGCACTCCCTAGAAGAGCTTACTGCTGGTGGCACATGGGTCTTCACCAATTCTTAACCAGCACTTTTTAGAGAATCACACATGAACTGGCCACAGGAAAGGCTTATTTTCTCACAAACCCCACTGTGCTGTGCAAAAAGAACCAAAATGGATTAGGAGCTCAAGACCCAGATCCCAACCTGACAAGGGCCAAACCCAGAGAAGCCGGAGGGTAAGAACAACTTGGAGGAGTGTGAAAACCTGTTACTAACAGGAAATGAATTGCCTTGCTTGGTCAGCTTCCTACACACAAGGCCATCTCCAACATGAAATTGTTGGATGCAACAAGTTGATGATCTGTGGTCAGTGGACTGCCTAGAACAGCTGTTTGCACAGAGTCGGCTGTCGGAATGTTTGGCCCACATTTTTTATTCTTTCCTCATAATGAATCTGCCGCCAGCAAGACCTGAGCTGCGCTGTAATCTCAGAGCAGATCTTGTTTCCATTGCACTCTGAACATTTTCTAACCTGCTTTTCAGTTGGACAGACCAGGAAGCTGGATCAGCTTGACATGTGAAGGACCTAACCCACAGTCGCTTAAGCCACCCATTAAACATAATATCCAACACCTCCAAATCCCCTCACAAATGACATGACAAGATTCTGGAGTAAATGGTCTTGACGGCCTTTTATTAACAATTATTTTAAATTAAACAAATAACATTTTAAATAACTCTTAAGCCCCATACACACGGTCGGATTTTCTGATGGATTCTGTCCTATCAGACAATGTTGTCGGAAATTCCGACCGTGTGTAGGCACCATCGGACAGTTTCCATCGAATTGTCCGACGAACAAAGTCCTATCTCCTGCTGGATAGATTTTTTGACAACAAAGTCCGATCACACCAAATCCGATCGTGTGTAGCGAATTCCGACGGACAAAGTGCCACGCATGCTCAGATCACATTACAAGACCAAAGCTATTGGCTACTAGCCTCTACGTAGTCCCGTCGTAGGCAACAAACGTCACCACGTTCAGAATGATCGGATTTTCCGACAACTTTGTCCGACCGTGTGTACGCAAAACCAACATCGGACAAAGTACGACGGACATGATCCGACGGACCTGGTCCTCGGATAATCCGAGCGTGTGTATGGGGCTTTAACCCAACTTTTATGTCCTATTGGGGTCTTTGAGGGTAACACACACCACTGGTCACTGTGACAAACTTCTTTTAACTTTTAGGCCTCCAGTCGCAAGCCCCCAGACCCGGAGACAATACTCAACTTCCGCGGTGACCTACCTTTTACCCCTTCCAGGTTAACCCCTTGTTAACCGGAAGGTACCTGATAACCCCATCCAAAGATGGGTACCACCATGTTAACCCCATACCACAAATGGGTACCAACCATGTTAACCCCATACCACAGATGGGTACCAACCATGTTAACCCCATACTACAAGATGGGTACCAACCATGTTAACCCCATACCACCTATGGGTACCACCATGTTAACCCCATACCACAAATGGGTACCAACCATGTTAACCCCATACTACGAGATGGGTACCAACCATGTTAACCCCATACCACCTATGGGTACCAACCATGTTAACCCCATCCACAGATGGGTACAAACCATGTTAACCCCATACCACAGATGGGTACCAACCATGTTAACCCCATACCACAGATGGGTACCAACCATGTTAACCCCATACCACAGATGGGTACCAACCATGTTAACCCCATACCACAGATGGGTACCAACCATGTTAACCCCATACCACAGATGGGTACCAACCATGTTATATATGCATATAACATCCATATTCTCCTCCTCCAAAGACCCAACCACTGCCACGGGCTGTCCTTACCGCCCCTATTATAATAAACCATACTCAGGAGGGTGGGTGGGAATCTTCTCCACCGTCGCTCACTACTGACGTCACTCCCCCTCCTTCCTCCTAGCTTCCTAACCCAAGCACCTCCCCTGCTCCAGCCACTCCCCTTTTCTTAAAGGGGACAACATTTTCTTTCCCAATAGCATGACTGTGCTGTCCACACCTGTCATGCCGTCCCTGCGCTAATCCTTTTCTCTCCTCCTGCTCCGGGACTCTCTTTTCGGTTGAACAAACCAGAAGGCTGGATGTATCAAGCAATGTACCCCAAACCTCTTTTCTGGGGTCCTCTGGCAAAGACCAAGTCCCCTGTAGAGGAGCTTACTGCTGGTGGCACATGGGTCCACACCAATCCATGGCAAGCACTTTTTTAGTGGATCACAGAAACTGGAGACAGCTAAGCCCTATCTTCTCATGAATCCTGCTCTGCTGTGGATATTTTTCTAAGAGCAACCAGAAAGGATTAAGAGCTGACGGCTCAGATCCCAGCCTGACACGGGCCAAACCCCGGGAAGCAGGAGATTGAGAACAACTTGGAGTGTAATGAAGTGTGTGAAAAACAGCTGCTAACAGGAAATGAATTGTCTTCCTTGGACAGCTTCCTACAAGGCCTTCTCCAAGATACATGGAATTGTTGAATGCGCCCCGTTGATGATCTGTGGTCAGCGGGCCGCCTGGGACAGTTGTTTGCGCAGAGCCAGTCATAAGGGTGTTTGGCCCATCACATTTTTTTATTCTTTTCTCTTCGTGAATCTGCAGCCAGCAAGACCTGAACTGCACTGTAATCTCAGAGCAGATCTCGTTTCCATCCATTGTACCAACATCTGCTTCCAATAATTATTAGATATTTGTCTTGTAACAATATGTATAACAGAGCAGCTGATAGGAGATGAAAAACGAGCAGGCTCCTCAACGCACCACCAAGTCATGGAAGAAAAATGTGGCTCACACATGTTTCCGGTGAGGCCCGCTGAATGATGTACGATCGCTGAAGATCAGTCCTCTAGAACTCAGTTGAGGATGTGTGCTTATGGAATGCAACAGCCAAAAAGACCATGGAAGGGGTAAAATCGGTTTACTTCATGCTGTTTTCAAAATGACACAAACGTGCCAAAACCAACATTTCGCGATGTTCAAGTTACCAACTCCCGCCCACAATTGATTCTCCAGTTGTGCGTGCTTTCCAGACAGTTTAATCGTGCGTTGGTTTCCTTTACCTCTCTGTGATTCCATTGGTGAGCTATTCGCACTAGAAATCCCAGTTCCACCCAGCAGCTGAGAGTATCGCAAAGCCAAAGATGGTGTCACCCTTCTCCAATAGGGTCATAATGCAGAAGAAAAGAAAAGTAGCCATGAGAGAGTGCTCCCTTCACTGTGGTCTTGTGGGAGGGGCAGATACACAAGCAACTGTGGAGGCAATATTACTAGGGCTGTGGAAATTAAAGATTAATTCCTCGGTTAATCGATTATTTTTTTTGATCGATCAAAATTCGATCAAAAACTCACCTCTCCTCCGGCTTCTGGGTCTTCAGGGAGTTCCGTCGGAGATCCGGTGATGTCACAGACATCGACGTCACCGGACTCCTCCCCCCTTCCCCAAGTGCCTCCGTCTGCTAACAAAGGGAAGAGGGGAGGAGTCCGGTGACGTTGAAGTTCTGATTGAACGGGGGAGGAGCTACGCATGACATCACCTGCAGCTGCCCTACGGAACTAACACGATTGTCGGCTTTACATGCTGTGTTTTTATCATCTTTATGTGAGTAGTTTGTGTTTGAACACAAAAAATGAAATCTTATACTTAAGCGGTGAGCACTTAGATCTTTTCTTTCTACCCATGACCTGCGTCCTTGCTGAGATCTAAGGAGACGTGAGAGAAGTTTATGGTCCGTGTTATACCCTTTTGATACCCGCTTGCGCGACCACCTGTTTGCACAGGGGTCCATGCCATAAGGTGAGAGTGATTAGTTAGACCGGAGGTGGAGGGATTGTCACGCTACTGTGGAAAAAAAAATTACGTCAGAGCTACAGTTTGAATTTAGAACGTATTTGTGTGAACTGTGAAGTTAAGTCATGGATAGTGGAAACTAACTAGTGTCGGGTGATTGTGTATAGTGTATGCCACATTTACCACTGACTAATGCAGAGGAGAACAGCTAAAAGTAGTTGGATCTGTATGTTATAATTAATCGTAATTAGTCGATTAATCGATTAAAAAAATTTTTTAGTAATCAAACACAAAAATTGTAATCAGTAACAGCCCTAAATATTACCCTAAAGCCTAGTAGACACTTTTCGTTTTGTTTCATTCAACTCATCGGGCTGAACAAAAAAGACTGAAAAGCCCGGGAGTAGCCGATATACAAATAATGCGATGTTAGTACAGCGCTCTCCCCCGCTGAGCTTTTATTTTCTGACAGGGGGGCGGGGAACCACCCCGGACAGCGCTCGCAGACAATTGTCGGCAGACCTCTTTTTCGGTCATGCCCCTTCGACAGAAGCCAGCCTGGCTGCCGTACAACTGTGTAAGATTGAATGGAGGGCTGGAGGTCAGATTTAAGTCAAAACTGCGATTGGGTATGTAGTGTTTTATTTTCTTACATAGGTATTGAGGAGCGTTTCCTTGTGTACATTTGTGGGTGAGGCAGAGGGTCTTGAATGTGATCCTATCCTTTACCGTTAGCCAATGGAGGGTCCTTAGGGATGGGGAGATGGATTCCCAGGGTTTCTTTCCCGTGACTAGTCTTGCTGCTGTGTTTTGGATGACTTGTAGGCGTGCAATCTGGTAATTAGGTAGTCCTATGTAGAGGGAATTTGTGCTCCATTGTTGGTGTCGGTGGAAAGAATAGTGGCCCATTGTTGGTGCCATTAGAAAGAATAGTGGCACATTTTTGTTGTCAGTGGGAGGAATAGTGCTCCATTGTTGGTGTCAGTGGAAAGAATAGTGCTCCATTCTTGGTGCCATTGGAAAGAATAGTGCTCCATTGTTGGTGCCATTGGAAAAAATAGTGGCCCATTGTTGATGGCAGTGGGAGGAATAGTGGTTCATTGTTGGTGTCAGTGGAAAGAATAGTGCTCTATTGTTGGTGTCAGTGGAAAGAATAGTGCTCTATTGTTGGTGTCAGTGGAAAGAATAGTGCTCCATTCTTGGTGCCATTGGAAAGAATAGTAGTCCATTGTTGGTGCCATTGGAAAAAATAGTGGCCCATTGTTGGTGCCAGTGGGAGGAATAGTGGTTCATTGTTGGTGTCAGTGGAAAGAATAGTAGTCCATTGTTGGTGCCATTGGAAATAGTGGCCCATTGTTGGTATCAGGCAAGGAAAGGACTGCAGTTTGAAGACTGCTGGTCTAGAATACAAGAGAAGGTTGACTTTATATGGCAATCCAGTTAGGCAAAAGAGGAGTTATGTCGCGTATACACAGTCGCATTTTCCGACGGAAAATGTTCGATGGGAGCTTTTTGTGGGAAATTCCGACCGTGTGTAGGCTACATCGGACATTTTCCATTGGAATTTCCGTCACACAAAATGTGAGATCTGGATTGAGGAGCGTTTCCTTGTGTGCATTTGTGGGTGAGGCAGAGGGTCTTGAATGGGATCCTATCCTTTACCGTTAGCCAATGTAAGGTCCTCAGGGATGGGGAGATGGATTCCCAGGGTTTCTTTCCCGTGACTAGTCTTGCTGCTGTGTTTTGGACGACTTGTAGGTGTGCAATCTGGTAATTAGGTAGTCCTATGTAGAGGGAATTTGTGTTCCATTGTTGGTGTCAGTGGAAAGAATAATGGCCCATTGTTGGTGCCATTGGAAAGAATAGTGGCCCATTGTTGGCGCCATTAGAAAGAATAGTGGCCCATTTTTGTTGTCAGTGGGAGGAATAGTGGTCCATTGTTGGTGCCATTGGAAAGAATAGTGCTCCATTCTTGGTGCCATTGGAAAAAAATAGTGGCCCATTGTTGGTGCCAGTGGGAGGAATAGTGGTTCATTGTTGGTGTCAGTGGAAAGAATAGTGGTCCATTGTTGGTGCCATTGGAAATAGTGGCCCATTGTTGGTATCAGGCAAGGAAAGGACTGCAGTTTGAAGACTGCTGGTCTAGAATACAAGAGAAGGTTGACTTTACATGGCAATCCAGTTAGGCAAAAGAGGAGTTATGACGCGTATACACAGTCACATTTTCTGACGGAAAATGTTCAATGGGAGCTTTTTGTGGGAAATTCCGACTGTGTGTACACAATTCCGACGCCCAAAGTGCCACGCATGCTCGGAATCAAGCAGAAGAGCCGCACTGGCTATTGAACTTAATTTTTCTCGGCTCGTCGTACGTGTTGTACGTCACCGCGTTCTTGACGTTTGCAATTTCCGACCAACTTTGTGTGACCGCGTGTATGCAAGACAAGTTTGAGCCAACATCCGTCGGAAAAAATCCATGGATTTTGTTGTGTACGGGGCATAACCCTTTACATCTAGAAGACAAGAGAAGACAGATATTCATGGTATCCCAGGCAGACAAAGGTGGAGTCACCCTTTAAGTCTAGAAGACAAGAGAAGACAGATATTCATGGTATCCCAGGCAGACAAAGGTGGAGTCACCCTTTAAGTCTAGAAGACAAGAGAAGGCTGATATTCATGGCATGCCAGGCAGACAAAGGTGGAGTCCCCCTTTAAGTCTAGAAGACAAGAGAAGGCTGATATTCATGGTATCACAGGCAGACAAAGGTGGAGTAACCCTTTAAGTCTAGAAGACAAGAGAAGACAGATATTCATGGTATCACAGGCAGACAAAGGTGGAGTCACCCTTTAAGTCTAGAAGACAAGAGAAGGCTGATATTCATGGCATGCCAGGCAGACAAAGGTGGAGTCACCCTTTAAGTCTAGAAGACAAGAGAAGACAGATATTCATGGTATCCCAGGCAGACAAAGGTGGAGTAACCCTTTAAGTCTAGAAGACAAGAGAAGACAGATATTCATGGTATCCCAGGCAGACAAAGGTGGAGTCACCCTTTAAGTCTAGAAGACAAGAGAAGGCTGATATTCATGGCATGCCAGGCAGACAAAGGTGGAGTCCCCCTTTAAGTCTAGAAGACAAGAGAAGGCTGATTTTACATGACATGCCAGGGAGACAAAGGTGGAGTCCCCCTTTAAGTCTAGAAGACAAGAGAAGGCTGATTTTACATGACATGCCAGGGAGACAAAGGTGGAGTCACCCTTTAAGTCTAGAAGACAAGAGAAGGCTGATATTCATGGCATGCCAGGCAGACAAAGGTGGAGTCCCCCTTTAAGTCTAGAAGACAAGAGAAGGCAGATATTCATGACATGCCAGGGAGACAAAGGTGGAGTCCCCCTTTAAGTCTAGAAGACAAGAGAAGGCTGATATTCATGGCATGCCAGGGAGACAAAGGTGGAGTCACCCTTTAAGTCTAGAAGACAAGAGAAGGCTGATATTCATGGCATGCCAGGCAGACAAAGGTGGAGTCCCCCTTTAAGTCTAGAAGACAAGAGAAGGCTGATATTCATGGCATGCCAGGGAGACAAAGGTGGAGTCACCCTTTAAGTCTAGAAGACAAGAGAAGGCTGATATTCATGGCATGCCAGGCAGACAAAGGTGGAGTCACCCTTTAAGTCTAGAAGACAAGAGAAGACAGATATTCATGGCATTTCAGACAGACAAAGGTGGAGTCACCCTTTAAGTCTAGAAGACAAGAGAAGGCTGATATTCATGGTATCCCAGGCAGACAAAGGTGGAGTCCCCCTTTAAGTCTAGAAGACAAGAGAAGGCTGATTTTACATGACATGCCAGACCTCCTCTGAACTCCCAATCAATACACATTAGTGCACAGAACACGGGCTAAGATGGGGAGGGGGGGTTGGGGGTCAGGCGTGTAACATGAGCGCAGAATAAACCAGATCATCCATCTTCATCCCGAGGTGGAATCACAGGACACTTTGTGGAGGTGGGATGGGGGGAAGGGGGAGGTTCGAGGTCACATAAAGCCATCTCTCCCCCCCCTCCTCCCCTATCATCATATCATTAGTCATAGAGTGATGAGAGCGCTGAGACTTATTGATCCAATGCTGGGAAGGGAAGCAACTATCTGACAATTACATGGAGAGCGGTATAAGAAAAGGGGGGGGGGAGCATGCTGGATATCATCAGAAATCCCATGCATATTGCATATGAGCACAGATGCAATTATATAGCGTGCTGCGTTGCGTCACGGTGCATTGCCATGCGTTTTTTTTCACACCGAGAGCCAAACTAGGAATGATCGCGGTGTGCAGAGCTTTCTTTTGATGTACATAGCAACGCATTGCAGAATCACAATTCACATACAGTGAGAACGTAGCCTGGGGGTTTAGAGGTGTGTCCTGTGCACATCTGTACAGGTAAGTTGTAGTGCGGGAGCAGGATCGCGTGTTTCTGGCCCCACAGACTTTTAAATGGGAGCCCCTGAAAAACTGATTGCATCCCCAGCCAATGATGAGTTCCCAGACCTGCACCCCTGATGCGCCCATTATGAGGGGTTCTCACCATCCCTGTGCTGAGTTCCTGGGTCTGTACACCCGCTGTGCCCATTATCAGGGCTTCTCACCATCCCTGTGCTGAGTTCCTGGGTCTGTACACCCACTGTGCCCATTATCAGCAGTTCTCACCATCCCTGTGCTGAGTTCCTGGGTCTATACCAGCCATTCTCAACCAGTGTTCCGTGGAACCCTAGGGTTCCTTCAGAGGTGGCTAGGGGTTCCTTGAGCTGTGGCTGATTTACCTCCTGTTTGATGGTGCCTACATAGATCTGAGCAAATGCCACTTGGAGGAGCCAGTGGTATGAAACCAATGATCTTTATAACTCTCAGTAAGGGGGCACTGTAAAAAAGGGCATTCTTCTTACTGGACACCAAAGTAAGGGTCGTTGTTCCCACTGACCCCCAATGTATGGGTTTTATTAGGGGTTCCCCGAGACCTGAAAATTATTTTAAGGGTTCCCCTGGGGTAAAAAGGTTAAGAAAGTCTGGTCTATACACCTGCTGTGCCCATTATAAGGGGTTCCCACCAGCCCTATGCTGAGTTCCCAGGTCTGTGCACTCGCTGTGCCCATTATGAGGGGTTCTTCTCACCATCATTGTGCTGAGTTCACAGGTCTGTACACCTGCTGTGCCCATTACAAGGGTTACCATAAACCCTGCACCAGCCTCTGGTTCAGCCCACCTTGAACCGAGAGTGTGATCTTGTTCTTTTTTTACAGCAGTCCTGAAGTGAGGAGCAAGAGGTGGAAGGGAGGGTTGGATCTAAGCAGACATATTGTTCTATCATATGTTCAGTGTATAATTAGGTTGTGAACAAGGCATCTTCCATTTCATAGGTTGCCATTGTTGTGTAGGAAGTGTCTGGTCAGTGTATGGTTGGGTTCTTCTTGATGTGCCGGGGCGTTCTTTTGTCACCTAATATCTGATATTCCTATTCACAGCCTTGAATGAACCAACTATTGACTACGGCTTCCAGAGACTACAGAAGGTGGTGCCCCGACATCCGGGAGACCCTGAGAGGTTACCCAAGGTGAGATGTCCTCCAACCCCACAGAGTATTACATTACAGTATGTTATTATTCAATGATATAGCCCTGACATACTCTGTAGCATTGTACAGAGAACACTGAGCCAGTTACATCAGTCTTTGCGCCAGATGAGCTTACACAGTATTGCCCCCCCACAGTCACACACTATTATTATTATTATTATACATTTATATGGCTCTGACCTGGGGCGTTGCTGGGTCTACAAAAGATCTGGGGCTAGAGCCCATAGCAGCGTAGTAAAGAAAGTCATACGCTTGGGCGGGCATACACATGTATATACAGTAATCTACGTGTTTGTGTATATATCCCAAGAGAGCCCCCCACTTACATCAGGGTTCCCCAGAGCCCCCCACTTACATCAGGGTCCCCAGAGAGCCTCCCCCTTGCATCAGGGTCCCCAGAGAGCCTCCCCTCTTGCATCAGGGTCCCCAGAGAGCCTCCCCTCTTGCATCAGGGTCCCCAGAGAGCCCCCCACTTGCATCAGGGTCCCTCAGAGCCCCCCACTTACATCAGGGTCCCCAAAGAGCCGCCCACTTACATCAGGGTCCCCAGAGAGCCCCCCACTTACATCAGGGTCCCCAAAGAGCCCCCCACTTACATCAGGGTCCCCAGAGAGCCCCCCACTTACATCAGGGTCCCCAAAGAGCCCCCCATTTACATCAGGGTCCCCAAAGAGCCCCCCCACTTACATCAGGGTCCCCAGAGAGCCCCCCGCTTGCATCAGGATCCCCAGAGGACCTCCCCCTTACATCAGGGTCACCAAAGAGCCCCCCACTTGCATCAGGGTCCCCAGAGAGCCTCCCCCTTGCATCAGGGTCCCCAGAGAGCCTCCCCCTTGCATCAGGGTCCCCAAAGAGCCCCCCACTTGCATCAGGGTCCCCAGAGAGCCTCCCCTCTTGCATCAGGGTCCCCAGAGAGCCTCCCCTCTTGCATCAGGGTCCCCAGAGAGCCCCCCACTTGCATCAGGGTCCATCAGAGCCCCCCACTTACATCAGGGTCCCCAAAGAGCCCCCCACTTACATCATGGTTCCCAGAGAGCCCCCCACTTACATCAGGGTCCCCAGAGAGCCCCCCACTTACATTAGGGTGCCCAAAGAGCCCCCCACTTACATCAGGGTCCCCAGAGAGCCCCCCGCTTGCATCAGGTTCCCCAGAGGGCCTCCCCCTTGCATCAGGGTCCCCAAAGAGCCCCCCACTTACATCAGGGTCCCCAAAGAGCCCCCCACTTGAATCAGGGTCCCCAGAGAGCCTCCCCCTTGCATCAGGGTCCCCAGAGAGCCCCCCTCTTGCATCGGGGTCCCCAGAGAGCCTCCCCTCCCCTTGGGGACCCCTGCAGAGACTCGGGGCTATAGGCCCCAGATTTGGGGCTATAGCCCCAAAAGCCACCCCCTAGTGACGCCACTGGCTCTGACATATACTGCAATGCTGTACCAAGTAATACAGCCTATACAGCAATCTCTGTGATAGATAGATAGACTTGTTGGATCCCATACTGTAACAAATAGGATTGTCGGGGTGGGATTCCTGTTGGTGACAACAGCAGACCATGTCTGGGTAACGTGTGATGAAATGACTCTTATATTCTCTATCTTGTGTAACAGGGTGACAACACGGGTGCTCAATTGGGAGACAGGCACAGAGCGTTGTCACCCTGTAACAGGAAGCCCCTGAATGAGGACCTTCATGGCAGGATCACTAGATATTTTTTTTTCACGAAAGCTGCAGATAAAGATTGAGATGACTTTTGGAATGACATGAGCACAGTGAAGCTTATATGACATTTTAGTGACTGGGTTTCCATCCAGTAAATATTCCTTTTTACCACTTTTACATGCTATTACATGCATACTTGGTCATGAAATGTTTCCTTTGGGGTGCAGATACTTCGTCTTTCCGTCATCACCCGGCTATCAGCCATGTGTCCTCACTATTCCAAAAGCTGATCCTAGATAATATCCCCATTCTTCCACCCATCATACGCTTTTCCTCCGCTCCCTCGCGGTATCCTCCCCCACCCCAATCTCCCAGCGTCCGCGTCGTGCTGCGACCGATAAATTGAAGGTAATGTCTTCAGGCAGGTACATTCACGGAGGGGAAAGGGGGTCGCGTGATCAGGAATGACAGCTTAAAGCAGCCTCCAAATTGAAGCCATTCATCACGCGGTGACAGGTCTGAGCTGCTAACAATACACACAGTTTATTTATCTGTGAGCGTTGTGTTGGGGGGGGGGGGGGGCTCCTATGTATGTCAGTGTGACTCAGCTGTGCGGTCCTCTCACCTCTCCCGATCCTTGTGAGGCTGCAGACCACAGCAAATCACATCCAAATATGACGTCTGTGCTGATGCTAAGGGCCCATTTATGTTTTCAGGGCCATCTATGCTAAGGGCCCAGTTGTGGTCTTGGGACTACTTACGCTAAGGGCTCATTTATCCTTTTGGAACCATTTACGCCTGAGTTTCTCAACTAGGGTTCCTCCAGAAGTAGCTAAGGGTTCCTTGAGCAAGGAACAATTTCTGCCTCTCAGATATTTCAGTTATTTTAAGGCAGTGGTTCTTAACCTCAGTCCTCATTACCCCCCACCAGGCCATGTTTTGGGAATTTCCCTTAGATAAAATAGCTGTCCAAAATACCAAGCCATTGACTTAGATTTAAAGCACCTGTGCAAGGGAAAAGGAAAGCCTGCAAACATGGCCTGGTGGGGGGTAATGAGGACTGAGGTTAAGAACCACTGTTTTAAGGGGTCCTCTGTGTTGAAAAGGTTGAGAAAGGCTGATCTACGCTAAGGGCTCATTTATCCTTTTGGAACCATTTACGCCTGAGTTTCTCAATTAGAGTTCCTCCAGAGGTTGCTTGGGGTTCCTTGAGCAAGGAACACTTTCGGCCTCTCAGATATTTCAGTAATTTTAAGGGGTCCTCTGTGTTGAAAAGGTTGAGAAAGGCTGATCTACGCTAAGGGCCCAGTTATGGTCTTGGGAGTACCTACTATAAGGGCTCATTTATCCTTTTGGAACCATTTACGCCTGAGTTTCTCAACTAGGGTTCCTCCAGAAGTAGCTAAGGGTTCCTTGAGCAAGGAACACTTTCTGACTCTCAGATATTTCAGTTATTTTAAGGGGTCCTTTGTGTTGAAAAGGTTGAGAAAGGCTGATCTACGCTAAGGGCCCAGTTATGGTCTTGGGAGTACCTACTATAAGGGCTCATTTATCCTTTTGGAACCATTTACGCCTGAGTTTCTCAACTAGGGTTCCTCCAGAAGTAGCTAAGGGTTCCTTGAGCAAGGAACACTTTCTGACTCTCAGATATTTCAGTTATTTTAAGGGGTCCTTTGTGTTGAAAAGGTTGAGAAAGGCTGATCTACGCTAAGGGCCCAGTTATGGTCTTGGGACTACTTACGCTAAGCGCTCATTTATGCTTTTGGGACCATTTACGCCAAGAGTTTCTCAACTAGGGTTCCTCCAGAAATAGCTAAGGGTTCCTTGAGCAAGAAACAATTTCTGCCTCTCAGACATTTCAGTTATTTTAAGGGGTCCTCTGTGTTGAAAAGGTTGAGAAAGGCTGATCTACGCTAAGGGCTCATTTATCCTTTTGGAACCATTTACGCCTGAGTTTCTCAATTAGGGTTCCTCCAGAGGTTACTTGGGGTTCCTTGAGCAAGGAACACTTTCTGACTTTCAGATATTTCAGTAATTTTAAGGGGTCCTCCGTGTTGAAAAGGTTGAGAAAGGCTGATCTACGCTAAGGGCCCAGTTATGGTCTTGGGAGTACCTACGATAAGGGCTCATTTATCCTTTTGGAACCATTTACGCCTGAGTTGCTCAACTAGGGTTCCTCCAGAAGTAGCTAAGGGTTCCTTGAGCAAGGAACAATTTCTGCCTCTCAGATATTTCAGTTATTTTAAGGGGTCCTCTGTGTTGAAAAGGTTGAGAAAGGCTGATCTACGCTAAGGGCCCAGTTATGGTCTTGGGACTACTTACGCTAAGCGCTCATTTATGCTTTTGGGACCATTTACGCCAAGAGTTTCTCAACTAGGGTTCCTCCAGAAATAGCTAAGGGTTCCTTAAGCAAGGAACAATTTCTGCCTCTCAGACATTTCAGTTATTTTAAGGGGTCCTCTGTGTTGAAAAGGTTGAGAAAGGCTGATCTACGCTAAGGGCTCATTTATCCTTTTGGAACCATTTACGCCTGAGTTTCTCAATTAGGGTTCCTCCAGAGGTTGCTTGGGGTTCCTTGAGCAAGGAACACTTTCTGACTTTCAGATATTTCAGTAATTTTAAGGGGTCCTCCGTGTTGAAAAGGTTGAGAAAGGCTGATCTACGCTAAGGGCCCAGTTATGGTCTTGGGAGTACCTATGCTAAGGGCTCATTTATCCTTTTGGAACCATTTACGCCTGAGTTGCTCAACTAGGGTTCCTCCAGAAGTAGCTAAGGGTTCCTTGAGCAAGGAACAATGTCTGCCTCTCAGAAATTTCAGTTATTTTAAGGGGTCCTCTGTGTAGAAATGGTTGAGAAAGGCTGATCTACGTCAAGAGCGAACATATTACAGCGCACACATTCAAGAATGACATTTCCTGCAGGGCTATTTAAAAACACCTGAACATATTCAAAAAATACGGGGGTTTGGTCACACTATATGGTTATATAGTGCTAAGCCCACTTACTGCGACAAAGTACCCCGAATTAGTGGGTCCTACCCTAGTAATAGAATGAAAGATCCTGCGTCTCAACCATGGGAGCCAAACTCCTCTATGTGGGAGAACTGAAAGGACTCCTCCTATACACTGGTGGCCACTAAATAAGAGGTAATGAAGAGGGGGAGGGGTGCTCTAACCCAAAAAAACCTGGTCAGGGCTTATTACAACATACAAAAACATATTTGGGAAGCACTCACCAATGCGTTTAAATTCAAGATGGTGCTGCCATAAGACCAACAAGCAATAGCGAACATATTACAGCGCACACATTCAAGAATGATGTTTCCTGCAGGGCTAGTTAAAAACACCTGAACATATTCAAAAAATACGGGGGTTTAGTCAAACCCCCGTATTTTTTGAATATGTTCAGGTGTTTTTGAATATGTTCAGGTGTGGACACAGTTGACCGACTTTGGGGCCCCGTATCTCGGGGCCACTTGGTGCTAGGAACCCCAAATTTGGTGTGCAAAACCAGTGGAACCAACACTACAACATATGCAATGTGGGGATTCCAAAGCCCCAAAGTCGGTTAGGAAAATACCAAGCACTTTTCTGCAGCAGAGAATGACATTTTCCGAACCGACTTTGGGGCCCCGTATCTCGGGGCAACTTTGTGCTAGGAACCCCATCTTTGGGTATGTTTGGGGCTCCTAGCACCAAGTGGCCCCGAGATATGGGGCCCCAAAGTCGGTCAACTGTGTCCATCTGCAGCAATGTTTGGCTGCAGCTAGGGGGCATCTAGGAACCCTTAACTACCAAGTTTGAAGTTCGGGGGACCTATGGCTGCAAATGGGCATAGTGAGGCTGCAAATGGGCACAGTGAGGCTGCAAATGGGCACAGTGAGGCTGCAAATGGGCACAGTGAGGCTGCAAATGGGCATTGTTGACCCTCTTTTCCACTTACAGTAGCTGCGCATTTCTCACCCTAGGCTTATAATCGAGTCAATAAGTTTTCCCATTTTTTTTTTTGTGGTAAAATTAGGTGCCTCGGCTTATATTCGGGTCGGCTTATACTCGAGTATATATACGGTAGTCATTTTTAGCAAAGGGTTCCCTGAGACTGGAAAGTTATTTTAAGGGTTCCTCTGTGTTGAAAAGGTTGATAAAGGCTGATCTACGCTAAGGGCCCGATTATGGTCTTGGGACTATTTACATTAAGGACCCATTTATGGTGTTGGAACCATCTAAGCCAAGGGCCCATTAGATGTCTAGATGTCATGGAAGAACTAGAAGAACTTTCAGATAGAAAGATAAAAGACAAGGGTGTCCCTCATGGTTTCTTTGTGGGGCACCCATCACATCTAGTTAAGTCCATGGTTAAAATGTACATTTATACAGATTTCCATGTAAGACCTAAAAACAAAAAAAAAGGACAGAAGGACTATAGGGGGGAGGTTATGGCCATTGTCAGGGAGGCCCAGGATCTGAGGTCCTCATGGCAGGATGAATAGAGAGGTACATGATTGTGTACAGGAATAGCAATGAATGCTTTGTCCGTGCACGGGGGCGCAGTCCCTTATCTGTAATCAGTGCTGGCAGTTAGTGGCGGGGACGGAGGGGGTTAAAGCGAGATGTGTTGGTGGATTTCTACGTGACGGGCGCCACCGGTGAGCGGTGAATGGAGAGTCACACTAAACAAAGCCCAGACAGGTCCCTTAACAATGATAAATGCCGCGGTCTCCGAGCGTGTGTCAGGGGGGGGGAACCAACGCTGTCCCTCCAGCTACAGGCAAGGCTCGTGACCTGACAGCACTTAAAGGGGAACTCCGGGTCTATTTATCTGCAGCAACATATTTAAAATGTATCTAAAGCCCAATTTTGGATTTTAGTTGTTGCACTTTTTTTTATATAATGAATACAATCCTCCTTCCTTTTTTTTTGAATATTGGACATGACTTGCTTCAATATTTGCCATTCCTTTTTTTTATATGTGCATGGTATATGCAGGGGCGGACTGACCATTCGGCCACTCGGGCACTTACCGAGGGCCCCGGGCCACTAGGGGGCCCCATCAGAGTTGCCAGCCTCAGTAAAACCAGGGACAGTATGTAAAAATCTGTGTTTTTTTTACATCTGTTTCTGAAATGTCCCTTACCGACATCCTTTTGGTCTAAAAATCCAGAGATTATAGATGCCCCACCTCTCCAGTACCTTCTCAGCCAATAGAAACGTGTCTGTGTATACTGTGTGATTGTATACTGTGTGGCCCCATAATCTCAGATTGCCTGGGGGCCCCATAATCTCCTATTGCCCGGGGGGCCCCATGAGTTGTCAGCCCGCCCCTGGGTATATGCATATATGGCAACCCCTCGTAGCCTGTGATTGGACAGTGAAGGCACAGCAGCAGACTGATGGGGTTCGCCCCTCTCCTCGCTTTGTTCTCTCCTCCTATCAGAATGTTCCTTGTTAGCGTATTTGCAGGCAGCACAGCCAATTGGATGTTAGTACTGATCCTCTCGCTCCCAGTCTGGGATTACAAGAAGGTGATATGAGGTCAAATTCAAGAACTTGCACTGAACAAAACATGTCATAAATCAATGCAGTTATGCATTCATTGAAAACAATGTTTTTCTATACTACCTGGAATTCGGGAAATCACTATTTTAATTTAAAATATATATTTTTTTATCAACTAAGCTGTATCAGAGTTCCGCTTTTAACTGCACCAGCTTAGCATCAAAGTGCCCATCAAGCTAAAAGAAGGGTTCCGCCACCGGAACAAGGAGGACTACCCATGGTCATGTTCTGGTTGGCCGGAGATGTGTCTCCTCGGCGGTCCTGACCTCAGCGCTGACCTGTGACATCACAGCTGTCTGGAGTCCAGGGTTGTATCATGCGGTCTTTCATTCATCACTGCGCCAATTAGCATCTCCCCCGTGTTCTCTGTGCAGCTTCATCCATCATACACATCTGTCACACATCAAGACCCTCTATGTACCAGATGCTTAGACTTTTTCTTCCCATATGAACCATGCATTTTTAGTTTACAGAGCTTTAGACCCCTTTTCACACCGAGACCACCCCGTCCATTCGCGCTAAAGTGCCGCTTTTCACAAAAATGGACCCTCCCTGTAACCCTAACACTGACCCTTCCTATAACCCTGACCTTCCCTGTAACCCTAACACTGACCCTTCCTATAACCCTGACCTTCCCTGTAACCCTAACACTGACCCTTCCTATAACCCTGACCTTCCCCTAATGCCACGTACACACGGTCGGAATTTCCGATGGAAACAGTCCGATGGGAGCTTTTCCCGGCCGTGTGTATGCCCAACGGTCTTTTTCTGTCGGAATTTCCGACGGACTTTGGATTGAGAACCTGTTCTCAATTTTTCCGACGGAAAACCTTTCTATCGGATTTTCCGATCGTGTGTATGCAATTCCGACACGCAAAATTCCGACGCATGCTCGGAAACAATTTGACGCATGCTCGGAAGCATTAAACTTCCCTTTTATAGTGCTTTCGAACGTGTTTTATGCCACTGTGTTATTGACCGTCGGAATTTGGTGTGATCGTGTGTAGGCAAGACAGTTTGAGCGGAATTCCGTCGGAAAAACCGTCAGAGTTTTTTCCGACGAGAATTCCGATCGTGTGTACGCGGCATAACACTGACCCTTCCTATAACCCTGACCCTCATTGTAACCCTAACACTGGCCCTTCCTATAACACTGACCCTCCCTGTAACCCTAACACTGACCCTTCCCATATCCCTGACCCTCCCTGTAACCCTAACACTGACCCTTCCTATAAACCTGACCCTCCCTGTAACCCTAACACTGACCCTTCCTATAACCCTGACCCTCCCTGTAACCCTAACACTGACCCTTCCTATAACCCTGACCCTCCCTGTAACCCTAACACTGACCCTTTCTATAACACTGACCCTCCCTGTAACCCTAACACTGACCCTTTCTATAACCCTGACCCTCCCTGTAACCCTAACACTGACCCTTTCTATAACCCTGACCCTCCCTGTAACCCTAACACTGACCCTTTCTATAACCCTGACCCTTGCTGTAACCCCCTATAGCCCTCCACCAATCCTCCATGTAACCTTCACAGTAAACTTTCCTGTAATAATTACACTAACCATCACTGTCACCTTAACACTAACACCCTATGTAACTTTAACACTAACCTTCCCTGTAAACCTAACTCTATATGCAACCACAACAGTATCCCTTTCTCTAACCCTATTAATGACCTTTCTTATAACCCTATTTGTAACCCTGCCTGTAACCCCAACACTAACCCTTAACCTCTAAAACTACCCTTTACTGTAACCCCAAAACTAACCCTCACTGTAAGTCCAACACTCACTCTACCTGTAACCCAAACCCTCTCTGTAACCTCAATACTAACCCTACCAGTATTCCTAATTCTAACCCGGCCTGTAACACCAACACTTGTGTTCTAGCTCCTACTGTTATTCTCCATGCATAACATTCTAGCAGGGATGGTGGGAACCCCTCTTAATGGGCACAGCAGGTGTACAGACCCAAGAACTCAACACAGGGATGGTGGTAACCCCTCATAATGGGCACCGCAGGTGTACAGACCCAAGAACTCAACACAGGGATGGTGGAAACCCCTCATAGTGGGCACAGCAGGGGTACAGACCCAAGAACTCAACACAGGGATGGTGGGAACCCCTCATAATGGGCACAGACCCAGTAACTAAGCACAGGGATGGTGGAAACCCCTCATAATGGGCACAACAGGTGTACAGACCTAGAAACTCAGCACAGGGATGGTGGAAACCCCTCATAATGGGCACAGCAGGTGTACAGACCCAGGAACTCAGCACAGGGATGGTGGAAACCCCTCATAATGGGCACAGCAGGTGTACAGACACAGTAACTCAGCACAGGGATGGTGGAAACCCCTCATAATGGGCACAGCAAGTGTACAGACCTGGGAACTCAGCACAGGGATGGTGGGAACCCCTCATAATGGGCACAGCAGGTGTACTGTACAGATCCAGGAACTCAGCACAGGGATGGTGGAAACCCCTCATAATGGGTACAGCAGGTGTACAGACCCCGTGACTCAGCACAGGGATGGTGGGAACCCCTCATAATGGGCACAGCAGGTGTACAGACCCCGTGACTCAGCACAGGGATGCTGGGAACCCCTCATAATGGGCACAGCGGGTGTACAGACCCAATAACTCAGCACAGGAATGGTGGAAACCCCTCATAATGGGCACAGCAGGGGTACAGACCCAAGAACTCAACACAGGGATGGTGGAAACCCCTCATAATGGGCACAGGAGGTGTACAGACCCAGGAACTCAGCACAGGGATTGTGGGAACCCCTCATAATGGGCACAGGAGGTGTACAGACCCAAGAACTCAACACAGGGATGGTGGAAACCCCTCATAATGGGCACAGGAGGTGTACAGACCCAGCAACTCAGCACAGGGATGGTGGGAACCCCTCATAATGGGCACAGGAGGTGTACAGACCCAGCAACTCAGCACAGGGATGGTGGGAACCACTCATAATGGGCAAGCCCAGGAACTCAGCCCAAACATCTCACCAATACAGACCAACACAGACCTTGATAGATAGGGTGAGAGGGTTTCCCCTACATTTACCAAACTCTGAAATCTCAGTTTTGGGTGGACCAACCTTTTAGACACTTAGATGTCTCTGCCAATCTACTCTTTTGTCCTCCATGCCGATGCTGTTTGTGTTCTCCAACCCACTGCCCCAGGATGTGAGTTCATGTTAGAGGGTGCCAGACTGACACTCCATGGCACCATGTCCATCACAATGTAACCATGTCATTCGGAGTCAGGGGATACCTTACTGCTGCAGAATACCTGATTGTTCTTTGTAGACAAGGCCTGGAACTCCATCACATTAGCTATTTGCAGTGTTTGTCATCTTTCCAAGGCCCCAGATAGCTGGGCTAAGCGGGGTGTCCCCAGGGGGAGCCATGTGCAGAGCTCCGGCCAGGTCTGTCTCCCTTCTCTGATAGATCCAGGATGCTCCACTGAGCTGCTGAAAGGCTGTCCAAGAAGGAAGGTCATTATCCCTCTGCTTCACTGAGCCTGCCGTCCCCGGGGACCCCCCCTGACCTTTACCAGTCCTATTACATGCTGCTCAGATTCATCTTTTCAAGCTTTTTCTTCTGTCTAAACTTCTGAAAATAAAAGCAATGTTTAGAACTTTCTCAAGAAACTCTTCCCAACTTTTTTTTTACCTTCAACCTTTTTCTGATACAGACAGTTTTACTTACACCTAGACCAGGATTCTTCATTCATTGTTCTGGTGGAGATAAATAGAGACCAGTGGAAGGATTTTGGTGTTTCTACTGCAAAATTTCCAGGCAAAAATTCTTATTTTAGCTCACTGAGCTGCTTTGGTGGGTTTTTTTTTCGGGTGTATTTTTGGTAATTTAGTTATTTTCTTATTTGTTTACTATTGCTTTGATTTTTTTTATTTGATTTTTAATTTTTTTTTCGTTTCCTGATTTGTGTACTGTTGCTTTCATTATTTTATTTTATTTTTTATTCAGTATTTAGTGCATATTGCATTTGTTTTTTATTTTGTTTTCTTTTTTTTAATTCCTATTTGTGTACTGTTGCTTTCATATTTTATTTTATTTGATTTCTTATTTGTGTACTTATGCTTTCATTTTTTTTTTTTTTAGTACATATTTTATTTGTTTTATATTTATTTTTTTTGTTGAGAAGGATGGGGTTCTTTTTTCTTTCTTTTTTTATTTTTTTTGTACTGTTGCTCTCGTTTTTTATTTATTTTTTTATTGAGGGGATACAAAAGTGGGTAAACATGTAGAACATAAGATACATGGGCCCAACGGCCTAGTAGCACACTGAGGATCAGCAACCACAGCAATGATAAAACGTGTGTACTGCTCTGATTTTTTTTTATTGCATATTGTATTTTAGATGCAAAATAAAATAAATGTAAAATGGTAACAAGAAATAAAGTAAACAAAAAAAAAAAAAAAAATGCAATACACACCAAAATGCAAAATAAATGTATTTGTGTACCGTTGCTTTCATTTTTTATTTTGTTTTATGTTATATCATAAATGCAAACAGATAACAAAAAATGAAAGAGTACACAAAGAACAGATTATAAAAAAAAACAAAAACATACTATAGGCTAATTGCAAAAAAAGAAAAATGTTTTTCTCAGGTCTAGGATACCTAAAGTGGGCTTCTGTAACCATGCTTCCTGGATACCTCTTCCCTGACTCTTGTCTATGACTTCCAGCCTTGACTTCTCTAAGATATAATTCTTCCTGAATGCCTCTTCCCTGCCTCTTGTCTATGTCTTCCAGCCTTCTTCCTGGAGGCCTCTTCACTGCCTCTCGTCTATGACTTCCAGACTTGACCTCTCTGAGATGAAATTCTTCCTGGATGCCTCTTCACTGCCTCTCGTCTATGACTTCCAGCCTTGACCTCTCTGAGATAGAATTCTTCCTGGATGCCTCTTCCCTGACTCTTGTCTATGACTTCCAGCCTTCTTCCTGGATGCCTCTTCCCTGACTCTTGTCTATGACTTCCAGCCTTCTTCCTGAATGCCTCTTCCCTGACTCTTGTCTATGACTTCCAGCCTTGACCTCTCTGAGATGCAATTCTTCTTGAATGCCTCTTCCCTGCCTCTTGTCTATGACTTCCAGACTTGACCTCTCTGAGATACAATTCTTCCTGAATGCCTCTTCCGTGACTCTTGTCTATGACTTCCAGACTTGACCTCTCTGAGATACAATTCTTCCTGAATGCCTCTTCCCTGCCTCTTGTCTTTGACTTCCAGCCTTCTTCCTGAATGCCTCTTCCCTGCCTCTTGTCTATGACTTCCAGCCTTGACCTCTCTGAGATGCAATTCTTCTTGAATGCCTCTTCCCTGCCTCTTGTCTATGACTTCCAGACTTGACCTCTCTGAGATACAATTCTTCCTGAATGCCTCTTCCGTGACTCTTGTCTATGACTTCCAGACTTGACCTCTCTGAGATACAATTCTTCCTGAATGCCTCTTCCCTGCCTCTTGTCTTTGACTTCCAGCCTTCTTCCTGAATGCCTCTTCCCTGCCTCTTGTCTATGACTTCCAGCCTTGACCTCTCTGAGATGCAATTCTTCTTGAATGCCTCTTCCCTGCCTCTTGTCTATGACTTCCAGACTTGACCTCTCTGAGATACAATTCTTCCTGAATGCCTCTTCCGTGACTCTTGTCTATGACTTCCAGACTTGACCTCTCTGAGATACAATTCTTCCTGAATGCCTCTTCCCTGCCTCTTGTCTTTGACTTCCAGCCTTCTTCCTGAATGCCTCTTCCCTGCCTCTTGTCTATGACTTCCAGCCTTGACCTCTCTGAGATACAATTCTTCCTGAATGCCTCTTCCCTGCCTCTTGTCTATGTCTTCCAGCCTTCTTCCTGAATGCCTCTTCCCTGCCTCTTGTCTATGACTTCCAGCCTTGACCTCCCCGAGGTACAATTCTTCCTGAATGCCTCTTCCCTGCCTCTTGTCTATGACTTCCAGCCTTGACCTCCCCGAGGTACAATTCTTCCTGAATGCCTCTTCCCTGCCTCTTGTCTATGACTTCCAGCCTTCTTCCTGGATGCCTCTTCCCTGCCTCTTGTCTATGACTTCCAGACTTGACCTCTCTGAGATACAATTCTTCCTTAATGCCTCTTCCCTGCCTCTTGTCTATGACTTCCAGACTTGACCTCTCTGAGATACAATTCTTCCTTAATGCCTCTTCCCTGCCTCTTGTCTATGACTTCCAGCCTTGACCTCTCTGAGATACAATTCTTCCTGAATGCCTCTTCCCTGCCTCTTGTCTATGACTTCCAGCCTTCTTCCTGGATGCCTCTTCCCTGCCTCTTGTCTATGACTTCCAGACTTGACCTCTCTGAGATACAATTCTTCCTTAATGCCTCTTCCCTGCCTCTTGTCTATGACTTCCAGACTTGACCTCTCTGAGATACAATTCTTCCTTAATGCCTCTTCCCTGCCTCTTGTCTATGACTTCCAGCCTTGACCTCTCTGAGATACAATTCTTCCTGAATGCCTCTTCCCTGCCTCTTGTCTATGACTTCCAGCCTTGACCTCCCCGAGGTACAATTCTTCCTGAATGCCTCTTCCCTGCCTCTTGTCTATGACTTCTAGCCTTCTTCCTGGATGCCTCTTCCCTGCCTCTTGTCTATGACTTCCAGACTTGACCTCTCTGAGATACAATTCTTCCTTAATGCCTCTTCCCTGCCTCTTGTCTATGACTTCCAGCCTTCTTCCTGGATGCCTCTTCCCTGCCTCTTGTCTATGACTTCCAGACTTGACCTCTCTGAGATACAATTCTTCCTTAATGCCTCTTCCCTGCCTCTTGTCTTTGACTTCCAGCCTTCTTCCTGAATGCCTCTTCCCTGCCTCTTGTCTATGACTTCCAGCCTTGACCTCCCCGAGGTACAATTCTTCCTTAATGCCTCTTCCCTGCCTCTTGTCTATGACTTCCAGCCTTGACCTCTCTGAGATACAATTCTTCCTGAATGCCTCTTCCCTGCCTCTTGTCTATGACTTCCAGACTTGACCTCTCTGAGATACAATTCTTCCTTAATGCCTCTTCCCTGCCTCTTGTCTATGACTTCCAGCCTTCTTCCTGGATGCCTCTTCCCTGCCTCTTGTCTATGACTTCCAGACTTGACCTCTCTGAGATACAATTCTTCCTTAATGCCTCTTCCCTGCCTCTTGTCTTTGACTTCCAGCCTTCTTCCTGAATGCCTCTTCCCTGCCTCTTGTCTATGACTTCCAGCCTTGACCTACCCGAGGTACAATTCTTCCTTAATGCCTCTTCCCTGCCTCTTGTCTATGACTTCCAGCCTTGACCTCTCTGAGATACAATTCTTCCTGAATGCCTCTTCCCTGCCTCTTGTCTATGACTTCCAGCCTTGACCTCTCTGAGATACAATTCTTCCTTAATGCCTCTTCCCTGCCTCTTGTCTTTGACTTCCAGCCTTCTTCCTGAATGCCTCTTCCCTGCCTCTTGTCTATGACTTCCAGCCTTGACCTCCCCGAGGTACAATTCTTCCTGAATGCCTCTTCCCTGCCTCTTGTCTATGACTTCTATGACTAGTTTAGTCTCCAGCATCCCGCTCTTCCACCAGCTGTTCTCAGCTGCTCCCAACACGGGGAGTTTGAAGGAACCATCAAGAAGAGTCAATAATTTCACTTTACCAATAATCCACTTTGTCTATTACAG
The DNA here is from genome assembly GCA_028564925.1 of Lithobates sylvaticus. Lineage (NCBI taxonomy): Eukaryota > Metazoa > Chordata > Amphibia > Anura > Ranidae > Lithobates > Lithobates sylvaticus. The sequence goes on along the minus strand of CM053026.1, from coordinate 15,860,720 downwards.
TCACTGGCAGAGAGGATGGTAAGTAGATTGGGCCTGATTGAAGGCGGCATGTTTGTCCCCCCCGGGGATGGAGATAAAGACAATTATCAGCTGCTGGAGTCTACGCGCTTGGCCATGGCGTGATGTTCGATTGATAGGGATAAGACAGAGCGTTAATGGATGAGAAATGCATTGCCTAGTGCGAGAATAGAGGAGACGCTCGCGGTGGATACAGCAAGAATGGGGCCGGAAAAGAAAGATTAAACTACTTACTAAAGGCTAATGCAATAAGGAGGCAGGATACAGATGTATCTCTAGGAAGGATCTGCCCTCACAACTTAGCAGAGTACCAAGGGTAGAGGACTGATCATACGCATAAAATATACACTATATTGTCAAAAGTATTGGGACGCTTACCTTTACACACGTGAACTTTAATGGCATTCCAGTTTTGGTCCGTAGGGTTCAACATTGAGTTGGCCCACCCTTTGCAGCCATAACAGCTTCAACTCTTCTGGAAAGGCTGTCCACAAGGTTTAGGAGTGTGTCTATGGGAATGTTTGACCATTCTTCTTCCAGAAGCTCATTTGTGAGGTCAGGCATTGATGTTGGACGAGAAGGCCTGGCTCACAGTCTCTGCTCTAATTCATCCCAAAGGTGTTCTATCAGGTTTAGGTCAGGGCTCTGTGCAGGCCAGTCAAGTTCCTCCACCCCAAACTCGTTCATCCATGTATTTATGGACCTTGCTTTGTGGGGGGAGCTATTGCTGGAAGGGGATTCTGTATTGGGAGGGTGAGGAATCCGTACTGGGGGGAAGGAAAACATTTACTAGGGGGGAGGGGATCTGTATGGGGGGGGGGGGGTGTATCTGTACCGGGGGAGGGAAATTTGTACGAGGGTAACTTTACTGGGAGGGTGGAAAACTGACCTTGAGGGGAGATCTGTACTATGGGGGGAACCTGTTATATTTACAATTAGACAATCAGTGTGCCAGAGAACCATAGTATGCCATATTGTTAGTTTCAGATTAGCCCCAAACCCTTCACTTCTGACCTCAGATCAGCCCCAAATCTTTCACTTTGACCTAAAATCAGCCCTCAACCTCTTCATTTTTCAACATCAGATTAGTCCCAAACCCTGCACTCATTGAACTAAGATCAGACCCAAACCCTGCACCTTCTGAGGTCTAAAGGTGCAGGGTTTGGAACTGATCTGAGGTCTGAAGGTGCTGGGTTTGGAGCTGATCTGATGTCTGAAGGTGCAGGGTTTAGAACTGATATGAGGTCTGAAGGTGCAGGGTTTGGGGCTGCTCTTAGTTTAGTCCCAACCCTGCACTCATTGAACTAACACTGGAAGGTGAAGAGGTTGAGGGCTAATCTTAGTCAGCCCTAAATTCTTTACCTTCTGACCTAAGGTCTGTAGGTTAAAGGCTTGGGTCTGATCTGACGTCTAAAGGTGCATGGTTGGGGCTAATCTTAGTTTGAAGGTTAAAATGTTTTTGAATGCGGTTGAAATGCAGGGTTGGAGCTGATCTGAGAATGGAGGGTGAAGGGTTTGGGGCTGCTCTGGGGATGGAAGGTGAAGGGTTTGGGTCTGATGTAAGGTCTAAAGGTGTAGGTTTTGGGGCGGATCTAAGGATGGAAGGTGACGGGTTTAGGGCTGATCTGGGGATTGAAGGTGAAGGGTTTGGGGCTGATCTGGGGATGGAAGGTGAAGGGTTTGGGGCTGATCTAGGGATGGAAGGTGAAGGGTTTGGGACTGATCTGGGGATGGAAGGTGAAGGGTTTGGGGCTGATCTAAGGATGGAAGGTGAAGGGTTTGGGGCTGATCTAGGGTCTAAAGGTGTAGGGTTTGGGGCTGATCTAAAGATGGAAGGTGAAAGGTTTGGGGCTGATATGGGGTCTAAAGGTGTAGGGTTTGGGGCTGATCTGGGGATGGAAGGTGAAGGGTTTGGGGCTGATCTAAGGATGGAAGGTGAAGGGTTTGGGGCTGATCTAGGGTCTAAAGGTGTATTGTTTGGGGCTGATCTAGGGTCTAAAGGTGAAGGGTTTGGGGCTGATCTAAAGATGGAAGGTGAAAGATTTGGGGCTGATATGGGGTCTAAAGGTGTAGGGTTTGGGGCTGATCTAGATCAGCCCCAAACCCTACACCTTTAGACCATAGATCAGCCCCAAACCCTACACCTTTAGACCCCAGATCAGCCCCAAACCCTTCACCTTCCATTTTTAGATCAGCCCCAAACCCTACACCTTTAGACCCTAAAGATGGAAGGTGAAGGGTTTGGGGCTGATCTGGGGTCTAAAGGTGTAGGGTTTGGGGCTGATCTAAAGATGGAAGGTGAAGGGTTTGGGGCTGATCTGGGGTCGAAAGGTGTAGGGTTTGGGGCTGATCTAAGGATGGAAGGTGAAGGGTTTGGGGCTGATCTGGGGTCGAAAGGTGTAGGGTTTGGGGCTGATCTAAGGATGGAAGGTGAAGGGTTTGGGGCTGATCTAGGGTCTAAAGGTGTAGGGTTTGGGGCTTATCTAAAGATGGAAGGTGAAGGGTTTGGGGCTGATCTGGGGTCGACAGGTGTAGGGTTTGGGGCTGATCTAAGGATGGAAGGTGAAGGGTTTGGGGCTGATCTAGGGTCTAAAGGTGTAGGGTTTGGGGCTGATATAAAGATGGAAGGTGAAGGGTTTGGGGCTGATCTGGGGTCTAAAGGTGTAGGGTTTGGGGCTGATCTGAGGTCAAAAGGTAAAGGGTTTGAGGCTGTTTTGAGGTCAGATCAACCCCAAACCGTACAACTTTAGACTCCAGAGCAGCCCCAAACCATTCACCTTCCATCCTCAAATCAGCCCCAAACCTTGCACCCTTTGAACTAAGACCACTCCCAAACCTACCCTGCACCTTTAGACCTCAGATTGGCCCTAAACTCTAGACCTTCAGAAACACAGGGCTTTTACATACCTGTTGTAGGGTTTAAACAAGCGTGTAGGCATGTGGCAGTGCCTCTTCCGCGGTCCAACATCCTAAGGTGCCAGTGGGCTTCCACTCCACTTTCATAAACATCAGTATGATCAGGGAGGTGGGGGGGGGGGGGGGCATGGAAAAACCAGGCTTGGCAATTGACAGCTTAGTGAGCACCAGGTGCCAGAACAAAAGTCACCACACATGTTGGGGGTTACTGATACCTGTCCTATATATTATTCATCCTTCAACAAACAATTTTCCTGGTAATTATAACTGTTTTATACTGTTTTTACTATCTGTCCTAAACAAACTGTTATTTCTGTTTTTTCACAGGAAGTCTTATTAAAGCGAGCAGCGGATCTGGTTGAAGCCTTGTATGGGATGCCACACAATAACCAGGTAACTTGTATAGCCATAACACTTATTATCTTACCAGTCTATAAAGGGCCAGACAAGGGAAACCTGAGGCAACCAATGAGATCTCTTATTTTTTGTATATGGGTATACAGTAGTTGATGTATTGAATATATCTTAATTAAAGAATAGTTAAAGTTAAAGAATAGAATGAATACAAAAAATAATAAAACCATAAAAAATAATTGCTGAGGGGATAAGGGGAAGAAGGTGTTAATATGGTGTTAATAAGGGCTGATTAAGCTAAACTAATATTTAATAAGCAATTAAATTGGAACAAATTGTTGCTTTAACTGACATTGTATGAAGATTGTTTCATTCATCTGCAGATCAAAAGGGATGAGCTTCAGAGTAGATACAAAAGTAACAATGTTACTTTGGAGAAAATTTCCTAAAACTGGGGCACACAGAATCAGGTGCAGCTCTGCATTGTAACCAATCAGCTTCCTGGTTTCATTGTCAAAGCTTAATTGAACAAGATGAAGTTAGAAGCTGATTGGTTACAATGCATAGCTGCACCAGATTCTGTGTGCACCAGTTTTAGGAAATCTCCACCTTTTTATCTCAACCTCCAGTCTGATCAATGTTTATAAACAATGTTACTTTGTATCTTCCTATCTCCTTTCTGATCAATGATTATAAACAATGTTTTTTTTTTCTCTTCTGCCTGATCAATGTTTATAAACATTATTACTTTGTATCTCTCTATCTCCTGTTTGATCAATGTTTATAAACATTGTTGCTATGTATCTCTCTATCTCGTGTCTGATCAATGTTTATAAACATTATTACTTTGTATCTCTCTATCTCCTGTTTGATCAATGTTTATAAACATTGTTGCTTTGTATCTATCTATCTATCTCCTGTCTGATCAATGTTTATAAACATTGTTGCTTTGTATCTATCTATCTCCTGTCTGATCAATGTTTTTATAAACATTATTACTTTGTATCTATCTATCTCCTGTCTGATCAATGTTTTGTATCTATCTATCTCCTGTCTGATCAATGTTTTGTATCTATCTATCTCCTGTCTGATCAATGTTTATAAACATTATTACTTTGTATCTATCTATCTATCTCCTGTCTGATCAATGTTTATAAACATTATTACTTTGTATCTATCTATCTATCTCTTGTCTGATCACTTTGTATCTCTCTATCTCGTGTCTGATCAATGTTTATAAACATTGTTGCTTTGTATCTATCTATCTATCTATCTATCTATCTATCTATCTATCTATCTATCTATCTATCTATCTATCTATCTATCTATCTCTTGTCTGATCAATGTTTATAAACATGATTACTTTGTATCTCTCTATCTCCTGTCTGATCAATGTTTGTAAACATTATTACTTTGTATCTCTCTATCTCCTGTCTGATCAATGTTTGTAAACATTATTACTTTGTATCTCTCTATCTCCAGTCTGAACAATGTTTATAAACACTGTGGCAGGCAGCCTGTTTCCTGTTTTTTTTAAAGCAGCTGCTGTAATACATGCTGTATTTACAAGAAAGATGGGGGGGGGGGGGGTGACAGTGGGTTTGAAGGACGGGGTGTTTTACTACATACATCCTGTGTACTGTCATTGCATTTTCTTTTGGACGTGTGTAGCACGCCCAGTGCCCAAAAGTAGTTAAAATTTAAAATGCCCACATGCCTGAGCAATGGTAGCAAATCTCTGACTGGGAACATCAGGCCCGGTTGTTTCAGCTTCTCCGCCCATTCACAGAAAGCAGCAAACCCATCCTGAACTTTTGCTTTTTGAGTGACCTTTTAATTATTGGCTAACGCAGTATTTCACAATTCTGAATCGGTAAGTGGAGCAGTGAGTGGACACGGAGTGCATCCACAATATTGCCAAAAGTATTGGGACACCTGCCTGTACACACACATGAACTTTAGGCCCCTTTCACACTGGGGCGTTTTTCAGGCGGTACAATGCTAAAAATAGCGCCTGTATACCGCCTGAAAAAATCCGGCCCCATTTACTCCAGTGTGAAAGCCGGCGGGCTTTCACACTGGAGCGGTGCGCTAGCAGGACGGCAAAAAAAGTCCTGCTAGCAGCATCTTCGGAGCGGTATAGGAGCCGTGTATTCACCGCTCCTATACCGCTCCTTCTCATTGATTTGAATGGGACACCGCGGTAAAACCGCGGCAATACCGGCGCTACGGCGGCGCACTGCGGGGGATATTAACCCTTTTTCGGACGCTCACGGGGGGTAAAACCGCACCGCGAGCGCCCGAAACCCGCGGGCAAAACAACGCTAAAACAGCGCTAAATATAGCGCTGCTTTACCGCCACCACGGCTCCCCGCCCCAGTGTGAAAGGGGCCTTAATGTCATCCCAGTCTTAGCCCCCGTACACACGGTCGGAAATTCTGACCACAAAATCCATCCGATCATTCTAAACGTGGTGACGTTCGTTGTGAACGACGGAACTACGTAGAGGCTAGTAGCCAATAGCTTTGGTCTCGTAAATTTGATCTGAGCATGCGTGGTACTTTGTCCGTCGGAATTCTCTACACACGATCGGAAAAAGTCCGATCGGATTTTGTTGAGCAGGATCTCAAATTTTTGGATCTCAGATGGGAGCGCTCTGGATCTCTGGCAGGATCCCCTTATTAACAAAAAAGAATCGATAACATTTAATACTGATATTTATTATTCGATACTAGTGAAACCCATTTGCCATTTTTTACTCTTCTCCTCCCAGCAGGATATTTTATTAAAAAGAGCAGCAGATATCGCCGAAGTTTTGTACAGCGTCCCTCGCAACTCCAATCAGCTATCATCGTTAACGACCAATCACCATCACAGCGGCATGATGGGAGTCAACTCCTTTGGAAGCCAGCTGGCCATCAATATCGCAGAGTCCCAGCAGGCCTCCGACCAAGGTAACAGCCATGGAGTAGTGGATTCGGTAGTACTTGGTGCAAATGTTTTAGATCATTATTACTTTATCGCTTACATCTACTTTAAGGGCTCATCCATACAGATGACCCCTGACCACCCACCTAAAAAACCTCGTACAGCCCCCACCTCGGGGCTGTACAATTGCTGTGGCAAAACAGCATCTTGCATTCGGCAGTTGGCACCAGCACTAAACGTGACCCATTTAAGTTAATTGGGGCTGTGCCACAACTATCCACGGTGCGGTGGGTCAGCGCTTTCAGGGTTAAATAAGAGGTGATAAGGCAACGTATCGCCTCCCCACCACCTGTCAAAGCCTTATGAAAATCCACTGTTGCGATCCACTGTGTATCATTTTCATAGGTGTGGCAATGATAGCCGCATGTCTAGCCCTAGGGGTAGGTTACATTTAAGAGTTAGGTTCAGGTTAAAGCCTTGAACTGGAGGTTGGGGGTCAGGTTGAGTCCTTGGACTGGAGGTTGGAGGTCAGGTTGAGGGTTTGGACTTAAGTTTGGGGGTCAGGTTGAGGTTTGGGACTGGAGGTTGGGGGTCAGGTTGAAGACTTGGGTTGAAGGTTGGGGGTCAGATTGAGGCCTTGGACTGGAGGTTGGGGGACAGGTTGAGGCCTTGGGCTGGAGGTTGGGGGTCAAGTTGAGGGCTTGGACTGCAGGCCGGCAGTTACATTGAGGCCTTGGACTGGAGGTTGGAGGTCAGGTCGAGGGTTTGGACTTGAGTTTGGGGGTCAGGTTGAGGTTTGGGACTGGAGGTTGGGGGTCAGGTTGAGGACTTGGGTTGGAGGTTTGGGGTCAGATTGAGGCCTTGGACTGGAGGTTGGGGGACAGGTTGAGGCCTTGGGCTGGAGGTTGGGGGACAGGTTGAAGTCTTGGACTGGAGGTTGGGGGTCAGGTTGAGGGTTTGGATTGGAGGTTGGGGCTCAGGTTGAGGCCTTGAACTGGAGATTAGAGGTCAGGTTGAGGCCTTGGAGTGGAGGTTGGGGGACAGGTTGAGGCCTTGGGCTGGAGGTTGGGGGTCAAGTTGAGGGCTTGGACTGCAGACCAGCAGTCACATTGAGGCCTTGGACTGGAGGTTGGAGGTGTGGCAATGATAGCCGCATGTCTAGCCCTAGGGGTAGGTTACATGTAAGAGTTAGGTTCAGGTTAAAGCCTTGAACTGGAGGTTGGGGGTCAGGTTGAGTCCTTGGACTGGAGGTTGGGGGTCAAGTTGAGGGCTTGGACTGGAGGCTGGGGGTCAGGTTGAGGTTTGGGACTGGAGGTTGGGGGTCAGGTTGAGGACTTGGGTTGGAGGTTGGGGGTCAGATTGAGGCCTTGGACTGGAGGTTGGGGGACAGGTTGAGGCCTTGGACTGGAGGTTGGGGGTCAAGTTGAGGGCTTGGACTGGAGGCTGGGGGTCAGGTTGAGGTTTGGGACTGGAGGTTGGGGGACAGGTTGAGGCCTTGGGGTGGAGGTTGGGGGACAGGTTGAAGTCTTGGCCTGGAGGTTGGGGGTCAGGTTGAGGGTTTGGATTGGAGGTTGGGGCTCAGGTTGAGGCCTTGAACTGGAGATTAGAGGTCAGGTTGAGACCTTGGACTGGATGTTGGGGGACATGTTAAGGCCTTGGGCTGGAGGTTGGGGGACAGGTTGAGGCCTTGGGCTGGAGGTTGGGGGTCAAGTTGAGGGCTTGGACTGCAGGCCGGCAGTCACATTGAGGCCTTGGACTGGAGGTTGGAGTTCAGGTCGAGGGTTTGGACTTGAGTTTGGGGGTCAGGTTGAGGTTTAGGACTGGAGGTTGGGGGTCAGGTTGAGGACTTGGGTTGGAGGTTTGGGGTCAGATTGAGGCCTTGGACTGGAGGTTGGGGGACAGGTTGAGGCCTTGGGGTGGAGGTTGGGGGACAGGTTCAAGTCTTGGACTGGAGGTTGGGGGTCAGGTTGAGGATTTGGATTGGAGGTTGGGGCTCAGGTTGAGGCCTTGAACTGGAGATTAGAGGTCAGGTTGAGGCCTTGGACTGGATGTTGGGGGACATGTTAAGGCCTTGGGCTGGAGGTTGGGGGACAGGTTGAAGTCTTGGACTGGAGGTTGGGAGTCAGGTTGAGGGTTTGGATTGGAGGTTGGGGCCCAGGTTGAGGCCTTGAACTGAAGATTGGAGGTCAGGTTGAGGCCTTGGACTGGAGGTTTGGGGTCAGGTTAAGGCCTTAGACTGGAGGTATGAGGTCAGGTTAAGGCCTTGGACTGGTGGCTGGGGTCAGGTTGAGGGTTTGGATTGGAGGTTTGGGGTCAGGTTGAGGCATTGGACTGGAGATTGGGGGTCAGGTTGAGGGTTTGGAGCTTGGGCTCAGGTTGAGGCCTTGAACTGGAGATTGTGAGTTGGGTTGAGGCCTTGTACTGCAGGTTGGGGCCTTGGGCTGGAGGTTGGGTGTCATTTTAAGGCCTTTGACTGGAGTTTGGGAGTCAGGTTGGGGCCTTGGACTGGAGTTTGTTTTTGTTTTTTTTAACTTTCCTTCCTATATGGTAGTTTCATTTTAGGCATTGTAGAGTGAAACAATATCATCTGTAACTTTAATAAAAATAGATCTGTGCAATTCCTTAACACCCCCCTGACCTTATATTTCCATTTCTTCTTCTCAGGCTATATCAGGAACACGAGCAGTGTCTCTCCGCGGGGCTATGTTCCAAGCTCCACCCCTCAGCAGTCTAATTACAACACCATCACTTCCAGCATGAATGGCTACGCAGGGGCGGGGATGACCAGCCTGGGAGTACCAGTGTCACCAAGCTTCCTTAATGGCTCCACTGCCAACTCTCCATATGCAAGTGAGTGCCCACCCTCCAGTCTTCAGAGCTTCGGGGCTCTAGACAGCTTAAATGATTTGCAACTCTAACCATAACCTCAACCCCTAACCTAACACCTGGCCCATAAACCTCTAACCCTGAGGTTTCGAAAAATAACATAATATTATTATGCTTGTTTTTTTTTATTTGGGCAAGTTACCACACACCATTATCCCGGAGTTTTTAAGAACAAAGATACAACTATGTTGGTGTCCCTTGTTAATTTTACATGGTATTTTTTTTAAATGTAACTGCCCACTCCCAAACTGTCATTTGGAGTAAAACACATAGCCAAGTATTATTCTACACAATTTTTTTATTGTGCATTAAAAAAAAAAATCAAATAAAATTAGACATGCTATCTGCCAATAGAACTTAACGAAAAAAAAGCATTCTATGCATCTAAAAATATAGAAAATATACCAAATCAAATCATTATTCAACCAAAAAATAAAAATAAAAGCCTCATGCATGCATCCTGCTCCTTAATATAGGGGGTCACCAATGGCAAGAGTTGGTGAAAGCAGGGGTCCGTCATCCGGAGATAATTCCGAAAATCATCCGGATTATTCTCCTGGAGCTCCCGCAGCAAAGGCATATGACATAATTGGTCACCATTAATAAAGCAACCAATTTTTGGTCCAAGAAATCCTCCTCCTCCTGTCCCTGAACTGGACTTGGGTCAAAGCAAGAACTCCAAGGCCAATAATAAATAACACGTTATCTCCTCCGATTCCGCAACATGGCTGGTTTACGAACGGCCGTTCAGAAACGAAATGAAAAGCGTGAAATGAAAAGAGCGAATCAACACTCACCAAAGTGTTGAACTTCCAGTGACCAGTATGAGAGAGTGAGAGCGATAACACCAAATTTAAAAACACCTGCTCCCCATTCACGCCTGAGACCTTGTAACACTAACGAGTCACATGACACCAGGGGAGGGAAAATGGCTAATTGGGCCCAATTTGGAAATTTTCACTTAGGGGTGTACTCACTTTTGTGCGGTTTAGACATTAATGGCTGTGTGTTGAGTTATTTTGAGGGGACAGCAAATTTACACCATTATACAAGCTGTACACTCACTACTTTACATTGTAGACAAGTGTCATTTCTTCAGTGTTGTCACATGAAAAGATAGAAGAAAAGATTTACAGAAATGTGAGGGGTGTACTTACTTTTGTGAGATACTGTACCCTAGTTTTTATATCCACACAGCACAGTCATTCTTTATCCAATCCAAGCAAATCACAATAAAGACAGATGTTGATTATCCAAGGACATAATAGGTGGTGTGAAAGTTGTGAACCTGTTGCATAAAATGTTACAAGAAGCCTGTATGTAGAATTGGGTGGATCCACACGAGGCATGAAAGAGACTACTGTACATAAAACAAGAACAACCATCAATGGACAGAAGTGGGGCCTCCGATACCACCTATCTTCCACATATGGTGTCATTTTCACATCTCAACCAGTTTGTTGTGACAATGATTCATACCTGAAGCCACGTGAGTCAGAGGATTAACACCTATGCAGACCGTGAGCCACCAAGGCTGGTGTCATTCCACAACTTTGCTGATCCTGTTCTTGGACAATCAACATGGTGATTGGATGAAGGTGTCTTTGCTACCGGTGTGGATATAATAGCCGTGGAATCTACTTGGCATCTATTAAAACTGAAGAAATTGCTTAACAAAGCTAAAAAAAAACATCTTCAACAATACAGAACTCAAAGTCTTGTTGAATGTGACTAACTTCTAGGTGTGATGAACCAGTTGGGTGACCAGGAGGGTGTCACTGGAGTAAGCCGTGGGGTGCAAGGAAACAGGAACTGAGGTGTAGTCGGGGGCGGACTGCCCCCCCCCCCCACCCGGGCCGCTCTGATGCCCCGTAAAAAAGGCTGCAAGCACTTCTGCCACAGACATGCCTAAAGGCTTCCGAGTGAAGAGGAGTAAAATGTCCCTGCCGGTTTTCTACCGAGTGTGTGGGATGAGGACAGAGCGCAGGTCACCCCCTGGCATGGGTGGTGTATGCCATGTCTGAGCAGAGGCTGGCTCTGTGCCCCACTGGACACTTTTCTCCCCCAGACAGCCCCACCAAGCCACCCCGCCTCCCCCTGTAACCCCCTGCCATCCAGTTCAGGAACCCGGAGTCAGTCAAGCAGGCGCTGTCCAGCACGACCCGACTGGTGACCAGGGAGTACCTGCAGTGGAGCTTCAGCCTGGAATGGGGGTTGGGAGGAGGCAGAAAGGGGGCCCAGTCGCTGCACCATGGGCCTCTGGGTTGTACTTGCCCCTTGGGCAAAACATTACCAGTCAGCCCCTGGGTGTGGTCATTATTGTACATTGCCTCAACTGTGGGTATATGATTGGGTATATGGGATTGTATGATATTTTTTATTTGATTTATTTATTTTTATGGTTGAACTAGATGGACTTGTGTCTTTTTTTCAACCTGACTAATCATGTTACTCCTGCATCATTTGATGACACACACACATTAAAACTGGAGAAGGCCTCTTTCACCTGAAAGAACATTTTAACGTTTTGGTTAACAGGTTGGTCTAATGCATGGGTCTTCAAACTATGGCCGTCCAGTTGTTCAGGAACTACAATTCCCATCATGCCTAGTCATGTCTGTGAATGTCAGAGTTTTACAATGCCCCATGGGATGTGTAGTTTCGCAACTGCTGTAGGGCCGTAGTTTGAGGATCCCTGGTCTAATGCTTTGCAGTATAGGCACAGAAGCGCTGGTGCTTAGCCATTTTTTACTGTAAGCAGTTCATAGCATAATTTTTATTTTGACTGATGTTAAACATATTGTGGTCACCGATAACATTTGTTCTTCTGGTCGTTGTACATTGAAAAAGGAAATAATGACTTTCATTTTTTTGTGTTGCTGTCTTAGTTATGCCCGCAAGTCCCCCACTCGGAGCTTCTTCAATCACTCTCCCGTCCGGCGCCAATTCGGGTACCCCCACTGGCATCTTCTCCTTCTCACCGGTCAATATGATCTCCGCTGTCAAACAGAAGAGCGCCTTTGCCCCAGTGGTGCGACCCCAGAACTCTCCTCCACCTACCTGCACCAGCTCCAGTGCGAACAGTCTACAAGGTACACAAGCCTGACTGCCGTCTTTGGGGGACATTGTTGCTGTCATGTTTTGTGTGAAAATCAAAAGTGAAAGCAGGAATGAGACTTGAAGTGCCGCTCCAGGCAAGAGGAAAGGCTCTATCCCCCCTGGTCCTCAGATGTGGGGTGCTGGCATCCTAGCTCACTCAGGGGTAATAGTGCTTGTACACATCAGGGACGCCGCTCACTCGATCTGTGTATAGTAAAGGTGTTGGGTGGCCTCAGCCAGTGCTACTCAACACGTTTTTTTTTGCCTTGCCCTCTGCGGCTTAGTCATAGAACCTTTATGACTAAGACCTCTAGTGAGTGGGGTGAAATGTGTTGGTGGGGCATGGTTTGTGGAGCAGTGCTGGGTGAAGTCGCCCAACACCTTTACTATACATTGGTAGGGTCGGGATGGCGGCCTCCCCAATGTCTACAAGCAGAAGTGAAAGCAGGTTCAACTGGCCCATAGGTCCATCACCATTCATTTTCTGTGAAAGAATAACTCCAGAATATCGATCTTTTCTAGTTTTGGATATAGTAGGAAAGGGTTGCAATTTCTGCTAGGCTTTTACTGGGGAGAGTTGCACTCACTTCCTGTTGTATCAATGGGACAGGAAATTAAGAGAGTCTCTCCAATAAGGACGCAAACAATACAATCTTGAAAAAGGTTCTAACCCTTACTACCCCATAAAAAATTGCTGGAGTTCTACTTCGGTCAGCTTTTATAAAGGAGGTTGACTTATTGGATAGACTCATCGAGTCCATCGAATGTTATTTCAAGCATGTATCAAAATTGGTTTTATAATATTTGGTATTTTTGCTCAACAAAAAGTAAAGGTATTTTATCAACCCAAAACTTATATGTAATTCATTGGTAAATATTTGAGACCAGCCAAGGTTTCCTATATATATCATGGTGTCTGGAAGCAAGATCAGTGCACTTCCAGTTTCAGATCTGGCAGTTTTTTTATATTAGGTAGACTGTGTATGGAGGAATGGAAACACTCTCTTGATTAGTGGGAATGCTCAAAACTCCACGTTGGCTGGAGACAGAGCCATGGACTGTGGTAGAAAGATTCCTCCATTAGAATCCCAAAATAGTGTAAGAAGTCAACTGTAAAGTCCAAGCTGAGTGGAGACAGAGCCAGGAACTATGGCAGAAAGATTCAACCACTAGAAACCCTAAAAAGTATTAGAAATCAACTGTAGACTTAAAGTTGAGTTTAGACAGAGCCAGGGACTATGCTAGAGAGATTTCACCACTAGAAACCCCAGAGAGTATAAGAAGCCAACTGTAGACTCCAACTTCAGTGGAGATAGGAACTATGGTAGAGAGATTCCACCACTAGAAACCCCAGAGAGTATAAGAAGCCAACTGTAGACTCCAACTTCAGTGGAGATAGGAACTATGGTAGAGAGATTCCACCACTAGAAACCCCAGAGAGTATAAAAAGCCAACTGTAGACTCCAACTTCAGTGTAGACAGGAACTATGGTAGAGAGATTCCACCACTAGAAACTCCAAGGAGAGAAGCCATTTATAGACTTCAAGTTTGGGGGAGCCAGAGCCCGTAACTATAGTACAGAGATCCCACCACTAGAAACCCTAAAGATTATAAGAAGCCAACTGTAGACTCAAAGATGAGTAGCGACAGAGCCAGGAACTATTCTAGAGAGATCTGCTAGACTAATGAACCTCACTAATTGATCCATGACTGCTGCCCCTCTCTGCAAATCCTGTCACTGGCTTCCCCTACCCCACCGTATAAAATTCTAAATGCTAACCACAACCTACAAGGCCATCCACAACATCGCCCCCAGCTACATCACCAACCTCATCTGCAGATATCGCCCAAATTGTCCCCTCCGCTCCTCACAGGACCTCCTGCTCTCTAGCTCCCTTGTTACCTCCTCTCATGCTCGCCTTCAGGACTTCTCCAGAGCCTCTCCCATCCTCTGGAATTCCCTGGCTGGTATATCCGGTCAGCCCCTAACCTGTCCACCTTTAGGAGATCCCTGAAAACGCACTTATTCAGGGAAGCCTATCCCACGCCCACCTAACAACTGTCCCTGAGCCACCCCCATCACATCATTCCCAGCATCTATTACCTTTTGTATCACCACCTCCTCCCTTTAGAATGTAAGCTCTATGAGCAGGACCCTCCTGTCCCTTCTGTATTGAACTTTACTGTAATTGTGCTGTCCCTTCTCTGCATTGTAAAGCGCTGCGTAAACTGTTGGCGCTAAATAAATCATGTATAATATAATATAATATAATTATTCCACCAGTAAAAACCCCAGAGAGTATAAGAAACCAACTGTAGACTCCAACTTGGGTGGAGACAGAGCCAGGAACTGTGGTAGAGCAGTTCTACCAGTAGAAACTCCAGAGAGAAGCCAATAATAGATGTCAACTTGGGTAGAGACAGAGCCAGTAACTATGGTACACAGATTCCACCACCAACTGTAGCCTCAAAGTTGAGTGGAAACAGAGCCACAAACTTTCCTAGACAAATTCCAACAATAGAAACCCTAAAAAGTATAGGAAGCTAACCGTAGACTCCAAGGTGGGGGGAGACAGAGCCAAGAATTTTGGTAGTGAGATTCCAGCACTGGAAGACCCAAGGAGTATAGGAAGCCAACCGTAGACTCCAAGGTGGGAAGAGACAGAGCCAAGAATTTTGGTAGTGAGATTCCACCACTGGAAGCCCCAAAGAGTAGAGGAAGCCAACCGTAGACTCCAAGGTGGGGAGAGACAGAGCCAAGAATTTTGGTAGTGAGATTCCACCACTGGAAGCCCCAAATAGTATAGGAAGCCAACCGTACACTCCAAGGTGGGGAGAGACAGAGCCAAGAATTTTGGTAGTGAGATTCCACCACTGGAAGCCCCAAAGAGTATAGGAAGCCAACCGTACACTCCAAGGTGGGAAGAGACAGAGCCAAGAATTTTGGTAGTGAGATTCCACCACTGGAAGCCCCAAAGAGTATAGGAAGCCAACCGTACACTCCAAGGTGGGAAGAGACAGAGCCAGGAACTACAGTAGAAAGATTCTGCCACTGGAATTCCGAAAGAGTATAAGAAGCCAACCTTAGACTCCACCCACTAGACTTTTCCTACAGTTGAAATATAATTTTACAGTAGACTGTAGAATTGGCTGCAAATACATATTTTGTTAAAGCCTTTAACAGACCAAATAGACTACGTACCTCCTGTTTTCTTCATCAATTCAGTTATATTTACCAACCTTTCTTCTTTTTTTTCCTTGATTCTTCCCTTTGCTGCGTTGACCTCGGCCCATCCATTTTTTTCATTTTACCATGGGTGATCAAAGTGTTTACAGTACAGAATGCCTGCCTAAATATGGCGGTAAATGCAATTCAAGCACAATGCAGTACACAACATTCTTAAGGAAGAACTTATAAAAGCAGGGAAATTCAGACTTTTGCTTATGTTAAACCCAATCCATTTAATACCAAAGAGCATTTAGAGGGAAAACTTTCGCTTCTTAGCCCTGAGTCTGCCCACATCCATGGGTGGAGGCGCAGCTGTATGGAGCTCGTCCCAGCTCTCTACATGTCAAAGGCTAATAGACTGGCCACACTCCAACGACATCTGCTTGTATGGGTATAGGCAGAACTTCTTTTGTGTTCTTTGTCTGGAACAATAAAGTTCATTCAAGCTGATGGCATTGGAGTTTGTCCTGTCTCTATGCTTTTGACATTTTATACTAAGGTCTGAGATTGTCGTACACAAACTCCTAAATTATAGACATGTATTTTACATAGTGTGTAGGAAGTATCGATGCGTTTTCTTTCATTTTCTAGAGTAATAAGGCTTCACTGCGACATAAAAAAAAAAAAAGATGAATCAATTAAAAATCCAGAAGGGAGAACGCTCACAGCAGGAGCATAGATGCCGAAACTCAAGCCTAGATCTAGAGAAATATAGAAAAGAATGTTAGATTTTGCGTATTGTCAAAGACATAAACCTGAGTATCCATTTTGGGTGAAGTGACCAAATATATACCAGCCTCTCAGAAACCATCTACCATTTTTAACTGCTTTTTTCTGAAGAAAGGTGACATTTAGTTAGCTGCCTTTGGATACTTCACCTTTTATCATTGCATAACCCCTGTCAGGTCACCTGAGACCAGGCGACAGGTGCACTCAGTAGGAATCGGAAGTGCACCGCTAGGTAGTGGACCTTAGGACTGACTGCTGCGGATTGTACCCAGGGATATTCAGGACACAGGTCTACTGGATCACTAACACAGATCCCAGTGGGAGCTAGAGCATAGATTCCCCAGGGGCGGAGTCTAAGAGCCAGCAGGTGTTCGCCAGAGTCTGGCTCCAGGTCACGACCCCCAGGGTCTCACAGCTCACGCTCACAGTAGACTACAGGAGAAGGAAGCAGCTGGAACAACAAGGATAGTAAGGGGATAAGGCAGAGGTCAGGGTAACTAGCAGACAGGAACAACAGAGTACACGCCAAAGGTTCAGGGTCACAGGCAGACAGGAATCGTTGAGAACACGCCAAGGTCGGTAACGGAGACAAACATAAAGCACATGGCAAGCAGGAACCAGGAAGCCGAACACACCATGGATACACAATGGTTGATCAGCACCACTGGCTTGCAGTGCACAGGTTAATATAGGTTCCCCTGATAGGGCCTGGGGTGGAGCCATGCTTAAAGGAGAGGTTATAAAAACCACCAGGTGAGAGTGGCAGGTCTCTTAGTCTGAACACATGGAGGAGAGGTAAGCAAACAGGGGAAGATTACTGCATAACCGTGACAACCCCAGATGTACTTTTCATAATACCACATGTCTGTAAGCATCACTAATTGGATATGATCACCATTTATAAATACATAAGGGGGGGGGGGTATGATCACCATGTATAAATACATAGGGGGTCCATATAGTGAACTATTTGTAGAGTTGTTCACCTTAAGGTCATCGCAGAGGACAAGGGGGCACGCTTTAGGTCTAGATAAAAAGAGATGTAATCTCCAAATAGGGAAAGGCTTCTTCGCAGTAATGCCCTGTACCCACGATAGGATTTTCCGATGGAAAATGTGTGATAGGACCCTGTTGTCGGAAATTCCGACTGTGTGTAGGCTCCATCACACATTTTCCGACGGAATTTTCGTCAAACAAAATTTGAGATCTGGTTCTCAAATTAGCCGACAACAAAATCTGTTTTGTCAGAAATTCCGATCGGAAATGCACAATTCCGACGCACAAAGTTCCACGCATTCTTGGAATTAAGCAGAAGAGCCGCACTGGTTTGAACTTCATTTTTCTCGGCTCGTCGTACGTGTTGTACGTCACCGCGTTCTTGACGTTCGGAATTTCCAACAAGATTTGTGCTACCGTGTGTATGCAAGACAAGTTTGAGCCAACATCCGTCTGAAAAAATCCCATGGATTTTGTTGTCAGAAAATCCTATTGTGTGTACGGGGCATAAGAGCTGTGAAAATGTGGAATAGACTCCCTCCAGAGGTGTTACTGGCCAGCTCAGTAGATTGTTTTTAACCACTTTCAGCCCCGGACCAATTTGCAGCCAAAGGACCAGGCCCCTTTTTTGCGATTCGGCACTGCGTCGCTTTAACTGACAATTGCGCGGTCGTGCGACGTGGCTCCCAAACAAAATTGACGTCCTTTTTTTTCCCACAAATAGAGCTTTCTTTTGGTGGTATTTGATCGCCCCTGCGGTTTTTATTTTTTGCGCTATAAACAAAAAAGAGCGACAATTTTGAAAAAAAAAAACGCATTCTTTTTTATTTTTTGCTATAATAAATATCCCCCTAAAAATATATAAAAAAAAATTTTTTTTTCCTCAGTTTAGGCCGATACGTATTCTTCTACATATTTTTGGTAAAAAAAATCTCAATAAGCGATTATTTATTGGTTTACGCAGAAGTTATAGCGTTTACAAGATAGGGGATAGTTTTATAGCATTTTTATTAATAATTTTTTTTTTTATTAGTAATGGCGGCGATCAGCGATTTTTATTGTGACTGTGACATTATGGCGGACACATCGGACATTTTTGACACATTTTTGGGACCATTGTCATTTATACAGCAATCAATGCTATTTAAATGCATTGATTCCTGTATAAATGACACTGGCAGTGAAGGGGTTAAGCACTAGGTGGCAGTGTAGGGGTTAAGTATGCCATGGGGTGTGTTTCTTACTGTGGGGGGGGGGCGTGGCTGTCAGCTAGTGAATGCTGATCTCTGCTCCAATCACAGGGAGCAGAGATCGGCGTCACTAGTTGCTAGGCAGAACGGGGAGATGCTGTTTATTTCCGCAATCTCCCCGTTCAGCCTTCCCGTGAGACGATCGCGGGTGTCCCCGCGGCGGTCGAGTCCGCGGGACCCGCGACCGGCCTCACGGGGGTCCTGACCGACCCGCTCACGATGGCATGGCAGCATTTAAAAAGGGACTTCTATATACGCCCTTATGCCTGTCCGTGCCATTCTGCCAACGTACATCGGCGCGAGCCGGTCGGGAAGCGGTTAAGAAGGCCTGGATTCTTTCCTAAATGTACATAATATAACTGGATACTAATATTTAGAGGTGAAGTTGATCCGGGGAATATCCGATAGCCTCTTGGGGGATCAGGAAGGATTTTTTTTTCCTCTGCTGGAGCAAATTGGATCATGCTTTATTGTTGTTTTTTTTCCTTACTATGAATCAACTGGTGTCTTTATTCAACCAGATTAACTATGTAACTAATTATTTTCTTTCTCTTTAGCCATGACTGGTTTGATAGTTCCACCAATGTAGAACGCGTGACTTGAGACTCCATAGAAAACCTCTGCGTCCCACAACTTCCTTCAAGAACAAGAACCTGTTGACCAGCACCTGATGTCATCAAAGGAAACGACTGAATAAAACAAAGACTGGTCTTATTTTCCAAAGTCTTCTCAATGTAATATGGAGGGATCCATTAGACGTGGAAGATACCACTTACGCATAATCCCCTTAACTTTTTGAGGAAGGAGCACTAGGTAGAAGAGGACAACAGGTGCCTTTTCATTCCTTCTCTTAAGGACACACAAACTTGTTAGGACCAAACTTTTTTTTCATGTATCGTACAGTGGAACCATTTCCTACCAAACACAGCCAACTGGAAGCATCCCTTATTACATCATTTATATGTTGACATGCACTGAGGATCCATTCCCATTCGATGAACTGGATTGAGTGAGATCTTAGAAAATAAGAGACTTGTATCGGAGGGGTGTTGTGTCCATGGGGGTCCAATAAAAAACACAAAGGGGATGTCTTGAATGATGCACAAAGAGGACAATGCCTCTAGGACTTTCTCTCAAAAATGTTCTTCCTCATGGTTGACCCCCTTCCAGCTTCGAAAACTCCACTGACCACTTTCATGGTGAAGGGTAGAAAACGGATTGTTTTGTACTGCACTTTCTATGTTTTTTATTTTTTTGGACATTTCAAATGTTGTTTTTTTATTTCTTCATTTTGTTTTTGTTTTTATATATAAGTTATATGAAATTATGCTTTCAATGTCTGAGTGCTGGAACATCTGATAGTTTTGGTTAATGGTTGAGGTTGTCCATTACTCAACGTGGCCAAAAGAATTGCTTCCTTTTGACTTTTGTAATACGCAAGATGAAGATTGTAGCATCCGCCAGGGCCAAGTGCATTGATTCTCTACATATTATTGGAGAATATTCTTTTTTTTTTTTTTTTTTCTACCTAGTTACCGTCCTTTCCCTCACATCCTCCATCATACTCTCCCATAACCGGAGCGTGAGCTTGTGGTGGTCCTGACCCTGAGGCCTTAGGTATAAGATGAGGGCCTAGGTTAGCGACAACAATGTTGTGTGATATTAGGTACAGAAGGTGAAAAGTGATAGACTCCTTCAGTGTTGATGTCATAATATTATTTATATCATATATTTATTCTTCAAGCATTAGACAGTTTTTGGAAGGTTGAAGTTCAAGAGATTTCCCGTATGGAATCTGTGTGTGCTTGTGTGTTCTTAACCCCCCTCATTTCCACTGTCTTGTGCTCACTGATTGTGTCCCTCACTCGGGATCCAGAGGACCAATGTTCTCCTGATCTGGAACAGTTTACTTTTTTGCCATTTATCTTGTTTTTGACCTACCGTATATACTCGAGTATAAGCACCTAATTTTACCACAAAAAAACTGGGAAAACGCATTGACTCGATTTTAAGCCTAGGGTGAGAAATGCGCCGCTACTGTAAGTGGAAAAGAGGGTCAACAATGCCCATTTGCAGCCTCACTGTGCCCATTTGCAGCCATAGGTCCCCCGAACTTGGTAGTTAGGGGTTCCGAGATGCCCTCTAGCTGCAGCCAAAATTTGGGGTCTCTGGACCCAAAGGGTCCCGAAATGACATTGCTGCAGATGGACACAGTTGACCGAATTTGGTGCCCTGTATCTCGGGGCCACTTGGTTCTAGGAACCCCAAATTTGGATATGTTGTAGTGTTGGGTTTGCACACCAACTTTGGGGTTCCTAGCACTAAGTGGCCCCGAGATACGGGGCCCCAAATTTGGGTCAGAAAATGTCAAGCACTTTTCTGCAGCAGAGATTGACATTTTCCAAACCGACTTTGGGGCCCCGTATCTCGGGGCCACTTAGTGCTAGGAACCCCAAATTTGGATATGTTGTAGTGTTGGTTACAATGGGCTTGCACACCAAATTTGGGTACGGGGGCCCCAAATTCGGGTCAGAAAATGTCATTCTCTGCTGCAGAAAACTGCTTGACTCCGGTAAAAGCCGGGGCACTTTCAGCATAAAAAAAATCTTGGCTTATACTCGAGTATATACGGTATGTCTCTTTACCACAACAAACTTGTATCCATATTTCAAATATTTTACAGTAAGGTGGAAAACGTACATTTACATCCAGGTATGTTTGACCCCATAATGATTTTTTCAGAAAAAAACTGTGTCTTCCATAATTATTGTTGATGCCCGACGCGTTAAATTTCAATTTTTGCCAATTTGCCACAAAAATTCCACCCCAAGTTCAGAAATACATTTCTTTCTCTTTTTTTTTAAGAATCTATTCACACATTATGTTGGTTTCGGTTTTGTGAATACCTTGTTAAAAAAAAAAAATAAGAGGGCATGGCCAGGGCTCAACATATCCTGACACCAAGCTTAGTAAAGTTGGCTCTTGGGTGTGGTTTTCTTTTTTTTTTTTTGTTGTTTTTTTTTTTTTTTTTGTTTTATTAAGGAGAACTGCAGCTTGGTTAAAAATTGATATAACATATATAATTGCTATAAAGCCATTTTGTAAGTTAATGTGATTAAAAAAAAAATGACCTTTCCATTTCAATCTAGTCTCTCAATGATTTTTTATAGAAAAATTCCACAAGTACAGAGCTGTCTCAGACCCCAGAGTATTTATGAGCTTCTTAGCCACCTTCTGGGCATCCTCTAGCAGGGATTGGCTGAGACAACATAAATGTTCAGGCTGCTGATTTGCCTTTACCCATTACATTCCTGAATCCTCCAGAAGGCAGAAGGACACATTCAAATCTCCCTTGTGGCCAAGGCTCAAGTAAATAGTATTGTAATGAAGAATCATATTGGCTTACTGCCTCTCCCAGAATACATAAGTTAATATAATAAGTTAAAAAAAAGAAAAACATTTAAAATAAAATTGGGGGAGACTTGATGGACCACTTGGTCTTTTTGCTGCTGTCATTCGCTCTTCTAATGCCGCGTACACACGAGCGGACTTCTCGTCGGACTGAACCCCGAAGGACTTTTTGACGCAGTTCCGCCGAAACGGACTTGCCTACACACGATCACAGCAAAGTCCAATCGTTTAGAACGCGATGGCGTACGACGGGACTAGAAAAGGAAGTTCAATAGCCAGTAGCCAATAGCTGCTCTTGCATTGTTTTTGGTCCGTCAGAACAG
Source organism: Lithobates sylvaticus (assembly GCA_028564925.1). NCBI lineage: Eukaryota > Metazoa > Chordata > Amphibia > Anura > Ranidae > Lithobates > Lithobates sylvaticus. Next base: position 15,838,581 of record CM053026.1, on the reverse strand, counting down.
CATACAGACGAGCGTTTTTCTCGATAGGAACTAGTTCCAGCGGAAAGATTTGAAACGTGTTCTATTTCTAGGTCCGTCAGAATTTTAGAAAGAAAAAGTCAGATGAAGCCCACACACGATCGGAATGTCCTACAGAATGATTCTGTCTGACCTTTTCTGCCGGAAAGTCTCGTCGTGTGTACAGGGCATTAGTGTAGCGCTCAACCCAGAAAAGAGTGAATGAAGCCCACACACGATCGGAATGTCCGACAGAATGATTCCGTCTGACCTTTTCTGCCGGAAAGTCCGGTCGTGTATACGGGGCATTAGTGTAGCGCTCAACCCAGAAAAGTCCCGCTGATTTGGCCCAGGTTCTTGCCCAAATTAGTGTAGTAGCAGCCAGGCACACAACAATGATCACTCTTTCTGTCTCAATGAATAGTGTAGGGCAGTGGTCTCCAAATGGTGGCCCTTTGCTTGCTTTTATCCAGCCCTTGTGGCACATAGCTGAGACCTCGATGAGCTCCTGTAAGCTTCAGCTGCACTGCCCAGAAGGGCAGAGGCCCTTCGGCTGGGAATTTCTCCTTTCACAAGTACAGGGCTGCCTCAGACCCCAGAGTATTTAAGAGCTCTTTAGCCACCTTCTGGGCACCCTCTACCAGGGATTGGCTGAGACAACATAAATGTTCAGGCTGCTGATTTGCCTTTCCCAACCCATTACATTCCTGAATTCTCCAGAAGGCAGAAGGACACATTCAAATCTCCCTTGTGGCCAAGGCTCAAGTAAATAGTATTGTAATGCAGAATCATATTGGCTTACTGCCTCTCCCAGAATACTAAAGTAAAAAAAAAAAGAAAGAAAAACATTTAAAAAATAATGGGGAAGACTTGATGGACCACATTTTTGCTGCTGTCATTCGCTCTTCTAAGTGTAGCTCTCACCCCAGAAAAGGCCTGCTGATTTGGCCCAGGTTCTTGCCCAAATTGGTGTAGTGGCAGCCAGGCACACAGCAACGGTCACTCTTTCTGTCTCCATGAATAGTCTAGGGCAGTGGTCTCCAAACGGTATCCCTTTGCTTGCTTTTAACCAGCCCTTGTGGCACTTAGCTGTGACCTCGATGAGCTCCTGTAAGCTTCAGCTGCACTGCCCAGAAGGGCAGAGGCCCTTCGGGCTCGGAAACTTCTCACTCCACAAGTACAGGGCTGCCTCAGACCCCAGAGTATTTATGAGCTTCTTAGCCACCTTCTGGGCACCCTCTACCAGGGATTGTCTGAGACAACATAATTGTTTAGGCTGTTGATTTGTCTTTCCCAACCCACTACATTCATGAATCCTCCAGAAGGCAGAAGGAAACAGTCAGTGAAGCCTAGAACGGCCCAAAGCAATCACAAACCGCTCCACTGATTAGAGGGGAGCCAGAAAGAACTCAATTTACCCAACCTTTCTAGCAACCTATCTAGGAGGGTGCTACATCAGGCACTCTTCTCTTCTACACAGAGCTTGAGGTTCATATTCAGGCAGTTTGTTGCACAGAAAATGGCTAAACTATTCTCATCTCAGTGACAGTGCCTCAGGTGACTGGAGCTTCTCTCTTACGGTTGAACACTATGCTAACAGCTAACTACCCAGACAAAGTACATATGAGGGGGCTGTTTTGCCTGTTTAATGGTTTATATTTCTGTCCATCCAGTCCTGAGATTTACACTGCTTTGCCACACAGCACAGTCCTGTCTGGAAGAGGACCTGCCCTTTCACTGCTGCTGTTTCACTTTTACTTACAGGTCTCCACCCCATTCCCAACTTTGTGACTGGATAGTGAAAGGAGGGGCGTTACAGTGATAAGCCCCTCTATATCATTTTGCTCTATCCCCCGATCAGCAAGCTTGTGCACCTACAGCACACCTGATTGGCTCTTGGTGCTGCTTCCCCCTCCCCCTCTCTGACATTGCAAGAGGCCGATACCCGGTCAAATTCAGGTTACACTGTTTGCAATTAAACCATTAATGATTACAGAGCTGCATTTTTTCTTTGTCTTTTATATCTACCTGGGGTTCAGCTTTTAATCGATCTCATAGTAAAGCCGATTCAGATGGGCACACAGAGGAAGATGTCTGGGGTAGTAGAGGTACAGAGGACATATTGCAACAACAGATCTGTGATGCAATGAGTGGTGTGGGTTTAGTGGCAGTTAGGGATGAGCCGAACACCCCCGGGTTTGGTTCGCACCAGAACCTGCAAACGGACTGAAAGTTCGCACGAACGTTAGAACCCTATTAGTTACAATGGACGCGAACGTTCGAAATGTAAAGTGCTAATTATAACGGCCAATATGCATGTTAATGTCATAAAACAGGTTTGGGGACCCGGGTCCTGCCCCAGGGGACATATATCAATGCAAAAAGAAGTTTTAAAAACTGACGTTTTTTTCTGGAGTAGTCATTTGAATGATGCAGAAAGTGAAAAAAAAAAAGTGAAATATTCCTTTAAATATGGTACCTGGGGGGTGTCTAAAGTATGCCTGTGAAGTGGCATGTGTTTCCCGTGTTTAGAACTGTCCCTGCACAGAATAACATTTGTAAAGGAAAAAAAGCCATTTAAAACTGCTTGCGGCTTTAATGTCATGTCTTGTCCTGGCAATATGGCTGAAAATCTTTGAGAAAAATGGCATCCTGCCGGTGGCCAATTATGGCTCTCTTCGCTACCGGCGCTGTGATTGGCCAAGCATGCGGGGTCACAGTGCATGCTTGGCCACTGGCGCAGTGCATTGTGGGCCGTTCGTATCACATGAATTTGATGCGAACGGCCCACAAAGTTCTGGTTTCGACGAGCGGACGAACGGCCGATGTTCGATTCGAACATGGGTTCGAATCGAACACCGGGCTCATCCCTAGTGGCAGTACATTGACATGACATGTGAAGGACAGATAACCCCCAGCATTGCCCAAACTTGCTAGACCATAACCTCCAACACCCCAATTACCCAATAAAAGACGTGACAAGGGTATTTTGGAGGGCAACAACACACAACCTGGTCACTGCGTCAAACTTTTCTTCAACTTAGGCCTTCAGTCGCAAAACACAGACTCGGAGACGATACTCCTCATCAGCAGTGACCTACGTTTTACCTATTCCTAGTTAAACCCCTTGTTAACCGGAATGTACCCGAGAGCCCCATACCACAGATGGGTCCCGACCATTTTTATTTTCCAGACTTTTTTTCCTCCTCCAAATACCCACCACTGCCAGAACACGCATGGGTTAAAGCCTTACCCTTGCGTGCTCCTCCACACCCTCAACGCCCTCTGGATTCTGTCCTGGAACCCCAGGGACCACAGATCAATGCCTACAGCATTAAGGGGCACCCCATCACTTCGAAGATACGGCCAGCTATCCACTTCCAACTCCCTATACCGTACCGCCAAACCCCCATTGCAAGTCACAAATTTACCCACCTCTTTACTAAATTTTACGCAGGGCTTGTCAACCTTTTTAACCGACCAAGCACAACGCCAAGACGTCCTTCCCACCATATCGGACCACACTACCAGCATCCCAGGGAATGACGTGCATAGACGCAGGAAGTCAAATTTCACGTCACGTATAAGCTTGTGCATGGACCTGGCTCCCAGATCTTTGCCTCCCACGTGCAGCACCAAAATGTCAGGGGCCCTATCAAGATGAGAGAAGTGATGTACCTCTGGGACCACCCTGCTCCACAGCATACCCGGCACCCCAATCAACCGAACCCGAGCTTCCTGTCTGGGGATGCCCAGCTACCTACCGTTAGGCAGTACATCTGCTCGTCTGGCCCCCCAAAACAGGTATGAATGACCCAGAATCCACACCAGGCCGACCTCTCCATCAAACAAAACACGTAACAGCACAATCCCCCCATTCTCTATCCAGACAGATGAACAGAAACCCCTGTGTGGCGCTAATCTCGCAGGAAATGACAGTGAATGTAGAGCTTAAACCTGTCAGAATCTCCCCGACCAATGCGCTTGACCGTCTCGTCATCCAAACCCACCCAAGCAGCCTCTGTGTCTGCCCCAATGCGAAAGGAGTGGAAGACGCAGCCCATAGGGTCGTAACCCACAGCCCTTAGACACTTACAGAATACCGATATGAACTGAAAACGGGACAATGCAGACCCATCCAAATGTACAAAGAAGGAACCCTCCCAATCCCGACGTACTGAAAGGAAGGATTCCACTGCCCCTACTGGACAGATGAGCGAATACGGAATGCGAAACGCAACAATTTGCATGCCCTTCCCACTCTGATCGGTTTTGGACAGCCGTACCCATAAGCTTACCGAATCCGTGAACAAGCCACCTCATACGCCAGCAGGCCCCCGTGAGCCCGTTTGGAAGGGCTGACCAACTCACCCACCCTCAATGCCCCAAAGAAGGCAAGTGCAAATGCTTCCCGAAATAAAGAACACTCATACTCCGAACTACAAAGTGAACTTAAGTGAATAAACAGGTCCTGTAACATGGAAAAGGAAACTGGGCGAGGCCCATCCCTGCGCTTATGGGCTCTCCTGTACCCCTTGACCGCCTGCTTAACCCAAAATTCCTTAGTGTAGTCCCTGCAGCCTTGTAGTTTAAACAAGAAGGCCAAACCCGCCAACTTACGATCAATAGCAGATGCCGAGACCCCACTCCAGACTCAGAGTAATGAAATGGAGGACTGCCTGGTTCACCTCCTGACCCTCGGGGTCAATCCCCAGCCTGTGCAACAATGCTAACCATTCACGCCATACCTTAGAATAGGCAGACCACTTAGCCGTACTCACTGAGCCTTGAATCCACCTTGCTACAATTCCAAAACAATTCTCTACAGCCAATTGGGACAGGAAACTCCATGTTGCTCTGCGTCTGGTGCCAACTCTTGGAACCTGTCCCACTGAAATTGAGAAAAAGCATTAGCCAAGGTGTTTTCCACCCCAGGAAGGTGTACCGCATAAATGAAAGCATTCAATTGCAAACAGCGCAGAACCAGATGACGGAGCTGCGAAGCCACTGAGATACGGTTAACAACCTGGACAACACCAAGGTTATCGCAGGTGAAGCGCACCTTCAGATTGCAGAAGGAGTCACCCCAAAGTTCCATCGCTAGCACAATTGGGAAAAGCTCAATGAGTGCCAGTTGCCCCCCATTCGGGAAGCCAAGGCGCAACACTCCATTTAAAGAAAGCCCCATAATCTGTAGAACCCACTGCATCTGTAAACAGCTCCAAATCAAAATTGCTGATGGGCCTAGCCCATTGAACGATTCAAGGAAGCCATGCCACACCAGCATATCCTCTCTGTGTTCCCTGGTCAAACGCACAAAATGAGTGGGCGCTTTAACTCCGACCGTCGATGCTGACAGCCGGAGGCAAAAAACATGCCCATCGGCATTATGCGGCAAGCTAAATTTAACTCACCCAACAATGACTGCAACTGGTGTAGCTGAATCTTGCGCTTACCAATGATCCCGCAAACCTCAGACTTAAGGGCCTCAAGCTTATCCGCAGGCAATCGACACTCCATAATCTGCGAATCCACAACAATGCCTAGGAAAGTAATGGATGACATGGGGCCCTCCTTTTTTTCAGCAGCCAACGGGACCCTAAAACGATCGGCTATATACTGCAACGTTCCCAAAAGAACGGAGCAAATGTTGGACGCGATGAACCCACGCACAAGAAGTCATCCAAGTAATGAAGGACGGAGTTGAGCCCGGAGACATCCTGGACCACCCATTCCAAGAAAGGGCTGAAGGTTTCAAACAAAGCACAGGAGATCGAGCAGCCCATAGGCAGGCAACGATTAACATAGTACACCCCATTTCAAGTACAGCCCAGCAATCGAAAGCTGTCCGGATGGACCGGCAGCAGACCAAAAGCAGATTCAATATCTGCCTTTGTCATGAGCGCACTGCGCCCATAACGGCGCACACAGGATACTGCCGCATCAAAGGAGGTGTAAGTCACAGCACACTCCTCAGGCGCTATAGCATCATTGACCAAACTCCCTTTTGGAAAGGAAAGGTGGTGAATCAATCAAAACTTGTGCGGCTCTTTCTTGGGAACTACTCCCAGCAGAGAGACCACCAAGTCCTGCAGCGGAACCATAGTAAACGGGCCATCTATCCAGGCCAATGTAACCTCCTTCAGTAGTTTTTCCGTAGCCACTGAAAGCTGTAGCAAGGCTGAACGCAAGTTCCTCACTATGGGCGGGATAGAGGGAAGGGAACCCAGTATTCAAAAACCAAAAGAAAACCCTTCCTCCAACAATGCCGCAGCTTGCCGGTTGGGATACCTACTGAGGAAAGGAAGCATCCTTTCCACTCACACCGGCATCATCCCTATTACCCGCAGACTCTCCGGCACCACCCTTACCTCTTTTTAAGCACTTTGACAGCACATGGGATCCCCCTGCAGCCGGAACATACGTGCTTGAAACGACAGGATGAACCAAACTTACAGACCCCTTCATTGTATTGCCAGCAGAAGCCCCATCGTTTCTTGGTCGGTTGCTGAGGCCGAGGTATCTCCGACCCCCCCCCCCCCCTTGAAAAAACAGGTTGGGAGCCCACGCTGACATTATAAGTTTCATCCACAAGCTGATGTCCTTATGGTCCCAGTTCAGTGATGCTCTAACGGCCATCCGTTGTCGAAACTGATCATCGTATCGTAGCCAAGCTACACCGCCATATGTCCTGTGGGCCTCGCTGATGGCCTCTAAGTAAACGAACAGTGCAGAAAAATGCTCCAGGGGCTTCTCTCCAATGACACTTGCCAGTTTAGGTGACATGGAAGAATCATGTTCTGGATAGGAATGTTTTAACCACCGGCCGCAGGAAAACACAAAATGTGGCAAAAAACATGTTTTTGTTGTTTTTCCCCGTGGCCACTGTCAAAGTAGGCTAAAAAGGCGGTAACCTCTTCTACAATCAGGTCAGATGGAGATCAGGAGGAGGCAAGGAAGTCCTAATCATCTTAAGCTAATCTCAACTGCAAGCTGAATGCACCTGACACTGCTCTGAATTTGCCTGTATACCCAATCCAAACTAACAGCAGCCCAGATGTGGCCATAAAAGGGCAAATAAAATAGAACCATAAAAAGCAGTTTATTAATGTTCTGTTTTGGTGTTACTGCGCTCCAAACATCCAAAAACAATCAGCACTCTATAAAAGTAAGGTTCCAGATATAAGGGCCCATTAACTGAATCATGGAGGCATACAATAAACAGAATGAACTGTTTGTTTTTATGGGAACCCCTGGACTGTTCTTGGAGATTACTCATAGTCAGCTGGCCAATGTAGATGGTGCCCCCCAAACACTGTGGAGGGCTCCTGAGGATTCTATGGGTGAGGGAACTGATTTTTTTTATTATTATTATGTAATTGCAATATGGGGTTTTCTCAAACAGTCAGATGTACACCTATGCCTGGTCAGCTCGATGGAATTATCAATGTGCCCTTTACCAGAACATCCAAATGAAGAGACACACAGGTTACCAGTATTTCAAATCCAGGGACTCACAGGTGACCAGTATTCCAAATCCAGGGACTAACAGGTGACCAGTATTCCAAATCCAGGGACTAACAGGTGACCAGTATTCCAAATCCAGGGACTAACAGGTGACCACTATTCCAAATCCAGGGACACACAGGTGACCAGTATTCCAAATCCAGGGACACACAGGTGACCACTATTCCAAATCCAGGGACAGACAGGTGACCAGTATTCCAAATCCAGGGACACACAGGTGACCACTATTCCAAATCCAGGGACAGACAGGGGACCACTATTCCAAATCCAGGGACACACAGGTGACCACTATTCCAAATCCAGGGACAGACAGGTGACCACTATTCCAAATCCAGGGACACACAGGTGACCACTATTCCAAATCCAGGGACAGACAGGTGACCACTATTCCAAATCCAGGGACACACAGGTGACCACTATTCCAAATCCAGGGACAGACAGGGGACCACTATTCCAAATCCAGGGACACACAGGTGACCACTATTCCAAATCCAGGGACACACAGGTGACCACTATTCCAAATCCAGGGACAGACAGGTGACCAGTATTCCAAATCCAGGGACACACAGGTGACCACTATTCCAAATCCAGGGACACACAGGTGACCACTATTCCAAATCCAGGGACAGACAGGTGACCACTATTCCAAATCCAGGGACACACAGGTGACCACTATTCCAAATCCAGGGAAACACAGGTGACCAGTATTTCAAATGCATGGACTAACAGCCGACCAGTATTCCAAATCCAGGGACACACAGGTGACCAGCATTCCAAATCCAGAGATACACAGATCACAGGTATTCCAAATCCAGGGACACACATGTATCGGGAGTTGGTGGTGTCAAAGTGACATGAAGCACGTTACGGCTACTCTGTCACTTTGACACCACTAACTCCCCCTACATGCGTGTCCCTGGATTTGGAATACTGGTCACCTATTTGTCTCTGGATTTGGAATACTGGTCACCTATTTGTCTCTGGATTTGGAATACTGGTCACCTGTGTGTCCCTGGATTTGGAATACTGGTTTGGAACACCTAACAGGTGACCAGTGTTCCAAATCCAGGGGGACACACAGATGACCAGTATTTCAAAATCAAGGACAAATAGGTGACCAGTATTCCAAATCCAGAGACATACAGGTAACCAGTACTCCAAATCCAGGGACAGATAGGTTACCAGTATTCCAAATCCAGGGACACACATGTAGGGGGAGTTGGTGGTGTCAAAGTGACAGAGTGGTCGTAATGTGCTTCATGTTTCCCTCCTCGTTGGGTGCCAAGCAAATGTCACATGAGAGGCCCACCTCAAGGTGGGTTATTCTGGCTATGCTAGGCACCTTGTACTGGGTCACTTTACTACACATGGGGTAGCTTTGCTTTGTGCCGTTACCATCAATGCCCTGGGACAAGGCTGAGGCTGCCGTAGGGGGGGATTCTCAACCTTAAAGAGGTCCTCTGCGTTTAGAGATGATCGCACACCATGTACACTCACACCATAACTGTTCCCCAGTTAACTCTCTGGGTCCCCGTGACAATGTACACCTTCTCTATAATCTGCATTAAGGAGGGACACTCTGAGCCTTCTCCACGTTTGCCTGTCCTGCGTTTCCACCACCATTTCCCATTAGCATAATGGGCCCCGCTGTGCACCTTGCATGGGCTCCACACATGCACTTAACATAACTCTCGAACTTCCATACCTCTGTACAGGATTGGGAACTTTTGCGGGCACAGGATCCGCACTCATTGCTATGGGAGACAGACCGCTGGTGAAAGGAGTGCCGACAACATCTCCCTTGCTGCTTGAGGCCATTCCACCTATAACAGGTACTCGTTATTAACAGGCTTCTGAAAAACTTCCGTTACTCTAGGTAACCACTTGTGTCTTTACACTGCTCCACTCCTCTCCGATGTCTTCATACCTCAATGTGTTTGAGACCCACTGGGTTGACTATGTGTGCCCGTTTCTTGCAATATACCCCTTTCAGTAACTTCAGGCCAGGCTAGGACAAAGTTTACCAATGTTTACTTACAAAAGTGCAAAGGCAGTTACACAGTCCAACATTCACAGGCATAATTCTTCCCTAATTCCAACTACAGGCTGGGCACTGCCCCTGCATACCTGAAAAGGTAGTGCCAATGAAACTACAGAGTCCATCAGAGGCATCCTTACCAGGGATGGTGTCTTTGGGGCGAATCCCAGGTTCTGATGACTTTACATCCAGGCAGTAATGAGCACGATCTATATGCTCCTCGTGAGGTATCATTTGCGTCTCACTCCCATACGGGCATCGGTCTTAGCTCCCCACTAGGCTTTTCTAACATGCTGTTAGAGGTAACCTAAACCAAACCTTAGGCGGCTCTCTCAGGGGCTCCCCCTCGTACTGGACCACTGTCCCATATTTATATCACAGGATTAGTGGGCCGGACCCAGAGAAGAACCCGCCAAAAGACCAAAGAGCTGGGAAAGGCATTACCTCTTACCCTCCCGGGCAGGGCAGCACTTAACTGACTATTGCAACCTGCTTACACATAGGTGACCAGTAGTCCAAATCTGTCAGAAACCATGAAATCAGGCCGAGACAGAAATACAGTTAAATCACACTTTAATAATAAAAGTAAAAAGAACAAACATAGCCAAAGTTCATTAACCGGAACGGATAGTCAGCCAAGCCAGAAGTCAGGGATCAATGTAGTGGAACAGCAAGCAGTATCTGGAGCCAGAGGGGATGTCAGCAAAGCAAGACTTGAACAGGATCACAGGAGATAGATTCTGTGATGTTGACCAAGGCGAATGCAGAGATCCTCTGGACTGGACGGCTTAAGTAGGCAGGACTGATGAGCAGGATATCATCAACAGCTGAGTAACTGTGGAGAGATAGGAGCTGGCAATTAGCCTACAGCTGAGCGGCCAGCTCAGAGAAGGAAGGGCAAGTGGGGTAGGGAAGTCCCTACCCCACTTGCACCTACTTGTATTCGCACTTGCGATGACAGACTCTACAGGGGGTCTACTGTGGTCAGGAGAAATCTGGAAGTCCAAAGCTTGAGGAGGTAAGAACGCCACGCACTTGTAGGTGGGCCCCGGTTCACTGGCCATCGGGGAAGGGAATGCACATGGAGACTAGTTGATTCGGTAGAGTGTATTAACATGATAGTACTGAGAAGAACAACAAACTCTTTGGACCCACCAGACCAAAAGACTTACAGCGAACCAGGCAAATTGGAATCTGTGCACGGTGTAGACACCTTACAACATCCGACAGAGGAGGCTTCTGGAAGGCAGACTGGCAATGGGACCCCTGATGAGGATGGCTACTGCAGAGATACGATGACAGTCCCTACTCAGTCCCTCCTCCACAGGAACCTGTCTCTAAGTTAATCAATCTGTTCCTAACCAGTGAGGCTCTGTCCCTGACCTACGCAAAGTGCGCACCAACCTGAGGGGGGGGACAGTGCTATATATTAGCACTGCCCACACCAAAGATGACCACTGAGGTCAGTTAGGGCCGCAACATCCGATCAGGCAGCTGCTCCCCTTGAAGAAACCTACATAGACCTCAAAGGAACCTTGACCTCAACCCTCTCTGCAAGGCAGCCACCCAACAGTGCCACCCTTGTAGGAGGCCAAACTACACCTGCCTACACACTTATGGAAATTTCTATCAGTGCATGACCAACTTTACACTAAGGCCCCCTTCACACTGGGCAGGAGAGCCGCGGTGACGGTTGCAGCGCTATATTTAGCGCTGCGTTTTACACGTCGTTTTAAGCGGCCGAAAAAATAAAACCGATGGGTATACACGCGCCGTCGCGGTGCGGTTTTTCAACCCGCGATTGGCCGAAAAAAGGGTTAGAGACTCCCGCAGGAGCGCCGCCGACGGCGCTAGCAGGACTTTTTTTGTGTCCTGCTATGCCGCGGTTTTGCCGCGGTTTCCCAGCAAACAAGGGGAAGGAATCTGTGCACGGTGTATACACCGCTTACAACCGCTCCAAAGACTGCTAGCAGGACTTTTTTTGCCGTCCTGCTATCGCACCGCTCCAGGTGAAAGCCCGCCGGCAACTGGAGTTACCCAGGCGGTGAACAGGTGCTATTTTTTTAGCGCTGTACTGCCTAAAAAAAAACTGCCCGAGTGAAAGGGGCCTGGGTCTTAAATCAATGATAACAACTTTCATGACATTCTCTGATGTCCCTCCTCACATGTGATTGGCTGTAGCCAATAACAACCTCATGATAGTAGGCAAGAGGTCATGAATGAAAGCCATTCATGACAGTTAGGCCTCATGCACACGGACGTTTTTGCAGCCGCAACCGGAGGGGGGGGGACAGCGTTTTTTGCAGCATAAAAAACTGCCTGTCCATGTTAGTCTATGGCTTCATGCCCACTAGGCGTTTTTGAGCTGCAAATGGCATAGGCGTTTTTAAGCTGTAAAAAAAACCCAGGACCAGTGCGTTCCGTGGCGCAGCGCTAGAGCTGTAAAAACGCGAATCGGGCATAAACGCGCAAAAACGCGCACCGGCGTTTTTGAGCTGCAGCGTTTTTTTGCTGCAAAAAGTTTGGACACTGTAATCCCTGTATAGGAAATTAGAGATGGTGTAAAACGCCAATTAACGCTGACGCTAAAAAACGCGCAAAAACGCGCAAAAAACGCCAATGCAAAACGCGTTTTTTTGGCTGCTTTTTCCAGGCATCCGAACCTAGCTTTACAGGCCGTTTTTAAAACGTCCGTAGTGCATGAGGTCTTAAAGCGGAGAGTTAGGTGCTTTATAATAGTGATCATTGCTGTTAAAAGCAATAACACTGTTAAAAAAAAAAAAAAAAAAAAAAAATATTGTGACACTGAACTACTCTAAAGACAGTACGTAAATAAAATAAATAACACAATTGTGAAAAAAAAACAAAAGAATTACAACTTCAAAAAATTTGGCATGCCTCCTACTAAATACTCCGGACTGTCTACTTTCCAAAAAAGGGGTCATTAGGGGGGTATTATTACTGTCCTAGAATTTTAACCACTTACGGACCGCCGCACGCCGATATACGTCCTAACTTTGAAGAGGAATATCGTTGTTATGGCAGCAGCTAGCTGCCATAACCCTGGTATGCTCTTCTTTGGCCGGCGGTCCGCTTTCCGATAAGAGTGGTCTTTGTGGCGGATTCGCCGCAAGATCACTTTTATCGGCCATCCCCTCCCACCGCTCTCCGCTGCACTCTGCCGCTTACCGGAGCCGTCGGCAGCGGCGGAGGCAATCGGATCTTCACCCTTGCTGGGCATGGAGACGAGTGAAGGGAAAGATGGCCCATCCACCCGTCTCCATAACAATGCAGGGCGGAAGCGACGTCAAAACGTCACTCCAGCCCACAGCTCTTAAAGCGCCATTTTTTTTTTTAATTATTTTTTTTAAATGACAATTTTTTTATTTATTTATTTATTGCATTTTAGTGTAAATATGAGATGTGAGGTCTTTTTGACCCCCAGATCTCATATTTAAGAGGACCTGTCATGCTTTTTTTCTATTATGTTTACATTCCTTGTAATAGGAATAAAAGTGACACCATTTTTTTTTTTTTTAAAGGTAAAATAAAATAAAATAATAAATTTTTTTATTTTTTTTTTTAAAACGCCCCGTCCCGCCAAGCTCGCATGCCGAAGCAAACGCATACGTGAGTAGCGCCCGCAAATGAAAACGGTGTTCAAACCACACATGTGAGGTATCGCCATGATCGGTAGAGCGAGAGCAATAATTCTAGCTTTAGACACCCTCTATAACTCAAAAAATGCAACCTGTAGATTTTTTTTAAACATCGCCTATAGAGATTTTTAAGGGTAAAAGATTGTCGCGATTCCACGAGTGGGCGCAATGTTGAAGCGTGACATGTTGGGTATCAATTTACTCGGCGTAACATTATCTTTCACAATATAAAAAAAAATTGGGCTTTACTGTTGTCTTTTTGGAAAAAATACACTTTTTTGAATAAAATAAAAGTGGGCTTGTAAGACCACTGCGCAAATACGGTGTGACAGAAAGTATTGCAACGACCGCAATTTTATTCTATAGGGTGTTAGAAAAAAAAAGTATAATGTTTGAGGGTTCTAAGTAATTTTCTAGCAACAAAAAAGAATGTTTTTAACTTGTAAACATCAAATCAAAAAGAGGCTCGGTCTTAAAGTGGTTAAGGACCTCAAGAAATGAGATTCGCAGGTAGGGGCATGGGGGGGCAAGTGCCCCCCCCCCTGGAATCAGGGATCAGATCTTAAATTCAGCACAGTTGCGTCGGTATCGGGTGTGGGCAGCACTGTGACAGGAGAAAGGCGAGCTGCAAACTGTCTGAGGTTTCCCCCGCTTGCTCCCCCCCTTTCTCCTGTCAGGGAGAAGAGAAGGCGGCTCTCACCAGGTTCCCTGCCCAGCTTCCTGCCCGCTCTGTTTCTTTCCTATTGGCCATAACTGAGGTCCAATCAAAGGAGACTAGGAGAGGAGAGCATCATGGGACATGTAGTCCCAAAGATTGGCGGCCCCATTTTCCACAGGGAGGAGGCTACAGCTTGATCAAGAAAGAGATTGAGAGACTGCAGCCTGGAAAAAAGCTGAGGGAGTGACCGTTACAGGACAAAGAAAGAGGGGTGTGCTGACCGTAAGCCAGAGAGAGAGCCAGAGAGAGAGAGCCACGCTTCACAGCGCCACCAGAGAGAGCCACGCTGCCCAGCACCACCAGAGAGAGAAAGACTGAGCCACTACCAGGGTACAGACATGCTACGCTACTGACCAGAGTCGCCCCCGGGGGAACACAGAGTGAACGATCGTCCAGCCGGAGGGATCACTGCTGTAGTTTTGCTGGGTCTGGCAAGAGGGCCTGTTGGCCATTATCCATCACTTATCTTAGGGACTGTACTACGTCTCTGACCATGTGACATTGTCGAAAAGGGACGGTGCATGGGTGACCCTAAAATGACGCCCCCCTTGAAAAATGTTCTGCGGACGCCCATGGATAGGTCATCAGAACATCAGGATTGATCAATTTTCAAATCCATAGCTTGTGGACTCTCTAACTTTCCTAAAGACTAAATAATATACGTGGATTTGGGTATTTTTAGCAAATAAATGTAGCAGAATACATTTTGGGATGAATTCATAAAAAATAAAAAAAAAGATTATTTATTTGCAAACATTTATAACAAGTGGTTAAAGACTCGATGTCCATCAGGTCTCCAGTGGCTTTGGACCATGGAAAATAAACTCTCTCCCCAGAACGTGAGACATTAGGACTTTCCCCCGAAGCCTTCAGAGACCCTCCATCAGTCTAGGTGTGCCGGTGTCCCTTGTGACGGATGGCCTTCTGTCTCACAACTTGTATTGATTGGGAATAAGTGATTGTTTTCACTACACAGGACACGGCTCATTACACACATTACATCTGCTGATCGTATTGTCAATAGGGTATCTGGTGGTGAGCCCATGGCGCGGTGCTGTGGCCAATGTGTCAATACTTAAAAAGCCATTTGAATTAATCTTGTGATTGGATCCCATTTAGCCTGATTCTACGATGGGAGAACCTAGAAAATGTAAAGGTCTGACCACTCCAAACTGATAGGCACTGGAGACCGTAGCCACCTACAGTGCCTTGCAAAAGTATTCACCCCCCTTGGCTTTTTACCTATTTTGTTAGAGCCTTTAGTTCAATGTTTTTTTTTTTTTTTTTTTTAATTATATGTGATGAATCAGAACACAATAGTCTAAGTTGGTGAAGTAAAATTAGAAAAATATATACATAAAACTATTTTTCAGAAATAAACTGATAATTGTCATGTGCGTATGTATTCACCCCCTTTGTTATGAAGCCCATAAAAAGCTCCGGTGCAACCAATTACCTTCAGAAGTCACATCATTAGTGAAATGATGTCCACCTGTGTGCAATCTAAGTGTCACATGATCTGTTATTACATAGACACGCCTTTTTTGAAAGGCCCCAGAGGGTGCAACACCTAAGCAAGAGGCGCCACTAACCAAACACTGCCATGAAGACCAAGGAACTCTCCAAACAAGGAAGGGACAATGTTGTTGATAAGTACAAGTCAGGGTTAGGTTATAAAAAAATATCCAAATCTTTGATGATCCTTAGGAGCGCCATCAAATCTATCATTACCAAATGGAAAGGACAGCCCGCAGCTATGAACGAAGGGATCAGCGCAGGGCTGGCATGAATAAAGTCAAACATGCCAGTGATGAGTATGGCCGTTTAAGGATCAGGAGGGGGTGGAGCTGGGCAACGGGAAGGGGAGGTGCAGTCCTCCCCAGAGTCAGTTCTCAGGGAGAAAAGTTCCTGCCCTCCCTCCCCTTGTTTTTTCTTCACAGGTGTCTAATAATTTGTTTACAGGATCGTTGGATGTCGTAGCATTGGCGGATGTTGGATGACGTAGGCATAGAGAAGTAACCCCCTCCCCACAGAAAACTTGATGCGGGACCCATTGGAGATATGGGCCCGTTTGGTATATTCCTTATAAGTGATGTAGGGAATATGGTGGATGACTGCACTGCGGGAATAGTTTTGTCTCTGAGCTAGCATGTCAGCTTGAGGCCTAGTTACAGTTGAGATGACCGCAGTGCACGAGTTGTTGATTATGGTAATTTGGGTGGGGGGGGGGGGGTAATGTCCTCCTATAGGCCTTCGTCACGTTTTCTTGATGATGTTGTTTATTTGTTGTTTATTTGTTTATAAGAGTTATTTATACATTTTGTTATTTAATAAAGAGGCTGCTACGGCCTATTTTACACTCCAGCGCGGTGTGGTCTCCATTACTGGGAGAGGTAAGGGGGTGGGAGTGTATAGCTGGGCAGCACAGAAATGTAGCTATGTGGTACTTGGTCAAGAACATGGTACAACAGCAAACCTGCCAAGAGATGGGCGCACACCAAAACTCACGGACCGGGCGAGGAGGGCATTAATCGGAGAGGCAGGACAGAGACCTAAGGTAACCCTGGAGGAGCTGCAGAATTCCACAGCAGAGACTGGAGTATCTGTACATAGGACCACAATGCCATAAAACCCAACTCTATGGAGCGTACGGCTTAGAGTGGCCAGAAGAAAGCCATTACTTCAGCAAAAAACTAAATGGCACATTTTGAGTTTGCAAAAAAAACAAAAAAAAGGTGGCACATTTTGAGTTTGCAAAAAGGCATGTGGGAGAAGGTGCTCTGCTCTGATGTATGGAGGAAGGTGATCTGCTCTGATGGAAGGAATGTATGGAGGAAGGTGCTCTGCTCTGATGTATGGAGGAAGGTGCTCTGATGTATGGAGGAAGGTGCTCTGCTCTGATGTATGGAGGAAGGTGCTCTGCTCTGATGTATGGAGGAAGGAGGAAGGTGCTCTGCTCTGATGTATAGAGGAAGGTGATCTGCTCTGATGGAGGGAGGAAGGTGCTCTGCTCTGATGTATGAAGGTGCTCTGCTCTGATGGATGGAGGAGGTGCTCTGCTCTGATGTATGGAGGAAGGTGCTCTGCTCTGATGTATGGAGGAAGGTGCTCTGCTGATGGATGGAGGAAGGTGCTCTGCTCTGATGGATGGAGGGAGGTGCTCTGGTCTGATGAGACTAAAATTGAACTTTTTGGCCATCAAAGAAAGCGCTATGTCTGGCGCAAACCCAACACATCACATCACCCAAAGAACACCATCCCCACTGTGAAACATGGTGGTGGCAGCATCATGCTGTGGGGATGTTTTTCAGCAGTCGGGACGGGGAAACTGGTCAGAGTTGAGGGAACGATGGATGGTGCTAAATACAGGGATATTCTTGGAGCAAAGCCTGTAGCACTCTGTGTGTGATTTGAGGCTAGGACGGAGGTTCACCTTCCAGCAGGACAATGACCCCAAACACACTGCTAAAGCAGAGATTTCTTCTGTAATCATTGGAATGGTGTGTGATTATTTTTGGCTGTTCTGGGGCTGCAGGCTCAACTACCCCCCCCCCCTGCTTTCTAGTGGATTCTAGAATGTTGTGGGTTGGAGGGGGCAGACTGTTAACCTTAATATTTGTGTGGTCTTGGCCAATCCCTGGAGGGACAAATGCCCAGTAGGTGGCTGAGGAGAGCATAAATAGTTTGAAGCCTGGGGGCAGCAGGGTTCTGTTCCAGGAGGAGAAGATCCCAGCCTGAAGGGCTGCTGCCCCTCTGGGCAGTGTAGCTGAAGTCTGCACCGGTTGCGTTGAAGTTCACAACAACCCGGAGGGACGCCTGCCCAACCTGGTGCACTCACGAATTCCAATGATGTGTAGATAAGAAAGGTATATTTACAAGGAGGGTGGGACTGCCCCTGTCACACGGCGTGACCTTGGTGGACCTTCCCGCAGCTGGCCTATTTAGGGGCGTTCCTTGGGTGGTCCCAGCACTCAAGGCTTTCCACACTGGTCTCCACGCTATTTGTTTTTTCCTGGTTCCTTCAATTGGGTTCCTCGTCTTCACAAGGTAATTTTGCAACACTCATCACCACTATCATGGCCTCATTACCCTCACTATCCATGGCCTCACCCCTTGTTATCACCCCCTTCCACCCACACTCCTGTCTCCTTCACCCTCATCACCTTTTCCCCCCTCCCCTTCTCTTCCCCCCTCCCTTTCTCCACCCTTCACTCCCTTCCGCTCACTCTCCGTTCCTTCCTTCCCAGAATGTCCTCGTTTTCCATGCCTACCCTTGGTATCGCCCCTCCCATCTCTGTGGGGCTGTCCCCGCCTCAGCTCCCGGTTGGAGATGCCCCCGGACTGCTTGCAGTGCCCCACCACCACCAGTGGCGGCTGGTGCTGGGGGGGGGGGGCTGACCATCAGTACATCAAACCTCAGTAAGTAAGCCTTGGTTATGGAGGTTTTATACTCTACCCACAACCTTGTCTTTCCATATATATATATATATATATAGTTTTATCTTTCCTCTCATTTTTACAACAATCTATTTACAGATACCACACACGCTTTCTCCTGATGAGTGGCATGAGAGCCACGAAACGCGCAGAGATACTGGTTGCTGGTTTACCAATCCCACCAAGATTTTTCAAGTTATTAGGCAGTATTTACCGCAACCCCCCACCACGGGTCCAGTGAGGCCATAGGTCCTGCAGGCAATACTTTTTTAAGTCCCTAGGTTATGGAGGTTTTATACTCTACCCCCAACCTTGTCTTTCCAATATATAAAATTTTTTTTTTTATACGTGACCCCACCAGGTCATGAAATTTACAGATATCATTTAAAGTCCCTAGGGATGGAAGTACGTGACCTCACCAAGCCATGATATCATTTAAAGTCCCTAGGGATGGAAGTACGTGACCTCACCAAGCCATGATATCATTTAAAGTCCCTAGGGATGGAAGTACGTGACCTCACCAAGCCATGATATCATTTAAAGTCCCTAGGGATGGAAATACATGACCTCACCAGGCCATGATATCATTTAAAGTCCCTAGGGATGGAAATATGTGACCTCACCAGGCCATGATATAATTTAAAGTCCCTAGGGATGGAAATATGTGACCTCACCAGGCCATGATATCATTTAAAGTCCCTAGGGATGGAAATATGTGACCTCACCAAGCCATGATATCATTTAAAGTCCCTAGGGATGGAAATTAAAGGACCTCACCAGGCCATGATATCATTTAAAGTCCCTAGGGATGGAAATACATGACCTCACCAGGCCATGATATCATTTAAAGTCCCTAAGGATGGAAATACGTGACCTCATCAGGCTATGATATCATTTAAAGTCCCTAGGGATGTAAATACATGACCTCACCAGGCCATGATATAATTTAAAGTCCCTAGGGATGGAAATACGTGACCTCACCAGGCCATGATTTCAATTAAAGTCCCTAGGGATGGAAATACGTGACCTCACCAGGCCATGATATAATTTAAAGTGCCTAGGGATGGAAATACGTGACCTCACCAGGCCATGATTTCAATTAAAGTCCCTAGGGATGGAAATTAAATGACCTCACCAGGCCAGGATGTCATTTAGAGTCCCTAGGGATGGAAATACGTGACCTCGCCAGGCCATGATATCATTTAAAGTCCCTAGAGATGGAAATACGTGACCTCACCAGGCCATGATATCATTTAAAGTCCCTAGGGATGGAAATACGTGACCTCACCAGGCCATGGCTTCCTGAAGGTCCCTAGGGATGGAAATACGTGACCTCACCAGGTCATGGCTTCCTAAAGGTCCCTAGGGATGGAAATACGTGACCTCACCAGGCCATGGCTTCCTGAAAGTCCCTAGAGATATCATTTAAAGTCCCTAGGGATGCAAATACGTGACCTCACTAGGCCATGGCTTCCTGAAGGTCCCTAGGGATGGAAATACGTGACCTCACCAGGCCATGGCTTCCTGAAGGTCCCTAGGGATGGAAATACGTGACCTCACCAGTCCATGATATCATTTAAAGTCCCTAGGGGTGGAATACATGACCTCACCTCACCAGGCCATGGCTTCCTGAGGGTCCCTACTCTCCAAAAAACCCTTTCCACTTTATTGAATGATGAGAAGATGACAGGTTTCAGTTGGGTTGACAGTGTCTGTTAAGAGAGCGGAGTGCGGCCTTGCCATCCAGTGCCCCAACTGGGAAGTTATCCAAATGGACCTCGACAGGCCATGGCTTCCTGAAGGTCCCTAGGGATGGAAATACGTGACCTCACCAGGCCATGATATCATTTAAAGTCCCTAGGGATGGAAATACGTGACCTCACCAGGCCATGGCTTCCTGAAGGTCCCTAGGGATGGATATACGTGACCTCACCAGGCCATGGCTTCCTGAAGGTTCCTAGGGATGGAAATACGTGACCTCACCAGGCCATGGCTTCCTGAAGGTTCCTAGGGATGGAAATACGTGACCTCACCAGGCCATGATATCATTTAAAGTCCCTAGGGGTGGAATACATGACCTCACCTCACCAGGCCATGGCTTCCTGAGGGTCCCTACTCTCCAAAAAACCCTTTCCACTTTATTGAATGATGTGAAGATGACAGGTTTCAGTTGGGTTGGCAGTGTCTGTTAAGAGAGCTGAGTGCGGCCTTGCCATCCAGTGCCCCAACTGGGAAGTTATCCAAATGGGTAGCGACCCTACGCTTTCCCTCCTTGTCGGGAACCTTTCCCTATCTTTAGTACTGTCCCCAACAGGTGTGGTACTTGTTCCTACTCTACCAACCAGTGGTGGCCGTCCATAGGAGGGCGCAGGG
Source organism: Lithobates sylvaticus (assembly GCA_028564925.1). Lineage (NCBI taxonomy): Eukaryota > Metazoa > Chordata > Amphibia > Anura > Ranidae > Lithobates > Lithobates sylvaticus. The sequence goes on along the minus strand of CM053026.1, from coordinate 15,817,832 downwards.
CACCACCCCCCCCCCCCCCCCCATCAATGCATCCGGCACCTTAATCTACATACAGACCGCCGAAAAGATGGAATACAATGGGGGAGGCTCTAATGGGCCAGAGGCTCTAATGGGATTCAAAAAAGGGTGGGCTCGGGGCAGATGCCCACCCAGTTGTCTGACGATATATTAAATGAATATTCGCTATTTTCACACTAAATCTCCTCCCAGCCAATTTAGGAAGCGGTTCTGAGGCTCCGTTTCCCGATTGTCTAAAATGTCAGGTGATCCTATTGGACACCTAGGAGAAGGAGGAGGAGAGAGGACATAAATCTATAAATGCCATAAAACTATCCCCTATTCTGTAGACGCTATAACTTTTGCGCAAACCAATCAATATATGCTTATTGCGATTTTTTTTTTGCTTTGTTTTTTAATATTTATTATAGCAAAAAAGTACAAAATATCTTTTTTTTTTTTTTTTACAAAATTGTCGCTCTTTTTTTTTTTTTTTTGTTTATTAGTGCAAAAAATAAAAACCGCAGAGGTCGTCAAATGCCACTTATTTGCGATTTATTTTATTTTATTTTATTTTTTTACACAAAAAAAATATTTTTTTTTGTAGAATACACATTGGCCTAAACTGATGAGAATTTTTTTTTTTATTTTTTTTTTTGAATATTTATTATAGCAAAAATAGTAAAAAATAAATTTGTTTTTTTTTTTTTTTTAAATTGTCGCTCTTCTTTTTCTTTTCTTTTTTTGTTTATAGCGCAAAAAATAAAAACCGCAGCGGCAATCAAATGCCACCAAAAGCTCTATTTGTGGGGGGGGGGACGTGGATTTTATGTTTTGGGTACAGCGCAGCGCGACCGCGCCATTGTCGGTTAAAACGATGTAGTGCCGTATCGCAAGAATGGCCGGCCCGGTCATTAAGGGGGGGGGGGTAAAATCCTTCCAGCGCTGAAGTGGTTAATAAGGGGGGCCGTGTTATTTTTGGAGAGTGAGAGTCGCGCGGTGACCGATGATTATCTCCGCCGGTCGGCTGATGGTAAGGATATATATCCTGCTCAGTATAAAGTCACACAATATTACAGGGATGAGTCAGAGCCTGGAGCGCCGACAAGCCGTAAAATAATCCAGTCGTTCGGTCCGATGTGAGAGCGGAAAGCCTGCAATTCATTGGGAGCGAACATTCTTTCCCACCAAGAAAAAAAAAAAAATCAGAGAATGACAATTGCAGCAGCAGGAGAAAATTGGGAACGGGCCGGAGGGGGGGGGGAGGGGGGGGGGGGGGGGGGGGGGGGGGGGGGAGGGGGGATCGTGGGAAGAGAAGACGATCGACTCTGGCAGCAGCGGCAAGTCATTGGGTCACATCTTCATTCACAACATGGTTCACACCTGACCATCTATTCCTTTTCTATGGGAACTTCCAGAGCCTTACACCGGAGGCAGCCAGGTGCATTTAAAAAAAAAAAAAAAAAAAAAAACGCAGTACGAACGCATAGGGAAAAATAAATTTACTACTGCAGCGATTTCGCGTGCGTCTAAAAAAAAAAAAAAGAAGTATGGCATGCTGCATTTTTCCTGCACCGCAAATGTGTGCAAATGCAAAAAAATAAAGAAAATAAAGTTCAATAAATAAAAGAATAAAAAAAATCTTAAAAAAAAATAAAATATATATATATAAAAAACCCACACACTGCAAATGCGCTAAAAACACACAAACGCGTGCAAAAAATAAATAAATAATAATCTTAAAAAAAACACACACCGCAAATTCACAAAAAAAAAAATACAGCATGCTGCATTTTTCCTGCACCGCAAATGTGTGCAAATGCAAAAAATAAAGAAAACAAAGTGCAATAAATAAAAGAATAAAAAAATCTTAAAAAAAATAAATAAAAAATATAAAAAACCCACACACTGCAAATGCGCTAAAAACATACAAACGCGTGCAAAAAATAAATAAATAATAATCTTAAAAAAAAAAAAAACACACACACACCGCAAATTTGCAAAAAAAAAATACAGCATGCTGCATTTTTGTGGCACCGCAGATGTGCGCAAACGTGCGAAAATGAAAAAAAAAAAAAAAAAAAAAAAAAAAAAAAAAAAAAAAAACACACTGCAAATGCGCTAAAAACACACCAACGCGTGCAAATGCAAAAAAATAAAGAAAATTCAATGCAATAAATAAAAAAAATTATAATCTTGAAAAAAAAAAACACACTGCAAATGCGCTAAAAACACAAAAACGCGTGCAAATGCAAAGAATGAAGAAAACAAATGGCAATAAGTTTTAAAAAGAATGTTTTAAAAATAAAAAAATAAAAACACACTGCAAACACGCTAAAAACACGCAAACGCGTGCAAATGCAAAAATAATAAAAGAGAATTGCAATAAATGAAAAAAAAAATGATCTTAAAAAAAACACACACTGCAAGTGCGCTAAAAAAGTACATTATGCTGAATTTTTCCTGCACCACAAACGCGTGCTAAAAATAAAGAACATAATTTGCAATAATTAAAAAAAATTATCTTTAAAAAAAAAAAAAAAAACACACTGCAAATGTGTTAAAAACACACAAACGCGTGCATATGCAAAAAATAAAGAAAGTAAGTTGCAATAATTAAAAAAAATAATCTTAAAAAAAAAACAAACACACACACACCGCAAATGCGCTAAAAAAGTACAGCATGCTGCATTTTTCCTGCACCGCAAATGTGTGCAAACAAATGCAAAAAATTAAGAAAATGAATTGCAATAAATTAAAATAAAAAATCTATATAAAAAAAACAAACGCAAATGTGCGCAAATGCAAAAATAAAGAAAATAAATTGCAACAAATTAATAAAATAATCTTTAAAAAAAAAAAAAAACACACTGCAAATGCACTAAAAACACACAAACGTATGCAAATGCAAAAAAGAAAGAAAATAAATTGCACTAATTAAAAAAAAAATAATCTTAAAAAATAAATAAAAAACACACACCGCAAATGCGCTAAAAAAGTACAGCATGCTCCATTTTTCCTGAACTGCAAATGTGCGCAAACTCGTGCAAAAAATAAAGAAAATAAATTGCAATAAATGTAAAAAATAATCTTTAAAAATAATAAATAAATAAACATACTGCAAATGTGCTAAAAACACGCAAATGCCTGCAAATGCAAAAATAAAAAAATAAATTGCAATAAATTAAAAAAAATATATACATATATATTTTTATGCAAATAAAAAAAACAAAAAAACAAACGCAGAAGCGAATGGCGTTTGGGGTGCCATTAAAAGATACTGGATTGCACATAGACATGTACAGAATGGGAAAAAAATTGTTTAGTTTCTTTTTGATTTGTTATTTACATAAATTTGTTTAATTCGTTTTAATTCTTTTTCAGAAATAGTTTTTTAGTTTTATTCGTTTTTGAATCGAATTTGAATTTGGATCGATTTGAAAAGTTTTCGAAGTCGAATATTTTTCCAGTTAGAATAGTTTTCCAATTTCCAAAAGAGAATAAAATAGAATAGAATATAAAGGAATAGAATAGAATAAAAAAATACTTTTACAATTTAAATTAATTTATTTATTAAATTAATGTCTTAATGTATATTAATTTTTTTTGTTACTTTTATATATTGTCACATCAGGATTTTTATTCCTGCCATTTTGATAAATTACTGACAGGTCCACTTTAAGCCATTAGGTATCAGGTTGTGATTACAGGCAGAGAGCTGTGAACGCCATGTATGGGTCTTGGCAGGATAGAAGATCCCCCCAGTCTGGTTACATCTGCTGGCGGTCATGGATGCCGGTATCAATAATATAACACAGACAGCAAAGCGAATTTCCGGGAAGGAATAAAAGGCGCATTCTGTCCGGTGACTGGCAGAGCGGCCTCCATGTTGTACCAGACAGGAAGGTGTCTGGAAGGATATCTGATGTCTCTCTCTGCTCAGCCTCTCTGATCTGACCGGCACTCTCATTAATCTTCGGATTAGACATTAAAAGGAGAAAATTCCTGGCGTTTGACTCCTGCCGAGATGTCCCAGTATGTCCTCTTCTGCAGAGACCTCCCTGGAATCCCTATGTAGTAGGACTTCCCGAAAGGCATATTATACAGTATACAAACCCCCCAAGTATGAAGTATGGCAATGAAACAACCCGTTCCTCTGCAGAGATCTCCCCGGTAACCTGTGTAGTAGGACTTCCAAGAGGAAATGTTGTATATCTCCTGTATGGGGGAACTGGGAATGGGAGGTCTCGGCATGTCTTCCTCTTTAGAGATCTCCCTGGGATCACTATGTAGTAGGACTTCCGAGAGGAAATGTTGTATATCTTCCATATGGGGGAACTGGGAATGGGAGGTCCCGGCATGTCTTCCTCTTTAGAGATCTCCCTGGGATCACTATGTAGTAGGACTTCCGAGAGGAAATGTTGTATATCTTCCATATGGGGGAACTGGGAATGGGAGGTCTCAGCATGTCTTCCTCTTTAGAGACCTCCCTGGAATCCCTATGTAGTAGGATGTCCAGGAGGCCATGTTGTATATCTCCCGTATGGAGGAACTGGGAATGAGAGGTCTCGGCATGTCTTCCTCTTTAGAGATCTCCCTGGGATCACTATGTAGTAGGACTTCCAGGAGGAAATGTTGTATATCTCCTGTATGGGGGAACTGGGAATGGGAGGTCTCGGCATGTCTTCCTCTTTAGAGATCTCCCTGGGATCACTATGTAGTAGGACTTCCGAGAGGAAATGTTGTATATCTCCCATATGGGGGAACTGGGAATGGGAGGTCTCGGCATGTCTTCCTCTTTAGAGATCTCCCTGGGATCACTATGTAGTAGGACTTCCAGGAGGAAATGTTGTATATCTCCTGTATGGGGGAACTGGGAATGGGAGGTCCCGGCATGTCTTCCTCTTTAGAGATCTCCCTGGGATCACTATGTAGTAGGACTTCCGAGAGGAAATGTTGTATATCTTCCATATGGGGGAACTGGGAATGGGAGGTCCCAGCATGTCTTCCTCTTTAGAGACCTCCCTGGAATCCCTATGTAGTAGGATGTCCAGGAGGCCATGTTGTATATCTCCTGTATGGAGGAACTGGGAATGAGAGGTCTCGGCATGTCTTCCTCTTTAGAGATCTCCCTGGGATCACTATGTAGTAGGACTTCCAGGAGGAAATGTTGTATATCTCCTGTATGGGGGAACTGGGAATGGGAGGTCTCGGCATGTCTTCCTCTTTAGAGATCTCCCTGGGATCACTATGTAGTAGGACTTCCGAGAGGAAATGTTGTATATCTCCCATATGGGGGAACTGGGAATGGGAGGTCTCGGCATGTCTTCCTCTTTAGAGATCTCCCTGGGATCACTATGTAGTAGGACTTCCAGGAGGAAATGTTGTATATCTCCTGTATGGGGGAACTGGGAATGGGAGGTCTCGGCATGTCTTCCTCTTTAGAGATCTCCCTGGGATCACTATGTAGTAGGACTTCCGAGAGGAAATGTTGTATATCTTCCATATGGGGGAACTGGGAATGGGAGGTCTCAGCATGTCTTCCTCTTTAGAGACCTCCCTGGAATCCCTATGTAGTAGGATGTCCAGGAGGCCATGTTGTATATCTCCCGTATGGAGGAACTGGGAATGAGAGGTCTCGGCATGTCTTCCTCTTTAGAGATCTCCCTGGGATCACTATGTAGTAGGACTTCCAGGAGGAAATGTTGTATATCTCCTGTATGGGGGAACTGGGAATGGGAGGTCTCGGCATGTCTTCCTCTTTAGAGATCTCCCTGGGATCACTATGTAGTAGGACTTCCGAGAGGAAATGTTGTATATCTCCCATATGGGGGAACTGGGAATGGGAGGTCTCAGCATGTCTTCCTCTTTAGAGATCTCCCTGGGATCACTATGTAGTAGGACTTCCGAGAGGAAATGTTGTATATCTCCCATATGGGGGAACTGGGAATGGGAGGTCTCGGCATGTCTTCCTCTTTAGAGATCTCCCTGGGATCACTATGTAGTAGGACTTCCGAGAGGAAATGTTGTATATCTCCCATATGGGGGAACTGGGAATGGGAGGTCTCGGCATGTCTTCCTCTTTAGAGATCTCCCTGGGATCACTATGTAGTAGGACTTCCGAGAGGAAATGTTGTATATCTTCCATATGGGGGAACTGGGAATGGGAGGTCCCGGCATGTCTTCCTCTTTAGAGACCTCCCTGGGATCACTATGTAGTAGGACTTCCAGGAGGAAATGTATATCTCCCGTATGGGGGAACTGGGAATGGGAGGTCTCAGCATGTCGACCTCCCTGGAATCCCTATGTAGTAGGATGTCCAGGAGGCCATGTTGTATATCTCCTGTATGGAAGAGGTCAATGATGTTCTATATGCTGGCACATGTCTACCTCTGCATAGATCTCCTTGGGATCCCTGTGTAGTAGGATTTCCGAGAGGAAATGTTGTATATCTCCAGTGGGGGGGGAACTGGGAATGGGAGGTCCCGGCATGTCTTCCTCTTTAGAGACCTCCCTGGAATCCCTATTTAGTAGGACTTCCTGAAAGGCATATTATACAGTATACCATCCCACCAGTATGAAGTATGGCAATGAAACATCCCGTTCCTCTGAAGAGATCTCCTTGGGATCCCTGTGTAGTAGGACTTCCAAGAGGAAATGTTGTATATCTCCAGTGGGGGGGGGGGGGGGAACTGGGAATGCAAGGTCTCGGCATGTCTTCTTCTTTAGAGACCTCCCTGGGATCACTATGTAGTAGGATGTCAAGGAGGCCATGTTGTATATCTCCTGTATGAAAGATGGAAATGAGGTTCTATATGCTGGCACATGTCTACCTCTGCAGAGATCTCCTTGGGATCACTGTGTAGTAGGACTACCAGGAGAAAATGTTGTATATCTCCCGTATGGGGGAACTGGGAATGGGAGGTCCCGGAATGTCTTCCTCTTTAGAGATCAGCTCAGGATCCATAGATAGTAGGACTTCCAGGAGGCCATGTTTATATCTTCAATATGAAAGAACTGGAAATGAGATGCCCTGGCATGTCTTCCTCTGCAGAAAAACTTGGGATTCCTGTGTAGTAGGACTTTCGGGAGGCCATGTTGTATATCTTCAGCATGAAAGAACTGGGAATGAGATGCCCTGGCATATCTTCTTCTGCAGAAAAACTTGGGATTCCTGTGTAGTAGGACTTTCGGGAGGCCATGTTGTATATCTTCAATATGAAAGAACTGGGAATGAGATGCCCTGGCATATCTTCTTCTGCAGAAAAACTTGGAATCCCTATGTAGTAGGACTTCCAGTAAAGGCATATTATACAGTATACAACCCCCCCCCAGTATGAAGTATGGCAATGAAACATCCCATTACTCTGCAGAGATCTCCCCAGTAACCTGTGTAGTAGCACTTCAGAGAGGAAATGTTGTATATCTCCCGTATGGGGGAACTGGGAATGGGAGGTACCGGCATGTCTTCCTCTTTAGAGACCTCCCTGGGATCACTATGTAGTAGGATGTCCAGCACAGAAAACGAAAAACCTTTTTTCTCTACTCAGAACGCTATTCTGAAGCCCCTCACATATGTGAGACCTCTGTGTACTAAAGTAGAAGGGCAAAAGATCAGTCCAAGTGGCAGGCAAAAACATGGGTCGATTAACAGGCCAAGGTCGGTGCACGTGGAAGTCAGAAACGTGGTTTAAAACGTCAGGCAGAGGCGTCTTCGGTAAACAAGCTGAGGTTGGTGCACGTGGAAGTCAGAAACGTGGATTAAATCGTCAGGCAAAGACATCGTCGGTAAACAGGCCAAGGTCAGTTAATTAACATGTAACCTGCCTCCTCGTGCTCTGTCTTTCCCGCACTGACCTCCCGGCTCCGCCCCCTTCTTTTATATGGCCGCTCCTCCCAGCTCTCCCAGCTGCCCACCCCTAAAATTGTTAACTCACTCCTGCTTGCTGTGTAACCTGACACACTGTCATGGGCGGACCTGCATGACATTTCCTTGCAGTGCATTAAATTCCGGTCCTTACTGTCTGTTAATAAGGGGAACTAATTTCCAGGCCAGGTTGGGAGGGACATTGGGGACAATAATAGCTTGTATCTCTTCTTACTCCTCCTCTGCTGCATACACGGCATTTCTTTTGGCGTCTTCTTCCAGATTCTGTGGGGGCAAGGGGCGGACTGACCATTCGGCCACTTGGGCACTTCCCGAGGGCCCCGGGCCACTAGGGGCCCCATCAGGGTTTCCAGCCTCAGTAAAACCAGGGACAGTATGTAAAAATCTGTGTTTTTTTTTTTTACATCTGTTTCTGAAATGTCCCTTACCGACATCCTTTTGGTCTAAAAATCCAGAGATTATAGCTGCCCCACCTCTCCAGTACCTTCTCAGCCAATAGAAACATGTCTGTGTATACTGTGTGATTGTATACTGTGCGTGTGTATACTGTGTGGCCCCATAATCTCTGATTGCCTGGGGGGGCCCCATAATCTCCTATTGCCCGGGGGGCCCCATAATCTCCTATTGCCCGGGGGCCCCATGAGTTGTCAGTCCGCCCCTGTGTGGGGGGAATGTTATAGGGAAAATGTTGCTCGTGAAGTCGACTCACACTATCAGAGCAAATGCTTGCTGGGGCGGGACCATGTTGGTAGATTAGGGCAGTGACGATTTCTTCAATATCATTGAGGTAGGGGATTTGTTGGTTTTGAGTTTCTTTTTGGTAGCAGACAAACAAATTAAACAGCGCCGTATGAAACAGGTGAAATGCAACTTTCTTATACCAATAACGGGGCTTTCTGGTTGACAGATGCATTGACAATTCCATTGGAGGTTTACCCTGATCAGGGAAGCACTGTGTCCATGGGACACGCGCCTTCCCCGATCCCCGCTCTGCGCCCCTCCGGAGACGCGGTCTGTGCGCGCCGCCGAGTCTCCTGTGACATTTTGGCACAGCCGATCACGTGGTAAACAGACAATTTCATTGAATAAAGAGGGTATGTGGCGCTAACCCTTAAGTAAATCAATAAATAATCTAAAATGACCAGTTTGCAAAGCTCAGAGTATCCGAAAGTTGAGTGACCTTTCACACAAATAGATATATAAAAACATAGAATAATGAACTAAAATAGATAAAATTCCTTAATAGCAATACACATAAAATATTGAATAAATATAAGACGTGTGTAAAAAATGAAAAAATATACAATAAAAGTGATGGTGCTAAAATAACCGTGCTGAAAATAAATATATGTGCTGGGGGTAAAAATGATGATGGAGTTGGGTTAAAAATTGTGAACACAAAATCTTCTAGCAATAAAAGGTGCACAGTGCAACGTGCAAAATATGTGAATAGAGAACCAATAAAGAACCGATAAATTGGTTCTGAAAGTGCAAGGGAATTGCAAGGGGAATAAATGATTGAATGTGCAGAAATATCCAAAATAATGACAAAGTGACCATACAGATGAAAAGAGAGTGTCACTGTAGGTATGGTATAATCAGATGATACCAAAACAATAATATTGCTGAAAAAAATATATAAAAAATAAAAGTAAAATTTGGTGCACTACAAACCAGCTTGTAAAGAAAAAATGGCGGAAAATAAACGATAAAGTCCACAATCTGGAACAATGAAGAGCATAAGGCTCTGGAATAAGTGAAGGTGAGTAGAAATATTCAGGAATCTTTGTGTTGATCACAGTGATGATCCGTGCAGGCAGTGCTCCGTGCTGACTTCAGGGGTGCACCCTACTAGTTCCCCAGCCTCTCACCTCTATTTGCGGCCCCTACAGGCCTAGTGGAGCAGATAGCCTCTAAGGTGGCAAGCCTGGTTAGTTTCCGGGTCCTCTTTCTTATGGGCTCTTATGGGCTCCTATGGGCTTCTATGGGCTCCTACTCCGATCCAAAAAGGCACTCCAGGGGTAAGGGGTCACTCACATCCAAAAAGGCACTCCAGGGGTAAGGGGTCACTCACGGGTTAGATCAGCATGTATGGGGTTAAAGGTTTGGAAGAACAATTGGAACAATGGTTATAACAACAACTTCCAGGGAAGACCATACCAGCAACCCCCCTACAATAGAAGATCACCAACACCACCTTGGAGGAACCAAGAAAGAGAAGGAGAAAGAAATCACTATATAGACAAAAGTAGGAGAGACGACAGAACATGGAGAGAGGAAAGACCGTATCATCAAGACGACAGAAGAGGTCTTTACCTTTACAAGTGTGAGATCACTTTTATGTTGGCTGCTTTCCTTTTCCATTTTTCTCCTTATTTGATTTAATAGTTTTTGGTTGAGAGCACTGGTTACCCCTATTATCTAGACAATTTCATTGGCTGTTTACCATGATCGGGGAAGCGCTGTGTCCGAGGGACACACGCCGTCCTTGATCGCCATGCTGCACGCCCCCTGTACACATACCATGTCCACAATGCTTTGCTTCAAGGCTGTAGCAAAATTAAACATCCTGTCACAATGGGCCTGCATTACTGCATGGGCAAGTTAATGGAGCCACACCACAACCAGCTTGCAATGGCATACAAGCCACAGTTGTGGCGCCATGGTTCAGCCTTTTGGGGTTGAAACAGAAGGTGAGGAGGCAACATATTACCCCACAGCCATCTGTCAACTGCTCTTTGAAAGCAATCCAGCCCAAATTGCTTTTCAGATGAGCAGCAAGGACCCTAATGCCCCGTACACACGGTTGGAAAATCCAACCACAAAATCCATCTGATTTTTTCCGACGGATTTTGTTCGACACTGGTGTTGCATACACACGGTCGGACAAAGTTGTCGGAAAATCCGATCATTCTGAACGTGGTGACGTTCGTTGCCTACGACGGGACAACGTAGAGGCTAGTAGCCGATAGCTTTGGTCTTGTAATGTGATCTGAGCATGCGTGGCACTTTGTCCGTCGGAATTCGATACACACGATCGGAAAAAGTCCGATAGGATTTTGTTGTCGGAAAATTTGAGAGCAGGAGATAAAACTTTGTCCGTCGGAAAATCCGACGGAAAAAGTCAGATGGAGCCTACACACGGTCGGAATTTCCGACAACATTGTCCGATAGGACATTTTCCGTCGGAAAATCCAACTGTGTGTATGGGGCATAAAGGTTGTTTTAGTACATTGGACTTGCATGGGGCTGTAAGAAGAACCAAAAGCACCAGAGAACTTTATGAACTCGCTGTATTTCATTCAGAGGTGTGCTTTTTAGGAGAAGATTGAACCAATTTCCCAAGGACCAAACCTCTCCTTGATTTGAATCTTGTGAAAACATCTGTTTCAAGAAGGCAACTGACTTTTCTTAGCTTTGTGGTTCCTTTTAGGAAAGCCCACCTTGATATGAACAGTTATTAGTAGACGTGAAGATCTGATTTTTATCCCCGGGGGGGAAACATTCACCATAACATTTCATAAGTCACACTCCTACTCCAGTATGGCGCTCCTCTCCAGAGACGCACCGGAATGTGAGGAGAGAAGGATGGTTTTTCCCTAATCCCGATGATTGATGTTCTGCACCTTGATGGTTCAGCCACCAGAATGGAGCTGTGGATGGCCTACAAGCCAAATGTGGCAGTGATGGCTGTCACCCCGTTCTCCATATTACATGATGTGGAGGAATTCTTCCTCTCGGGGGGGATGTCGCTCTTTCTACTCATCATTTTACACCTTCACGCATCAGTTTCCCGACTTTCATCAACCTGCGTGTAACTCGCTGCTGCTATGGACCGACCTCAAGATCAGCTCATGTCATGTGCTCTGTATTACTGTGTCCTTTATGTCCTGGACAATCACACATTTATATCAGATTTGCTTAAAGAAACCCACCAGTTTGGCATTTAAAGGAGTTACAGATGTAGACTGTAGACTGTAGCCAGATCTGAGCTTTGTTTATGATATCTGGGATCTCTGGGTTACTCCCAAGCTCTATAACAGAGGTCTTCAAACTACGGCCCTCCAGTTGTTCAGGAACTACAATTCCCATCATGCCTAGTCATGTCTGTGAATGTCAGAGTTTTACAATGCCTCATGGGATGTGTAGTTCTGCAACAGCTGGAGGGCTATAGTTTGAGGATCCCTGCTCTATAACATTGCTACTGCCTGATAGTGTTGAGTTTTATCCATAGATACAATGTAGTGCGTTATGAATATTTATTTTTCCTTGGTAAAGCACTGAGGAGTTTGTAGGCAGGTGCAGTCTACTTTCTCCACTGTGGCACTCTTTGGTAGTAGCACTGCAACTGAAGAGACGTTCCTCTAGTCTGTGGTTTCCTTGGTCACTGGGGAAGTTATCCCATTGGATGCTGCCATCTCATGTGACTCTAACAGCCATCTTGGGTCAGGCAGAGCCTATTTAAGGCCCTGGCTCCCATGCTTGGTGCCAATTTTTGCGAGTTGGTAGAGTAGGGACACCTACCCCACTTGGTAGGGACAGAATTAAGCCCCATACACACGGTCGGAAAATACGACCACCAAATCCATCGGATTTGGTCCGACGGATTTAGTCCGACACTGGTGTTGCATACACATGGTCGGACAAAGTTGTCGGAAAATCCGATCATTCTGAACGTGGTGACGTTTGTTGCGTACGATGGGACTACGTAGAGGCTAGTAGCCAATAGCTTTGGTCTTGTAATGTGATCTGAGCATGCGTAGCACTTTGTCCGTCGGACTACGCTACACACGATCGGAATTGGTGTGATCGGACTTTGTTGTCGAAAAATCTATCCAGCAGGAGATAGAACTTTGTCCGTCGGACAATCCGAGGTAAACTGTCCGATGGTGCCTACACACGGTCGGAATTTACGACAACATTGTCCGATAGGACAGAATCCATGGGAAAATCCGACCGTGTGTATGGGGCTTTAGTGGCAGGAAAAGGTTCCTGATGAGGAAGGAAAGCATAGGGCTTGCGACCTTCCTAAACATCTGTCAGGGCTGGGCTCAGCCCTTCCTTCTCTGAGCTGGCCGCTCAGCTGTCGGCTAATTGCCAGCTCCTATCTCTCCACAGTGACTCAGCTGTTGATGATATCCTGCTCGTCAGTCCTGCCTACTTAAGCTGTCCAGCCCAGATGATCTCTGCCTTCACCTTGGTCACATCTCTAGAGACGCTCTCCTGCGTTCTTGTTAATGATTTGCTTGGCTGACATTCCTTCTGGCTCCAGATGCTGCTTGCTGTTCTACTACGCTCATCTCTGGCTCCCTGGTGTTTTAGCTTGTCTGACTATCCATTACAGTTCCTGAACTCTGGCTATGTTTTGAATACGTTTACTCTGTTTACCTTTTTTTATTATTATTAAACTAGTGAGATTTAACTGTACTTCTGTCTCAGTCTGATTCATGGTTTCTGACAACATCCTACTAATTGGGCACGAGGCGGCCAGGCTGCAATCTTCCTCCTCGCTGTTAGTTCGGCTGAACCCGACCCTCTACACACTGCTGGGACTGTGAGTGTTTCTGGCTGTCCCACCGGGTTATCTCTGAACTGTTTGTTGCATTATTTCATTACAAGTTCCTTTATCAAACCAGGCCTGTGTGTGTTATTGCCGCCGCACCACGCAGCACCCCACCTATAGGTTTATGTCAGTGATGTGGGCTGGGAAAGAGGATAAATATTTGGAAAGACCTTCAAGATAGGTTCTTGATTCCCAGAATTTGCCAGGAAAGAATGCAGTGTTGGAAGCTCCTTCCCTCCCATGCTGCTGTCTGAGGAGGGTGAAGCTGCAGAGAGGTTCCATTTTTGCTTCCCAGGCATTTTTCTTGGAGATGGAAGCCAGAGAAAGGGTATTTGTTCTTCTATCTATCAACCTGGGGCTAGAGTGTTCTAAATTGGCCTTTGGCAGAGGCTACAAGAGCCCTAAACTGGCCTTTGGCTCTCAAAGAAACTTAGAGGTAGCCCCCTGTCCGAGTCTACAGAATCTACATTAACTTGTGGCCGAGGCATAAAGAGATCTACAGCTGACTTGTGACTTGAGGTCTGTCTGGGCCTAGAGGTCTGTTACTGGGCAGAGAGAATGTTTTCTGCTGTTTTGGGGTATCGTCTATACCTAATTATACCAATAAAGCTGCAAAAGGAAGGATTTAGCAAAGTCTGTCAGAGCAAGTCACCATCAGGAAGGCAGAAGGACCCAATAAAATCAAGCATCCACTATACCTATAGCAGTGATGGTGAACCATGGCACCCCAGATGTTTATGAACTACATTTCCCATGATGCTCATGCACTCTGCAGTGTAGTTGAGCATCATGGGAAATGTAGTTCCAAAACATCTGGGATGCCAAGGTCCGCCATCACTGACCTATAGGGTCATTGCTACACAGGAGCTGAGGACACTAGAAAGGTCACTTCTCAGTAGACTTTTGCTTCAGTCTTTTGTTGAGTTTGAAAATGTTATCTCCTGGAGAGCCAAAGTGATTTGACTTTCGTGCAGTAGTTTCAGTTTCTGACTCTTCCACAAGACATACGTTTAGGTGGCTAGGTACCTCAGGTTCTTGGTGTTTACACTATAGAGAACCCATGGAGGAAGAATTCATTAGGCATTTTAATATGGTTGGCTGGAACTGGGAATTTGAGTATAGCTATTAAATGGTCATGGTGATTTGTTAGACCTGGGAATTCCTGTGGAGCTCTTTATTGATCATGGTGGTTGGTTGGAACTGGGAATTCCAGTGGAGCACTTTAATGGTCATGGTGGTTGCGTGGACCTAGAAATTCCAGTGGAACTATTTAATGGTCGTGGTGGTTGGCTGGAACTGTGAATTCCAGTGAAACAATTTATTGGTCATGGTGGTTGACTGGAATTAGGAATTCCAATTAAAATATTTAATGTCCATGGTGGTTGACTGGAACTGGGAATTCCAGTGGAACTATTTAATGGTCGTGGTGGTTGGCTGGACTGGGAATTCCAGTGGAACTATTTAATGGTCGTGGTGGTTGGCTGGACTGGGAATTCCAGTGAAACAATTTATTGGTCGTGGTGGTTGACTGGAATTAGGAATTCCAATTAAAATATTTAATGTCCATGGTGGTTGACTGGAACTGGGAATTCCTGTGGAGCTCTGTATTTATCATGGTGGTTGGTTGGAACTGGGAATTCCAGTGGAGCACTTTAATGGTCACGGTGGTTGTGTGGACCTAGAAATTCCAGTGGAACTATTTAATGGTCGTGGTGGTTGGCTGGAACTGTGAATTCCAGTGAAACAATTTATTGGTCATGGTGGTTGACTGGAATAAGGAATTCCAATTAAAATATTTAATGGCCATGGTGGTTGACTGGAACTGGGAATTCCAGTGGAACTATTTAATGGTCGTGGTGGTTGGCTGTAACTGGGAATTCCAGTGGAACTATTTAATGGTCGTGGTGGTTGGCTGGAACTGGGAATTTCTGTGGAGCTCTGTATTGATCATGGGGGTTGGTTGGAACTGGGAATTCCAGTGGAGCACTTTAATGGTCATGGTGGTTGTGTGGACCTAGAAATTCCAGTGGAACTATTCAATGGTCATGGTGGTTGGCTGGAACTGTGAATTCCAGTGAAACAATTTATTGGTCATGGTGGTTGACTTGAATTAGGAATTCCAATTAAAATATTTAATGTCCATGGTGGTTGACTGGAACTGGGAATTCCAGTGGAGAAATGTAATGTTCATGGTGGTTGACTAGAACTGAGAATTCCAGTGGGGAAATGTAATGGTCATGGTGGTTGACTGGAACTGAAATTCCAGTGGAGAAATGTAATGGTCATGGGGTTAACTGGATCTGGGAATTCCAGTGGAACTATTTATTGGTCACGTGGTTGGCTGTAAGTAGAAAATCCACTGAAGCTATTAATTGGTCAGATATTGTGGCTGGAACTGAGAATACCAGTGGAGCTCTTCATGGTGGTTGACTGGATCTGTAAATTCCAATGGTCATGGTGGCTTGATTTAACTGGGAACTCCAGTGAAGCTATTTAATGGCCACGGTGGTTGACTGGGACTGGGAATTTCAGTGGAGAAATGTAATAGTCATTGTGGTTGACTGGATCTGGGAATTCCAATGGAACTATTCATTGGTCATGGTGGTTGGCTGAAACTAGCAACTCCAGTGTAGCTTTATGGCCATGGTGGTTGGCTGAGACTGGGATTTCCATTGGAGCTCTTTAATGGTCCTGGTGGTTGCCTGGATCTGTGAATTCCAATGGAACTATTTGGTGGTCATGGTGGATAATGGAGTTTCTAGTTCCATTCAACCACCATGACCACTAAATAGTTCCACTGGAATTCACAAAACCAGGCAACCACCAGGACCATTAAAGAGCTCCAATGTAAAACCCAGTCTCAGCCAACCACCATGGCCATTAAATAGCTTCACTGGAGTTCCTAGTTACAGCCAAAGATATTTAATGGCCATGGTGGTTGGCTGGAACTGAGAATTCCAGTGGAGCCCCTTAAGCCCTTGGCGTCAGCACCTCCCTGCCCTTTGAGGGGTTTCAAATGCCGGGAGGTGGGGTTTCTGACCATGTGACCACCGTGATTGGCTGTCAAATCGGTCACATGATCGGATACACACCAGATGCGGTCCTTTTTTTATTCTGTATCAAAAAGCGGATGGACAGTGTTTAACCACTTGCTTACTGGGCACTTAAACCCCCCTCCTGCCCAGACCAATGTTCACCTTTCAGCGCTGACGCACTTTGAATGACAATTGCGCGGTCATACAATACTGTACCCAAATTACATTTTTATCATTTTTTGTACACAATAGACCTTTCTTTTGGTGGTATTTAATCACAGCTGGATTTTTATTTTTTGCTAAACAAACAAAAAAAGATGGAAAATTTTGAAAAAAATAAAAAAATCATGTTTTATAGTTTGTTATAAAATTTTGCAAACAGGTAATTTTTCTCCTTCATGGATATGCGCTGATGAGGTGGCACTGATAGGCTACACTGATGGGCACTGATATGCACAGATAAGGCGGCACTGATGGCAACTGATAAGATGGCACTGATGGGCCCTGATGGGCCCTGATTGTGGGCACTGATAGGTGGCACTGTGGGCACTGATAGGCTGCACTGGTGGGCACTGATAGGCTACACTGATGGGCACTGATAGTCTGCACTGGTGGGCACTGATAGTCTGCACTGGTGGGCACTGATAGGCACAGATAAGGCGGCACTGATGGGCCCTGTTTGTGGGCACTGATATGTGGCACTGTGGGCACTGATAGGTGGCACTGTGGGCACTGATAGGCTGTACTGGTGGGCACTGGTAGGCTGTACTGGTGGGCACTGATAGGCTGCACTGGTGGGCACTGATAGGCACAGTTAAGGCGGCACTGATAGGCACAGATAAGGCGGCACTTATGGGCCCTGTTTGTGGGCACTGATAGGCTGCACTGATGGGCACAGATAAGGCGGCACTGATGGGGGCAGATAAGGTGGTACTGATGGCCACTGATAAGATGGCACTGATAGGCTACACTGATGGGCACTGATAGGCATAGTTATGGCGGCATTGATATGCACAGATAAGGCGGCACTGATGGCCACTGATAAGATGGCACTGATGGGCCCTTATTGTGGGCACTGATGGGCTCTACTGGTGGGCACTGATGGGCTCTACTGGTGGGCACTGATGGGCTGTTCTGGGCACTGATAGGCTGCACTGATGTGCACTGATAGGCACAGTTAAGACGGCACTGATAGGCACAGATAAGGCAGTACTAATGGGCCCTGTTTGTGGGCACTGATAGGCTGCACTGATGGGCACAGATAAGGCAGCACTGATGGGGGCAGATAAGGTGGTACTGATGGCCACTGATAAGATGGCACTGATGTGCCCTGATAGGTACCACTGGTAGGTGGCACTGATGTGCAGCACTGTTGATGAGGCACTGATTGTGGGCACTGATAGGTGGCACTGGTGGCCACTGGTAGGCGGCACTGTTATGCACTGTTGGTGGCACTGGCAGGTGGCACAGGTGGGCACTGAGGAGCTGGCGGCAGCTCTTTGTGATCGGGACTGATGTCCCTCTCACGGCTGCCGATGATCGGCTTTTTTTTTTTTTCTCCTCACGCTGTCAGCGCGAGGAGAAAAAATAGCCGATTACCGACTCTGATAACATCACATGATCGGCTGTCATTGGTGATCTGTGATCCAGCGAGCCTCATAGACCCGCTGATCACAGAGCGCGCTGCGTGTGCGCCCTGCAGGAGGCGCGCAGGCCACTCGGGGACGTCTATTGATGTCCTCTCAGCAAAGCAGGTCCGTGCTGTAGCCGTCACTTGGCTATAGCGCGGATCGGAACAGGTTAACATGGATTCCAATGGCCCTAGTTCACACCAGCGCAGTCCACAAAAGTACATGCACAGGAGGGCACATGTCCTCAATCGAGATGAAAAAAAAAGAGGGGGAAAAATGCACTGAAACTCATCAAAAACGCATCAAAAACTTGCAGATATGCCCCTGGAAGACAGAAATTGCGGTGTAAAAACGGGCTCTAATAGGTAAAAGTTGTCAATCTGATTTCGCACGAAGCCCTCCGGATTATCCGAAGTCTCAGCGCCGCCCGAAGACGCAGAGAAATCTTCCTGCGTCGGGAATACCTTCGCCGCGCTCCGGATCAAGCTGCCATCTTTGACTCCAGCCCCATCCATCTCCTGAAGCTTCCCACTCCCACATGAAACGCTGATCCGCTCCCGGGACGCCGAGAGCTGCTGGGATCGGGGGTCTTGGCAGCGGGAGGCGCGGTGGAGGCTTTCCAGCTCGGTAATTGAAAACAGCTTCCTTGTCACTCCGGCAAAGCCAGAGACTTTCTTTTTTTTACATTTTTTTTTTTGGCTTCTGGTGTGAGAGAATGAGGAACTCTCCCAGGACCTGGAAGACGCAGACGCTCGCTTTCGGAAACTGGAAAAAAAAAAAAAAGTGGGAAGAGGCGTTGCGGGAGGAAGAGAGGGGAAGGGGGGGGAGGGTCGGTGTGTGTGCCAGCGCCTCCGCCGTCCGCGCACCTGGCCACCGCCGCTGCCAAATGCGATGCAAGAGGAGCGCCGCCATCGCAGGAAGAGGAATATTATCTCCTCGTCTCCGTCTGTTGATAACGTGCGGAGGAGGTGAGAAGCAGGATGTCGGCGGCGCTGAGATCCCGGCCAATGGGAGACGCCGCCATTTAGCCTTAAAGTCGATGTAAACCTCCGATCGCTGCAATCTCATAGAGGCCGCACCGCGATCGTGTCATTTCAGAAGGAATTTTCATGTATTTTTTTTTTTTTTTAGTCACTTCCTGTTGTAGGGTGACAACGCTCCATCCTTTTCTCCCAATTGCTCTCATGCGTGTTGTCACCCTATAACAGGAAGTGAAGCCTCTGTGACAACACATGAGAGCAATTAGGAGACAAGGATAGAGCGTTGTCACCCTATAACAGGAAGTGAAGCCTCTGTGACAACACATGAGAGCAATTAGGAGACAAGGATAGAGCGTTGTCACCCTATAACAGGAAGTGAAGCCTCTGTGACAACACATGAGAGCAATTAGGAGACAAGGATAGAGCGTTGTCACCGTATAACAGGAAGTGAAGCCTCTTCTGTGACAATACATGAGAGCAATTAGGAGACAAGAATAGAGCGTTGTCACCCGATAACAGGAAGTGAAGCCTCTGTGACAACACATGAGAGCAATTAGGAGACAAGGATAGAGCGTTGTCACCCTATAACAGGAAGGGAAGCCTCTGACAATACATGAGAGCAATTAGGAGACAAGGATAGAGCGTTGTCACCCGATAACAGGAAGTGAAGCCTCTGTGACAACACATGAGAGCAATTAGGAGACAAGGATAGAGCGTTGTCACCCTATAACAGGAAGTGAAGCCTCTGTGACAACACATGAGAGCAATTAGGAGACTAGGATAGAGCGTTGTCACCCTATAACAGGAAGTGAAGCCTCTTCTGTGACAACACATGAGAGCAATTAGGAGACAAGGATAGAGCGTTGTCACCCTATAACAGGAAGTGAAGCCTCTTCTGTGACAACACATGAGAGCAATTAGGAGACAAGGATGGAGCGTTGTCACCCTATAACAGGAAGTGAAGCCTCTGTGACAACACATGAGAGCAATTAGGAGACAAGGATAGAGCGTTGTCACCCTATAACAGGAAGTGAAGCCTCTGTGACAACACATGAGAGCAATTAGGAGACAAGGATAGAGCGTTGTCACCCTGTAACAGGAAGTGAAGCCTCTGTGACAACACATGAGAGCAATTAGGAGACAAGGATAGAGCGTTGTCACCCTGTAACAGGAAGTGAAGCCTCTGTGACAGGGCGGTAACACAGGAGAGCAAATGTGGGGGGCAGGGATAGAATGTTGTCACCCGATAACAGGAGGAGTTGAAGCCTATATGACATTGTGACAACACTCTATTTCTGCCCCCCCCCCCCCCCCCCCATTTGTTCTCATGTGTTGTCACCCTGTCACAGAGGCTTTACTTCCTGTTATAAGGTGACAACTTGCCATCGCTCTCTCCCAGTGCAGTGATGTGTGGTCACACTGTGACATAAGTTTTAGTTCCTGTTATAAAGTGACAAAGCACTGTCCTTCTCCCTCATTTGCTCTAATGTGTTGTCACCTTGTTACATAGGCTTCACTTCCTCTTGTGGGGTGACAACACTTTCCTGTCTCCCAATTGCTCTCATGAGTTGTCACCCTGTCACATAGGTTCCCCTTCCTGTTATAGGGTGACAACACTCCATCCTTGTCTCCTATTTGCCTTCCTGTGTTGTCACCTTGTCAAATAGGCTTTATTTCCTCTTGTAGGTTGACAACACTTGAGAGCAATTGGAAGACAAGGATGGAGTGTGAAGTGACCCCTCTGTGACAGGGTGACAACACTTGAGAGCAATTGGGAGACAAGGATAGAGCGTTGTCACCCTATAACAGGAAGTGAAGCCTCTGTGAAAACCCTCCATCCTTGTCTCCCAATTGCTCTCAAGTGTTGTCAACCTACAAGAGGAAATAAAGCCTATGTGACAGGGTGACAACACAGGAAGGCAGAAAGGACACAAGGATTTGCTCTCATGCGTTGTCACCTTATCACATAAACCTCACTTCCTGTAAAAGGGTGACAACACTCCCATTCACACCTTGTCACATACGCCTTACTTCCTCTTGTGGGGTGACAACACTCTATCCTTCTCTCCCATTTGTTCTCATGTGTTGTCTCCCTGTTACATAGGCTCCACTGGGTGACAATGATTAATCCATGTCTCTTATTTGATCTCCTGTGTTGTCACCCTATCACAGAGGCTTCGCTTCCTGTTACAGGGTGACAACACTCCATCCTTGTCTCCTATTTGCCCTCCCGTGTTGTCAACCTACAAGAGGAAGTGAAGCCTATATGACAGGGTGACAACACAGGAGGGCAAAGAGGAGACAAGGATGGAGCGTTGTCACCCTATAACAGAACGTGAAGTCTATATGACAGGGTGACAACACTTTCCTGTCTCCCAATTGCCCTCATGCGTTGTCACCCTGTCACAGAGGCTTCACTACCTTTTGTAAGGAAACACCGCTCTATCCTTGTCTCCCAATTGCCCTCCTGTGTTGTCACCTTGTCATATAGGCTTCACTTCCTGTTATAGAGTGACAACGCTCCATCCTATTCTCCTCATGTGTTGTCAACCTGTCACATAGGCTGCCTTTCTTGTTATAAGGTGACAACGCTCCTCCCCTGTTTCCCAATTGATCTCATGTGTTGTCACCTTGTCATATAGGCCTCACTTCCTGTTATAGGGTGACAACACTCCATCCTTGTCTCCCATTTGCTCTCATGTGTTGTCACCTTATAACAAGAAATGCAGCCTAAGTGACAGGTTGACAACACATGAGAGCAAATGGGAGACAAGGATGGAGTGTTGTCACTCTATAACAGGAAGTGGAGCCTCTGTGACAAGGTGACAACACATGAGGGCAATTGGGAGACAAG
Organism: Lithobates sylvaticus; assembly: GCA_028564925.1. Lineage (NCBI taxonomy): Eukaryota > Metazoa > Chordata > Amphibia > Anura > Ranidae > Lithobates > Lithobates sylvaticus. Next base: position 15,795,884 of record CM053026.1, on the reverse strand, counting down.
GATGGAGCGTTGTCACCCTATAACAGGAAGTGGAGCCTCTGTGACAAGGTGACAACACATGAGGGCAATTGGGAGACAAGGATGGAGCGTTGTCACCCTATAACAGGAAGTGGAGCCTCTGTGACAAGGTGACAACACATGAGGGCAATTGGGAGACAAGGATGGAGCGTTGTCACCTTGTCATATATAGGGTGCCCACGTGTCCCGGATTGCCCGGGATTATCCCGTAATGTATATTTTTGTCCCGTGTCCCGGGCATGTTCATTCCGGGACAATACAGTGTCCCGGAATGAGACTGATAATCTGGGAACAGGGGGGACCGAGCCGCCATAGCGCTGGCTCTGGCTCCGCCTCCGCCTCCTCCACCTACTGCTGATCACTTGTTGCTATAGCCGCCTGGCGTCTGGTAACCAGTGACGTCACTGCCCAGCGCTGAAAGCAGAGGAGGATTTCACTTCCTCCTCCTCCGCGCTAGTGCTGCCTGGGAGTCACTGCTGCTTCTTCCGCACTTGGCTCCAGTGACTGGCTTGCAGCTTGTGTGGGGTGTTTCTGTACCCACACGCTGCAATTACAATGTGCACGGCAAGCATCTCTCCCTCTCTCTTCCTCCCCCTCCTGCCCACCTCACACTAACACACCCCCTCCCCCTTTTCCTCGGCTCGGATGTCACAGACAGGAGAAGGAGGTGGAGGAGAATGGACACAGCACACAGGACGGGATGTGCTGATCTGAGGTTTGTACAGAATATTAATGCTTGGCACTTGCAGGAGAAGGAGACACAGAGACAGGGGGCAAGTTGTCAAAAAAGAAATACTTGCAGTGATTTTGGGGGATAAGAGCATGTTGTATGTGCTAGGGGGGCACTTTAGGAGGGGAGATAAATTGTGCTGGGGGGCTCAGATTTTTTATTCAACCCCCCCTTCCAGCACAATTTCTCTCCCCTCCCAAAGTGTGCCCCCTAGCACATACAACGTGCTCTTATCCCCCAAAACCACTGCAAGTATTCTTCTTTGACAACTTGCCCCCTTCCCTAAAGACAAACTGGCTGCTATTGAGGGGACAATTGTACTGTCTGGAATCCTGGGAACTTTGCTAGAGATTCAGGGCAATTCTGGAGGAGAATGTAAGGGGGCACTCTGGAGGAGAATGTAAGGCACACTCCAGAGGATGTAAGGAGGCACTAAAGGGGCACCCCGGAGGATGTAAGGGGCTCTGACTAAGTTAGTACCACCAGAGCGCCCCCTTACCTCCAGGGTGCCCCCTTAGTGCCTCCAGAGTGCCCCCTTACATCCTTCGGAGTGCCCCACCACCAAGGTGGTATAGCAGTGGCTGACAGACTATCAGGAGGTGGTATTGCACTCCTCTTCCTCCTCTCTCCACTAACTACCCCCCGCCATACACTCTGCACTCCTCTCCTGTACATATTACCCCCCCGCCATACACTCCGCACTCCTCTCCTGTACATATTACCCCCCGCCATACACTCCGCACTCCTCTCCTGTACATATTACCCCCCGCCATACACTCCGCACTCCTCTCCTGTACATATTACACCCCCGCCATACACTCCGCACTCCTCTCCTGTACATATTACCCCCCGCCATACACTCCGCACTCCTCTCCTGTAGATATTACCCCCGCCATACACTCCGCACTCCTCTCCTGTAGATATTACCCCCCGCCATACACTCCGCACTCCTCTCCTGTACATATTACCCCCCGCCATACACTCCGCACTCCTCTCCTGTAGATATTACCCCCCGCCATACACTCTGCACTCCTCTCCTGTACATATTACACCCCCGCCATACACTCCGCACTCCTCTCCTGTACATATTACCCCCCGCCATACACTCCGCACTCCTCTCCTGTAGATATTACCCCCCGCCATACACTCTGCACTCCTCTCCTGTAGATATTACCCCCCGCCATACACTCCGCACTCCTCTCCTGTACATATTACCCCCCCCCCCCGCCATACATTCCGCACTCCTCTCCTGTGCATACTACTCACTGTCATACACTCTGCATTCCCTATTTAACAATACCACATTCTGCACTATGTAAGTCATCTCAGACTCTCTTTAACAACACCCCCTTTAAGCCAATATTTAGCGCAATTTAAGACATGTCCACTGTTCACCACAACGTGCTTTACGTGCCATATTGTTGTTGTTCTTGATGCCTAGGGCCCACTTTTGATTTCATACGCCCCTGCCCCAAGAATCGGCAAAAAAAATCTGTCAAAAATCATCTTTTGGGGGGGGGGGGGGGGGGGGGGGGGGGGTGTCCCTGAATGACAGTTTGGAAATGTGGTCACCCTAGTCATATAGGCTTCACTTCCTGTTATAGGGTGACAACACATGAGATCAATTGGGAAACAGGGGAGGAGCGTTGTCACCTTATAACAAGAAATGCAGCCTATGTGACAGGGTGACAACGCTCCTCCCCTGTTTCCCAATTGATCTCATGTGTTGTCACCTTGTCATATAGGCTTCACTTCCTGTTATAGGGTGACAACACTCCAGCCTTGTCTCCTAATTGCTATCCTGTGTTGTCACCTTGTCACATAGGCTTCACTTCCTCTTGTGGGGGTGACAACACTCCATCCTTGTCTCCCATTTATTCTCCTGTGTTGTCTCCCTGTTACATAGGCTCCACTGGGTGAAAATGATTCATCCATGTCTCTTATTTGATCCCATGTGTTGTCACCTTGTCATATAGGCTTAACTTCCTGTTATAGGGTGACAACGCTCCATCCTTGTCTCCTAATTGCTCTCAAATGTTGTCACCCTACAAGAAGAAATAAAGCCTATTTGACAAGGTGACAACACAGGAAGGCAAATAGTAGACAAGGATGGAGCGTTGTCACCCTATAACAGAACGTGAAGTCTATAGGGCAGAGTGACAACACTTTCTTGTCTTCCACTTCCTTTTGTTTTGTGTGAATGAGGCAGAATCGAATGTTCTCAGGCTAGATTCTTTGCAGAGCGAATGTTATTCATTTAAAATAATAACAGTGTGAATGGGGAAAGTGCCGCATTATGACCGCCAGGTGGAGCGGAGAAGCTTACTGTACTTCTTTTCTATTACAGTCAACATCCTCTAGAGGCAAAAATGTGGTATTTTCACCATCCACACAGGCTGTGTTCTCTGCAGATCGAATGTTATTCATTAGGAAAATAGGAGATAATTTGAATTTTTCTCTATGCACCCCAAAATGACACGCAGTTTTTCGATGTTTTATGAATGCACCCCGTTGCCACTGGAACAGGAGGTGAGTTCCCATCGGACAGTAATTATTATTATTATACAGGATTTATATAGCGCCAACAGTTTACGCTGCGCTTTACAATATAAAAGGGAGACAATACAGTTACAATACAAGAGGGCCCTGCTCAGGAGAGCTTGCAATCTAATAGAGTCAGTAATAAAGCCTGACAGAGGTTCTAACCCTGCCCCCACCTTATCCAAAACTTGTGGCAGGAGTTACCCTTTAAACCCTCATCCTCCACAGAAGAGACGCGTCCCTCACTTCCTGTCCTGCCCAACACCAATCGACAACTAAAGACAATCTTCCACACAAAGGACGGAAACTTCCACCCTTCAGAATTCTATTGCTGCCTGTGTACCCGTGGGGGAGATTTTCCCCGTACTTCCTGTCATAAATGGAGACGCAAACATTAGAAACAACCTGACTGGGGTTCTGACACCTTGTCATTCCACCCCAAACATGTAAACTTCACTTCCTGTTAGAGGGTGACGACACTTCCTCCCTGTTTCCCGTTTGCTGTCATGTGTTGTCACACTGTCACATAGATTTCACTTCCTCTTGTGGTGTGACAACACTTCCCTGTCTCTCAATTGCTCCCCTGTGTTGTCACCTTGTCAAATTGGCTTCACTTCCTGTGAAAGGGTGACAACACTTCATCCCTGTCTCCCATTACAGGAAGTGAAGCCAATGTGACAAGGTGACAACACAGGGGAGCAATTGGGAGACAGGGATGAAGTGTTGTCACCCTATTTGTTCTCATGCGTTGTCACCATGTCACAGAGACTTCACTTTCTGTAATAGGGTGACAACGCTCCATTCTTGTCCCCCTATTATTTTCACCCTATAACAGGAAGTGAAGCCTAGGTGACAAGGTGACAACACTTTCCTGTCTCCCAATTGCTCTCAAGTGTTGTCACATTGGCTTGACTTCCCGTGAAAGGGTGTCAACACTTAAGAAACGAGAACACGTGGGAGATGAAGTGTTGTCACCCTTTCACAGGAAGTGAAGCCAATGTGACAGGGTGACAACACTTGAGAGCAATTGGGAGACAGGAAAGTGTTGTCACCCTGTCACATTGGCTTCACTTCCCTGTCTCCAAATGGCTCTCATGAGTTGTCTGTGTCACCCTGTCACAGAGGCTCCACTTCCTCTTGTGGGATGACAACACTTTCCTGTCTCCCAATTGCTCCCATGAGTTTTCTGTGTCACCCTGTCGAATAGGAAAGTGTTGACATCCTATAACAGGAAGTGAAGCCTATGTGACAGGGTGACAACTCATGAAAGCAATTGGGAGACAGGAAAGTGTTGTCACCATATAAGATGAAGTGAAGTCTGTCTCCCAATTGTTCTCATGGGTTGTCACCCTGTCACATTCACTTCCTGTTATAGGGTGAGAACACTTTCCTGCCTCCCAGTTGCTCTTATTTGTTGTCACCCTGTCACATTGGCTTCACTTCCTGTTGTAGGGTGACAACACTTCACCCCCTGTCTCCCATTTGCTCTCATGTGTTGTCACATAGGCTTCACTTCCTGTTCTAGGGTGACAACACTTTCCTGTCTCCCATTTGCTCTAATATGTTGTCACCTTGTCACATAGGCCTCACTTCCTGTTATAGGGTGACAATACTCTGTCCTTGTCTCCCCATTTGCTCTCATGTGTTGTCACCTTGTCACATAGGCTTCACTTTCTGTAATAGAGTGACAACACTCCATCCTTGTCTCCATATTGCTCTCATGGGTTGTCACCCTGTCACATAGGCTTCACCTTTCAATTCTCGTATACGGTGACAACACTTTCCTGCTTCCCAATTGCCCTCATGGGTTGTCACCCTGCCACATTGTTGTCACCCTATAACAGAAAGCAAAGCCTATGTGACAGGGTGACAACCCATGAGAGCAATTGGGAGACAGGAAAGTGTTGTCACCCTATAACAGGAAGTGAAGCCTCTTTCCTGCCTCCCAGTTACTCTCCTTTGTTGTCACCCTGTCATATCGGCTTCACTTCCTCTTGTGGGGTGACAACACTTCACCCCTTGTCTCCCATTTGCTCTCATGTGTTGTCACCCTCAGAACAGGAAGTGAAGCCTATGTGACAACACATGAGAGCAAATGGGGAGACAAGGACGGAGCGTTGTCACCCTATAACAGGAAGTGAGGCCGACGTGACAACATACAGTGGTGTGAAAAAGTGTTTGCCCCCTTCCTCATTTCCTGTTCCTTTGCATGTTTGTCACACTTAAGTGTTTCGGAACATCAAACCAATTTAAACAATAGTCAAGGACAACACAAGTAAACACAAAATGCAATTTGTAAATGAAGGTGTTTATTATTAAAGGTGAAAAAAAATCCAAACCATCATGGCCCTGTGTGAAAAAGTGATTGCCCCCTAAACCTAATAACTGGTTGGGCCACCCTTAGCAGCAACAACTGCAACCAAGCGTTTGCGATAACGTGCAATGAGGCTTTTACAGCGTCCTGGAGGAATTTTGGCCCACTCATCTTTGCAGAATTGTCCTAATTCAGTTACATTAGAGGGTTTTCGAGCATGAACGGCCTTTTTAAGGTCATACCACAACATCTCAATAGGATTCAGGTCAGGACTTTGGCTAGGCCACTCCAAAGTCTTCATTTTGTTTTTCTTCAGCCATTCGGTGGTGGACTTGCTGGTGTGTTTAGGATCATTGTCCTGCTGCAGAACCCAAGTTCGTTTCAGCTTGAGTACACGAACAGATGGTCGGACATTCTCCTTCAGGATCTCTTGGTAGACAGCAGAATTCATAGTTCCTTTTATCACGGCAAGTCTTCCAGGTCCTGAAGCAGCAAAACAGCCCCAGACCATCACACTACCACCACCATATTTTACTGTTGGTATAATGTTCTTTTTCTGAAATGCAGTGTTCCTTCTACGCCAGATATACTTGGACACACACCTTCCAAAGAGTTCCACTTTTGTCTCATCGGTCCACAGAATGTTGTCCCAAAAGTCTTGGGGATCATCAAGATGTGTTGTGGAGAAATTGAGACGAGCTTTGATGTTCTTTTTGCTCAGCAGTGGTTTTCTCCTTGGAACTCTGCCATGCAGGCCATTTTTGCCCAGTCTTTTCCTGATGGTGGAGGCATGAACGCTGACCTTAACTGAGGCAAGTGAGGCCTGCAGTTCCTTGGACGTTGTTGTGGGGTCTTTTGTGACCTCTTGGATGAGTCGTCGCTGCGCTCTTGGGGTAATTTTGGCGGCCGGCCACTACTGGGAAGGTTCACCACTGTTCCATGTCTTCGCCATTTGTGGATAATGGCTCTCACTGTGGTTCGCTGGATTCCCAAAGCTTTGGAAATGGCTTTATAACCCTTTCCAGACTGATAGATCTCAATTACTTTCTTTCTCAATTGTTCCTGAATTTCTTTGGGTCTCGGCATGATGTGTAGCTTTTAAGGATCTTCTGGTGGACCTTACTGTGTCAAGCAGCTCCTATTTAAGTGATGCCTTGATTGTGAACAGGTGTGGCAATAATCAGGCCTGGGTGTGGCTAGAGAAATTGAACTCAGGTGTGGACAACCACAGTTATAGTATGTTTTAACAAGGGGGCAATCACTTTTTCACACAGGGCCATGATGGTTTGGATTTTTTTTCACCTTTAATAATAAACACCTTCATTTACAAATTGCATTTTGTGTTTACTTGTGTTGTCCTTGACTATTGTTTAAATTGGTTTGATGTTCCGAAACACTTAAGTGTGACAAACATGCAAAGGAACAGGAAATGAGGAAGGGGGCAAACACTTTTTCACACCACTGTATTAGAGCTAATGGGAGACAGGAAAGTGTTGTCACCCTCAGAACAGGAAGTGAAGCCCATGTGACAACACTTTCCTGTCTCCCATTTGCTCTAATATGTTGTCACGTCGGCCTCACTTCCTGTTATAGGGTGACAACGCTCCGTCCTTGTCTCCCCATTTGCTCTCATGTGTTGTCACCCTGTCCTGTGAAAGATTGACAACACTCCATCCCCGTCTCCCAATTGCAACAACAAGTGAGTTCCCACTAAAAAAAAAAAAAAAAAAATGTCTTGCAAAGCCGGGTCTATAGTAGTCGAGGTGAATGTGTAATTTTCCACCCACGATCCCTTTGTGTCTTTGAGATTGTATATTAGATTGTAAGATCTGATTGCAATGTGTGTGTGTGGTCAGCTTTGACAATCTGCTTTACATTTATATATATGTATTTATATGATACATTTAATTACCCTGTGAAAGTTTTACTGAGTTCCTGCCACACTTTCCAGGAAGAACTCCGGGACCCCGAATTGTACGTTGGGAGGAACATTCTGAGCTCACAATAAAACAACCGTCTTCTCGTGTTTCTTCTGTGTACAGAGCCAGCGCTGAGCAGTATATATATATATATTTCTCACGTCTAAAATAAAGATTGGATTCAGCATAAGAGCGAGCAGATGTACATTAGCGCATTCCAAAACAAAAGCCTCATAAGCTCCAGGAGGCCCCTGGGATGGCTAATTACCTCCTGCAGGTCGGGGGTCAGGGATACAGGAAGTGATGTCACAAGTCGCAGCATAGAAAGCTTATAAAACTGTCCAGAGTGATCATCAGTACAACCCCTGATCCCTAGGGAGCTTAGATAAGGAAGAGAGCCGTGACAGCCAGGAGCAAGCAGAAGGACTGCGGGGAAATTTACCACAGAGGAGGATTTATCTTTAGAATCATCCCATTCTTCATAGGGGACAATTCAGATCTACTTAGAGAGAATCTATGACTTATGGCTTTGCTTTTATCGTTTGTTTTTTATATATATTGTCAAAAGTATTGGGACACCTGCCTTTACATGAACTTTAATGCCGCGTACACACGATCGGAATTCTCGTTGGAAAAAACTCTGACGGTTTTTCCGGCGGCATTCCGACGGAATTCCGCTCAAGCTGTGTTGCCTACACACGGATCACACCAAATTCCGATGGTCAATAACACAGCGGCATAAAACACATTCGACAGCACTATAAAAGGGAAGTTTAATGCTTCCGAGCGTCGAATTGTTTCCGAGCATGCGTCGGAATTTTGCGTGTCGGAATTGCATACACACGATCGGAAAATCCGATAGAAAGGTTTTCCGTCGGAAAAATTGAGAACAGGTTCTCAATCCAAAGTCCGTCGGAAATTCCGACAGAAAAAGACCGTTGGCCATCCACACGGTCGGAAAATCCGATGAAAAGCTCCCATCGGACTGTTTCCAATCGGAAATTCCGACCGTGTGTACGCCGCATAACAGCATCCCAGTCTAATGCCCCGTACACACGGTCGATTTTCCGACGGAAAATGTCCTATCGGACCATGTTGTCGGAAATTCCGACCGCGTGTGGGCTCCATCGGACTTTTTCCGTCGGAATTTCGGAGAAACTACACATAAAAAAAATTCACTATATTACCAAAAGTATTGGGACGCCTGCCTTTACACGCACATGAACTTTAATGGCATCCCAGTCTAATGCCCCGTACACACGGTCGGATTTTCCGACGGAAAATGTCCATCGGACTTTTTCCGTCTGAATTTCCGATGGAAAAAGTTTGAGATCCTGCTCTCAAATTTTCCGACAACAAAGTTCTATCGGACTTTTTCCGATCGTGTGTAGCGAATTCCGACGGACAAAGTGCTACGCATGCTCAGATCACATTACTAGACCAAAGCTATTGGCTACTAGCCTCTACGTAGTCCCGTCGTACGCAACGAACGTCACCACGTTCCGAACGATCGGATTTTCCGACAACTTTGTCCGACCGTGTGTATGCAACACCAGTGTCGGACAAAATCCGTCGGAAAAAATCTGACGGATTTTGTGGTCGGAATTTCCGACCGCGTGTACGGGGCAATAGTCCATAGGGTTCAATATTGAGTTGGCCCCGCCCTTTGCAGCTACAACAGCTTCAACTCTTCTGGGAAGGCCGTCCACAAGGTTTAGGAGGGTGTCTATGGGATAGACATGTGCAATTCGTTTAGTTACAAATTCATTTTCCGTTCAAATTCGTTATATTCGTTCATTCGTAATCGTACGAATGAACGAATGGTTTACTAAAAATTCTAACGAATAACGAACTATCGAAAAGAACGAATATGAAAAACAACGAAAATACGAAATAATTAAATTAGAAACAACAAAACTACGAAAGAATGAAAAAACGAAAACAGAAACAACGAAAATACCGAACAAAGATTCAAAAATAACGAAAATCAAAATGAACGAAAAAAATCATAATTACGAATATTCGGAAAAAGGAAATCAAAACAACGAAAATACGAAATAACAAAAATTCTGCTGATCGAGAATTCGAAAGAACGAATGTTAGTTCTGATTCTGAAATATTCCATCCAGAGTCCAGATAGGGTGTGGTTGGGTCGGAGGCTCTGTGTGACTTGTGAGAGAGAAATTCTTTGTTTCTTAACCACCTGATTACTTTGCACCTAAACCCCCCTCCTGCCCAGACCAATTTTCAGCTTTCGGCGCTGACGCACTTGGAATGACAATTGCGCGGTCATACAACGCTGTACCCAAATGACATTTTTATCATTTTTTTCCCACAAATAGAGCTTTCTTTTGGTGGTATTTAATCACAGCTGGGTTTTTATTTTTTGCTAAACAAATAAAAAAAGATGGAAAATTTAAAAAATAAATAAAATCATGTTTAATAGTTTGTTATAAAATTTTGCAAACAGGTAATTTTTCTGCTTCATTGATATGCGCTGATGAGGCGGCACTGGTGGGCACTGATAGGCTGCACTGGTGGGCACAGATAAGTCGGTACTGATGGGCACGGCAAAGATGGCACTGATGGGCACGGATGGGTGGCACCGATGGGTGGCACCGATGGGCACTGATGGATGGCACTGATAGATGGCACTGATGGGCACTGATAGATGGCACTGATAGATGGCACTGATGGGCACTGATAGGTGGCACTGATGGCACTGATGGGTGGCACTGATGGGCACTGATAGGGGGCACTGATGAGCACTGGTAGGGGACACTGATGATGTTTAATAGTTTGTTATAAAATTTTGCAAACAGGTAATTTTTCTGCTTCATTGATATGCGCTGATGAGGCGGCACTGGTGGGCACTGATAAGCTGCACTGGTGGGCACTGGTAGGCTGCACTGGTGGGGACAGATAAGTCGGTACTGATGGGCACAGCAAAGATGGCACTGATGGGCACGGATGGGTGGCACCGATGGGTGGCACCGATGGGTGGCACCGATGGGTGACACCGATGGGCACTGATGGATGGCACTGATAGATGGCACTGATGGGCATTGATAGATGGCACTGATGGGCACTGATAGGTGTCACTGATGGGCACTGATAGGTGGCACTGATGGGCACTGATGAGCACTGGTAGGGGACACTGATGAGCACTGGTAGGTGACACTGATGTGCAGCACTGGCACTGTGGGCACTGACAGATGGCACTGTGGGCACTGACAGGTGGCACTGTGGGCACTGACAGGTGGAGCTAGTGGGCACTGACAGGTGGAGCTATTGGGCACTTTTATTATCTAAAGGAGGGCACCATGGACCCTGGGCACATTGCAGTGATCGGGACTGATGTCCCTCTCACTGCCGCCGGTGATCGGCTTTTTTTTTTCTCCTCGCGCTGTCAGCGCGAGCAGGAAAAAAAAGCCGATTACCGGCTCGGTTATTTTCACATGATCAGCTGTCATTGGCTGACAGCTGATCACGTGGTAAGGGGTCGGGATCGACCCCTTACTCAGATCTGTGATCCAGCGAGTCTCACAGACTCGCGGATCACAGAGCGCGCCGCGCGCGCCCTTCAGGGGCGCGCAGGCAGCTCGTTGCCGGGACGACGTCGATAGACGTCATCCCGGCACATCAGATCCGCGCTGTAGCCGTCATTTGACTATAGCGCGGGTCTAAGGTGGTTAAACATGTAAATAGCATACACATTATATAAAATTATGAATTATGCTCCGATTACGAATCTACGAAAACAATGTTACGAAAGTACGAATAAATCAATCTAACGAAAGTACGAATGTAACTAAATCTACGAAAATACAAATTTCGAATCAACGAAAATTTGATTAACGGAAATACGAATCTTTTTAAATCAACGAAAATATAGCTCTTCCGAAAATACGAATGCGTCCGAATACGAAATATAACGAAAATACGAAAATACGGATTTCGAATAAACGAAAATTAGACTAACGGAAAACTGAATCAATGAAAAAATAACTCTTACGAAAATACGAACGAGTCCGAATACGAACACAGACGACTTACGAAATTACGAATCGTTACGAATCAACCGAAACGAACAGGAACGAAACAAAACGAAACAAATTTTTCTATTGTGCACATGTCTACTATGGGAATGTTTGACCATTCTTCCAAAAGCACATTTGTGAGGTCAGGCACTGATGTTGGACAAGTAGGCCCGGCTCAAATTCTCCACTCAAATTCAATCCAAATGGTGTTCTTTCGGGTTGAGGTGCAGGCCAGTCATGTTCCTCCATCCCAAACTCGCTCATCCATGTCTTTATGGACCTTTTTTGTGCACTGGTCCAAATCATTTGGTGGAGAGGGGAATTATGGTGTGGGGTTGTTTTTCAGGGGTTGGGCTTGGGGTGGAGGAACTTGACTGGTGCAACAGAGTCCGGACCTCAACCCGATAGAACACCTTTGAAATGAATTAAAGACTCTGTGGAGGCCAGTCAAGTTCCTCCACCCCAAACTCGCTCGTCCATGTCTTTATGGACCTTGCTTTGTGCACCGGTCCAAATCATTTGGTGGAGGGGGGTTATGGTGTGGGGGGTTGTTTTTCAGGGGTTGGGTTTGGCCCCTTTAGTTCCAGCACAGGGAACCCTTAAGGCGTTGGCATACCAAGACATTTTGGACAATTTCATGCTCCCAACTTTGTGGGAAGAGTTTGGGGATGGCCCCTTCCTGTTCAAACATGACTGCGCACCAGTGCACAAACAAGGACATGGATGAGTGAGTTTGGGTGGAGGAACTTGACTGGCCCTAGAGAGTTTTGACCTCAACCTGATAGAACACCTTTGAAATGAATTAAAGACTCTGTGGAGGCCAGTCAAGTTCCTCCACCCCAAACTCACTCATCCATATCTTTATGGACCTTGCTTTGTGCACTGGTGGGCAGCCATGTTGGAACAGGAAGGGCCGTCCCCAAACTGTTCCCACAAAGTTGGGAGCATGAAATTGTCCAAAATGTCTTGGTATGCTGACGCCTTAAGAGTTCCCTTCACTGGAACTAAGGGGCCAAACCCAACCCCTGAAAAACAACCCCCACACCATAATACCCCCTCCACCAAATGATTTGGACCGTGCACAAAGCAAGGTCCATAAAGACATGGATGAGCGAGTTTGGGGTGGAGGTACAGGACTGTCCAGCACAGAGTACTGACCTCAACCCGATAGAACACTTTGGGATGAATTAGAGCAGAGACTGTGAGCCAGGACTTCTCGTCCAACATCAGTGCCTGACCTCACAAATGTGCGTCTGAAAGCATTCCCATAGACACACTCCTAAACCTTGTGGACAGCCTTCCCAGAAGAGTTGAAGCTGCTATAGCTGCAAAGGGTGGGCCAACTCAATATTGAACCCTACGGACTAAGATGCCATTAAAGTTCATGTGTGTGTAAAGGCAGGTGTCCCAATACTTTTGGTAATATAGTGTATGTGCGTAGTGGGAGCAATATTTTCATTACATGTGCATAAGTTGCTGCTTCCATACACATATATAAATGGAAATGATAAAAGCAAAGCCCTAACTGATAAGCTTAGTCACACTTGCACTCACATTTTCAGCATTATTCTAAGCAGAGCTTAATTGACTCCCATAAAGAACAGGATGACTTTAACCCATCCTGCCCTGCCTTGGCATCCCTTTAACAAGGTCAGTCAATTATATGACCACTATAATTGGCTGTCACAGTAATCACATGACCGGGAGCTGGTCCCACTGGTTCCCAATTATTAGTACTGACCAAATGCTGTCTTTGACAGCTCAGTCACTGTGCTGGGAGTGTGCAGTGAGCACAGAAAGCTCTGTCAATCATGGATGCATATGTGCAGTGTGTGGGCATTAAATCACCTTTGTAATTAGTGGTAAATGCTTCAGCCCTTCTACTCGCTTTGTGCTATCATGGCTCTCTTTCTTATCTAAGCTCCCTACGAATCCGAGGATGTACTGATTAACATTCTACTTGCTCTTTGCTGTCATGACTCTCTTCCTTATCTAAGCTCCCTAGGGATCAGAGGGTGTACTGATGATCATGGTACTTGCTCCTAGCTGCCTTGACTCTCTTCCTTATCTAAGCTCCCTAGGGATCAGAGGGTGTACTGATGAACATTCTACTTGCTCCATGCTTTAATGGCTATCTTCCTTATCTAAGCTCCCTAGTAATCAGAGGGTGTACTGATGAACATTCTACTTGCTCCTTGCTATCTTGACACTCTTCCTTATCTAAGCTCCCTAGGGATCAGAGGGTGTACTGATGGACATTCTACTTGCTTCTTGCTTTAAAAGCTCTCTTCCTCATCTAAGCTCCCTAGGAATCAGAGGGTGTCCTTATGAACATTCAACTTGCTCCTAGCTGTCATGGCTCTCTTTCTTATCTAAGCTCCCTTTGAATCAGAGGGTGTACTGATAATTATTCTACTTGCTCCTAGCTGTCATGGCTCTCTTTTTTTATCTAAATTCCCTAGTGATCAGGGGGGTACTGATGAACATTCTACTTGCTCGTTGCTGTCATGGCTTTCTTCCTTATCTAAGCTCCCTGGGGATTAGAGGGTGTACTGATGAACATTCTACTTGCTCCTAGCTGTCATGGCTGTACTGATGAACATTCTACTTGCTCCATGCTTTCATGGCTCTCTTTCTTATCTAAGCTCCCTAGGAATCAGAGGGTGTACTGATGAGCATTCTACTTGCTCCTTGCTGTCATGGCTCTTTTCCTTATCTAAGCTCCCTAGGGATCCGAGCGTGTACTGATAATTCTACTTGCTCCATGCTTTCATGGCTCTCTTTATTATCTAAGCTCCCTAGGAATCAGAAGGTGTATTGATGAACATTCTACTTGCTCCCAGCTGTCATGGCTGTACTGATAAACATTCTACTTGCTCCTAGCTATCTTGGCTCTCTTCCTTTATATAAGCTCCCTAGCGATCAGAGCGTGTACTGATTATTCTACTTGCTCCATGGTTTCATGGCTCTTTTTCTTATCTAAGCTCCCTAGGGATCAGAGGGTGTACTGATGAGCATTCTACTTGCTCCTTGCTGTCATGGCTCTTTTTCTTATCTAAGCTCCCTAGGAATCAGAGGGTGTACTGATGAACATTATACTTGCTCCTAGCTGTCATGGCTCTCTTTTTTTATCTAAATTCCCTAGTGATCAGGGGGGTACTGATGAACATTCTACTTGCTCGATGCTGTCATGGCTTTCTTCCTTATCTAAGCTCCCTGGGGATCAGAGGGTGTACTGATTAACGTTCTACTTGCTCCTAGCTGTCATGGCTGTACTGATGAACATTCTACTTGCTCGTTGCTGTCATGGCTTTCTTCCTTATCTAAGCTCCCTAGGAATCAGAGGGTGTACTGATGAGCATTCTACTTGCTCCTTGCTGTCATGGCTCTCTTCCTTATCTAAGCTCCCTAGGAATCAGAGGGTGTACTGATGAGCATTCTACTTGCTCCTTGCTGTCATGGCTCTCTTCCTTATCTAAGCTCCCTAAGGATCTGAGCGTGTACTGATAATTCTACTTGCTCCATGCTTTCTTGGCTCTCTTTATTATCTAAGCTCCCTAGGAATCAGAGTGTGTACTGATGAACATTCTACATGCTCCCAGCTGTCATGGCTGTACTGATGAACATTCTACTTGCTCCTAGCTATCTTGGCTCTCTTCCTTATATAAGCTCCCTAGCGATCAGAGCGTGTACTGATTATTCTACTTGCTCCATGCTTTCATGGCTCTCTTTCTTATCTAAGCTCCCTAGGGATCAGAGGGTGTACTGATGAACATTATACTTGCTCCTAGCTGTCATGGCTCTCTTTCTTATCTAAATTCCCTAGTGATCAGGGGGGTACTGATGAACATTCTACTTGCTCGATGCTGTCATGGCTTTCTTCCTTATCTAAGCTCCCTGGGGATCAGAGGGTGTACTGATGAACATTCTACTTGCTCCCAGCTGTCATGGCTGTACTAATGAACATTCTACTTGCTCCTAGCTATCTTGGCTTTCTTCCTTATCTAAGCTCCCTAGCGATCAGAGCGTGTACTGATTATTCTACTTGCTCCATGCTTTCATGGCTCTCTTCCTTATCTAAGCTCCCTAGGAATCAGAGGGTGTACCGATGAACATTATACTTGCTCCTAGCTGTCATGGCTCTCTTTCTTATCTAAATTCCCTAGTGATCAGGGGGTACTGATTATTATTCTACTTGCTCCATGCTTTCATGGCTCTCTTCCTTATCTAAGCTCCCTAGGGATCAGAGGGTGTACTGATGAACATTGTACTTGCTCCTTGCTGTCATGGCGTTTGTGTGTTATGGTTCCTCCTTTTAAAGACTCCTCAATATTAAAAACACAAGAGCAAGGCAATTGGCTTCAGTTCATACCAATGTGCTGCACTGGTATGTGCCGAAAAATAACAGGACATGTTGCAACTTTTGCACAGTGAGAACCTTTGAGAAAGACTGGTATGGACGCAACGCGTCAAGTGGAAGGAGCTTAGTGATGTCATCATGTTGGGCGGGCACCATCTTGGAATCCTATATACTGGCTTATGCTCATTGCTTCTGTGTTTTATGCATTGTTAACCACTTCCCTACCCACCCATAGTCATATGACGTCCACAAGGTGGATCTCCCATCCTGGGTGGACGTCATGTGACGTCCTCCCATTCCTGGCCGCCTAGGGGGCCGCGATATCCGCCGGGCACCAGCGATTGCCCGTGAAAACAGCAGGACCGTGGAGCTGTGTGTGTAAACACACAGCTCCACGTCCTGTCAGTGAGAGGAGACCGATGGTGTGTTCCCAGTACTGAGGAACACCGATTGGTCTCCTCCCCTTGTGAGTCCCCTCCCCCCACAGTTATAATCACTCACATAGGGAACACATTAACCCCTGCAGCGCCCCCTAGTGTTAACCCCTTCCCTGCCAGTCACATTTACACAGTAATCATTGCAATTTTATAGCAACGATCGCTGTGTAAATGTGAATGGTCCCAATAATGTGTCAAAAGCGTCCGAAGTGTCCGCCGCAATGTCGCAGTCACGAAAAAAAATCGCAGATCGCCGCCATTACTAGTAAAAAAAAAAATGCAATGAATCTATCCCCTATTTTGTAGACGCTATAACTTTTGCGCAAACCAATCTATATACGCTTATTGTGATTTTTTTTTTACCAAAAATATGTAGAAGAATACGTATCGGCCTAAACTGAGTAAAAAAATAGTTATTTTTTTAAAAAAATTGGATATTTATTATAGCAAAAAGTAAAAAATATTGTGGTTTTTTTTTTCAAAATTGTCACTCTTCTTTTATTTATAGCGCAAAAAATAAAAACCGCAGAGGCGATCAAATACCACCAAAAGAAAGCTCTATTTGTGGGAAAAAAAGGACGTCAATTTTGTTTGGGTGTAACGTCGCACGACCGCGCAATTGTCAGTTAAAGCGACGCAGTGCCGAATCGCAAAAAGTGCTCTGGTAAGGAAGGGGGTAAAATCGGCCCGGGGCTGAAGCGGTTAAAGAGATATCCTGTGAGTGCCATTTTGATTTTATGTAAATAAAATAATTATGGTTTTACACTATTGAGATTTCCACTTCTTCTGTCCTGTGAGTGCTTCAGCCAGGAAAACTCTCTGGTTGGAAGGTGATTGATTTTAATTCCTGAGAGAAGCATCTGAATTGTGCGAAAAGGATACATTTAAAGCGTTTGATCTCCTAATAATATAATGTGCTGATGAAGCAGCGTATGTTTTTTTTATTTTTTATTTTTTTATAGTATTGTGATGTATTTATACATTGTTCTATAAATTAAGTAATTGCATATTTTTTTTATCCACTTGACCTCCGGAAAGGTTTTACCCTCCATGACCAGGCCATTTTTTTGCTTTTCATCACTTTTCATCACTGCGCTACTTTAACTGACAATTGCGCGGTCATGCAACACTGCACCTAAATACATTTTTATTTTTTTTTCACACAAAGAGAGCTTTCCTTCGGTGTTATTTAACCGGTTCCCGTCTGGCACACGACGATATAGGTCGGCAGAATGGCACAGACAGGCAGGAGGGCGTATATATAAGTCCCTCCTTAATGCCATCCATGCCATCGGGAGCACGCCGGGAGCGGCGCGCTCCCGCGCCGGCCGGGACCCCTGTGAGGCCAGTTGCGATCGTCTCACGGGAAGGCTGAACGGGGAGATGCGGAAATACACAGCATCTCCCCGTTCTGCCTAGCAACTAGTGACGCCGATCTCTGCTCCCTGTGATTGGAGCAGAGATCAGCATTCACTAGCTGACAGCCCCCACAGTAAGAAACACACCCCTAGGCATACTTAAGCCTTACACTGCCACCTAGTGGTTAACCCTTCACTGCCAGTGTCATTTATACAGGAATCAATGCATTTAAATAGCACTGATTGCTGTATAAATGACAATGGTCCCAAAAATGTGTCAAAAATGTCCGATGTGTCCGCCATAATGTCGCAGTCACAATAAAAATTGCTGATCGCCGCCATTACTAGTAAAAAAAATTATTAATAAAAATGCTATAAAGCTATCCCCTATCTTGTAAACGCTATAACTTCTGCGCAAACCAATCAATAATCGCTTATTGCGATTTTTTTTACCAAAAATATGTAGAAGAATACGTATCGGCCTAAACTGAGGAAAAAAAAAGTTTTTTTATATATTTTTGGGGATATTTATTATAGCAAAAAATAAAAAAGAATGCATTTTTTTTTCAAAATTGTCGCTCTTTTTTGTTTATAGCGCAAAAAATAAAAACCGCAGGGGCGATCAAATACCACCAAAAGAAAGCTCTATTTGTGGGAAAAAAAGGACGCCAATTTGTTTGGGAGCCACGTCGCACGACCGCGCAATTGTCAGTTAAAGCGACGCAGTGCCGAATCGCAAAAAGGGCCTGGTCCTTTGGCTGCAAATTGGTCCGGGTCTGAAAGTGGTTAATCACCACTGGGTTTGTTTTTTTGTTTTTTTTTGCGATATAAATGACAAAAGGCAGAAAATTTTATAAAAAATAAATGATATTTTCCACTTTCTGTTATAAAACATATCCAAAAAGATCAAATTTTTCTTAGCTTTTGGCCAAAATTTATTCTGCTATGTCTTTGGTTAAAAAACAAAACAAAAAACAAAAACAACGAAAAAAAACAATAAGTGTATATTAATTGGTTTGTGTGGAAGTTATAGCGTCTACAAATCATGGTATAATTCTTTGAAAATCAGTCCCGATCTACTGACGGCCGATCTCATTTCTTGAGGCCCAAAAATGCCAGGAAAGTACAAATACCCCCCCCCCCCCAAATAACCCCCAAGTCTAAGTACTCACTTTTGCTGCCAGCGGTTTAGACATTAATGGCTGCGTGTTGAGTTATTTTGAGGGGACAGCAAATTTACACACTGTTTACACCCAATCGCAGCCTCCGATCAACTAACCCAGGGGTCTTCAAACTACGGCCCTCCAGTTGTTCAGGAACTACAATTCCCATCATGCCTAGCCATGTCTGTGAATGTCAGCGTTTTACAATGCCTCATGGGATGTGTAGTTCTGCAACAGCTGGAGGGCCGTAGTTTGAGGATCCCTGAACTAACCAAAACTCTTCCTCATCCCCAAATCCCGCTACATATCAAAGGGAGAACGAAGATTCACAGTCCAAGGACCACGTCTATGGAATGCTCTACCCACTAACATCTGCATGCAGGGGCAGACTGACCATTTGGGCACTCGGGCACTGCCCGAGGGCCCCATGACACTAAGGGGCCCCATAAGGGTTGCCAGCCTCAATAAAACCAGGGACAGTATGTAAAAATCAGTTTTTTTAAAAACCCCAAGATTATAACTGCCCCGCCCAGTACCTTTTCAGTGTGTATATACTGTGTGTGTGTATATTGTGTGTCTGTGTGTGTGTATACTGTGTGGCCCCATAATCTGTTGCCTGGGGGGGCCCCATAATCTCCTAATGCCCGGGGGCCCCATGAGTTGTCAGCCCGCCCCTGTCTGTATGGAAGAAAACCATCGGGCCTTCAGAAAAAAAAACTCAAGACCCACCTCTCCTTATGCCCCATACACACGGTCGGACATTCCGACCACAAAATCCGTCGGATATTTTCAGACTGATTTTGTCCGACACTGGTGTTGCATACACACGGTCGGACAAAGTTGTCAGAAAATCCGATCATTCCGAACCAGGTGACGTACAACACGTACGACGGGCCTACGTAGAGGCCAGTAGCCAATAGCTTTTGTCTCCAAATTTCTTCTGAGCATGCGTGGCACTTTGTCCGTCGGACTAGGCTACACGCGATCGGAATTGACGCGATCGGACCACGTTGTCTGAAAATTTGAGATTCAGGTTTCTGACGGAAAAAGCCCCGCTAGGGCCCACACGCGATCGGATTTTCCGACAACATAATCCGATCTGACTTTTTCCCATCGGAATATCCGACCGTGTGTACGGGGCATAAGAAGCAGGAAAGCACAGGACGGATCAAGCGCCTTGAGGCGATTCAGTTCGCAGTTGTAGCGCTATACAAATCATTCATTCATTCATTTATTCACTGTTATACAAGCTGTACACTCACTACTTTACATTGTAGCAAAGTGTAATTTCTTCAGTGTTGTCACATGAAAAGATAGAATAAAATATTTACAAAAATGTGAGGGGTGTACTCACTTTTGTGAGATACTGTATATACGTGATTGTGCCTGCACGTGCCGCCGCGCTGCAGTACTGTACTGTGGTGGGTTGGCAAGTGGTTACCAAGTAGAGTTGCCACCTCATCCCTTGAAACCCGAACACATATTAATTACACGGGTTCTGTGGCTGATTTTGGTGGTAATTAACGGCTTCCCGACCACCCACTGCATATATACGTCAGCAGAATGGCACGGGCAGGCAAAATCACGTACCTGTACGTGGCCCTTTAAATGCCTGCCCGTGGGTCGCGTGCAGTCGGGAGCTCCGTGACCCCGGCTGCGGGACCAGTGGCCCTGATCGCCGCTGGTGTCCCGTGATCGGGTCACAGAGCTGAAGAACGGGGAGAGGTCTGTGTAAACAA
Organism: Lithobates sylvaticus; assembly: GCA_028564925.1. Classification (NCBI taxonomy): domain Eukaryota; kingdom Metazoa; phylum Chordata; class Amphibia; order Anura; family Ranidae; genus Lithobates; species Lithobates sylvaticus. The sequence continues at coordinate 15,775,265 of CM053026.1, read as the reverse complement.
ACCTCTCCCCGCGCTTCCTACACTGACTGTCATTGATCGGCTGTTCCCTGTCATCGGGAAAGCCGATCAATGACGTCAGACGTCAGCCCCGCCCCCTAATGTAAAAAACACAACACACGTCACAGCCCATAACCCCTCCCCTCCCCCTAGTGGTTAACTCTTTCACTACAACTGTCATTTATACAGGAATCAATGCATTTAAATAGCACTGATTTCTATATAAAATGACAATGGTCCCAAAAATGTGTCAAAAATGTCCGATGTGTCCGCCATAATGTTGCAGTCACAATAAAAATCGCAGATCGCCGCCATTACTAGTAAAAAAAAAAAATATTAATAAAAATGCTATAAAACTATCCCATATTTTGTAAACGCTATAACTTTTGCGCAAACCAATCAATAATCGCTAATTGCGATTTCTTTTACCAAAAATATGTAGAAGAATACGTATCGGCCTAAACTGAGGAAAAATAATGTTTTTTTATATATTTTTTGGGGATATTTATTATAGCAAAAAGCAAAAAAATATTGCATTGTTTTCAAAATTGTCGCTCTATTTTTGTTTATAGCGCAAAAAAAAAACCGCAGAGGCGATCAAATACCACCAAAAGAAAGCTCTATTTGTGGGAAAAAAAGGACGCCAATTTTGTTTGGGAGCCACGTCGCATGACCGCGCAATTGTCAGTTAAAGCGACGCAGTGCCGAATCGCAAAAAGGGGCCTGGTCCTTTGGCTGCAAATTGGTCCGGGGCTGAAGTGGTTAAACTCACTTGGTGCCTCATCTGCATTGAATGAGCCTCAGAACCCGTGTAATTCATATGCGTTGGGGGTATAAAGGGGTGAGGTGGCAACCCTATCCACCAAGTCCTCGGTGAATGCCGTCTTTAATTGTGAACCAGGTTGCAGACTCCTTCAGCTGGACGTGGAACGATGAGATAGTGACTTCCTTGTTCCTTGATATGTTTCCCGCCAGCATCCTGGATCATGTCACTCGCTCCCACTTAATCATCCCCCCCCCCCCCCCATTAAAAAAAAAACATCCCTATCTGTGCACCGCCGCGGTATGGCAGGTCTCTGATCTGCCTCCATTTCCTGCAGACGTTGTCCTTCGCTCTGCCGTCATACCTCCTGCTATTTTCGCACCCCCCCCCCCCCCCCTATCCAGGGTACAGCACGCTTTGTAGTGCGGAGCTGACAGTGTGCAAACCTCCGGCCTTGTCTCCCCTATCTCCGCATCCGCCGTCCGTTTCCATCCTATCGGAGCTCGGAGCGCTGATAACGAGGGACTTGGAAGGAAGGCGATTCAAAGAGCTTTCTGTGTCAAGGAGAGAAGTCCCAGACAAATGGACACACTCAACAATCCATGGCATAAGAAGCTTTTAGATTATGTTGGCGGGCCGGGGGCCACGGCCCCCCCCCCCTTTAATCCACAACGCAGTCATCTAATCGGAAAACGCAATGTTTGTCTTTCCTTCCATTATTACGTAACAGTGAGAGGAATGAGAACTACATGTGTCACCCTCGTTTATAGATTACCGCTTTCTGGAAGCTTAGATACAGTGCCTTGAAAAAGTATTCATACCCCCTTGAAGTTTTATTATGATTATTATTATGATTATTATTATAATACAGGATTTATATAGCGCCAACAGTTTACGCAGCACTTTACAATATAAAAGAGAGACAATACAGTTATAATACAGTAAAATACAAGAGGATTAAGAGATGAGCATGGGAGGAGGAGACGACTAGCATGGGAGGGGGAAATGACGAGCATGGGAGGGGGAAATGACGAGCATGGGAGGGGGAAACGACGAGCATGGGAGGGGGAAACGACGAGCATGGGAGGGGGAAACGACGAGCATGGGAGGAGGAAACCACGAGAATGGGAGGGGGAGACGACGAGAATGGGAGGAGGAAACGACGAGCATTGGAGGAGGAGATGACGAGCATGGGAGAGGGAGACGACGAGCATGGGAGGGGTAGATGATGAGCATGGGAGGGGGAGATGATGAGAATGGGAGGGGGAGATGATGAGAATGGGAGGAGGAGATGATGAGCATGGGAGAGGGAGATGATGAGCATGGGAGGGGGAGACGACGAGCATAGGAGGGAGAGATGACAAGCATGGGAGGAGGAGATGACGAGCATGGGAGAGGGAGATGACGAGCATGGGAGAGGGAGACGACGAGCATGGGAGGGGTAGATGATGAGCATGGGAGGGGGAGATGATGAGAATGGGAGGAGGAGATGATGAGCATGGGAGGGGGAGATGATGAGCATGGGAGGGGGAGATGATGAGCATGGGAGGGGGAGATGATGAGCATGGGAGGGGGAGATGATGAGCATGGGAGGGGGAGATGATGAGCATAGGAGGGAGAGATGACAAGCATGGGAGGAGGAGATGACGAGCATGGGAGGGGGAGACGACTAGGGATGAGCCGAACACCCCCGGGTTCGGTTCGCACCAGAACCTTCGAACGGACCGAAAGTTTGCGCGAATTTTCGAACCCTATTCATTATAATGGACGCGAACGTTCGAAATCAAAATTGCTAATTACAACGGCCAATATGCATGTTAATGTCATAAAACAGGTTTGGGGACCCGGGTCCTGCCCCAGGGGACATATATCAATGCAAAAAGAACTTTTAAAAACTAAAGTTTTTTCGGGAGCAGTCATTTTAATGATGCATAAAGTGAAAAAAAAAAAGTGAAATTTTCCTTTAAATATGGTACCTGGGGGGTGTCTAAAGTATGCCTGTGAAGTGGCATGTGTTTCCCGTGTTTAGAACTGTCCTTGCACAAAATGACATTTGTAAAGGAAAAAAAAGAAGCCATTTAAAACCACTTGCGGCTTTAATGTCATGTCTTGTCCTGGCCGCCATATGGCTGAAAATCCTTGAGAAAAATGGCATGGCTACCCCAACACCCCCCCCCCCCACCCCAGCCCCTTTGGGTCTTGTATGGATATTAAGGGGGACCCCGCACCCAAAATAAAACCCTATACCTACAACCCTATATACTCTGAACAGCAGTATATAGGTGGTGCAAACAAGACACGGACTGTAGGTTTGTTCTTAAGTAGAATCTGAACAGGTACATTATGAAGTGTAGCTCCATACCAAAAAAATCAATTTTTAAGCTTTTTGGAGAACATAGGGAGGGGTTATCACCCCTGTAACATTTGCTGTCTTTGCACATCTGTTCAGAACATGTCACCTCACTTTTCCTCCCAATGACAAATGTTTTTGGAAAAGTGGGGTTTTAACTGAAACAAGGATTGGTGATAAAGCATCAGTAGAGAGGAGATACCTTTTTCCCAAATTAAATCTAACAGGATAGAATTTCCCTTCCTAGGGGTAGATTTCCTCTCACTTCCTGTTTTCTCTTTCCGTTTGCAAGTAGGAGTCGTTTGTAAGTTGGATGTTTGAAAGTAGGGGCCTGGCGTATATACTCTGCAGAAATTTGCCCTATTAGATGTTGGTGTAGCCACAAGACTGGTGGACACAGGAATGGGCCCTGCTGTGAATTAATAGATCAAGATTTGTACTTGCATGCACCTGTTGAATCGGGCAGAAAAATTGGGCCTTTGGTGGTGGTGGTGGTGGTGGTGGACGGTGTTGCCACAAGACTGTAAGCCCTCACAGTTACTCTTGGTGGGTGCAGGAATGGGCCCTGCTGTGAGTTATTAGATCAAGATTTGTAATTGCAAGCACCTGTTGAACAGGGCAGAAAAATTGGGCCTTTGGCGGTGGTGGTGGACGGTGTTGCCACAAGACTGTAAGCCCTCACAGTTACTCTTGGTGGGCGCAGGAATGGGCCCTGCTGTGAACTATTAGATCAAGATTTGTAATTACACGCCCCTGTTAAACAGGGGCTGAAAAATTGTGCCTTAGGCATTGGTGCTGGTGCCACAACACTGCAACCCCTCACAGATACTGTACTCTTAGCACAGCAATGAGACCTGTTGCAAAGCATTGCCTAAAAATTGTAATTACACGCCCCAACAGGGGCTGAAAAATTGTGCCTTAGGCACTGGTGCTGGTGCCACAACACTGCAACCCCTCACAGATACTGTACTTGGAGCACAGCAGTCACACCTGTTGCGAAGCATCTTTTAAAAAAATTGTAATTACACGCCCCTGTTATACAGGGGCTGAAAAATTGTGCCTTAGGCATTGGTGTGGTGGCATGGATCATTGAGGAGGAGGAGGAGGAGGATAGTCAGTGAACATAACAGGACAGTCACTCAGCATCAGCATAGGCAGTCTTGAAGGATGTGACATTATAAATTATTCCGTTATATCCGCTTCAGGTGCCTGGTAGCTGGTGGTGATCCAAGACTGATTCATTTTTATGAAGGTCAGTCGATAAACCGAGTCGGTGGACAGGCGCACCCTATGATCGGTGACAAATCCTCCAGCAGCACTGAATGTGCGTTCGGAAAGAACGCTGGATGCAGGACAGGCCAGTAGCTCAATTGCATACTGTGCAAGCTCTGGCCAGTGATCCATCCTCAGGACCCAGTAAGCCAGAGAATTTTCGGTGGGAAAGGTGTCCAAGTCTGACCTTGCCCCTAGGTATTCCTGCACCATGTATATCAGACGCTGGCGATGGTTGCTGGAACCGATCATACCTTGGGGCTGCGGACTAAAAAATTGTCTGAACGCATCGGTCAGACGTCCACCTTCCCCACCGCTCCTTCTGCTACTGACCGAAGCCTCAGCAACTCGTCGTCCAGGACCAGGAGTTTGTAACCTCCCAGTTTCTGGGAACGCGTTGCACAGACCTTTCTGCAAGGCCTCCCTGAGATGTCTCATCCTCTGCTCCCTCTGCGACGGCAAGATAAGGTCCGCAACCTTACCCTTGTACCGTGGATCAAGGAGAGTGGCCAGCCAGTAATGGTCCCTCTCCTTGATCCGAAGAACACGAGGATCCTTCCGCAGGCTTTGCAGGATCAGGGAGGCCATGCAGCGTAGGTTAGCTGAGGCATTCGGTCCGGAGTCTTCTGGGTCACTGAGGATGACATGATCGCCAGCCACCTCCTCCCAGCCACGTACAAGTCCACTGGTTTGTTGGGACTGTACATCATCCCTAAAAGACTGCTGCTGCTGATGCTGAGTGCCAGGCTCCACCTCCATGCTCACACAATCCTCCTCCTCCTCATCCTCTTCCTGTGTGATGGGTGGGACAGAAGGAACACTGTCTGGATAAAGGGGGCCTTGAGAGGCAAGGAAGTCCTCCTCTTCCTGCCTCTGTTCTGCCTCAAGTGCCCTGTCCATTATTCCATGCAGCGTATGCTCCAACAGGTGGACAAGAGGTACAGTGTCACTGATGCATGCACTGTCACTGCTCACCATCCTCGTGGCCTCCTCAAATGGTGAGAGGACAGTGCATGCATCCCTGATCATGCTCCACTGGCGTGGGGAAAAAAAGCCAAGCTCCCCTGACCCTGTCCTGGTGCCGTAGTCGCAAAGGTACTCATTGATGGCCCTCCGCTGCGTGTGCAGTCGCTGCAGCATGGCCAACGTTGAGTTCCACCTGGTGGGCATGTCACATATTAGGCGGTTCTTGGGCAGGTTCAGCTCCTTTTGCAGCTCAGTCAGCCGAGCACTGGCATTATAAGATCGGCGGAAATGCACACAGACTTTCCTGGCCTGCCTCAGGACATCCTGTAAGCCTGGGAACCTGCCCAAGAACCTCTGCACCACCAGGTTGAGGACGTGAGCCATACAGGGCACATGGGTGAGCTGCCCCTGATGCAGGGCGGAGAGGAGGTTGGTGCCATTGTCAGAAACGACCATTCCTGGCTTAAGCTGGCGTGGCGTCAACCACCTCTCGGCCTGCCCCTGCAGAGCTGCCAGAACCTCTGGCCCAGTGTGGCTCCTGTCCCCCAAACACACCAGCGCAAGCACGGCATGGCATCTTTTTGCCTGCGTACTCGCGTAGCCCCTTGTACGCCTACGGAGCACCGCTGGTTCCGAGGACAGAGCACTGGAGGAAGAAGAAGAGGAGGGGGTGGAGGAGAGAGGTGTGTCACAACCAGTAGTAGCATTTTGGAGGCGTGGTGGCGGAACAACCTCCAACACTACTGCACCTTGTCCTGCATCCCTCCCAGCTGCCAATAGAGTGACCCAATGGGCCGTGAAAGAAAGATAACGTCCCTGTCCATGCCTGCTGGACCATGAGTCAGCGGTAATATGCACCTTACCGGTGACCACCCTGTCCAGCGAGGCATGGACATTGCCTTCCACATGCCGGTAGAGAGACGGAATCGCCTTCCGTGAGAAAAAAGTGGCGTTTGGGAACCTGCCACTGAGGAACCGCACATTGAACAAACTCACGGAAGGGGGCCGAGTCTACCAACTGAAAAGGCAGCAGTTAAAGTGCTAGCAATTTAGCCAAGCTAGCATTTAACCTCTGGGCATGTGGATGGCTGGGAGTATACTTCTTTCGACGGTCCAGCAGCTGGGGCAGGGAAATTTGCCTGCTATAATCAGACGTCGGAGTACGCGTTGGCAGCTGCTCTGCCAGTACCCTGAGCCTGGGTGAGGGAGGATGAGGAGGATGAGGAGGGCTTGGTCATCCATTCTACCAAGCCTTCGGCATGATGCGGCTCCACATGTCCAGCTCCCGAAAACAAAGACAAGCGTGTCCCATGGCCACGTGCTGATGACGATGCACGACCACGTCCACGGCTAGCACTGTTGTCTCTAGAAACAGAGCCTGCCTGCCCTGTGTTCTTGCCTCAGCACGCTCTGCCTCTCCTTGGCGGTCTTCCAGCCATTGTAGTCGGTAGTGTATATAGTATGAAAAATGGGTGCTGCTGAGAAGAAAATATAGGAGCTCTGTGTGATGCCACTAACACACTAGAAGTCCTATGGGTGCTTCTGAGAAGAAAATATAGGAGCTCTGTGTGATGCCACTAACACACTAGAAGTCCAATGGGTGCTTCTGGGAAGAAAATATAGGAGCTCTGTGTGATGCCACTAACACACTAGAAGTCCTATGGGTGCTTCTGGGAAGAAAATATAGGAGCTCTGTGTGATGCCACTAACACACTAGAAGTCCTATGGGTGCTGCTGGGAAGAAAATATAGGAGCTCTGTGTGATGCCACTAACACACTAGAAGTCCTATGGGTGCTTCTGGGAAGAAAATATAGGAGCTCTGTGTGATGCCACTAACACACTAGAAGTCCTATGGGTGCTGCTGAGAAGAAAATATAGGAGCTCTGTGTGATGCCACTAACACACTCGAAGTCCTATGGGTGCTTCTGGGAAGAAAATATAAGAGCTCTGTGTGATGCCACTAACACACTAGAAGTCCTATGGGTGCTTCTGGGAAGAAAATATAGGAGCTCTGTGTGATGCCACTAACACACTAGAAGTCCTATGGGTGCTTCTGGGAAGAAAATATAGGAGCTCTGTGTGATGCCACTAACACACTCGAAGTCCTATGGGTGCTTCTGGGAAGAAAATATAGGAGCTCTGTGTGATGCCACTAACACACTCGAAGTCCTATGGGTGCTGCTGAGAAGAAAATATAGGAGCTCTGTGTGATGCCACTAACACACTAGAAGTCCTATGGGTGCTTCTGGGAAGAAAATATAGGAGCTCTGTGTGATGCCACTAACACACTAGAAGTCCTATGGGTGCTTCTGGGAAGAAAATATAGGAGCTCTGTGTGATGCCACTAACACACTAGAAGTCCTATGGGTGCTTCTGGGAAGAAAATATAGGAGCTCTGTGTGATGCCACTAACACACTAGAAGTCCTATGGGTGCTTCTGGGAAGAAAATATAGGAGCTCTGTGTGATGCCACTAACACACTAGAAGTCCTATGGGTGCTTCTGGGAAGAAAATATAGGAGCTCTGTGTGATGCCACTAACACACTAGAAGTCCTATGGGTGCTTCTGGGAAGAAAATATAGGAGCTCTGTGTGATGCCACTAACACACTAGAAGTCCTGTGGGTGCTTCTGGGAAGAAAATATAGGAGCTCTGTGTGATGCCACTAACACACTAGAAGTCCTATGCGTGCTTCTGGGAAGAAAATATAGGAGCTCTGTGTGATGCCACTAACACACTAGAAGTCTTATGCGTGCTTCTGGGAAGAAAATATAGGAGCTCTGTGTGATGCCACTAACACACTAGAAGTCCTATGGGTGCTTCTGGGAAGAAAATATAGGAGCTCTGTGTGATGCCACTAACACACTAGAAGTCCTATGGGTGCTTCTGGGAAGAAAAATATAGGAGCTCTGTGTGATGCCACTAACACACTAGAAGTCCTATGGGTGCCTTTGGGGTGCAATGCTGTGCTAACAGCACTGCGGTTGGTACTACTGCAATACTGTACTAACAGTAAGCACGCACCAGACTAATCCCCAGCAGCAGCTAAAAACACACTAACTGTGCAATCAGCAGCAATGAACGATCAATGACTTAGGTAGCAATGGTTTAGCAAAGAACTAGCCAATGGTTTAGCAAAGAAGAGCAAATCTTTCTGGAGCAATGAATCAAGCAAAGACAGAATCAGCAGACTGCAGACTGATCTCTCCTAAAGCCGGAACTCATGTGACCAGCGCCGACGGCGTGGCGGCCTTTTAAATGGTGGGGCGTGTACTAAAGCCCCTGAGCTTTAATTGGCTACAGGCGTCCTGCCTGTAGCCAATTAATGCGGGGTCACAGTGCATGCTTGGCCAATCATCAGCCCGCCGCGCCGGCCGCAATGCATTGCGGGGCCGCTCGCATCACACGAATGTGATGCGAACGGCCCAAATAGTTCTGGGCTCGCCGAGCGAGCGAACGCCCGGTGCTCGATGCGAACGTGGGTTCGCATCGAGCACCGGGCCCATCCCTAGAGACGACGAGAATGGGAGAAGGAAACCACGAGCATGGGAGGGGGAGACGACGAGCATGGGAGGGGGAGACGACGAGCATGGGAGGGGGAGACGACGAGCATGGGAGGGGGAGACGACGAGCATGGGAGGGGGAGACGACGAGCATGGGAGGGGGAGATGACGAGCATGGGAGGGGGAGACGACGAGCATGGGAGGGGGAGACGAGAGAGTTTGAGAGTAGGAGGTCTTTAGAAGAATGGAGAGGACGATTTGGGTGGTATCTGGAGACAAGATTGGGGATGTAGCTCGGGGCAGAGTCGTTTTCCACACTTTGTCAGGTTACAACTAAAAACTTAAATGTATTTTATTGGGATTTTATGTGATAGACCAACACAAAGTGACACATGATTGTGAAGTGGAAGGAAAATGATAAATGGTTTTCCAAAATTCTTGACAAATAAATATGTGAAAAGTGTGGGGGGCATTTGTATGGCGCCCACCTGAGTCAATACTTTGTATTTGCAGAGAAAGGTGGTTCTACAGTCTTTTTTTTGGGGATGTCTCTACCAGCTTTGCACATCTAGAGAGGGACATTTTTGCCCATTTTTCTTTGCTGTTCACAGACGCCCTCCATCCAATCTGACAGAGCTCACGGCCGTCTTAATGAGCGGGCACACTGGGCACTGCCCGGGGGCCCCAGCTGCATGGGGGGCCCCCTGCACTTTACCTGTCCCTTTGCAGCTTAGTTTGTAAACATGTACTGCTTTGTCAAGCCGATTGGGTAAGCAGGAGCATCAGCAGTGCGGGGGAGCCTGCCTATAACACCCCCCTCTCATTTAATCAAGGTAGGCTGTTCCTTGGAGATCTTCAATATCTCCCAAGGCAGCTGGTGTTCGTGGGTGGAGCCAGGGGTGTGGCTTCCTCCTCCTTCACTCCTCTGACAGACTCATTCACTCAAGCTGAGGAGGAGAGAGCTAGTTTGCAATTTTCTTGCCACAGATTCTTAATTGGATTTAGGTCTGCACTGTGACTGGGCCATTTTAACACATGAAGATGCTTTGATCTAATCCATTCCATTGTAGCTCTGGCTGTATGTTTAGAGTCGTTGTCCTGCTGGAAGGTGACCCTCCCCCCCAGTCTCAAGTCTTTTGCAGACTCTAACAGTTTTCTTCTAAGATTGTCCTGTATTTGTCTCCATCCATCTTCCCATCAACTCTGACCAGCTTCCCTGTCCCTGCTGAAGAAAAGCATCCCCACCACATGATGCTGCCACCACCATGTTTCACGGTGGGGATGGTGTGTTCAGGGTGATGTGCAGTGTAAGTTTTCCGCCACACATAGAAAATTTTGTCCTAAAAGCAAAACGCTATTTTGGTCTCATCTGACCAGATCACCTTCTTGCACATGTTTGCTCCCCTCCCCCACATGGCTTCTTACAAACTGCAAACAGGACTTCTTATGACTTTCTTTCTCCAATGTCTTTCTTCTTGTCACTCTTCCATAAAGGGCAGATTTGTGGAGAACACGACTAATAGTTGTCCTGTGGACAGATTCTCCCCCCTGAGCTGTGGATCTCTGCAGCTCCTCCAGAGTTACCATGGACCTCTTGGCTCTTCTCTGATGAATGCTCTCCTTGCCCGGCCCGGTCAGTTTAGGTGGACGGCCATGTCTTGGTAGGTTTGCAGTTGTGCCATACTCTTTCCATTTTCAGATGATGGATTGAACAGAGCTCCTTGAGACGTTCAAAGCTTGGGAGATTTTTTTTATAACCCAACCCTGCTTTATACTTCTCCACAACTTTATCCCTGACCTGTCTGGTGTGTTCCTTGGATGCTGTTTGTTCACTAAGGTTCTCTAACAAACCTCTTAGGGCTTCACAGAACAGCTGTATTTACACTGAGATTAAATTACACACAGGTGGACTCTATTTACTAATTAGGTGACTTCTGAAGACAATTGGTTCTACTAGATTGTAGTTAAGGGTATCAGAGTAAAGGGGGCGCCATACAAATGCCCCCCCCCCCCACACTTTTCAGATATTTATTTGTAAAAAAAAAATTGAAAACCATTTATCATTTTCCTTCCAATGCTTCACAGCCATGGCAGAAATGATACCCTCATCAATCAAGATCCATTAAATAATGCTGCTCTGCAAGCGCGTACGAAGCGTGCCGTTTGCGGTGCACTAGTGCAGGGTTAAAGCTTGCGGTCAGCAGACAATAGGCCTCTTCACCTTCTGCCAAATGCTCTCTGAAGAGCTATCCAAGTGCTGACATTTGAAGTACTTACATTTTATACATCATTCTTTAGAATTTAAAAAATGTTACAATTTTTTTGAGTATTGTATTTTTATTTTTTTACATTTATTTACATGTTTAGAACTGCTCTGTTGAGGGCCTTTTGGTGAAATATCAGGGGTATAAAAACAGACCCCTGATGTCTCACATTTGAGACAGAGAAAGGGACTGCAATTAACTAGTCCCTTCCCCTGCAACCTCAGCTGCACTGGAGATGAATGAATAAGAAGCTTCCTGTTCATTCACAAATTGAAACATAGTAAACAGTTTACTGGACTTCAGTGTGAAAGGACACAAAAGCGACATTGTAGCCCTGGAAAAAAAAATGTGTCCACCAGTTAGAGGCCACAGATTAATTTTCAGGGCCACAGATTAATTTTCAGGGCCACAATGTTTCTCTTTTTTTTTTTTCCAAAAAGAAATGTGTCTACCAGTTTGTGGCCCTGAAAATTAATCGGTGGCCTGTCTCTCTATTTTTTTTTTGACTTTTTCGTTTTTTTTCAGGGCCACAATGTTTATCTTTTTTTTTCAGGGCCACAATTTTTCTTTTTTTTTTTTTTTCAGGGCCACAATGTCTCTTTTTTTTTTCAGGGCCACAATTTTTCTTTTTTTTTTCAGGGCCACAATGTTTCTTTTTTTTTTTTTTCAGGGCCACAATGTTTCTTTTTTTTTTTCAGGGCCACAATGTTTCTTTTTTTTTTCAGGGCCACAATGTTTCTTTTTTTTTTCAGGGCCACAATGTTTATCTTTTTTTTTCAGGGCCACAATTTTTTTTTTTTTTTTTCAGGGCCACAATTTTTCTTTTTTTTTTTTTCAGGGCCACAATGTTTCTTTTTTTTTTCAGGGCCACAATTTTTCTTTTTTTTTTCAGGGCCACAATGTTTCTTTTTTTTTTTCAGGGCCACAATGTTTCTTTTTTTTTTTCAGGGCCACAATGTTTCTTTTTTTTTTCAGGGCCACAATGTTTCTTTTTTTTTTTCAGGGCCACAATGTTTCTTTTTTTTCAGGGCCACAATGTTTATCTTTTTTTTTCAGGGCCACAATTTTTTTTTTTTTCAGGGCCACAATTTTTCTTTATTTTTTTCAGGGCCACAATGTTTCTTTTTTTTTTTTTTTCTTTTTTTTTTTTATAAATCTGCCCATCATTTAAATTTTTTGAAGCCATGATGTAACTCTAGACATGAGAAATATGTATCCTTTTTGAGAAAAAAAAAAGAAAATGTGTCCACCAATTAAAGTGGGGTTCCACTGCCTCCGCGTTTTTTTTTTTTTTTTTTTCCTGTACATTAGAAAATATTAAATGTCTCCCGTCCTTCCCGCTGTCATCCTTTAACTGTCTTTAACTGTCCTTTAATTGTTTTTTTCCAAAAAGAAATGTGTCTACCAGTCTGTGGCCCTGAAAATTAATCGGTGGCCTGTCTCTCTAATTTTTTTTTATTTTTTCGTTTTTTTTTAGGGCCACAATGTTTCTCTTTTTTTTTTTTTCAGCACCACAATTTTTTTTATTTTTTTTTCAGGGCCACAATTTTTCTTTTTTTTTTTCAGGGCCACAATTGTTACATGTCTCCCGTCCTTCCCACTGTCATCCTTTAACTGTCTCCTCCAAGAGTGTAGTTATAAAATCCCCGTACGTGGGGGGGGGGGGTTCATCTTGCCTGTGGGCATGTGAAACCCACAGGCATTCTCTTCCAGGATGCGGTGACGTCAACTTCCCATCATGCAACGCCCCTTGTCGCAGATCTCGCGCATGCGCATTCGACGCGTTGCGTAGCGCCGTTCACAGCTTCTGTTGCCATTACAAAATGCGGCGTCCTCGGAAGTCCCGCCCTGTTGTGATGGCAACAGAGATAATCTAGCCCTCGGCGGTGCTCAAAGACTCCTGGGAAATGGAGACTCACATCTCCCAGGAGCCTTAGCGAGCCTTGCCGCCGAGGGACGTGATGTTTTTAGCCCGGGCTAGCGCAGAGGCAGATTACGTGGGACCACCTAGCAACAGTGAGAACTAGGTAAGTGACATTTTTTTTTTTATCCATTTTTTTTTTTTAAGGACATTGTAGTCAGATACAAATCAACTTGTAACCACCTGAGACCCAGAGTACGTCATATGACGTATTTTTGTTCTCCGGGGGTATATCTGAATGATGGGTGTAGCTACAGACATCATTCAGATATTGCCGGTTTCAGCCGGCGATTCCCTGCACCATAAGAACGATCATAGCGGCTGTTCCACCGCTTGATCGTTCTTACGGGCAGCGGGAGGGGACGCCGCCCTCCGGTGCTTCTACCGACTCACCGCTTCCATCGGTGATTCGGACTCAGGATCCGCCGGCCCCCGGATGATGACCATAGAGATTTCCGGCGGACCAGATGGTCGCCGGAGTCTCTATGATCGTTCGGAGGCCGGGCGCGATGTTATGACGTCACGCCCGGCCTCTGCATTCAAAAAACGGCGGCACCGCGGCTGGGAAGCGGTGATCGTTTTTTTATTTTTTTTTTATTTTAGGCTTCCCAGCCTAGAGGTGAGATGTGGGGTCTTATTGACCCCCCAGATCTCACTGTAAATAGGTCCGATCGTGCCATATTCCTATTACAAGGGATGTTTACATTCCTTGTAATAGGAATAAAAGTAATCAAATATTTTTTATTTTTTTTTAAAGGTGTTGAACTAAAAAAATAAAGTAAAATTAACAATAAAAATAAAAAAATAAAAAATTTAAAGCGCCCCTGTCCCCGCGAGCTCGTCCTCAGAAGCGAACACATACGTAAGTCCCCGCCCACATATGAAAACGGTGTTCAAACCACACATGTGAGGTATCGCCGCGAACGCTAGAGCGAGAGCAATAATTCTAGCCCTAGACCTCCTCTGTAACTCAAAATATGTAACCAGTAAAAAATGTTAAAGCGTCGACTATGGGGATTTTTAAATACCAAAGTTTGGCGCCATTCCACAAGCGCATGCAATTTTGAAGCGTGACATGTTGGGTATCTATTTACTCGGCGTATCTTCATCTTTCACATTATGCAAAAAAAAATTGGGCTACTTTACCGTTTTGTTTTTTTTTAAAGCAGGAAACTGTTTTTTTTTTTTTTCTGAAAAAAACGCGTTCGAAAAAATTGCTGCGCAAATACCGTGCGAGATAAAAAGTTGCAACGACCGCCATTGTATTCTTTAGGGCCTTTGCTAAAAAAAAACATATATAATGTTTGGGGGTTCTATGTAATTTTCTAGCAAAAAAATTTGGAATTTTACATGTAGGAGAGAAATGTCAGAATTGGCCTGGATCTCAGGTGGGTAATTATGGGGGAAACACCACTGGTCACAGAATAATTGGATAATATTGTAAGCACGATGTTCTTCTGGACATGAGAACTATTGGAAATATTATTATTTCTCATGTCCAGAAGTACATCGTGGCTCCGTTAAACTATTCTGTGGACTGTCTCTAATTGTTGGAAAAAATATTTTGTTTTTCAAAAATAAAACCCATCCACAACCGGAGACAGGCCACACAATATCAAAGGAATAAGAATTTGTCTAGCTTTTCTTACTACTTACATAGATAAAAAAAAAATTTTTTAACACGTGGCATTTAATTTGAACAAAAACACACATTTTTGGACCCGTGACAGACATGAAAATTATCATTTTTTTTCCAAAGGCAACACATGTCCACCAATCAGAGACAGACCACAGAATATCACACATAATGTATCACCCTCTTTGTATTTAGGACTACTTTCTGGATCCTTATACATTTTTTTAATTTATTTTTTTACCAGCATTAAATATAAACCAACACACCCATGTTTTGAGCCATGATGTTCTTCTGAGAATATTATTTTTTTTTTAAAAACAGAAACACATGTTCACCAATTAGAGACGGTTCACAGAATAATTTGTGATGTACTTTTGGACAAGAGGAATATTATTTTATTTTTATTTATTTTTATTTTTTCAAAAAGATACACGTGTTCACTAATTAAAGACTGGCCACAGACAAATATTTGGAGCCACAATGTTCTTCTGGACATGAGAAATAATAATTTTTCAAACACCAATCAGAGACATATAACAGAGTATTAGTTAGGGGAAGAAGAGGAGGACCAGGTTTGCCATCCTCATGGTATTTCTTACCACTTTGTGGATGGTGATTATTCAGAGCCTCTTTATTCGGTGATGACGTTAAGGAATTACATGGTCTGTTTTGGGGACAAACTAAGCTATTGCCTTGCATATAAGAAATGTGTGGGGTCATTGGCGAAAGAACGAATCAAGGTTTACTTTTTCTTAAATAAATAAATTAATTAATTAATAATTTTTGTTTATTTATTTTTTTTCCTATTTTTTCCTTCCTTTTTCCTTCCATGTGGGATTAATCAGTCTTATATTAGATTTTGAAAATTGTACTATTACATCTTTGGTTCAATGTGTATGATGTTTTGTTGTGTCTTTTTGTGTTTTGTTTGTAATTAATTAAATTTAATAAAAATATTTATTAAAAAAATTAAAAAATAAAAAAGCTACTGCCTTGCAAACATTTTTTATTTATTTTTTGCTATGTAATCTGTAGACAAGAAGAGTCAAAAAAAATGTAAAAAAAAAATAAAAAAAAAAAAAAACAAGTGTTTTCTAAGTGTTATTTAAAGCAGTAGTAAACCGCTACAGAAAAAAAACCCCCAAAAAATAAAAAAACACCTGTAAAACAATGGCATACTGTGCTAGCGTGCCTTGCATACTAGCACATTATTAAATACTTCCCTTAGAACGAAGCCCTTGCAGCGGCGCCCAGTCACCGCTGAGAGGGCTGACACCTTCCCTCGCGCTTTCTTTCGGGTTCATGGGCTCCGGCGCTGTGAGTGGCCAGAGCCGCGATAATGTCACTGCGTGATGGAGCCCTTGGTTCCGGCAAGAAGGTCTGAAGGTCCGGCACGGTATGCTGGACCGTCATAGTGCATGCGCCGGTGACGTCAGTGGCTGCCCGCAGGGTGAATATCTCCTAAACGGTGCACGTTAAGGGGATATTCATTTTAGCTACAGGTAAGCCTTATTATAGGCCTTATTATAGACTTACCTGTAGGGAATAATAACAAAGCAGACTTTACTACCCCTTTAAAGCGGCTGTAAAGGCTATAAGTTAAAAAAACCTGTGTGCTGCTCCCCCTGCAGCCCCTCTAATATTCACCTGAGCCCCCCCTCTCGATCCAGTAATGGGCACAAGAGCCTCAGACTCCCTCTTGTCATTGGCTGAGACAGCAGCAGGAGCCATTGGCTCCCACTACTGTCAATCACAGCCAGTGAGCCAATGAGGAGAGAGCTGGGCCAAGCCACGGCTCCACATGTCCTATGGATGCTTGCACTTGGGAGTGAGCACTCACCAGTGCCCCCCCCGCGCCCCCCATAGCAAGTGGCTTGCTTTTGGGGGCACCGATCAAGGAGGAGGAGCCAGGAGCGTCGGTGGAGGGACCCGAGAAGAGGAGGATTGGGGCTGCAAAACCATTACTGACATATGAGCATGGATGTCACACCACTTCCTCAAACTCAATCTTTCTAAAAGTGAACTCATCATTTTTCCTCCGGCCCCTGCCCCCCCAACCACCCCCACCAACATCTCCTACAAGATTAATAATACAACCATCAGTCCCTTCCCTCAAGCCAAGGTACTAGGTGTAATCCTGACCTGTCCTTTCAGCCCCAAATTCAAACCTTGTAGACTTCACCTCCGTTATATCTCCAAAATACGCCCTTTTCTAACCATTGAACCCACCAAGCAACTTATCCACTCTCTTGTTATCTCTCGCCTTGACTATTGTAACTCCCTATGTTACAATAGAGTATGGCACCACTGCAAACCTACCAAGACATGGCCGTCCACCTAAACTGACCGGGCCGGGCAAGGAGAACATTCATCAGAGAAGAGCCAAGAGGTCCATGGTAACTCTGGAGGAGCTGCAGAGATCCACAGCTCAGGGGGGAGAGTCTGTCCACAGGACAACTATTAGTCGTGTTCTCCACAAATCTGCCCTTTATGGAAGAGTGGCAAGAAGAAAGACATTGGAGAAAGAAAACCATAAGAAGTCCTGTTTGTAGTTTGTGAGAAGCCATGTGGGGGAGGGGAGCAAACATGTGGAAGAAGGTGATCTGGTCAGATGAGACCAAAATTCAACTTTTTGGCCTAAAAGCAAAACGCTATGTGTGGAGGAAACTAACACTGCACATCACCCTGAACACACCATCCCCACCGTGAAACATGGTGGTGGCAGCATAATGTTGTGGAGATGCTTTTCTTCAGCAGGCACAGGGAAGCTGGTCAGAGTTGATGGGAAGATGGATGGAGACAAATACAGGACAATCTTAGAAGAAAACCTGTTAGAGTCTGCAAAAGACTTGAGACTGGGGCGGAGGTTCACCTTCCAGCAGGACAACGACCCGAAACATACAGCCAGAGCTACAATGGAATGGTTTAGATCAAAGCATATTCATGTGCTAGAATGGCCCAGTCACAGTCCAGACCTAAATCACATTGAGAATCTGTGGCAAGACTTGAAAATTGCAGTTCACAGACGCTCTCCATCCAATCTGACAGAGCTTGAGATATTCTGCAAAGAAGAAGAATGGGAAGAAATGTCCTCTCTAGATGTGCAAAGCTGGTAGAGACATCCCAAAAAGACTTGTAGCTGTAATTGCAGTGAAAGGCGGTTCTACAAAGTATTGACTCCGGGGGGCGCCATACAAATGCCCCCCACACTTTTCACATATTTATTTGTAAAAACTGTTGAAAACCATTTATCATTTTCCTTCCACTTCACAATTATGTGCCACTTTGTGTTGGTCTATCACATCCCAATAAAATACATTTACTTTTGTGGTTGTAACATGACAAAATGTGGAAAATTTCAAGGGGTATGAATACTTTTTCAAGGCACTGTACATTGTTACTTTTATTCATGTTTGGATTAAATCTGTGACCTTTGATCTGGATATGAAACGAATTAAAGAAACCTTACAAGGAAAGAAAAAAGGGGTATGAATACTTTTTCAATGCACTGTATTGTTACACTGTATGAAGCTGGGTTCACACTGCATGCCGATGCGACTCACAGCAGGGGGTCCGGTGTGTCCTCGTTCACCATTTCAGGTCCGTTTCAGACCGAATTTTGGGCTGAATTCGGACCTGAAGCTGACCAAAAGACACACAGGGCTCCTGTGCAAATTTGCACTGGAGATATGTGAACCGGCTCCATAGAGGTCCGGTCACATATCTCCTGCTATCGCGAATTAGATGCGGGGATTCCGGATGGTCAGTTTGACTAGCCCCACAGACCCGCTTGGTCTGGGGCGAGGATCCGTCTATTCCAGAGTCTCGGAACCGGCTGGTCCGAGGCGCAGTAACTGAGGGAGGATTCAAGGCGTCCGGGTGTGCTCTCAACCTGGAGGGGCACCGCAACTCGTGTAAGTGAATGGGGGAGGACTCTTCGGAGGAGGGCCAACTAGCTGGAATCCCAAGAAGAGCCTGGTTGCTGGGTTGTCAAGGACACTAAGGGATCCACGTTTTCCCAGTACTGCCAAGGAGCCAGAGAACGTTCCAGGTACTGAGGAAAGGTTCCCGTTCACTTTGACTGCAACTTTCTTCAAGGTCGGAGACTTTGCAAGTTCCGGATTCAAGTGCCGACTGCCACGATCTCTGGCTAGAGATTTGTTCAGCTTTGAAGCGCCCAGCTGCGAGTGGCTACTTTCTGGGTTTTTGTTAGAGACATTTCAATTGTCAGCAGTTCAAGGTGCCTGAGTTTCTTCACCCTTGCCCTCTGTTCCCATACAAGACTGTGTTTGTTGGATGTTACCCCTGCAAATAAAAACCTTCTAAAAGGACTTTTATGGTGTCAGCATCCGAAGTTGTTGGGTACAAACCCTGGGAACCCCTAGACACGGAAGAACAAGTCAAGCGGAGGTAACTGGTAAGCCCAAAAGTCAAGGCCGCCCCATTGTAGACATGGGAACTGTCAAAAAATTAGTTTTGTTTCGTATATAAAAAAATTTGTAATTCGTGTACGAAATTCCATTCGAATTCGTACGAAATACGAATTTCGTACGAATCGTAATTTTTTTTCTCGAATCGTTACGAATCGTTAGTAAAGTTACGAATCGTTACGAATCGTTAACGCGGCTAATGAATTGTTGGTTCTCGTAACACAGAGAACAATTCGAATCCAACTACAAATATCGAATTTCAATTTCAAGTTACGAATCGTTACGAATCGTTAGTAAATCCAACTACAAATATCGAATTTCAACTAATATGAAAGAAATTATAATAGCGGATATAACGAATGCTTCGAATGCTTCGAATGAATTCGAGATTCAGTATATCTAATATAGAGAACTGTTCCTGCACAAAGTGTCATTTTTGCAGGAAAAAAAGCTATTTAAAAGCACTCGCGGCTAATGAAATGTCGGCTCCGTAACACAGAGAACAGTCATTCATTGATAAACAAAAAAAAAAAAAGCGTGGGGGTCCCCCCAAATTCAATAACCAGGCCCTTCAAGTCTGGTATGGATATTAAGGGGAACCCCAGTCAAACAAAAAAATAAATGGCGTGGGGTCCCCCCCAAATATCCATCCCAGATTTTAAGGGGAACCCCGGCCCAAAAAAAATGGCGTGGGGTCCCCCTCAAAATCCATACCAGACCCTTATGCGAGCACGCAACCTGGCAGGCCGCAGGAAAAGAGGGGGTGATAAGAGCGCCCCCCCCTCCTGAACCGTGCCAGGCCACATGCCCTCAACATTGGGAGGGTGCTTTGGGGGTCTGAGACCCCCAAAGCACCTTGTCCCCATGTTGATGAGGACAAGGGCCTCTTCCCCACAACCATGGCCGGTGGTTGTGGGGGTCTGCTGGCGGGGGGCTTATCGGAATCTGGAAGCCCCCTTTAACAAGGGGACCCCCAGATCCCGCCCCCCCCCCCCCTGTGTGAAATGGTAAGGGGGTACAAATGTATCCCTACCATTTCACCAAAAAAGTGTCAAAAATTTTAAAAATGACAGGAGACGGTCTTTGACAATTCCTTTATTAAAATCTTCTTTCTTCTGGTCTTCTTCTTCCTTTCTTCATCCTTCGGTTTCTTCATCTTCTCCTTCCGGCATCTTCTTCCATCTTCTTCTTCCTCCGATCCGCTTCTTCTTGCTCTGGTCTTCTCGTCCTTCTCGTCCGGCATCGGCGTCTCTTCTGGGCCGCTCCTCGCAATGGGAGGCTCCCGCTCTGTGAGGCTTCACTCCGGCTGACAGGTCTTTTATAACAGAGGGCACCTGGTGACCCCGCCCCCCCTGTGACGTCATGGGGAAAGCCATAGGGAAGTCATACGAATTCGTAATTCGTACGAAACTAATCGCACATGTCTACCCCATCGAGGGTTATGGCCGCTACACTTAAGCCCCATACACACGGTCGGACTTTTTCATGGATTCTGTCCGATCGGACAATGTTGTTGAAAAATCAGACCGTGTGTATGCACCATCGGACAGTGTACGTCGGATTGTCCGACGGACAAAGTCTTATCTCCTGCTGGATAGGTTTGCCGACAACACGGTCCGATCACACCAAATCCGATCGTGTGTACGGTTGTCCGACCGGACAAAGTGCTACGCATGCTCAGATCACATTACAAGACCAAAGCTATTGGCTACTAGCCTCTACGTAGTCCCGTCGTAGGCAACAAACGTCACCACGTTCAGAATGATCGGATTTTCCGACAACTTTGTCCGACCGTGTGTACGCAAAACCAACATCAGACAAAGTATGACGGACATGATCCGAAGGACCTGGTCCTCGGATAATCCGCGCGTGTGTATGGGGCTTCAGAAGGTTTGGAGAACCCGGCACTAGATGATGTCCTCCAACCAAAAAAATGAGTCAGGTTCTGATGCACATTGTTGGAGTAAGCAGTTTCAGTGCAGAAGAGGCGCCCGTACAATTTCAGTGAACAAAGTTTCTTTGTTGCCGTCGGCTACTCAGGTGGTCACTCTGTACCTTCAGTTTATGGTCACCTTCTGGGCATACAGGTAGGACAACACTTACAAAGGTGCCCCCTGGTATGTTGGGCTAGAAGCAGCCTGGAAGTGCTGACCC
This sequence comes from Lithobates sylvaticus, assembly GCA_028564925.1. Taxonomy (NCBI): domain Eukaryota; kingdom Metazoa; phylum Chordata; class Amphibia; order Anura; family Ranidae; genus Lithobates; species Lithobates sylvaticus. Next base: position 15,754,009 of record CM053026.1, on the reverse strand, counting down.
CACATTCAAAGAACGCCGTGTGATGATAATGGAGGGGCACGGCTCAGGAGAGGGGGAGGGGGGGGATCACCTCGCCACATCATCTCACTGAAATCAATTCTACATTATTTCTTAGGAAATTGCAATAGTAATTATTGCAATTATCTAGCAATTATCTGCACCCCATCCCATAATCACTTCATCAGGATAATATCCAGCTGCAGAGAGCCGTGTCTCCTTTTTTCAGAATTTCACAACAACTTTGCTTCTACTCAACCCTGAAAAAGGACACCGATATCCTGTAATGTCACGAGCAATAACCGATCGACAAATGACTCGGCGTGCCGGAATACTGCTGTGCGATACTACTAGCAGGTTACAGGGGGTCCCCGAGTTACGAACTCGTTAGGGACTGCCCGTCCTGTACGGAAGTCGGAAATGTTCGTAAGTCGGCCGCGCATGCGCAGACCGACAAATACGGACATTTCCGGACATTTCCGATGTTCCGTCTAATGCCGTTCTGCGCATGCGCGGCAAATTACGGACATTTGCGGCATTTTCCGAGGCTCCGTATGGCCGCGCATGCGCAGAACGTCCGGAAGACAGCGAAAATCTGCGAAAAATGGCGGAGGGTCCCCGCAGCGCCCCGTTCGTAAGTAGGGGTTGTTCGTAGGTCGGGCGTTCGTAAGTCGGGGACCCCCTGTACTGGAGACTAGCAACACTGAAGAGCTGGTGATGACTGGGTTCTCCTATGGAATTCCTCTTCTTTATAAATCACTATGGGGTGTATCTTTAACCACTTCAGCCCCGGACCAATTGGCAGCCAAAAGAACCAGGTCCCTTTTTGCGATTCGGCACTGCGCCGCTTTAACTGACAATTGCGCGGTCGTGCGACGCGGCTCCCAAACAAAATTGGCGTCCTTTTTTTCCCACAAATAGAGCTTTCTTTTGGTGGTATTTGATCGCCTCTGCGGTTTTTAATTTTTTGCACTATAAACAAAAACAGAGCGACAATTTTGAAAAGAATGCAATATTTTTTGCTTTTTGCTATAATAAATATCCCCAAAAAATATATAAAAAAACATTTTTTTTCCTCAGTTTGGGCCGATACGTATTCTTCTACATATTTTTGGTAAAAAAAAAAAAATCGCAATTAACGATTATTGATTGGTTTGCGCAAAAGTTATAGCGTTTACAAAATAGGGGATAGTTTTATAGCATTTTTATTAATATTTTTTTTTTTTTTACTAGTAATGGCGGCGATCAGCGATTTTTATTGTGACTGCGACATTATGGCGGACACATCGGACATTTTCGACACATTTTTGGGACCATTGTCATTTATACAGAAATCAGTGCTATTTAAACTGATTCCTATGTAAATGACAGTGGCAGTGAAGGAGTTAACCACTAGGGGGCGGGGAGGAGTCAGTGTGACGTGTTGTTTTTTTTTTTTTTACAGTAGGGGGGCGTGGCTGACGTCTGACGTCACTGATCGGTGTTCCCGATGACAGGGAACAGCAGATCAGTGACAGGCAGTGTAGGAAGCGCGGGGAGAGGTTTGTTTACACAGACCTCTCCACGTTCTTCAGCTCTGTGACCCGATCGCGGGACACCAGCGGCGATCGGGTCCGCTGGTCCCGCGGCCGTGGTCACGGAGCTCCCGACCGGGTCGCGAGCGCACCGCCAGCGGCGCGCGTGCAACCCCACGGCTAGGCAATTAAAGGGCAACGTATATATACGTGCTTTTGCCTAGCCGTGCCATTTTGCCGAAGTATATTTACATGCGGCGGTCGGGAAGCGGTTAAAAAAAATTACACGTTAAACTGCATGTACATACTTTCTGTGCACATTAGGGCAAAAACAAATGGTTTGAGGCTATTTCCTCTCCAGGTCAAATGTTATTCTTCCTACAGAGTCATACAGCGTGGAGTGAATTGGGAAAATACTACAAGATGGCCACTACATGAAGCTGATGATAATAGGAAATAAATACTTATTTACTATGATTATCAACTCCATCTAGTGGCCATATTGCCTTAGTGCCCTGATGCACTCTATTCTGTATGAAGGATAAAAAAGGAGTTCCGCAGAGGCCGGCCTGTCACGGGGAAAATCTGTAGGAAAGGAGAGGCTCCATAAGGGCCAGCCTGTCATAATGGAAATCTGTTCCTACGAAGAGGAGAGGAGCGCTGCATGGGCGGGCCTATCACAAGGAAAATAAGATGTGAGGAGGAGTTCCTCAGGGGCTGGCCTGTCAAAGGGAAAATATGTTCCTATGGAGAGGAGGAGCTTCACAGGGGCTGGCCTGTCACAAGGAAATGTGTTCTTATGGAGAGGGGATGAGGAGCTCTGCAGGGGCTGGCCTGTCACAGGGAAATCTCTTTTCATGGAGAGGGGATGAGGAGCTCTGCAGGGGCTGGCCTGTCACAGGGAAATCTCTTTTCATGGAGAGGGGATGAGGAGCTCTGCAGGGGCTGGCCTGTCACAGGAGAAATCTGTTCCTATGGAGGGGAGGAGAAGCTCTGAAGGGGTTGGCCTGTCACAAGGGAATCTGTTTTTATGGAGAGGGGATGAGGAGCTTTGCAGGTGCTGGCCTGTCACAGGGGAAATTTGTTCTTACGGAGAGAAGAGGAAGAGCTTTGCAGGTTCTGGCCTGTCACAGGGGAAATCTATTCCTATGGGGAGCTCTGAAGGGGCCGACCTGTCACAGGGAAATCTGTTTTCATGGCGAGGGGATGAGAAGCTCTGAAGGGGCTGGCCTGTCACAGGAGAAATCTGTTCCTATGGAGGGGAGGAGAACCTCTGAAGGGGTTGGCCTGTTACAAGGAAATCTGTTTTTATGGAGAGGGGATGAGGAGCTTTGCAGGTGCTGGCCTGTCACAGGGGAAAGACCTGCAAAACTGGACAGCACAGTGGCTAAGTGGTTAGCACTTCCACCTGGCAGCACTCAGGTCGCCTGTTTAAAACCCTGCGAATGGGGCTTCCCTGTTGACAGCTGAAGTGTAAACTGAAGTCCTGGCAATTGGAGTTGCCAAAAAAAAAGCAGACGGACAATGTTTATCAACAACATCGCTCAGCCAAAAGATAAAAAGAAACAAGTCCCTATCTTGTTTGGACCGCCTGTATACTGCTGCTGTTCAGAGTATATAGGGCCTTGGGTGCAGGGTTCCCCTTAATATCCATACCAGACCCAAAGAGCCCGGTAATGGGCTGGGGGCAACATTACATTACAGCCGTGATCAGTTTTAAATGACTTTTATAAAAAAAAAAAAAAACAATAACAAAAACCAAAAATATAAAACAAAAAAAAAAAAATAAACAAAAACATAGAAATAAAAAAAATCAAAAAAAAAAAAATTAAAAAAAAAAAAAAAAAAAAAAACTAATATTAAAACAAAAACAACAACACAAAAAAAAAACAAAAAAAATATTATAAAAAAAAAAAAAGGGACTGTTCTAAACATGGAAAAATGCGCCACTTTACAGGCATACTATAGACACCCCCCAGGTACGAAATTTAAAGGAATATTTCCCCTTTTTTTTTTTCACTTTACGCATCATTAAAATCACTTCTCCTGAAAAGAACGGACGTTTTTAAAACTTTTTTTTTTGCATTGATACATGTCCCCTGGGGCAGGACCCGGGTCCCCAAACACTTTTTCAGACAATAACTTGCATACAGGCTTTAAAATTAGCACTTTTGATTTTTCACGTTCGAGTCCATAGACTTTAACGGTGTTCGTACAAATTTTTTGCCTGTTTGCACATTCTGCTGCGAACCGAACCGGGGGGGGGGGGGGGTGGTGTTCGGCTCATCCCTACTTGGTACCATTGCTGACATCTGAATTGTAAACAGGACAGTTGCGGTAGGTATCGGCAATTGGTATCGGTGAGTAATAAAAAATAAAAAAGTATCGGCACTCGTAAAAAATAAAAAAAATAAAATGGCATTGGTTGGTGCATCCCTAGTATGAATGTGAATTAGGGACTTTAGATTGTAAGCTCCTTGAGGGCAGAGATTGATATGAATCCATATGTAGCGGCACTCCTGTAGGAGCTGTTTGAATATTTGTACCCGGGACTCCCACTGATTAATCCACAGCCAGTTACACTGTATTTTCACACTCTTCCACTTGTTGTCTCCGATGACCAGTCTAGGGGATGTGTTTTTTGTGTTTTATTTGGAGAACTTGGATACTCCAAATTAACTATTCACAGGTGAGGACAACTCTCTTTCTCTGTAGACCTGTGAAGCAGATGATCTGCTGAACCATACAGCGTCTATATGGAATGAACAAGTCCCTTTGTAGCAGAAGGAACTCAGTGGACTTTGTTTCTTCAAGACATTAGCCAGTGTCCCCTTTAGCTCACACTCCCAGTATGCTGATTTCTAGGACCAAGCGGGGGATTTCAGCAACACAGTCTAATGCCGCGTACACACGATCAGAATTCTGGCCAGCAAAAGACAGATGGGAGCTTTTCATCGGGGAAATGCGACCGTGTGTAGGCTCCATCGGAATTTTGCTGGCTGAATTCCCGCCAGCAAAAATTCCTACGCATGCTCGGAAACAATTCGACGCATGCTCGTAAGCATTAAACTTCATTTTTTCTCGGCTCGTCGTAGTGTTGTATGTCACCGCGTTCTTGGCGGTCGGAATTTGGTGTGACGGTGTGTAGGCAAGACAGTTTGAGCGGAATTCCGTCAGGGAAAACCATCAGAGCTTTTTCCGACGAGAATTCCGATCGTGTGTACGTGGCATCAGGGATCCCTTTACATGGTCTGAACTCACAAAGGGGGTTATTTACTAAAACTTGACAGTGCAAACTCGGGTGCAACTCTGCATTTAACCTCCCTGGCGGTATGATTCTGTCTGGAATTTTGTGCTGAAAGCGGTACAATTTTTTTGCATGGAAATTTTATATTGTAGACCTGCAATTCTTATGAATGACTCACTTAAATCTGTCCGAACCAGAGTCTAGTAGACATCCCGGGTATGATAAAGTTTGAAACACAAAATCATAAATTATAATATACTAAAAATATATATAAAAAATGATTCAATAATGTAATCAAATCAAAAACACTGAAATTTGCTCAGTTGCAGAATAGTCGCTGTCATTAAATTTAGTGTTTGATGATAAATTGTGATTCTAATTTATTATCGCTGTTTTCTAGCTGGTCTAAAACCACTTTTGACATAAAGGGACACTTTTTGGTTGCTATGGACAATCTCCAGTTTCCAGGCAGAAAAAAAATCTTTTTATTATATAAAATGACATGCAGGGCACTGGGCAGACCACTAGGGTCAAAGGGGATGTGTGTTTTTTTGTATACAGTACTGTAATCTGTAACATTACAGTACTGTATGTGTGTTGTGTTTTTTTTTGTTTACAAACTTTTTTATTGGGTGCTAAAAATGGTACAAAGAGAGTACAAAAATATGTTGAAACTTTAACAGTAATAAAACGTTTTACATATGTAACATTGTTTTTTTAAACTTTTTTGAATTTAGCGCCGATCTCCGTTCCTGTGCATCGGAACGTCGCAGGGAACGGAGATCGGCGGCACCCGGCACTGTGTGAATCGAGCGAGCGGACGGCTCGCACACACAGCGGGGAGACATCGCAGGATCCAGGGGACAAGGTAAGTAACTTCCCCCCTGTATCCTGCAATGCAGCCCGAGTCTGGCTCGGGGGTTACCGCTTTTGGTACAAAAAAACTCAACCCGAGCCAGACTCGGGAACACCACCAAGGAGGTTAAACCAATCAGCTTCTAGGTTTGATTGCCAAAGTTTAATTGAACAAGCTGAAGTTAGAATCTGGTGCAGCTGTGCATGGTAACCAATCAGATTCTGAGTGCTCCAGGTTTAGTAAATTTGCCCCAAACTGTCCAGGGACAGCTGGTAGCCTCCTTCCAACTTCCAAGCGACACTCTATACCAGTGACATCAGACCAGATCCATGGACATCCTCCCTCAGTCATCTTGCACATGAACCATGATTTGTAGCTTCAAGGATTCAGGCCCTCAGGTCGACCACCTGAGGCCGCATGGCATGCATGGCAGACCCATATGTTGCCAACATCCCAATTTAAAATTTAAAATATTAGAAAAGGAGCACCCCCCCCCCCCCCAAGGAATACTAGAATACTAAGGGACTTTTGAGGCAACTGATCAAAAATTTATGAAAAAAAACTTAGAAATGTATTAATATAAAATTGTATAAAAAATACACGTGGTGCAGGATTGCATATACAACATAGACAGAGTCATGTAAAATAAAAATACACATCATTCAATGCTGAGCCCAACACGTTTCTGGACCTAAGTAGAGTCCTTTCTTCAGGGGCATTTCGTACGGAGTAGTGCTGTTGTATCGATATTCTACAATGAGATAGAGTCACACATCAAAGTCATGTTCACAGTTACAGGAATGAGCATTGTTGAAGTCAAGTAAAAACAAACATACCAGTCAAAGTTGACAGAATGCAAAAGAGAGAGGAAGAAACTGCCACAATGGGTATGGCCAAGCATGGAGACACGTAGGGCGAGTGCAGAGAGGTTGGGATGGGTGCAAGACTTTAGCCTCATACACACGATCGGACCGTGGACCAACTTTCCTGTGGATTTTTGTCCAAAGGCGTTGGCCCCAAGTTGGTATTGCATACACACGGCAAGACTTTTTCAGCCAACTTTCACCAAATCACTTGGTTTTTCTGCTCTTCACCGCCACCTTTGGTCAACTTCTGTATTGTTGTCTGATCTTTTGCATTGGTTCTGCATTGGTTTGTACAAAACGTTGGTTTTGTGTACGCACGGTCGGACTTTGGTCCATCGGACTTTTGTTGGCAGAAAGTTGGTCCGTTCGCACAGCCAACAAAAGTCCGATGAAACCTGGAAAAAGTTGGTCCGATGGAGCGTACAGACGGTCGGATGTTGGTCCAAAACAGCTAATTTGCATGTTGGTTGTCAAAAAGTCCGATCGTGTGTGCGGGCCTTTAGGAAAGTATTATTCCTCCAGATGAAAGGGGGAGCAGCCTCCTCCCCACCTGCACCTCTCTCAAAGGGAGACTGGACCATGAGTCCACGTTCTCTTCAGACTTAAATACAGGTACCCAGAATTCTTTGGGGGTCACATCCCTGTCTAATTGACCAGGGCTGTATCTACATCCATGCTCTCACCTGCTATGTTTCCACCCACTGTCCAATATGCCTCATTACTATTGGACCAAGACAGCATTACCAGGACGGCTCAGTATTGTAGTGGGTAGCACTCTTGCCTAGCAGTAAAATGGGTCACTGGTTCGGATCCCAACCACGACACTACTAGCCCTACGTGTCTCCATGCTGCCTGGAGTTTGCATGTTCTCCCTGAGCCTGCGTGGGTTTCCTTAGGGTACTCCGGTTTCCTCCCACACTCCAAAGGCATGCTGGTAGGTTAATTGGCTTCTGTCCAAAAATTGGCCCTATTATACGAATGTGAGTTGGGGACCTTGGATTGTGGGATCCTTGAGGGTAGGGACCAATGTGAGTGTGTACTCAGGTTGAATTAGACGGACTTGTGTCTTTATTCAACCTTACTAACTATATAACTATGTAACCAGCACCAGAGCAAATAATCACAGCTCTCTGTTATGGCCCGTACACACAATCGGATGTTGAATGTGAGCTTGTTGTCGGAAAGTCTGACCGTGTGTACGCTCCATAGAACATTTGTTGGCGGAATTTCCGCCAACAAATGTTTGATAGCAGGTTCTCAAATTTTCCGACAACAAAACTTGTTGTCGGAAATTCCGATCGTGTGTACGCAATTCCGACGCACAAAAGTTCCACGCGTGCTCGGAATCAAGCAGAAGAGCCGCACTGGCTATTGAACTTAATTTTTCTCGGCTCGTCGTACGCGTTGTACGTCCCCGCGTTCTTGACGTTCGGAATTTCCGCCAACATTTGTGTGACCGCGTGTATGCAAGACAAGTTTGAGCCAACATCCTTCGTAAAACAAATCCACGGTTTTGTTGTCGGAAAATCCTATCGTGTGTACGGGGCATTAAGCAGACAGTATATAGAATTTTCCTAGCTGTCTTCCTGTTGAGCAGAGAAACCAAAAACGATATACACACGACCGGACTTTCCGGCAGAAAAAGTCAGACAGAATCATTCTGTCGGAAATATTGCGATCGTGTGTGGGCTTCATCTGACTTTTTCCTTCAAAAATTCTGGCGGACCAAGAGGGGCAAGTCCGTTCGGTCGGAACCCCCGCCGGGAAGCCTGTAGGGAAGACCGTCGGACCGCTTCTGCCCGGAAAGTCCGGCCGTGTGTACGCGGCATTACTAGCGCCTACCTAGTAGGGTGCTACACATTAGACATGTGCACAACAAAAAAAAATTGTTTATTTTCGTTTCGTTTTTTTCGTTTCCATTGATTCGTAACGATTCGTAAATTCGTAAGTCGTCGGTGTTCGTATTCGTAACGATTCGTACATTCGTAAGTCGTCGGCGTTCGTATTCGTAACGATTCGTACATTCGTAAGAGTTATTTTTTCGTTGATTCGTTTTTTCGTTAGTTTAATTTTCGTTTATTCGAAATTCGGACGCATTCGTACATTCGTAACATTCGTAGATTCGTAATCGGAGCATAATTCATAATTTTATGTAATGTGTATGCTATTATTACATTGTAAGAGACATGTAAAATTACGAATCGAAAAAAAAAGTTACGAATCGAAAAAAAAAAGTTACGAATCGAAAAAAAAAGTTACGAATCGAAAAAAAAGTTACGAATCGAAAAAAAAGTTACGAATCGGAAAAAAAAAGTTACGAATCGAAAAAAAGTTACGAATCGAAAAAAAAAGTTACGAATGTACGAATTTTTTTGTTCAATCCATTCGAAGCACATTAAGCAACGCCATTGTAAGAGACACGGAAAATTACGAATCGAAAAAAAAAAAAAAAAAAAAGTTACGAATGTACGAATTTTTTTGTTCAATCCATTCGAAGCACGTTTAGCAGCGCCATTGTAAGGGACACAAAAAATTACCAATTCAACAAAAAAAAAAGTTACGAATGTACGAATTTTTTCGTTCATTTTCGTTGTTCCCGTTTTCGTTTTTCGGATTTTCTTCATTTGTACATTCGTTTTTTTTGTTTCAGTTGATTCGTAACGATTCGTAAATTCGTAAGTCGTCGGTGTTCGTATTCGTAACGATTCGTACATTCGTAAGAGTTATTTTTTCGTTGATTCGTTTTTTCGTTAGTTTAATTTTCGTTTATTCCAAATTCGGACGCATTCAGACGCATTCGTACATTCGTAACATTCGTAGATTCGTAATCGGAGCATAATTCATAATTTTATGTAATGTGTATGCTATTTTTACATTGTAAGAGACACGGAAAATTACGAATCGGAAAAAAAAAAGTTACGAATCGGAAAAAAAGTTACAAATCGAAAAGAAAGGTACGAATCGAAAAAAAAGTTACGAATCGGAAAAAAAAGTTACGAATCAAAAAAAAAAAAGTTACGAATGTATGAATTTTTTTGTTCAATCCATTCGAAGCCCGTTAAACAACCCATTGTAAGAGACACGGAAAATTACGAATCAAAAAAAAAAGTTACGAATCAAAAAAAAAAAAGTTACGAATCGAAAAAAAAGTTACGAATCGGAAAAAAAAAAGTTACGAATCAAAAAAAAAAAGTTACGAATCGAAAAAAAAGTTACGAATCGAAAAAAAAAAGTTACGAATGTATGAATTTTTTTGTTCAATCCATTCGAAGCGCGTTAAACAACCCATTGTAAGAGACACGGAAAATTACGAATCAAAAAAAAAAAGTTACGAATCAAAAAAAAAAAAGTTACGAATCGGAAAAAAAAAGTTACGAATCAAAAAAAAAAAAGTTACGAATCGAAAAAAAAGTTACGAATCGAAAAAAAAAAAAAGTTACGAATGTACGAATTTTTTTGTTCAATCCATTCGAAGCACGTTAAGCAGCGCCATTGTAAGGGACACGGAAAATTACGATCCGAAAAAAAAAAAAAAAAAAAAAAAAAAAAGTTACGAATGTACGAATTTTTTTTCGTTCAATCCATTCGAAGCACGTTAAGCAGCGCCATTGTAAGAGACACGGAAAATTACGAATGGAAAAAAAAAAAAAAGTTACGAATGTACGAATTTTTTTGTTCAATCCATTCGAAGCACGTTAAGCAGCACCATTGTAAGAGACACGGAAAATTACCAATTCAACAAAAAAAATAAAAGTTACGAATGTACGAATTTTTTTGTTCAATCCATTCGAAGCACGTTAAGCAGTGCCATTGTAAGAGACACGGAAAATTACGAATGGAAAAAAAAAAAAAGTTACGAATGTACGAATTTTTTCGTTCAATCCATTCGAAGCACGTTAAGCAGCGCCATTGTAAGGGACACGGAAAATTACGATCCGAAAAAAAAAAAAAAAGTTACGAATGTACGAATTTTTTTGTTCAATCCATTCGAAGCACGTTAAGCAGCGCCATTGTAAGGGACACGGAAAATTAGAAATTCAACAAAAAAAAAAAGTTACGAATGTACGAATTTTTTTTGTTCATTTTCCTTGTTCCTGTTTTTGTTCTTCGGATTTTCTTCATTCGTACATTCGTTGTTTCTAATTTAGTTTTTTTTGGATTTTCGTTGTTTTTCGGATTCGTTCAATTCGAACGATTCGTTAATCGGATTCGTACGATTCGAACGATTCGTTCATTCGTATGAAAACGAACGAACTAAAATAACGAAAGAAAACGAAAAACGAAAAAAAAACGAAACGAATTGCACATGTCTACTACACATAATACACGTGTAAAGAGCTGCATAAATTGACGGCGCTATATAAATACCCGTAATAAATAAACTGAGTTTTCTATTATGTCTATAACACAGAATATCACACCTAGAAAGCCAGACTGCTCCTCCGTCAGACAATTCTCCGGCCACACCTAAGTGGTCATCTCCACACACCTATGCCATGCCATGTGGGTGATGTTCTCCACATGCCTTGGCCTGAGTGGGTAGAGGCAGACCTGGGGAGGGTGGGGGGGACACATGACATTGTGAAGCGTTCCGTGGATGAAGAGTCGGGGGAAGGGGGTGACAGGAGGGGCTGAGGTTCTCCAGTGCTTGTTTTTACAGCTGGCCTGGCTGCTCCCCTTTTACATGAAATAAAGCCTCAGAGAGAACATTAGAATTGAGAACTTCCTACATCATACTTGGCAGCCGGTGCGGAGGCTGTAAAGAGCTCTCTAGGCCAAAAGAAAGGGGGGAATGCAGCGGACGCGGCGGTGGCTGTCATGTGCACAGAGTGACAGGCGGCCTCTCGTACATTAAGTGTTGGTAACGCTATAATCCGCAGGGGTCGGAGGTCACTCAGTCTTGTACGCGATGCCGGCAGGATTGGGTTACAGGGCTGATGGGATCAGAACAAAGCGGGCTCTAGGAGGAGGACAAATTAAAAGGTCCACTATTAAGGTGGGAAGTGAGAACTGGCATGGACATCTTTGCAGTGAAGACCTTTATATCTTCAAGATCACCTTAGAAAGATTTCCTTTTACTTCTTGTTTGGTCTCGTAGCGCTACTCCCAAAGGGGGCCGCTGTAAAAGTAACCCTTTCGCTGCAGGTCCGTACATTCTACGCCCACTCCCAATGGCTGCAGCCTCCAGGATTGTGTGTAAATCTGACTGCCGGCTGTCAGATGAAAGTAGTGCGGCACCGGATTACTTTCGCACCCCCTGGAATCAGGGCCGTTTTTAAGACAGGGCAAAAGGGGCAGCTGCCCTGGGCCCTGTCATTGTTGTGGGGCCCAAAGCAGCTGCCTCATACTTGCCAACTATCCTGGTTTAAATTCCCTTGTCCCTTGAGGTTTTAGTCCCGTGCTGTGTCCCAATATCTCAGTGTGAAGTGCTGCTACTAATGCTGCCCAGCTCTGCCCTATTGTTGTGTACAGATGACTTGTGTTTACATGTAAATTACCGGCATTCATATGTAAATAGTGGTTGTATTCATATGTAAATAGCGGGGGCAATCATATGTAAATAGCGGCGGCCAGCGGCATTGATATGTATATCATGCCCCCCCTGAGGTCATATTCACAGTAATCTCTAGCAACCAATCAACAAGCAGAAATCATGTGCTGTAACCTCTAGCAACTAATCAGTGAGCCGTAATGTGTGCTGGAACCTCTAGCAACCAGTCAGTGAGCGGTAATGATACACTGTAACCTCTGGCAACCAGTCAGTGAGCGGTAATGATACACTGTAACCTCTGGCAACCAGTCAGTGAGCGGTAATGATACACTGTAACCTCTGGCAACCAGTCAGTGAGCGGTAATGATACACTGTAACCTCTGGCAACCAGTCAGTGAGCGGTAATGATACACTGTAACCTCTAGCAACCAGTCAGTGAGCGGTAATGATACACTAACCTCTGGCAACCAGTCAGTGAGCGGTAATGATACACTAACCTCTGGCAACCAATTGAAATAGCTGTCTGATCTGATTCAGTAAACTGATTTTGAGTCTAGCTGCTATTTATTGTATGTCTCAGAGCAGGTAGAGAGTGAAACTGCATGGGGGGGGGGCAAGAAAAGTTTTGCCCAGGGTCCAATCAATATTAAAGACGGCCCTGCCTGGAATCAGCGAAACCCCCCCCCCCTCCCTCCCTACCACCACCGTAATGGCAAAAACCCTTGTGTATAGCCCCACCATGTATTCCATGCTACACTTGCCCATCTGTGGGCCTGGGACAGGCATAGTGGGTGCCACTGGGTCAAGGGGAGGGAGCTGAGGTTGGCACATGTCCACTCTCCTCCCCTTCTAGTTGCTGACCCAATAGTGACGTGTTTGACGTCATTTCCGGGTCTCCCTGTCAGTTTCCCTGCCGGCATGGCTGGGAAAGAATGTAATGCAATGTAAACTTGGTGGAGCACAGGAGAGACTTCCAGGGTCTTGATGTCCCATTATACGAGAACCTGTCACCAAAAAAATTATCACATAGGGGACTTTTTGTCCTCTATGTGATGAAAAAAAAAGTTAAGCATAAAAAGTGTTTTTAACTGATTCAGCCCCGGAAGATTTGGCTGCTGAATGACCGGGCCATTTTTTGCGATTCGGCACTGCGTCACTTTAACTGATAATTGCGCAGTTGTGCGACGTTGTACCCAAACAAAATTGACGTCCTTTTTTTCCCACAAATAGAGCTTTCTTTTGGTGGTATTTGATCGCCTCTGCGGTTTTTATTTTTTGCGCTATAAACAAAAAAAGAGCAACAATTTTGAAAAAAAAAAACACAATATTTAAAAATATCCCCCATTTTTTTTTAACCACTTCAGCCCCGGAAGGATTTACTCCCTTCCTGATCAGAGCGTTTTTTTTTTTTGCGATTCGGCACTGCGTCGCTTTAACTGACAATTGCGCGGTCGTGCGACGTGGCTCCCAAACAAAATTGACATGCTTTTTTTCCCACAAATACAGCTTTCTTTTGGTGGTCCCCAAAAATATGTAATTCCTAAACATACCTCCCATTGGTCAGTGAGGCCAGCTAACACTTTTGGTAGCCAACGGGATGGTGTGTATGATGGGTTTCTAACCTGAATGCTGTGGACATAATTCTGCATAATAGAACACTAATGCCGCGTACACACGGTCGGAATTTCCGATGGAAACAGTCCGATGGGAGCTTTTCATCGGATTTTTCGACCGTGTGTACGCCCATCGGTCTTTTTCTGTCGGAATTTCCGACGGACTTTGGATTGAGAACCTGTTCCTCATTTTTCCGACGGAAAACCTTTCTACCGGATTTTCCGATCATGTGTATGCAATTCCGACACGCAAAATTCCGACGCATGCTCGGAAACAATTCGACGCATGCTCAGAAGCATTAAACTTCCCTTTTATAGTGCTGTCGAACGTTTTTTAAGGCGTGGTGTTATTGATAGACATGTGCAATTCGTTTAGTTTTTTTTTTTTCGTTTTCCGTTAAAATTCGTTATATTCGTTCATTCGTTATCGTACGAATGAACGAATGATTCGCTAAAAATTTTTTAACGAATAACGAATTATCTAATTGAACGAATATGAAAAACAACGAAAATCCGAAATAACCAAATTAGAAACAACGAAACTACGAAAGAAGAAAATCCGAAAAACGAAAACAGAAACAACGAAAATCAAAATGAACGAAAAAATTCGTACATTCGTAACTTTGATTTTTTTGTTGAATTGGTAATTTTCTGTGTCCCTTAGAATGGCGTTGCTTAACGTGCTTCGAATAGATTGAACGAAAAAAATTCGTACATTCTTAACTTTTTTTTTTTGCGATTCGTAATTTTTCGTTGAATTGGTATTTTTCTTTTTTTTTTTTTTTTGCGATTCGTAATTTTCCGTGTCTTACAATGGCGCTGCTTAACGTGCTTCGAATGGATTGAATGAAAAAATTCGTACATTCGTAACTTTTTTTTTCGATTCGTAATTTTCCGTGTCTCTTACAATGTAATAATGGCATACACATTACATAAAATTATGAATTATGCTCCGATTACGAATCTACGAAAACAATGTTACGAAAGTACGAATAAATCAATCTACGAAAGTACGAATGTAACTAAATCTACGAAAATGACGAATGCATCCGAATTTCGAATAAACGAAAATTAAACTAACAGAAAAACGAATCAACGAAAAAAAAAAAAACTCTTACGAAAATACGAATCGTTACGAATACGAACACTGACGACTTACGAAATTACGAATCGTTACGAATCAACGGAAAACGAACAGAAACGAAACGAAACTAAACTAATTTTTCTATTGTGCACATGTCTAGTTATTGACCGTCAGAATTTGGTGTGACCGTGTGTAGGCAAGACAGTTTGAGCGAAATTCCGACGGAATTCCGACGGGAAAACCATCAGAGCTTTTTCCGACGAGAATTCCGACCGCGTGTACGCGGCATAAGAATTTGGCGATCTCTTGGTGCTTTAAAAGTAATTTGAGGCTGTGAGTCCACCAGGAGGTGGAGCCACTTTGTCAAGTGAAGTGAAAACACCCCCTTGGGATAACTTAATGGAAGACACAGTAGAAGGATGAGCTGGTCCATTCATCTTTGTTTTCTATATGTAACAATGAAGTCATTCGTAGTAAACAGTAAAGTGAGGTAAGCTGTTGGAAAGACAATGGATGTGGCGTTCTCGGGACCGTAACTCCCACATCTTACGGGAAGAGAGCTGTTGAATTTTTTATGATTCCTGAGTGACTGCACAATAATTATCCTCTTGTAGACCACAAGTTGTAAAATAACTTTCTGAGGTCACACACTAGGGCTGACACTTCGCTGCACAAGACATCGCTCGCATTGCCGGTGACAGGAGGATGGGGGGTGCGATAATGGGTCAATGCCAAATCTGTCAAAGAATCTGAAGAGGCCTTATCCTAATATCATAACTTTATGAAACAACCTGATATAAGAACTGTCCGTTCTGCCATACAGTCACCAACAAGATGAAAAGGAGGCCTGCAATATTAGAATTTCCATAAGGCTTCTTGGTGTCAGTATCACAGATTGTTGAGTATAAGGGGCAGTCGACCGAATAGTGTTGTTTCGGTTATACGTAGAGTGTGCTTGGCTAGATGTTGGTTATGGCTGAAGTCAAGAGCTTCCTATGAGATCATCAAAAGATATCAACACCCACGATTGTGAGAACTCCACCTAATGGTCATAGTAGGTGTGAAGACCCTAGAACTCAGCCCAGAGATCTCACTAATGGAATCCCCAAGAGATAGAGAAAAAGATTTGGTAGATATTAAAGTGGAAGTAAACCCTCCTATCGTTTTCAGCCAAGGAAGCTGCCATCTTGGCCTCTGTTCAATCTGCAACTGCCATGATGCTGCACATGTGATCAGTTATGACACCAGCCATTGGATGGTTTGACAGTTTGGTTGAAAGCACAGCCAATGTGACAGGTAGCATTTCCGGCATGCCATTTTTTTTTTTAAATTATTTAAATCAAAGGGTTTACTTCCGCTTTAACATTTATAGCTAAAGTTTATTCAGGGAATATCTGATTGCCTCTTGGTGGACCAGGGAGGATTTTTTCCTTGCTGGAGCAAATTGGATCACGCTTTGCTGTGTTTTTTTTTTTTTTTTTTGCCTTTCTCTGGATCAACTGTGGGTATAGGATTGTGTATGTAGCGCCGACACTTTTTCAAAGTGTGCGCTATTCTGTGAATTTCGTTTTTTCCAGAACTGCAACCCAGTTCTGGGGGTTAATTGTTCTAGGTTATTACTTTGGCATCAGTCTGGCTGGGCTGTACTGGAGTTCTGCCTGGTGATAGGTGCAGTGAGGCACCTGTGACAGGCTGAGAACCAGGCCTGGTTGGACGTGTTAGGTACCAATCTTTCTCGGAGCCAATCAGTGGGCGCGTCTGGCCCTGCTGTGTATTCCGGTAAGGGGTATTTAAGATGCTGAAGTCACGTGTTCAGGCTTCGGCTTGCTCTTTGGTTCCTGGTTTCTGGTCCGGACCAACCCCGCGAGGGGTCCCGGGGCCCAGGAGTGTCTGCTGCCCCCGTAAGCCTGGTCACCCTGACCAGCCCCAGAGGCCCTCATGGTCTGGGGTGGGGATCCGTCCGTTTCCGAGCCTCGGAACTGGCTAGTTTGAGGTGCAGTAACTGAAGGAGGATTCTGAGGTGTCCCGTGTCCTCTCAGGATTGGAGGGACACGGCAACTCGTACAAGTGACCAGGGGAGGACTCTTCGTAGGAGGGCCAAGAAGCTGGCTGGTCGGTAAGAGCCTGGAAGCTGAGATGTATGGACACTAGTGAATACGCATTTCCTACGGTATGGCTGCAACGGCTGGAAGATTCAGGTACCATAGGGAAAGTTCCTAACCCATCCTTCGGTTACAACATAGTCTGTGGCAGAGACTTTCACATTGTTCATATGAAGTTTTGCAACCAAGTCTGTGGCAGAGACTTTGCTAATTCCGAATCACTTGTTGGCTGCTAGATCCACAGACAAGGGTTTATCCAACAGTGAAGAGTCCAGTTGCGAGTGGCTACTCTCTGGGCTATCTAAAGAGACATTTATTCGATGTCAGCAGTTCTGAAGTGCCTGAGGTTTATCACCCATGCCCTCTATTCCCAACTGAGAGACTGTGTTTTGTTTAAATGTTTTTTTTGCAAATAAAAAATCCTCAAAAGGACTTTAAGTGTCAGTCTCCGCATCTACTGGGTACTAACCCTGGGAACCCCTAGACAACGAACGACGAGCTACAAGGAGGAGGTAATCGGTAAGCCCAGAAAATACTAGGCCGCCCCTTAGTGGGTTATGGCTGTTACACGTATATAAGATTGTATGATCTTTCTCCTTTTTTTTTGGTTGAACTAGATGGACTTGTGTAATTTTTCAACACCAGACTAATGCCGCGTACACACGACCGGACTTTTCGACGGACTAGGTCCAACGGTCTTCCCGATGGATTTTCAGCGCAGTTCCCGACAGACTTGGCCACACACAATCACACCAAACTCTGACGGATTTGAACGTGATGACGTACGAACGGACTAGAATAAGGAAGTTCATAGCCAGTAGCCAATAGCTGCCCTAGCGTCGTTTTTTGTTGGACAAGCATACAGACGAACGGATATCTCGATAGGAACTGGGTCCGGCGGAAAAATTTGAAAGATGTTCTATTTCTAAAGTCCATCAGATTTTTGGACAGCAAAGGTCCGATGGAGCCCACACACGATCGGACCTTTGCTGTCGAAAACTCTCCGACATGGTTACATAGTTAAAGTTTTCAAAGCCAGCTTTGGATGGAGTGATAGCTTGACACTGACCTCTGGCCCAGCTGAGACCCACCCCCCTCACAAAACGTGAACCCCTTATTTTTAGCTAATACCCCAATTACTGTAGATAAAACAAATATTCTTCTATATTCTGCACTGCAGAGTAGAAGGGCTCTTCTTCAGAGGGTCCACTTCCCCCTTTGGTGACATGGATGTTTTCCATTGACTGAATAAAGAATGCATGGGCAGAGTTCTCGCAGGATCCTGAGGACTCAAGTGGCATCATTATGACTCAATCAAGGCGGCAACAAGCTTGGTTAGTGGCATGCCTGAAATGCAGCAAACCCTATTATGGGGTGGGGACATTAGAATGTAAGCTCTTATACTATCCAACCAAACCCTACTATGAGATGGGGACATTAGAGCATAAGCACCTCTGCCATCTAGGCAAAGCTTACCGCATAGCTCCCAACTGTCCCTGATTTCAAGGGACTATCCCCAATATAAAGGAATAGTAGTGGTAAAAAAAAGCACTTGTGTGTTAAACCAATCTTGTTTTTTTGTACAATTCTCCTTTAAGGGGCGTGGCAGGGTGTGTGTCCTATGCCTGCATACTTTTGCTGATAGGTGTCCCTCATTCCCATCTCAAAAAGTTGGGAGGTATGTTACCATGATATGGGGACATTATAGTCTAAGCTCCTCCTCCATCTAAGCAAACCCTACTACGAGGTGGGGACATTATAGTATATGCTCCTTTTCCACCCAAGCAAACCATTCTATAAGGTGGGAACATTGGAGCTTGAGCTCCTCTTCTATCTAAGCACCCCCCACTATGACGTGGTGACGTTAAAACATAAGCTTCTCTTTCATCCAAGCAACCCTACTATGATGTAGGGACATTAGTGTGTAAGATCCTCTTCCATCCAAGCAAACCCTACTATGATGTAGGGACATTAGTGTGTAAGCTCCTCTTCCATCCAAGCAAACCCTACTATGATGTAGGGACATTAGTGTGTAAGCTCCTCTTCCATCTAAAGCAAACCCTACTATGAGATGGGGACATTAGAGCATAAGCACCTCTGCCATCCAAACAAAGCTTACCATAATATGGGAACATTATAGTCTAAGCTCCTCCATCTAAGCAAACTCTACTACGAGGTGGGGACATTACAGTATAAGCTACTTTTCTATCCAAGCAAACCATTCTATAAGGTGGGAACATTGGAGCTTGAGCTCCTCTTCTATCTAAGCACCCCAACTATGATGTAGGGACGTTAAAACATAAGATTCTCTTCCATCCAAGCAATTCCTACTATGATGTAGGGACATTAGTGTGTAAGCTTCTCTTCCATCCAAGCAAACCCTACTATGATGTAGGGACATTAGTGTGTAAGATCCTCTTCCATCCAAGCAAACCCTACTATGATGTAGGGACATTAGTGTGTAAGCTTATCTTCCATCCAAGCAAACCCTACTATGATGTAGGGACATTAGTGTGTAAGATCCTCTTCCACCCAAGCAAACCCTACTATGATGTAGGGACATTAGTGTGTAAGCTCCTCTTCCATCTAAAGCAAACCCTACTATGATGTAGGGACATTAGTGTGTAAGCTTATCTTCCATCCAAGCAATCCTACTATGATGTAGGGACAATAGAGTATAAGCACATCTGCCATCCAAACAAAGCTTACCATGATATGGGGACATTATAGTCTAAGCTCCTCCTCCATCTAAGCAAACCCTACTACGAGGTGGGGACATTACAGTCTAAGCTACTTTTCTATCCAAGCAAACCATTCTATAAGGTGGGAACATTGGAGCTTGAGCTCCTCTTCTATCTAAGCACCCCCCACTATGATGTGGGGACGTTAAAACATAAGCTTCTCTTCCATCCAAGCAATCCCTACTATGATGTAGGGACATTAGTGTGTAAGCTCCTCTTCCATCCAAGCAAACCCTACTATGATGTAGGGACATTAGTGTGTAAGCTCCTCTTCCATCCAAGCCAACCCTACTATGAGATGGGGAAATTAGAGCATAAGCACCTCTGCCATCCAAACAAAGCTTACCATGATATGGGGACATTATAGTCTAAGCTCCTCCTCCATCTAAGCAAACCCTACTACGAGGTGGGGACATTACAGTATAAGCTACTTTTCTATCCAAGCAAACCATTCTATAAGGTGGGAACATTGGAGCTTGAGCTCCTCTTCCATCCAAGAAAACCCTACTATGATGTAGGGACATTAGTGTGTAAGCTTCTATTCCATCCAAGCAAACCCTACTATGAAGTAGGGACATTAGTGTGTAAGCTCCTCTTCCATCCAAGCAAACCCTACTATGATGTAGGGACATTAGTGTGTAAGCTCCTCTTCCATCCAAGAAAACCCTACTATGATGTAGGGACATTAGTGTGTAAGCTTCTATTCCATCCAAGCAAACCCTACTATGAAGTAGGGACATTAGTGTGTAAGCTCCTCTTCCATCCAAGCAAACCCTACTATGAAGTAGGGACATTAGTGTGTAAGATCCTCTTCCATCCAAGCAAACCCTACTATGATGTAGGGACATTAGTGTGTAAGATCCTCTTCCATCCAAGCAAACCCTACTATGATGTAGGGACATTAGTGTGTAAGCTTCTCTTCCATCCAAGCAAACCCTACTATGAGATGGGGAAATTAGAGCATAAGCACCTCTGCTATCCAAACAAAGCTTACCATGATATGGGGACATTATAGTCTAAGCTCCTCCTCCATCTAAGCAAACCCTACTACAAGGTGGGGACATTACAGTATAAGCTACTTTTCTATCCAAGCAAACCATTCTATAAGGTGGGAACATTGGAGCTTGAGCTTCTCTTCCATCCAAGCAAACCTTACTATGATGTAGGGACATTAGTGTGTAAGCTTCTATTCCATCCAAGCGAACCCTACCATGATGTAGGGACATTAGTGTGTAAGATCCTCTTCCATCCAAGCAAACCCTACTATGATGTAGGGACATTGGTGTGTAAGCTTCTATTCCATCCAAGCGAACCCTAATATGAAGTAGGGACATTAGTGTGTAAGCTTCTCTTCCATCCAAGCAAACCCTACTATGATGTAGGGACATTAGTGTGTAAGCTCCTCTTCCATCCAAGCAAACCCTACTATGATGTAGGGACATTAGTGTGTAAGCTTCTCTTCCATCCAAGCAAACCCTACTATGATGTAGGGACATTAGTGTGTAAGCTTCTCTTCCATCCAAGCAAACCCTACTATGATGTAGGGACATTAGTGTGTAAGATCCTCTGCGATCCAAACAAAGCTTACCATGATATGGGGACATTATAGTCTAAGCTCCTCCTCCATCTAAGCAAACCCTACTACGAGGTGGGGACATTACAGTATAAGCTACTTTTCTATCCAAGCAAACCATTCTATAAGGTGGGAACATTGGAGCTTGAGCTTCTCTTCTATCTAAGCACCCCCACTATGATGTGGGGACGTTAAAACATAAGCTTCTCTTCCACCCAAGCAAACCCTACTATGAGATGGAGACATTAGAGTGTGAGCTCCTCTGGTCCATAGACCGATGTGACTGTCTCAGTGTTCTTTGTACAACACTGTGGTATATACCGGAGCTATATAAATAAATAATAGTAGTGTGTGACCGAGATACGGCGTAAATAAGCGAAATCCGGCGGGCAGACATTGCAGACATACGCCAGCGACAGACATAAAGACGGAAGACGCAGCTGATCTCTAATTTATAATGTTGTGTCTCCCCGTTCATAACACAAACTACCTGCTATTGATTTCCAGTAATTGCAGCGTTCGGAGGGAATGTGTAAAGTGGATGCTGCTGGAACGGTTACTGGAATGTTGCACAGAGAGAGGACGTAACTGATAGTGTTTATCGGCTGCTTGCTGTAATGACTACTGACATCATATTCCCAGAAACACAGAGAGGCCACAGCTGAACCCACCGACTTGTTTAACTCCTCAACCCAGGACAGCCTTAAAGAGAACCTGTCATCATGATTCATACCTGTTATAGCTAGAGGCTGCCATTCCACGGCGGTTCTAATCCAGGGCATCGCAAACAACCTGGCAGGGCAACCTGGCCCTGCTGTGTCTGGCTGGAGTGTCTCCAGGCACCGTGGGTGGTTGGCTGACACCCTGACCCTGCTGTGGGTGGCTAGCTGGCTGGCTAGTGTATCCTCTCCTCTTCCGCTGTTCCGGGCACTACTTGCCGAGGCGAGGGAGGGACTTGAATGGAGGCGGCAGCATTTGCCCTATCTGGGACAGTAGAACTATAAGGACTGCAGCAGGCCCACTGCGCAGAGGCGCTTGGCACAACACGTAATGACGTTGCGTGCATGTGTGCAGGTCCTCTCTGTGTCTATTTGAGAGTCTATGTTAGAAAGAGTCCACATCAGTGCCCATCAATGCAAACTCAACAGTGCCCATAAGTGTAGCCTGATCAATGCCCATCAATGCAGCTTCACCAGTGCCCAGCAATGTAGCGCCTGATCAGTGTTCACCAATGCAGCCTCACCAGTGCCCATCAATGCAGCCTCCCCAGTGCCCATCAATGCAGCCTCACCAGTGTCCATTAATGCAGCCTCCCCAGTGCCTATCAATGCAGCCTCACCAGTGCCCATCAAAGCAGCCTCACCAGTGCCCATCAAAGCAGCCTCACCAGTGCCCATCAGCTCAGCCTCCCCAATGCCCATCAATGCAGCCTGATCAGTGCCCATTAACGCTTACTCACCAGTGCCCCTCAATGCAGCCTCACCAGTGTCCATTAATGCAGCTTCACCAGTGCCCCTCAATGCAGCCTGATCAGTGCCCCTCAATGCAGCCTTACCAGTGCCCCTCAATGCAGCCTCACCGGTGCCCGTCAATGCAGCCTTACCAGTGCCCCTCAATGCAGACTGATCAGTGCCCCTCAATGCAGCTTCACCAGTGCCCATTAATGCAGCCTCACCAGTAACCCTCAATGCAGCCACACCAGTGCCCATTAAAGTGGAAGTAAAGTCGAAATTTTGACTTTCACCTACAGGTAAGCCTATAATGAGGCTTACCTGTAGGTAAAAAAAATATCTCCTAAACCTGTACGGTTTAGGAGATATTCCCCGTGCAATGCGCCGCTGACTGCAGCGGCGCATGCGCACGGGGGATTCTCGGCTGAAAGGCCGGCAGAATCCGAACCCTGCCGGGAAGAAGTCTCCCGTGCGCATGCGCGGGAGTGACGACATCGCGGCTCCAGCCACTCGCAGCATACTAGCTCATTATGCCTTTTCCCTTACAGGTGTATAAAAAATAAAAAAAATGTCAGCGGGTTTACTACCGCTTTAATGCAGTCTTACCAGTGTCCCTCAATGCAGCCTGATCAGTGCCCCTCAATGCAGCTTCACCAGTGCCCATTAATGCAGCCTCACCAGTAACCCTCAATGCAGCCTCACCAGTGCCCCTCAATGCAGCTTGATCAGTGCAAAAAATTTAATAAAATAATAATGTAAAAAAAATAATAAAAAAATTTAAATTGTAAAAGATAATAAAAAATTAAAT
Source organism: Lithobates sylvaticus (assembly GCA_028564925.1). Taxonomy (NCBI): domain Eukaryota; kingdom Metazoa; phylum Chordata; class Amphibia; order Anura; family Ranidae; genus Lithobates; species Lithobates sylvaticus. Next base: position 15,730,666 of record CM053026.1, on the reverse strand, counting down.
AAAAATACTGACACCATCCACTGCCATACTGACACTAATCTTTCCTCTTAAAAAAAAATGTAATAAAATAATAATGTAAAAAATAATAAAGTTTAAATTGTAAAAAATAATAAAAATTTAAAAAAAACGACTGACACCGTCCACTGCCCTGTATAAAAAATAATAATAATTAGAAATTCCAGTATACGTTACTGTATATCCCATAGTTTGTAGACACTAGAACTTTCATGCAAACCAATCAGTATACATCTATTGGGATGTTTTTTTTTTTTTTTACAAAGACATGTAGCAGAATACATTTTTTGGCCTAAATTTATGGAATTTTATTTGTTTTATTTTTTTTATTGGATATATTTTATAAGAGAAAGTAAAAAATATTGTTTCTTTTTCAAAAGGTTTTGTCTTTTTTTTCTCATCATGCCTCTGCCTGACCGAGTTATGCTTGTGACTGTCAGCCTTGCAGTGCCTCATGGGACTTGTAGTTTTGCTGGAGGCCCGCCAGTTTGAGACCCCTGGTTTAGACGCTTGATTCTTCACCAAAGCCCCACAATGGGGCTCCTAAAAATGTTTTTAATAAAATAATAATGTAAAAAAAATAATTAAAAAAAATTAAATTGTAAAAAATAATAAAACAAAAAAAACACTGACACCATCCACTGCCGAACTGACACTATTTTTTGCTCTTAAGAAAAATTTTAATAAAATAATAATGTAAAAAATAATAACATTTAAATAGTAAAAAATAATAAAAATAAAAAAATTACTGACACCATCCACTGCCCTGTATATATATATATATATATATATATATATATATATATATATATATATATATATATATATATATATAAACAATTAATTATTTCACCAAAGCCTCACAATGGGGCTCCTAAAATAAAATTGTAATAAAATAATAATGTAAAAAATAATCAAAAAATGTAAATTGTAAAAAATAATACAAAAATGTAAATTGTAAAAAATAAACTACTGACACTGTCCATTGCCCTGTATATAAAAAAAATAATAATTAGAAATTCCAGTATACAGTACTGTATTTCCCATAGTTTGTAGACGCTAGAACTTTCATGCAAACCAATCAATATACACCTATTGGGGGCACATCCGGCACACCCTGGGTGCATGTATATGGATACCAGTAATATATAATATAGATATATTATATCTAATATAATATAATATAATAATAATAATAATAATAATAATAATAAAATAATAGAATATAGAGCAGATAATGTGGACTATCAGTCAGATAAGGCTGAGTATTGATCAGAAAATATAAATCCATGTTTGCAATCCCCGTGCCATGAATGACTGATAATTGACAGTGGTATTGATCAATTATTGATGCTCTAATATCCTTTAAACTTGTCTATATGTGGGGTAATTGATTCTCACCTCCTTTTGCCTTTAGTGATTAAAAATATCAATTATCATTTATGACTTTGGTCTGTGTCTGTGGCTGGTCTGGGTTTTTTATTTTAATTTTTTTTCTCTTGACAATTTCCTCTTCCATTTAATAGTCTTCCACCATTTCCTAATTGATCGATTGACAAATGCTTCCCTGCCCCCATCGCCCTATAAATTAAGATCAGCTTATCCACTTGACCTCCGGAAGATTTACCCCCGCTTCGTGACCAGGGATTTTTTATTTTTTTTGCGAAGCGGCACTGCGTTACTTTAATTGACAATTGTGTGGTTGTGCGACGCTGTACCCAAATAAAAAAGTAATTTTTTTTCCCCCACAAATAGAACTTTCTTTTGGTGGTATTTGATCCCCTCTACGTTTTTTTTCTTTATTTTTATTTGATTTTCTAAATTTATTTATTGGATATGTTTTGTAGAAGAAAGTAAAAAATATTGTTTTTTTTTTTTAATTGTCACTCTTTTTTTGTTTAAAACGCAAAAAAGTGTTATAAACAAAAAAAAAGAGCGACACTTTTGAAAAATAAAAAATATATATATTTTACTTTCTGCTATAAAACATATCCAATAAATTGATTTTCTAAATCTTTTTCTGATTTTCTAAATTCTAATATATATTGCCCTGAATTGATAAAGAAACTTGATTTTTTAAATGTATTTATTGTATATGTTTTATAGAAGAAAGTAAAAAATATATATATACATATATATATATTTTTTTTTAAATTGTCGCTCTTTTCTTGTTTAAAATGCAAAAAAGCGTTATAAACAAAAAAAGAGCAACAATTAAAAAAATATATATATTTTATTTTCTGCTATAAAACATATCCAATAAATAGAATTTAGAAAATCAGAAAAACATTTAGAAAATCAAATATATATTGCCCTGAATTGATAAAGAAACTTGATTTTTTAAATGTATTTATTGGATATGTTTTATAGAAGAAAGTAAAAAAAAAAAAAAATATATATATATATATATATATATATATATATATTTTTTTTTTTTTAATTGTCACTCTTTTTTTGTTTAAAACGCAAAAAAGTGTTATATATATTTTCTTTATTTTTCAAAATTGTCGTTCTTTTTTTGTTTATAACACTTTTTTGCGTTTTAAACAAAAAAAGAGTGACAATTAAAAAAAATATATATATATTTTATTTTCTGCTATAAAACATATCCAATAAATAGAATTTAGAAAATCAGAAAAACATTTTAGAAAATCAAATATATATTGCCCTGAATTGATAAAGAAACTTGATTTTTTAAATGTATTTATTGGATATGTTTTATAGAAGAAAGTAAAAAAAAAAAATATATATATATATATATATATATTTTTTTTTTTTTTAAATTGTCGCTCTTTTCTTGTTTAAAATGCAAAAAAGCGTTATAAGCAAAAAAAGAGCAACAATTAAAAAAAAAAAAAAAAATATATATATATATATATATATATATATATATATATATATATATATATATTTTTACTTTCTGCTATAAAACATATCCAATAAATAGAATATATATTGGCCTGAATTGATAAAGAAATTTGATTTTCTAAATGTATTTATTTATCTATATTATATTTTATTTATTTATATATATTTATGAGTTCCTGCACCTATTCTCTGAGAAAAAAAAGCCCTGAGTTTAAGTAAAACTATATAAAGACACAAAAAGAAGAACTCTGCTCCACTCTGGGAAGGCTGCAAGTCAACCAACATTTTGTAAATCATTCCTGATGAAGACTAATTCCAACTCTCTTTTCCCTCTAAGATGCTCCTTCTACTCTTACTTCTCACATTAGAGTCCTCTGTCCTCACTTTATCCCTCCTCTCCTCCTTATGGCTTATATATTTCACCCTCACTCCTACCCTCTCCCTACCACCTCCTGCAAATACTGAACCCACATGCTGACCTAAACAGCAGGACAGTGAGGTATGTGGGCTCCTATACATCCCACTTCCACCTTACTTTCCTCACCATCCTTCTCCTAATCCCTGGGGACATTTCCCCCAATCCAGGCCCTCCATTTTCTAACTGCAACCCCAACATCCGGCTTCCTTCCTCCTCTGGCAACAACTGCAATCCACACAGATTCATTTATATCCCCCTGCTTCCGAAAACCAGCCCTCCCCCCGCCCCCTCATCGCATGTGCCCTCTGGAATACCCGCTCTGTCTGTAATAAGCTCACATTGCGTTAGAATATTTGCCGTTACTGAAACTTGGCTTCAAGATTCTGACTCTGCTTCTCCTGCCGCCCTCTCCCATGGAGGCCTCCAATGGACACACCCAGACCCAGGGGATGGATAAGGAGGTGGAAATGGATTCCTTCTATCCCCACTGAGCACAAATCTGCCCTCTTAAAATACAATTACAATACAAACCTACTTTGTCACTCTTATCGATACTTTGTCCTCCAGTCCTTGTCAGCAATCATCTACCTTTCACTCTGCTTTGTCCCCCACCCCCTCTACCCACCGACTCACTCACTGCCCAAGAGATTTCCAATCCCTTCAAAAACAAGACTGATGCATTTCATGAGGACAACCTCCATTGTACAGATCTCCGGAGAGCAGTCGTGTGTTCAGACGTCATCATTTCCAGAATAGTCATACATCAGCCGTCATATTTTCTAGAATTGTCATACATCAGCCATCATGATTTCTGGAATATAGAGCAGCCATCATATTGTCCAGAATTTCTAGAATTGTCATAATTTCTAGAATTGTCATACATCAGCTGTCGTATGACAATTCTAAAAAATATGACAGCTGATGTATGACAATTCTAGAAATTATGACGGCTGATGTATGCCAATTCTAAAAAATATATCAGCCGTCATATTTCCCAGAACTGGCATACATCAGTCATTATATGATCTAGAATTTTTATACATCAGCCGTCATAATTTCTAGAATTCTCATACATCAGCTCTCATTATTTCTAGAACTGTCATACATTAGTCATCATAACTTCTAAAATCGTCATACATCAGTCATTATATTTTCTAGAATTGTTATACATCAGCCGTCATAATTTCTAGAATTGTTAGTTGGTCCAGAGGACAGGGGTTGAGAACCACTGGCCTAAGAGGAGTATGTTGGGCGGGGGGGGGGGGGGAAGACAGGAGCATCTGGTGTGAGTGGGTCTGCTGGGAGCAGTAGTGAAATAAACAGGGGAGGGCTGGCAGCCTTAGGCCTGGGGGGGGGGAAGTCCAGTCAAGTGGCCCATTGAACTACTGAATCAGCTCACCATCCATGCCCATCTGGTTTTTCAATGCAGCCTCACCAGTGCCCCTCAATGCAGCCTGATCAGTGCCCATCAATTCCGACTCATCAGTGCCACCTCATCACTGCCCATCAATGCAACCTCACCAGTGTCCATAAATGCAGTCTCACCAGTGCCCATCCAATGCAGCCTGATCACTGGGGCAGGGTAAATGGGGTGTATGGGGGGATGGGGTATGGGGGTCAGCTGGGGGTGTCAGGGTCTCTTACTTGGCAGCTCAGGTTGCACGCCACAGCCAGCGCAAGCCAGCACCCAGCCCCACAGCCCGAGCCAGTCACGGGCACCCTGGTCTCTGAGGGTGGTAGTTTCCTCTGCGCTGCTTGGGAGCTTGAGTGTGGACTACAACTCCCGGAATGCAACAGTGGCCGACCGCCGCAGCTGTAAAAATAGCAGCGGGCGCCAGCCATTTTCAACGTAAGTTAGGGCGGCCTGGGGGGCAATTGCCACTCTGCCCCCCAGCCCAGCCCTCCCCTGGAAATAAAGAATGTGAAGGATAAAGCTGCTTCTAATGCCGGAAAGGGGAATGTAAGCGTGGTGGTAGATGGAGTGACAGCTGCTGCCTCTGGTGGGGGTTCTGAGGTTCCTGAAACCAATAGGAAGGGTTCAGCTTTGAGGTCTGGAGCATCTGATCCTGCTGATAAAACCTATGCTGGGGCTGTACCTGAACCTGGGAGGGTGGAGGTGTCCAACAAGTTTCAAGTGTTTCTGTTTTTGAAACATAGTTTTGGTAACATGCTGGCAAAGGAACCGCCTGGGTGGGTTGGTATTTTTCAGTCCTGGTTTAGGCCTTTTCTGCGAAGTTGGGAGAATTGTGGGCCAGTAACAAGCCTGAGGGTCCGATAGGGTGAGCCCCCCCAGCAGACGTTGCTCCGTGCCTGAAAATGCTTCGGCAGAGGTGAGTGACTGCGGAGGAAATTAAGTCACTTCCTAGGAAGGCCCTGGAGAAGGAGGGTTGTTGAATCTGCCTTTAGCGAGCCACTGGCCTTCAGGGATTTCCCAGGCCCTATTATGAGGGAGGGTCTGCACTGGACCGAATCCTGAGAATCCCTTTCGGGATTTGGCCTGGCTCTCCTGACAGACTATGTGAGGGGCAAACTGAAGCATCACTCTGTAGAGAACCGTGGTTGTCCAAGGGTTGAATGTAGCAGTGTGGAGGAGATGATGGACCATGTTTCAATATAGAAGTCTATAAGTGGGTGGGTGGGTGGGCTTTGGGTATCCCTTTCCTTTCCTGGTTAAGTTACTGTACGTGGGTGGAGTGGTCATACAGGGCGGGTTGGTATTTTTCAGTTCTGGTCTAGGCCTTTTCTGCAAAGTTGGGAGAATTGTGGGCCAGTAAAAAGCCTAAGGGTCCGATAGGGTGAGCCCCCCCCCAGCTTATGTTGCTCCAGGCCTAAAAAATGCTTTGGCAGAGGTGAGTGATTACGGAGGAAATTAAGTCTCTTCCTAGGAAGGCCCTGGAGAAGGAGGGTTGTTGAATCTGCCTTTAGCGAGCCACTGGCCTTGAGGGATTTCCCAGACCCTGTTATGAGGTAGGGTCTGCGTTTGATTAATCTGGACTGAATCCTGAGAATCCCTTTTCGGGATTTGGCCTGGCCCTCGTGACTGACTATGTGAGGGGCAAACTGAAGCATCACTCTGTAGAGAACCGTGGTTGTCCAAGGGTTGATTGTAGCAGTGTGGAGGAGATGATGGACCATTTTTCAAAATAGAAGTCTATAAGTGGGTGGGTGGGTGGGCTTTGGGTATCCCTTTCCTTTCCTGGTTAACCACTTCCCGACCGGCGCACACAGATATACGTCGGCAGAATGGCACGTACAGGCAGGAGGGCGTATATATAAGTCCCTCCTTAATGCCTGTCCGTGCCATCGGGAGCGCGCCGGGAGCGGCGCGCTCCCGCGCCGGTCGGGACCCCCCGTGAGTCCGGTCGCGGGCCCCGCGGACTAGATCGCTGCAGGGACATCCGCGATCGTCTCACGGGAAGGCTGAACGGGGAGATGCGGAAATAAACAGCATCTCCCCGTTCTGCCTGGCAACTAGTGACGCCGATCTCTGCTCCCTGTGATTGGAGCAGAGATCAGCATTCACTAGCTGACAGCCACGCCCCCCCACAGTAAGAAACACACCCCTAGGCATACTTAACCCCTACACTGCCCCCTTGTGGTTAACCCCTAAACTGCCAGTGTCATTTATACAGGAATCAATGCATTTAAATAGCATTGATTGCTGTATAAATGACAATGGTCCCAAAAATGTGTCAAAAATGTCCGATGTGTCCGCCATAATGTCGCAGTCACAATAAAAATCGCTGATCGCCGCCATTACTAATAAAAAAAAAATATTAATAAAAATGCTTTAAAACTATCCCCTATCTTGTAAACGCTATAACTTCTGCGCAAACCAATCAATAATCGCTTATTGCGATTTTTTTTACCAAAAATATGTAGAAGAATACGTATCGGCCTAAACTGAGGAAAAAAATTTTTTTTATATATTTTTGGGGGATATTTATTATAGCAAAAAATAAAAAATAATGCGTTTTTTTCAAAATTGTCGCTCCTTTTTGTTTATAGTGCAAAAAATAAAAACCGCAGGGGCGATCAAATACCACCAAAAGAAAGCTCTATTTGTGGGAAAAAAAGGACGTCAATTTTGTTTGGGAGCCACGTCGCACGACCGCGCAATTGTCAGTTAAAGCGACGCAGCGCCGAATCGCAAAAAGGGGCCTGGTCCTTTGGCTGCAAATTGGTCCGGGGCTGAAAGTGGATAAGTTACTGTATGTGGGTAGAGTGGGGCCAGGGGTGGACTGACAACTCATGGTGCCCCCGGGCAATAGGAGATTATGGGGCCCCCAGGCAATCAGAGATTATGGGGCCACACAGTATACACACACACACAGTATACAATCAGACAGTGTACACACAATATACACAGACATGTTTCTATTGGCTGAGAAGGTACTGGAGAGGTGGGGCAGCTATAATCTCTGGATTTTTAGACCAAAAGGATGTCGGTAAGGGACATTTCAGACACAGATGTAAAAAAAAAAAATGGATTTTTACATACTGTCCCTGGTTTTACTGAGGCTGGCAACCCTGATGGGGCCCCTTGGGCAGTGCCCGAGTGGCTGAATGGTCAGTCCGCCCCTGAGTGGGGCTTTTGAGACTCACCAGGATATTGATTTTGAGACACGTATTCTAGTTAGCATAGTAGTCCATTTCTTCACTTGTAGTGCACGGTGTCAGGTTTCCACTCGGAAAAAAGTCCTTCCTGTCAAGGTGGTGGTGCACAACATTCTGGGTGAGGTTGGGAAAGTTTGGGATCTTGAAAAGGAAAGGGTGACGTCCGGGGGCCTGGACAAAGGGTGTGCTTAGGTAGACGTAGGGTTTGTTGAGATGCACTATAAGGCTGCTTTCACACTGGGGCGGTGCGTGGCGGCGACGGTAAAGCAGCGCTATATTTAGCGCTGCTTTACCATCGTTTTACCCGCGGTATGCGGCCGCCAGCGGGGTGGTTTTAACCCCCGCTAGCGGCCGCAAAAGGGTTAAAAACCTCTGCAAAGCGCCGCTGCAGCGGCGGTTTGCGGGCGGTATCCCCGCGGTTTCCCATTGATTTCAATGGGAAGGAGCGGTATAGGAGCGGTAAATACACGGCTCCTTCACCGCTCCAAAGATGCTGCTAGCAGGACTTTTGTTGCGGTCCTGCTAGCGCACCGCTCCAGTGTGAAAGCCCGCCGGCTTTCACACTGGAGTGAATGGGGGCGGTTTTTTCAGGCGGTGTACAGGCGCTATTTTTAGCGCTGTACCGCCTGAAAACCGCCCCAGTGTGAAAGGGGCCTAATGATAATAACAATATTAATACTAAAATATGTTTTGTTTGGTATAGTCAGTTCTGTTTATGTTTTTTATTTTTTCGGGCAAAAAGCCATTTTCTTTTTAAAATCCAATGCTGAAGTGAGCTGATTTTTGTTTATACATATATATCAAGTTTACTTAAATGTAGGGTTGTTACTGATTAAAATTTTCGTGTTCGATTCATCGATTTTTTTTTTTTAATCGAGTCATTTTGATTAATTATTTATACCAGTAAAGTGAGTTTCTATCGTGAAATACAAGACTTAGAAGTTCGCTGCTTTTAAAATTCAACATCTAACCAGTCAGACGGAGTTCTGTCAGATTAGCAAACCTGTCAGATGAGCGGGGACGCCGCTGCTTTTAAAATTCAAGATCTAAGTAGTGAGACGGAGTTGTAAGTCCTGTATTTCACTATAGAATCTCAATTTACTGGTATAAATACGTCTAAAATGCAAAACTCCTGTGGGTGTAACAACATGTCCGCTTTCCCCCTTCTTATGCCCCGTACACACGGTCAAAAATTCCGACCACAAAATCCGTAGTTTTTTTTCCGACGGATTTTGTACGACACTGGTGTTGCATACACACGGTCGGACAAAGTTGTCGGAAAATCCGATCATTCTGAACCTGGTGACGTTCGTTGCGTACGACAGAACTACGTAGAGGCTAGTAGCCAATAGCTTTGGTCTCGTAATTTGATCTGCGCACGCGTGGCACTTTGTCCGTCGGAATTCTCTACACACGATCGGAAAAAGTCAGATCGGACATTACATAGTTACATAGTTAGTTAGGTTGAAAAAAGACACAAGTCCATCCAGTTCAACCACAAATTAAACAAAAAAAAAAATATATATATATATATATATATATACATATATATATCATACAATCCCATATACCCCATTCTATACCCACAGTTGATCCAGAGGAAGGCAAAAAAAAACCCAGCAGAGCATTCTCCAATTTGCTAAAGCAGGGGAAAAAATTCCTTCCTGATCCCCCGAGAGGCAATCGGATTTTCCCTGGATCAACATTGTTGTCGGAAAATTTGAGAGCAGGATCTCAAATTGTTTCCGTCGGAAATTCCGACGGAAAAAGTCCGATGGAGCCCACACACGGCCGGATTTTCCGACAACATGGTCCGATCGGACATTTTCCGTCGGAATTTCCGACCGTGTGTATCCTTACTGTGGACGAGTGTGGGGTGTAGCAAGATGGCGGCGACGGAACGTCACTTCCGTAGCAAACTGCGATGGGTCGCGGAATATGTAGTTACAGAGGCACTTGGGGAAGGGGGGAGGAGTTCGGTGACGTCGATGTCCGTGACGTCACCGGACTCCTCCCCCCTTCCCTTCGTTAGCAGACAGAGGCACTTGGGGAAGGGGGGAGGAGTTCGGTGACGTTGATGTCCGTGACGTCACCGGACTCCTCCCCCCCTTCCCTTCGTTAGCAGACAGAGGCACTTGGGGAAGGGGGGAGGAGTTCGGTGACGTTGATGTCCGTGACGTCACCGGACTCCTCCCCCCTTCCCTTCGTTAGCAGACAGAGGCACTTGGGGAAGGGGGGAGGAGTTCGGTGACGTCGATGTCCGTGACGTCACCGGACTCCTCCCCCTTCCCTTCGTTAGCAGACAGAGGCACTTGGGGAAGGGGGGAGGAGTTCGGTGACGTCGATGTCCGTGACGTCACCGGATCTCCAAACGGAACTCCCTGAAGACCAGGAAGCCGGCGGAGAGGTGAGTACCGAGCAAAAGAATTTTGATCGATCAAAAAAAGTTAATGATTAATCGAGGAATTAATCGTTAATTTCCGCAGCCCTACCTAAATTAAGTTGTATGTTTGTAAGATTTTGTCATAAACAAAAAATAACACTCTAATGTCCCCCCCCACTATTATTATTATACATTTATATAGCTCTGACGTATACCGCAGTGTAGTACAGAGAACACTGAGCCAGTCATATCAGTCTCTGCACCAGAAGAGCTTACACTCTAATATGTACTGAATCCAGCACTGCACATCTTGAGCACTGACCGCTGATCCAGCCTGCTGATTGGTTGTTCGGGATTACGTTACCCCCCCCCCCCCCCCTGTCCTCTGTGTCTTACAGATCAGGAAGGAGGGGGACAGACGTGGCTCGGATATATAACATGACATTTAAACATAATACCAGCTGAAAAACGATCCGATCGCCCTGACCGGGAGGGACATATGGTTTCTATATTCCAATAAATCATATTTGTATGGAATAATCATTCTCCCACAGTGGGCAGAATTTATGGAAGGAAATGCTTTTGTATTTTTTTTTTATTGTGCTTTTCCAAGGGAAGGGTCAGTGAGCGGTGCATGCTGGGACATATTTCAGGCCCCCGCAATGGGCACATCTGGTTCTTGTTTCTTGACGTTCTGCTAATATGTGAGAGCAGGAGCGATGTTCCTCGCCGTTCTCCTCTGCGACTTTCATACACACCCCGCTGTCCTGTTAGATCACCCAATCCTCTAAGAGCCGCCCGTATTCAGTATAAACGGGCGATTAATGCACCCCGGACCACCACCAATGTCTCCATCCAAAGATCTCCCATCGTCTGTGTCTCTTCTGATTGGCCAGTCTGGCTGGTGCAACTTTTTTTTTTTGTCTTCTAATGCCCCGTACACACGGTCGGATTTTCCGACGGAAAATGTCCTATCGGACAATGTTGTCGGAAATTCCGACCGTGTGTGGGCTCCATCGGACTTTTTCCGTCAGGATTTTCCGACGCACAAAGTTTTATCTCCTGCTCTCAAATTTTCCGACAACAAAGTCCTATCAGACTTTTTCCGATCGTGTGTAGCGAATTCCATCGGACAAAGTGCCACGCATGCTCAGATCACATTACAAGACCAAAGCTATTGGCTACTAGCCTCTACGTAATCCCGTCGTACGCAACGAACGTCACCACGTTCAGAATGATCGGATTTTCCGACAACTTTGTCCGACCGTGTGTATGCAACACCAGTGTCGGACAAAATCCGTCGGAAAAAATCCGACGGATTTCATGGGCGGAATTTCCGACTGTGTGTACGGGGCATTAGAAAGTATGATGGCCAATGTGTGACATCTCTAGAAAAATATGACAGTTGATAAAAATTCTAGATAATATGATGGCTGATGTTTTGACATTTCTAGAAATGATGATGGATGATATATGACAATTCTAGAAAATATGACGGTTGATGTTTGTCATATATCAGCCATCATAATTCCTAGAATTGTCATATATCAGCTCTCATTATTTCTGGAATTGTCATACATCAGCCATCATTATTTCTAGAATTGTCATATATCAGCTCTCATTATTTCTAGAATTGTCATATATCAGCTCTCATTATTTCTAGAATTGTCATATATCAGCTCTCATTATTTCTAGAATTGTCATACATCAGCCATCACCATTTCTCGAATTTCTGCTCCCAGCAGACCCACTCACACCAGATGCTCCTGTCTTCACCTCCTCCTCCCCCAACTTACTCCTCTTAGGTCAGTGGTTCTCAACCCCTGTCCTCGGGACCCACTAACAATTCTAGAAATTATGATGGCTGATGTATAACAATTCTAGAAAATATAATGACCGATTGTATGACGATTTTAGAAGTTATGACAACTAATATATGGCAGGTCTAGAAATAATGAGAGCTGATGTATGTGAATTCTAGAAATTATGATGGCTGACGTATGACAGTTCTTGAAATGATGATGGCTGACGTATGACAGTTCTAGAAATTACGATGGCTGACGTATGACAGTTCTCGAAATTACGATGGCTGACGTTTGACAGTTCTAGAAATTATGATGGCTGACGTATGACAGTTCTAGAAATTATGATGGCTGACGTATGACAGGTCTAGAAATTATGATGGCTGACGTATGACAGGTCTAGAAATAATGAGAGCTGATGTATGTGAATTCTAGAAATTATGATGGCTGATGTATGACAGTTCTCAAATTTATGATGGCTGACGTATGACAGTTCTCAAATTTATGATGGCTGACGTATGACAGTTCTAGAATTTATGATGGCTGACATATGGCAATTATAGAAAGTATGACGGCTGATGTAGGACAACGCTAACAGGCCAGACTTTAAGCATTACCTTGGGGGAGATGCAGACTAGAATACGGCAATCACTGAGCAGCAAATTATATCACCTGTGATGTATTTCAGTTATCTTGTAAACCTGGCCTGTTAGTGAGGACAGGAGTTGAGAACCACCGTCATAGGCAAAAGCCCACTCTGTGTCACTCTTCCCTTGGTTTCAGTAACACCTTTCATAGCAGCTGCCATTTTCCTTCCCACTATTTTCTGCTGTTCCTGCTGCTACCAGCGGGGACTGGTCAGAAAAGATGGAAGATCCCACCTTTACCTCCCCCTGGGGCCCCCCCGGTGCTGCAGGAACATTACAGTTAAGGGGGTTGGGACAGACTTCCCAATCATGTGACCACTGTGATTGGCTCGCCACAGTGGCCACACGATCAGGAGCTCGTCCCACCATCTCATGATCTTGACTAGAGACTGAGAGCTGTCTATGTGTCAGAAACCATGAAATCAGACCGAGACAGAAGTACAGTTAAATCACACTTGTTTAATAATAAAAGTAATGAGGAACAAACGTAGTCAAAACATAGCCAAAGTTCGGTAACCGGAACGGATAGTCAGCCAAGCCAGAAGTCAGGGATCAATGTAGTGGAACAGCAAGCAGGATCTGGAGCCAGAGGGGAGGTCAGCAAAGCAAGTCTTTAAACAGGACCGCAGGAGATAGGCTCTGTGATGTTGACCAAGGCGAAGGCAGAGCTCCTCTAGGCAGGACTGACGAGCAGGATATCATCAACAGCTGAGTAACTGTGGCGAGAGATGGGAGCTGGCAATTAGCCGGCATCTGAGTGGCCAGCTCAGAGAAGTGAAGGCTGAGCCCAGACACTATGACAGTTCAGTCACTATGCTTGTTGCACACTCTCAGCACATAGACCTCAGCCATCCACGGACACATATGTATGGCGTGTGGGCATTAAAGCTTACACGGGCGGCAAGAAGTTAATATCACCTTAATCTCTCTTTACCATTGTGATAATATTCAGTAAAGAAAAATGTTTTTTTAAGCCTCAGCAGCAATTTTTCAAATGATTCCTGTCTCTTGTGGCCAATTACCTGAGCCGCCCCTGTGGGCGATACAATCAGCGTGGTACAGTGAGGCTCTGCGGCTTGATTCGGAAAATGGTGTTTTTTTCTCAACCGCAACTTAATTCAACACAGATAGTGATTGAGGGAGGGCTGTGTACACCAAGGGTTCTGACCAAGCGATGGAAGAAGTGGAAACGATTAAAACTGATTAGGGATGAGAGAACTGGGCAAAGTTTTTGGATCACCGGAGGTTCGGCAAGCCCAAGAATAAAACCCACTAAATCCGAACATAGCCCCGACCCCACCGAAGTCTGTAGGAGGAGAATCTTTTATTCTTCTGGCCCTTTTCAAGACCAATTTGCAAGTTTTTTTTTTGTTTTTTTTAACCACTTCAGCCCCGGACCAATTGGCAGCCAAAGGACCAGGCCCCTTTTTGCGATTCGGCACTGCGTTGCTTTAACTGACAATTGCGCGGTCGTGCGACGTGGCTCCAAAACAAAATTGGCGTCCTTTTTTTTCCCCCACAAATAGAGCTTTCTTTTGGTGTTATTTGATCGCCCCTGCAGTTTTTATTTTTTGCTCTATAAACAAAAATAGAGCGACAATTTTGAAAACAATGCAATATTTTTTTGCTTTTTGCTATAATAAATATCCCCAAAAAAGATATAAAAAAACATTTTTTTTCCTCAGTTTAGGCCGATACGTATTCTTCTACATATTTTTGGTAAAAAAAAAATCGCAATTCGCGATTATTGATTGGTTTGCGCAAAAGTTATAGCGTTTACAAAATAGGGGATAGTTTTATAGCATTCTATTAATATTTTTTTTTTTACTAGTAATGGCGGCAATTAGCGATTTTTATTGTGACTGCGACATTATGGCGGACACATCGCACATTTTTGACACATTTTTGGGACCATTGTCATTTATACAGCAATCAATGCTATTTAAATGCATTGATTCCTGTATAAATGACAGTTGTAGTGAAGGGGTTAACCACTAGGGGGAGGGGAGGGGTTATGGGCTGTGACGTGTGTGTGTTTTTTTTACATTAGGGGGCGGCGCTGACATCTGACGTCATTGATTGGCTTTCCCGATGACCGGGAACAGCCAATCAATGACAGGCAGAGTAGGAAGCGCGGGGAGAGGTTTGTTTACACAGACCTCTCCCCGTTCTTCAGCTCCGTGACCCGATCGCGGGACACCAGCGGCGATCGGGTCCGCTGGTCCCGCGGCCAGGGTCACGGATTTCCCGACCGGGTCGCGAGCGCGCCGCTGGCGGCGTGCATGCGACCCACGGGCAGGCATTTAAAGGATCCCGTACAGGTACGGGATTTTGCCTGCCCGTGCCATTCTGCTCACGTATATGTACATGAGGCGGTCGTGAAGCTGTTAAAGAAGGGCATAGGTAGTTGGACATTGCCATGGGGGACATGTAGCAGTGCAATACCATTCAGTGGGGAGATACGGCTTAAAGGCCAACATCAAAATGATACAAATCCTTGAAATAACATGCTTGTGGGATGCCTTCACACGGCAGTCTGTGTGAGGGCCCTGTAGCACCCTCCTAGTTAGTTTCAGGAGCGTCTAGCGCTCCTACGCCTCATTCCAGCATCCTGGTTTTGGCTATGGCTTTTTCCTTGTCTGTCTGTCCACCTGCAAGGTGATTAATGTGGTAAGTCTCTGGGTGGAGACCAGACCTGGTTTGAGCCTGCCAAACCTTCAGTCTCATGCTTGTGATAGTGTAATTACGTGTGTAATATCTGATCAAGCTCCCTGTCTGTCTGCCCTGCTCTGCTAGTTTGGATTTCCCTGTGTATGACCTCTGATCGGATAACGACTATTCTGTGAACTCTGCCTGCCCTTTACTTGGACTGTCATTGAACCACTCTGCCTGTCTGCCAACCGCAAGTACCTGGCGCATGCCTTGGCATGGTGACCAGACACTATAGCATTGTGTATAAGTCCTTGGCGCAGCCGAATACCGGTAGGCCTGCTTACCTTATGGGATAGGGGCTGCTATAGATGAAGAAGACAGTAGCCAGCTATAACCCCTGAAAAACAACCCCCACACCATAATCCCCCTCCACCAGACCAGTGCACAAAGCAAGGTCAATAAAGACATGGATGAGCGAGTTTGTAGGCCTGTCAAGTTCATCCACCTCAACTCAGGGTTGTTTTTTTTAGGGGTTGGGTTTGGCCCCTTTAGTTCCAGCAAAGGGAACTCTTAAGGTGTCAGCATACCAAGACATTTTGGACAATTTCATGCTCCCAACTTTGTGGGAACAGTTTGGGGACGGCCCCTTCCTGTTCCAACATGACTGCCCACCAGTGCACAAAGCAAGGTCCATAAAGACATGGATGAGCGAGTTTTGGGTGGAGGAACTTGTAGTAGAGGACTTGACTGGCCTGCACAGAGCCCTGACCTCAACCTGATAGAACACCTTTGGGATGAATTAGAGCGGAGACTGTGAGCCAGGCCTTCTGGTCCAACATCAGTGCCTGATCTCACAAATTCACTTCTGGAAGAATGGTCAAACATTCCCATAGACACCCTCCTAAACCTTGTGGACGGCCTTCCCAGAAGAGTTGAAGCTGTTATAGCTGCAAAGGGTGGGCCAACTCAATATTGAACCCTACGGACTAATGCCCCCCGTACACACGGTCGGAGATTCCGACCACGAAATCCGTCGGATTTTTTCCTACGGATTTTGTCCGACACTGGTGTTGCATACACACGGTCGGACAAAGTTGTCGGAAAATCCGATCATCCTGAACGTGGTGACGTTCGTTGCGTACGGCGGGACTACGTAGAGGCTAGTAGCCAATAGCTTTGGTCTTGCAATGTGATCTGAGCATGCGTGGCGCTTTGTCCGTCGGAATTCGCTACACGCGATCGGAAAAAGTCCGATAGGACTTTGTTGTCGGAAAATTTGAGAGCAGGATCTCAAACTTTTTCCGTCGGAAATTCCGACGGAAAAAGTCAGATGGAGCCCACACACGGTCGGAATTTCCGACAACATGGTCCGATCGGACATTTTCCGTCGGAAAATCCGACCGTGTGTACGGGGCATTAGACTGGGATGCCATTAAAGTTCATGTGCGTGTAAAGGCAGGCGCCACAATACTTTTGTTAATATAGTGAATTTTTATGTGTCGTTTTCTCTTTAAATACTACAACAGATGAATGCAATAGTAGAATGATTATATATGTAGCTAAATGCCCTTTAATTACTGATCACTTCCCCAGATACACGGAGTTCAGTGCCACTCTTATCGCCACGTGTCACAGATATCGCACTAACTTACTGTAATGCCGGATGTTGTTTGAACTGCTGCCCAGCAAAGTAAAAGCTATGGAAGCCTAATGGTGAGAGGCGGTGTGTTAGCCGGCAGAAAATGTCATTTATTATGGGGAGAGTGATCCACTAGAGCCCCGGGACAAATCCTGAGAGCTCTGATCTGGGAATGGTGCTTTGCTTTTGCTGGTGGAGTTGCCAAGTTTGAGAAATACTACAATACAATTATTGTTAAAAGGTATGCAAAGGCAATTTTTACGAGTAATGAAGAGTTAGACCCTCTGCCAAGATTTTATTGTTGTTTTTTTTTTTTCCCCCGAAAACGGAAAATCACCTTCTCTATTTGTCCCGGGGATTACCAAGGTGGCCATTGTCATCAAGTTCGAAGGTAACGGCAATTCCTAAATTTTTAGAGTTGTCACGAGGGCAAGAGGTGAGATCGTCCAGTGGGAAGGTGACTCTCGTGCCACTGGGGCTGATGGAGAGTGACCGCTTGACTTTGGCAGTGCCGCCAGTGCCGGGACAAGGTCATTCGGTGCCCAGGGCGAAGATGAAAAACTGCGCCCCCCCCCCCGATGTGAAAAGTTACAGCGCCTACAGATGATGGGAGGATCACTGTGCCCATAATCACAGCCTCACTGTGCCCATAATCGCAGCCTCACTGTGCCCATCAATGCCGCCTCATTGTGCCCATAATCACAGCCTCAGTGTGCCCAGAATCGCAGCCTCACTGTGCCCAGAATCGCAGCCTCTCTGTGCCCATCAATGCAGCCTCACTGTGCCCATCAATGCTGCCTCTCTGTGCCCAGAATCGCAGCCTCTCTGTGCCCATAATTGCAGTCTCTCTGTGCCCATAATTGCAGTCTCACTGTGCCCATAATCGCAGCCTCACTGTGCCCATCAATGCCGCCTCATTGTGCCCATAATCACAGCCTCAGTGTGCCCAGAATCGCAGCCTCACTGTGCCCAGAATCGCAGCCTCACTGTGCCCAGAATCGCAGCCTCTCTGTGCCCATCAATGCAGCCTCACTGTGCCCATCAATGCTGCCTCTCTGTGCCCAGAATCGCAGCCTCTCTGTGCCCATAATTGCAGTCTCTCTGTGCCCATAATTGCAGTCTCACTCAAAAAAAAAAAAAAAAAGCAATGTCTTTTTGTTTGCATTTGCAGCGGATGCGCCGCATCTTACCCGGGCCGCCGCTGGAGTAACACAGTCTCTATTGAGAGGGAGAACGTCCCCATCCCCAGTCCGCTCCTGCGGGTGACTCCTCCCCCCTCCCTCTGCTCGCTGACACTGCATAATGCGAGCGCTCACACAACCACGGCCTGCCCGATCTGCTCCTTCCCCCTGCATCCTCATTGGCAGGGAGAAGAGCGAGTTGCAGGAAGGACTCCACCAGGACTCTTGGTTACTGAAAAAACAAGACTGGTTTCTCCCGTCCTTAGGACAGGAGAACCAGCCTGTAAATTCCAAGAGATGCCAGACCAGCGCTGTCAATAGCAGGGGCAGGACAGCAAGAGGAGGCTGGGGAACCCCATAGTGGCAGAACACCAGGGCCCGGTGGCAAGACAACCTTTGCAACCCTGATAGTTCTCCCACTGCCTTGGACCCTTCTATTTTCTTGGTATGTTGGTGACATATATCTCTTGTTTTCTGCCACCCTGGGGGGCCCCATGACATGTGAAGGACCTAAATCAGTCACTTCCGTCACCCCTTAGACATAGAATCTAATCCCTCCAAATCCCCCCACAAATGACGTGACAAGATTATGGAGTAAATGGCCTTGACGGCCTATATATTAATAATTTCCATAAATTAAATAAATAATATTTAAATAACTCTTAACCAACTTTTTATGTACTTTTGGTGTCTTCAAGGGTAACACCCATCACTGGTCACTGCGACAAACCTCTTTTAACTTTAGGCCTCCAGTCGCAAGCCCCCGGACTCAGAGACGGTACTCAACCTTCGCAGTGACCTACCGTTTACCCCTTCCTGGTTAACCCCTCGTAAACCGGAAGGTACCTGATAACCCCATACAACAGATGGGTACCAACCATGTTAACCCCCATACCACCGATGGGTACCAACCATGTTAACCCCATCCTCAGATGGGTACCAACCATGTTAACCCCATCCTCAGATGGGTACAAACCATGTTAACCCCATCCACAGATGGGTACCAACCATGTTAACCCCATCCACAGATGGGTACCAACCATATTAACCCCATCCACAGATGGGTACCAACCATGTTAACCCCATCCACAGATGGGTACCAACCATGTTAACCCCCATCCACAGATGGGTACCAACCATGTTATATACATATAACATCCATCTTCTCCTCCTCCAAAGACCCAATCACTGCCCTCTCAATCAACTTATATCCTCTTTTTGGGGTCTTCGAGGGTAAGACACACACCTGGTCACCGCGACAAACTTATTTTAAACTTTAGGCCTCCAGTCGCAAGCCCCCGGACTCAGACGGCCAACCGTGTTATGTCCAGATCACACACCACACTGGCTGTCCTCAACAGACAACATTAAAATTAACCTAACTCGGGAGGGTGGGTGGGAATCTTCTCCTCCGCCGCTCACTAGTGATGTCAGATCCCTTCCTTTCTCCAGCTTATTGACCCGAGCGCCTCCCCTTCTCCGGCCACTCCCCCTTTCTTAAAGGGGACACATTTTCCTTTCTTAAGATGACTGTCCTGTCCTCTCCTGTCATGCCGTCCCTACGCCCATTCTTTTCTCTCCTTCTGCTCCGGGACTCTCTATACAGTAGGAAGGGAGCTCACTGCACAACATGTGAAAGGGCCCGTTGTGGGATTGTAGTAAAGGGCCCCAGGATATATATATATATATAATTGCATTGTATAGTTGCCCCCCTACTTTTTATTGGCAGAGTATTGGCAAAGTATTGCACAGCATTGGCAGAGTATTGCACAGTGTTGCAGAGTATTGTCAGAGTATTGCACAGTGTTGCAGAGTATTGTCAGAGTATTGCACAGTGTTGCAGAGCATTGGCAGAGTATTGCACAGTGTTGCAGAGTATTGCACAGTGTTGCAGAGTATTGTCAGAGTATTGCACACTGTTGGCAGAGTATTGGCAGAGTATTGCACAGTGTTGCAGAGTATTGGCAGAGTATTGCACAGTGTTGCAGAGTATTGTCAGAGTATTGCACAGTGTTGCAGAGTATTGTCAGAGTATTGCACGCACAGTGTTGCAGAGTATTGTCAGAGTATTGCACAGTGTTGCAGAGTATTGGCAAAGTATTGCACAGCATTGGCAGAGTATTGCACAGTGTTGGCAGAGTATTGCACAGTGTTGGCAGAGTATTGGCAAAGTATTGCACAGCATTGGCAGAGTATTGCACAGTGTTGGCAGAGTATTGCACAGTGTTGGCAGAGTATTGCACAGTGTTGGCAGAGTATTGCACAGTGTTGCACAGAACAGCGCTGGGGGCACTACACATCTTGCCCACAGCACTGCTGCCATTTCTCCCCCTCTCCGCTTCTCCCCTCTCACTGTACCGATCGTTACAGAGAGGGGAGGGAGGAACCGGCGTCATGACGTGACGCCGGTTTGTTTACATGTGATCGCTCCGTCATTTGACGGAGCGATCACGTGGTAAACGGCCGCTATCAGCCGGAGGACCCGGCGGTCGCGGATGTTCCCGAGTGCGCACCCCAGGGGGGGCGCGCGGGAGCAAGATTCCGTGAGGACGTCCAACGGACATCCACCCAGAATAAACCGCTGTAGCCGTCTTTCGGCTATGGCCCGATTGGCAAGTGGTTAAAAGGGATGTACCTGTACGCCCATTTGCCCAGCCGCACTATTGTGCCGACGTCTATCGCCGTGCGCTGGTCGGCATGTGGTTAAAAGAAAAAAAAACTAGGAAACCAGCTTGCCAGTAGTCAGTGTCAGTTCATGACGATTCCAGACGTTCTTTATCAATCTTACACATGGTCTTGGCAGTGAGAAGCCTGAATCTGACATGAAAATGATACTGATTTTCCACAGAAAAGGGTTTTTTTCTCAAAAGGATTTAAAGAATTACAGTGAGATAATTTTCCGTGCAATTACAGAGTAGCCGCATCCTCCACGGAATTCAGTTCTGTAATTGACATCCCGGTGATTGTTATATGTTTTTTATTAACAAGGACTGAAAAAAAAAAACGAACAGCGACCCCAGAGAGTTCTTCTTGTGGGTAAATATCGATACTCCATGTGTAATAACTTCAGAATTTCTGGTATTTTCGGAATTATTGCGTCCGGCTGGACTCAAATTTTCCTCCCCATTATTTGATTTGTGTCATATGTTACATAATTGTGTTGGAGACTAAGGATGGGCCCGGTGCTCGATGCGAACCCATGTTCGCATCGAGCACCGGGCGTTCGCTCGCTCGGCGAGCCCAGAACTATTTTGGCCGCTCGCATCACGTTCGTGTGAGGCGCGCGGCCCCGCAATGCATTGCGGCCGGCGCGGCCGACGCAGTGCATTGCTGGCTGATGATTGGCCAAGCATGCACTGTGACCCCGCATGCTTGGCCAATCACAGCCCCGGAAACTCGAAGAGCCATAATTGGCTACAGGCAGGACGCCTGTAGCCAATTACAGCTCAGGGGCTGTAGTACACGCCC
The DNA here is from genome assembly GCA_028564925.1 of Lithobates sylvaticus. Taxonomy (NCBI): domain Eukaryota; kingdom Metazoa; phylum Chordata; class Amphibia; order Anura; family Ranidae; genus Lithobates; species Lithobates sylvaticus. The sequence continues at coordinate 15,708,976 of CM053026.1, read as the reverse complement.
CCCCCCTATAAAACGCCGCCACGCCGTCTGCGCCGGTCACATGCTGTTCCGGCGCAGATTGAGCAGGCTGTTTCTGTGACACTCTGCTGCATTTAGATAGATAGAGAGAGAGATTCACTTGCAGAGATTGAGTTAGATAGATTCAGTTACAAAGATTGATTGACAAAGAGGGGCTTGTAGTGTGCTCGTGGCAGGCAGGCAGAGCTCCTATATTTTGTTACCAGAAGCACCTATAGGACTTGTAGTGTGTTAGTGGCAGGCAGGCAGAGCTCCTATATTTTGTTACCAGAAGCACCTATAGGACTTGTAGTGTGTTCGTGGCAGGCAGGCAGAGCTCCTATATTTTGTTACCAGAAGCACCTATAGGACTTGTAGTGTGTTCGTGGCAGGCAGGCAGAGCTCCTATATTTTGTTCCCAGAGGCACCTATAGGACTTGAAGTGTGTTAGTCCCATTACACACACAGAGCTATATTTTGTTCCCAGAAGCACCTATAGGACTTGAAGTGTGTTAGTCCCATTACACACACAGAGCTATATTTTCTTCCCAGAAGCACCTATAGGACTTGAAGTGTGTTAGTCCCATTACACACACAGAGCTATATTTTCTTCCCAGAAGCACCTATAGGACTTGAAGTGTGTTAGTCCCATTACACACACAGAGCTATATTTTCTTCCCAGAAGCACCTATAGGACTTGAAGTGTGTTAGTCCCATCACACACACAGAGCTATATTTTCTTCCCAGAAGCACCTATAGGACTTGAAGTGTGTTAGTCCCATCACACACACAGAGCTATATTTTCTTCCCAGAAGCACCTATAGGACTTGAAGTGTGTTAGTCCCATCACACACACAGAGCTATATTTTCTTCCCAGAAGCACCTATAGGACTTGAAGTGTGTTAGTCCCATTACACACAAAGAGCTATACTTTGTTCCCAGAAGCACCTATAGGACTTGAAGTGTGTTAGTCCCATCACACACACAGAGCTATATTTTCTTCCCAGAAGCACCTATAGGACTTGAAGTGTGTTAGTCCCATTACACACAAAGAGCTATACTTTGTTCCCAGAAGCACCTATAGGACTTGAAGTGTGTTAGTCCCATCACACACACAGAGCTATATTTTCTTCCCAGAAGCACCTATAGGACTTGAAGTGTGTTAGTCCCATCACACACACAGAGCTATATTTTCTTCCAGAAGCACCTATAGGACTTGAAGTGTGTTAGTCCCATTACACACAAAGAGCTATACTTTGTTCCCAGAAGCACCTATAGGACTTGAAGTGTGTTAGTCCCATCACACACACAGAGCTATATTTTCTTCCCAGAAGCACCTATAGGACTTGAAGTGTGTTAGTCCCATTACACACAAAGAGCTATACTTTGTTCCCAGAAGCACCTATAGGACTTGAAGTGTGTTAGTCCCATCACACACACAGAGCTATATTTTCTTCCCAGAAGCACCTATAGGACTTGAAGTGTGTTAGTCCCATCACACACACAGAGCTATATTTTCTTCCCAGAAGCACCTATAGGACTTGAAGTGTGTTAGTCCCATTACACACACAGAGCTATATTTTCTTCCCAGAAGCACCTATAGGACTTGAAGTGTGTTAGTCCCATTACACACACAGAGCTATATTTTGTTCCCAGAAGCACCTATAGGACTTGAAGTGTGTTAGTCCCATCACACACACAGAGCTATATTTTGTTCCCAGAAGCACCTATAGGACTTGAAGTGTGTTAGTCCCATTACACACACAGAGCTATATTTTCTTCCCAGAAGCACCTATAGGACTTGAAGTGTGTTAGTCCCATTACACACACAGAGCTATATTTTGTTCCCAGAAGCACCTATAGGACTTGAAGTGTGTTAGTCCCATCACACACACAGAGCTATATTTTGTTCCCAGAAGCACCTATAGGACTTGAAGTGTGTTAGTCCCATTACACACACAGAGCTATATTTTGTTCCCAGAAGCACCTATAGGACTTGAAGTGTGTTAGTCCCATTACACACACAGAGCTATATTTTGTTCCCAGAAGCACCTATAGGACTTGAAGTGTGTTAGTCCCATCACACACACAGAGCTATATTTTGTTCCCAGAAGCACCTATAGGACTTGAAGTGTGTTAGTCCCATTACACACACAGAGCTATATTTTGTTCCCAGAAGCACCTATAGGACTTGAAGTGTGTTAGTCCCATCACACACACAGAGCTATATTTTCTTCCCAGAAGCACCTATAGGACTTGAAGTGTGTTAGTCCCATTACACACAAAGAGCTATACTTTGTTCCCAGAAGCACCTATAGGACTTGAAGTGTGTTAGTCCCATTACACACACAGAGCTATATTTTGTTCCCAGAAGCACCTATAGGACTTGAAGTGTGTTAGTCCCATTACACACACAGAGCTATATTTTCTTCCCAGAAGCACCTATAGGACTTGAAGTGTGTTAGTCCCATTACACACACAGAGCTATATTTTCTTCCCAGAAGCACCTATAGGACTTGAAGTGTGTTAGTCCCATTACACACACAGAGCTATATTTTCTTCCCAGAAGCACCTATAGGACTTGAAGTGTGTTAGTCCCATTACACACACAGAGCTATATTTTCTTCCCAGAAGCACCTATAGGACTTGTAGTGTGTTAGTGGCATCACACAGAGCTCCTCTATTTTCTTTGCAGAAGCACCCATAGGACTTCTAGTGTGTTAGTGGCATCACACAGAGCTCCTATATTGTATTCTCAGCAGCACCCACAGGACTTCTAGTGTGTTAGTGGCATCACACAGAGCTCCTCTATTTTCTTTGCAGAAGCACCCATAGGACTTCTAGTGTGTTAGTGGCATCACACAGAGCTCCTATATTTTCTTCTCAGCAGCACCCACAGGACTTCTAGTGTGTTAGTGGCATCACACAGAGCTCCTATTTTTTCTTTGCATAAGCACCCACAGGACTTCTAGTGTGTTAGTGGCATCACACAGAGCTCCTCTATTTTCTTTGCAGAAGCACCCACAGGACTTCTAGTGTGTTAGTGGCATCACACAGAGCTCCTCTATTTTCTTTGCAGAAGCACCCACAGGACTTCTAGTGTGTTAGTGGCATCACACAGAGCTCCTCTATTTTCTTTGCAGAAGCACCCATAGGACTTCTAGTGTGTTAGTGGCATCACACAGAGCTCCTATATATTCTTCTCAGCAGCACCCACAGGACTTCTAGTGTGTTAGTGGCATCACACAGAGCTCCTATATTTTCTTTGCAGAAGCACCTATAGGACTTCTAGTGTGTTAGTGGCATCACACAGAGCTCCTCTATTTTCTTTGCAGAAGCACCCACAGGACTTCTAGTGTGTTAGTGGCATCACACAGAGCTCCTCTATTTTCTTTGCAGAAGCACCCATAGGACTTCTAGTGTGTTAGTGGCATCACACAGAGCTCCTATATATTCTTCTCAGCAGCACCCACAGGACTTCTAGTGTGTTAGTGGCATCACACAGAGCTCCTATATTTTCTTTGCAGAAGCACCTATAGGACTTCTAGTGTGTTAGTGGCATCACACAGAGCTCCTCTATTTTCTTTGCAGAAGCACCCACAGGACTTCTAGTGTGTTAGTGGCATCACACAGAGCTCCTCTATTTTCTTTGCAGAAGCACCCATAGGACTTCTAGTGTGTTAGTGGCATCACACAGAGCTCCTATATATTCTTCTCAGCAGCACCCACAGGACTTCTAGTGTGTTAGTGGCATCACACAGAGCTCCTATATTTTCTTTGCAGAAGCACCTATAGGACTTCTAGTGTGTTAGTGGCATCACACAGAGCTCCTCTATTTTCTTTGCAGAAGCACCCACAGGACTTCTAGTGTGTTAGTGGCATCACACAGAGCTCCTCTATTTTCTTTGCAGAAGCACCCATAGGACTTCTAGTGTGTTAGTGGCATCACACAGAGCTCCTATATATTCTTCTCAGCAGCACCCACAGGACTTCTAGTGTGTTAGTGGCATCACACAGAGCTCCTATATTTTCTTTGCAGAAGCACCTATAGGACTTCTAGTGTGTTAGTGGCATCACACAGAGCTCCTCTATTTTCTTTGCAGAAGCACCCACAGGACTTCTAGTGTGTTAGTGGCATCACACAGAGCTCCTCTATTTTCTTTGCAGAAGCACCCATAGGACTTCTAGTGTGTTAGTGGCATCACACAGAGCTCCTATATATTCTTCTCAGCAGCACCCACAGGACTTCTAGTGTGTTAGTGGCATCACACAGAGCTCCTATATTTTCTTTGCAGAAGCACCTATAGGACTTCTAGTGTGTTAGTGGCATCACACAGAGCTCCTATATTTTCTTTGCAGAAGCACCCATAGGACTTCTAGTGTGTTAGTGGCATCACACAGAGCTCCTATATTTTCTTCTCAGCAGCACCCACAGGACTTCTAGTGTGTTAGTGGCATCACACAGAGCTCCTATTTTTTCTTTGCAGAAGCACCCATAGGACTTCTAGTGTGTTAGTGGCATCACACAGAGCTCCTATATTTTCTTCTCAGCAGCACCCACAGGACTTCTAGTGTGTTAGTGGCATCACACAGAGCTCCTATATTTTCTTTGCAGAAGCACCTATAGGACTTCTAGTGTGTTAGTGGCATCACACAGAGCTCCTATATTTTCTTCTCAGCAGCACCCACAGGACTACCGACTACAATGGCTGGAAGACCGCCAAGGGGAGGCAGAGCGTGCAGAGCCAAGAACACAGGGCAGGCAGGCTCTGTTTCTAGTGGACGTGGCCGTGGACGTGGACGTGGTCGTGCATCGTCATCAGCACGTGGCCATGGGACACGCGCGTCTTTGTTTTCGGCAGCTGGACATGTGGAGCCGCATCATGCTGAAGGCTTGGTAGAATGGATGACCAAGCCCTCCTCATCCTCCTCATCCTCTCTCACCCAGGCTCAGGGTACTGACAGAGCATCATCAGCCACCCCTTCCCTAGACCCACCATGTCCTCCTGAGGAGTCCCCCGAACTCTTTGAGCACAGTGTTGGGTACATGCTCCAGGAGGATGCCCAACGATTCGAAGGCTCGGATGACGATACCCAGCTTGAGGAATCTGGCAGTACAGTTCCACCAGCTGCAGCTTACTGCCAGGTTTGCTCTAGTGGTGAAGAGGGAGGGGATGATGAGGTCACTGACTCCACGTGGGTGCCTCAAGGGAGAGAGGATGAGGAGGAGGACGAGGAGGAGGAGGATGCGGCGTCACATGTCCAACGAGGCAGGATGCCCCCTGGAGGCCAGGTAGAGGCCAGCACAGCAACTGTACAACACCGCAGAGCTCCGCCTGTGCAGGGCGCTGCCTCTGCACGTTATCAGAAAAGTTCTTTGGTGTGGGCCTTTTTTGAGACGAGTGCAGCAGATCGCACCACTGCTATTTGCAATATTTGTCTCAAGCGTATCTCGCGTGGCCAAAACATCAGCCGCTTGGGCACGACAAGCATGACCAGACATATGGCGACCTGCCATGCAGCTCGTTGGCAGGCACACATAAAAGACCCACACCAAAGAACTAAGCGGACCTCTCCTTGCTCCTCCTCAGCTGGTATCTCCATCCCCACTACACCTTCAGTCCTCTCTGAAAGCTGCTCTGAGAGGACTGAAGGTGTAGAATTCGGTGTGTCACAACCAAGTACTTGCAGTACACCGACGTCCGAATGCAGCAGGCAAATTTCCCTGCCCCAGCTGCTGGACCGTAGAAAGAAGTACACTCCCAGCCATCCACATGCCCAGCGGTTGAATGCTAGCCTTGCTAAATTGCTAGCACTTCAACTGCTGCCTTTTCAGTTGGTAGACTCGGCCCCCTTCCGTGAGTTTGTTCAATGTGCGGTTCCTCAGTGGCAGGTTCCCAAACGCCACTTTTTCTCGCGGAAGGCGATTCCGTCTCTCTACCGGCATGTGGAGGGCAATGTCCATGCCTCGCTGGACAGGGCGGTCAGCGGTAAGGTGCATATTACCGCTGACTCATGGTCCAGCAGGCATGGACAGGGACGGTACCTTTCTTTCACGGCCCATTGGGTCACTCTATTGGCAGCTGGGAGGGATGCAGGACAAGGTGCAGTAGTGTTGGAGGTTGTTCCGCCACCACGCCTCCAAAACGCGACTACTGCTACTGGTTGTGACACACCTCTCTCCTCCACCCCCTCCTCTTCTTCTTCCTCCAGTGCTCTGTCCTTGGAACCAGCGGTGCTCCGTAGGCGTACAAGGGGCTACGCAAGTACGCAGGCAAAAAGATGCCATGCCGTGCTTGCGCTGGTGTGTTTGGGGGACAGGAGCCACACTGGGCCAGAGGTTCTGGCAGCTCTGCAGGGGCAGGCCGAGAGGTGGTTGACGCCACGTCAGCTTAAGCCAGGAATGGTCGTTTCTGACAATGGCACCAACCTCCTCTCCGCCCTGCGACAGGGGCAGCTCACCCATGTGCCCTGCATGGCTCACGTCCTCAACCTGGTGGTGCAGCGGTTCTTGGGCAGGTTCCCAGGCTTACAGGATGTCCTGAGGCAGGCCAGGAAAGTCTGTGTGCATTTCCGCCGATCTTATAATGCCAGTGCTCGGCTGACTGAGCTGCAAAAGGAGCTGAACCTGCCCAAGAACCGCCTAATATCTGACATGCCCACCAGGTGGAACTCAACGTTGGCCATGCTGCAGCGACTGCACACGCAGCAGAGGGCCATCAATGAGTACCTTTGCGACTACGGCACCAGGACAGGGTCAGGGGAGCTTGGTTTTTTTTTCCCCACGTCAGTGGAGCATGATCAGGGATGCATGCACTGTCCTCTCACCATTTGAGGAGGCCACGAGGATGGTGAGCAGTGACAGTGCATGCATCAGTGACACTGTCCCTCTTGTCCACCTGTTGGAGCATACGCTGCGTGGGATAATGGACAGGGCACTTGAGGCAGAACAGAGGCAGGAAGAGGAGGACTTCCTTGCCTCTCAAGGCCCCCTTTATCCGGACAGTGTTCCTTCTGTCCCACCCATCACACAGGAAGAGGATGAGGAGGAGGAGGAGGAGGAGGAGGAGGAGGAGGATTGTGTGAGCATGGAGGTGGAGCCTGGCACTCAGCATCAGCAGCAGCAGTCTTTTAGGGATGATGTACAGTCCCAACAAGCCAGTGGACTTGTACGTGGCTGGGAGGAGGTGGCTGGCGATCATGTCATCCTCAGTGACCCAGAAGACTCCGGACCGAATGCCTCAGCTAACCTACGCTGCATGGCCTCCCTGATCCTGCAAAGCCTGCGGAAGGATCCTCGTGTTCTTCGGATCAAGGAGAGGGACCATTACTGGCTGGCCACTCTCCTTGATCCGCGGTACAAGGGTAAGGTTGCGGACCTTATCTTGCCGTCGCAGAGGGAGCAGAGGATGAGACATCTCAGGGAGGCCTTGCAGAAAGGTCTGTGCAACGCGTTCCCAGAAACTGGGAGGCTACAAACTCCTGGTCCTGGGCGACGAGTTGCTGAGGCTTCGGTCAGTGGCAGAAGGAGCGGTGGGGAAGGTGGACGTCTGACCGATGCGTTCAGACAATTTTTTAGTCCGCAGCCCCAAGGTATGATCGGTTCCAGCAACCATCGCCAGCGTCTGATATACATGGTGCAGGAATACCTTGGGGCAAGGTCAGACTTGGACACCTTTCCCACCGAAAATCCTCTGGCTTACTGGGTCCTGAGGATGGATCACTGGCCAGAGCTTGCACAGTATGCAATTGAGCTACTGGCCTGTCCTGCCTCCAGCGTTCTTTCCGAACGCACATTCAGTGCTGCTGGAGGATTTGTGACTGATCATAGGGTGCGCCTGTCCACCGCCTCGGTTGATCGACTGACATTCATCAAAATGAATCAGTCTTGGATCACCACCAGCTACCAGGCACCTGAGGCGGATATAACCAAATAATTTTTAATGTCACATCCCTTCAAGACTGCCTATGCTGATGCTGAGTGACTGTCCTCTTATGTTCACTGACTATCCTCTTCCTCCTCCTCAATGATCCATGCCACAGCACCAGTGCCTAAGGCACAATTTTTCAGCCCCTGTTTAACAGGGGCGTGTACTTACAATTTTTTTAAAAAATGCTTCGCAACACGTGTGACTGCTGTGCTCCAAGTACAGTCTCTGTGAGGGCCGTGTTGCAGTGTTGTGGCACCAGCACCAGTGCCTAAGGCACAATTTTTCAGCCCCTGTTTAACAGGGGCGTGTACTTACAATTTTTTAAAAAAAATGCTTCGCAACACGTGTGACTGCTGTGCTCCAAGTACAGTCTCTGTGAGGGCCGTGTTGCAGTGTTGTGGCACCAGCACCAGTGCCTAAGGCACAATTTTTCAGCCCCTGTTTAACAGGGGCGTGTACTTACAATTTTTTAAAAAAATGCTTCGCAACACGTGTGACTGCTGTGCTCCAAGTACAGTCTCTGTGAGGGCCGGGTTGCAGTGTTGTGGCACCAGCACCAGTGCCTAAGGCACAATTTTTCAGCCCCTGTTTAACAGGGGCGTGTACTTACAATTTTTTAAAAAAATGCTTCGCAACACGTGTGACTGCTGTGCTCCAAGTACAGTCTCTGTGAGGGCCGTGTTGCAGTGTTGTGGCACCAGCACCAGTGCCTAAGGCACAATTTTTCAGCCCCTGTTTAACAGGGGCGTGTACTTACAATTTTTTAAAAAAATGCTTCGCAACACGTGTGACTGCTGTGCTCCAAGTACAGTCTCTGTGAGGGCCGGGTTGCAGTGTTGTGGCACCAGCACCAGTGCCTAAGGCACAATTTTTCAGCCCCTGTTTAACAGGGGCGTGTACTTACAATTTTTTAAAAAAAAATGCTTCGCAACACGTGTGACTGCTGTGCTCCAAGTACAGTATCTGTGAGGGCCGGGTTGCAGTGTTGTGGCACCAGCACCAGTGCCTAAGGCACAATTTTTCAGCCCCTGTTTAACAGGGGCGTGTACTTACAATTTTTTAAAAAAATGCTTCGCAACACGTGTGACTGCTGTGCTCCAAGTACAGTCTCTGTGAGGGGTTGCAGTGTTGTGGCACCAACACCAGTGCCTAAGGCACAATTTTTCAGCCCCTGTTTAACAGGGGCGGGTAATTACAAATCTTGATCTAATAGTTCACAGCAGGGCCCATTCCTGCGCCCACCAAGAGTAACTATGAGGGCCTGCAGTCTTGTGGCAACACCGTCCACCACCACCGCCAAAGGCCCAATTTTTCTGCCCTGTTCATCAGGTGCTTGCAATGACAAATCTTGATCTAATAACTCACAGCAGGGCCCATTCCTGCGCCCACCAAGAGTAACTATGAGGGCCTACAGTCTTGTGGCAACACCGTCCACCACCACCGCCAAAGGCCCAATTTTTCTGCCCTGTTCATCAGGTGCTTGCAATTACAAATCTTGATCTAATAACTCACAGCAGGGCCCATTCCTGCGCCCACCAAGAGTAACTGTGAGAGCTTACAGTCTTGTGGCAAAACCGTCCACCACCACCACCACCACCACCCCCAATTTTTCTGCCCTGTTCAACAGGTGCATGCAATTACAAATCTTGATCTATTAACTCACAGCAGGGCCCATTCCTGTGCCCACCAGTCTTGTGGCTACACCAACATCTAATAGGGCAAATTTCTGCAGAGTATATACGCCAGGCCCCTACTTTCAAACATCCAACTTACAAACGACTCCTACTTGCAAATGGAAAGAGAAAACAGGAAGTGAGAGGAAATCTACCCCTAGGAAGGGAAATTCTATCCTGTTAGATTTAATTTGGGAAAAAGGTATCTCCTCTCTACTGATACTTTATCACCAATCCTTGTTTCAATTAAAACCCCACTTTTCCAAAAACATTTGTCATTGGGACGGAAAGTGAGGTGACATGTTCTGAACAGATGTGCAAAGACAGCAAATGTTACAGGGGTGATAACCCCTCCCTATGTTCTCCAAAAAGCTTAAAAATAGATTTTTTTGGGATGGAGCTACACTTCATAATGTACCTGTTCAGATTCTACTTAAGATCAAACCTAAAGCCGCAAGTGGTTTTAAATGGCTTCTTTTTTTCCTTTACAAATGTCATTTTGTGCAAGGACAGTTCTAAACACGGGAAACACATGCCACTTCACAGGCATACTTTGGACACCCCCCAGGTACCATATTTAAAGGAAAATGTCACTTTTTTTTTTTTCACTTTATGCATCATTTAAAATGACTGCTCCCGAAAAAAACGTTAGTTTTTAAAAGTTCTTTTTGCATTGATATATGTCCCCTGGGGCAGGACCCGGGTCCCCAAACCTGTTTTATGACATTAACATGCATATTGGCCGTTGTAATTAGCACTTTTGATTTCGAACGTTCGCGTCCATTATAACGTATAGGGTTCGAAAATTCGCGCGAACTTTCGGTCCGTTCGAAGGTTCTGGTTCGAACCGAACCCGGGGGTGTTCGGCTCATCCCTATTGGAGACAAACCAATGCTGAAGACTTGAACACTACGGATCAGGATGACATAGAATGAACGAATCCACCACCAAGATCACCAATGGATCATTTCTTCCTTCTAATGCCGCGTACACACGATCGGGAAATTCGGCCAGCAAAAGACCGATGAGAGCTTTTGGTCAGAAATTCCGACCGTGTGTATGCTCCATCGGACTTTTGCTAGCTCGAATTCCAGCCAGCAAAAGATTGAGAGCAGGTTCTCAATTTTCCGGTCGGAAAAAGTTCCGATCGTCTGTAGCAATGCCTACGAGCAAAATTCCTACGCATGCTCGGAAAAAATTTGACGCATGCTCGTTAAGCATTGAACTTCATTTTCTCGGCTCGTCGTAGTGTTGTAAGCAGGGGCGTTGCTAGGTGGCAAAAAGATCAGGGGCTTCAGCCCGAGGTCAAAGAACTGGGGGGGGGGGGGTCCGTTTGCTGCATTTTTTTTTTTTGGCCTGGGTGGTGGGGATGTGTGGCTTACATACACTGACCTACATACACTGACCATTGACCTACACACACTGACCACTGAACTACACACACTGACCACTGACCTACATACACTGACCATTGACCTACACACACTGACCTACATACACTGACCATTGACCTACACACACTGACCTACATACACTGACCTGCCTGACCTACATACACTGACCTGCCTGAGTGCCTGACCTACACACACTGACCACTGACCTACATACACTGACCACTGACCTACACACACTGACCACTGACCTACACACACTGACCTACAAACACTGACCTGCCTGACCTACATACACTCACCACTGACCTACATACACTGACCTGCCTGACCTACATACACTGACCTGCCTGACCTACATACACTGACCTGCCTGACCTACATACACTGACCTGCCTGAGTGCCTGACCTACACACACTGACCACTGACCTACACACACTGACCACTGACCTACACACACTGACCTACACACACTGACCTGCCTGACCTACACACACTCACCACTGACCTACATACACTGACCTGCCTGACCTACATACACTGACCTGCCTGACCTACATACACTGACCTGCCTGACCTACATACACTGACCTGCCTGAGTGCCTGACCTACACACACTGACCACTGACCTACACACACTGACCACTGACCTACACACACTGACCACTGACCTACACACACTGACCTACACACACTGACCACTGACCTACACACACTGACCACTGACCTACACACACTGACCTACACACACTGACCACTGACCTACACACACTGACCTACACACACTGACCACTGACCTACACACACTGACCTACACACACTGACCACTGACCTACACACACTGACCACTGACCTACACACACTGACCTACACACACTGACCACTGACCTACACACACTGACCTACACACACTGACCACTGACCTACACACACTGACCTACACACACTGACCTGCCTGACCTACACACACTCACCACTGACCTACACACACTGACCTACACACACTGACCACTGACCTACAGGACACCAAGGTTCCTGATTACACCACTGTGGTAGGACACCAAGGTTCCTGATATAATCATCGTACACTGTGGAAGGACACCAAGGTTCCTGATATAATCATCGCACACTGTGGTAGGACACCAAGGTTCCTGATATAATCATTGTACACTGTGGTAAGACACCAAGGTTCCTGATATAATCACTGTACACTGTGGAAGGACACCAAGGTTCCTGATATAATCATCTTACACTGTGGTAGGACACCAAGGTTCCTGCTATAATCATCGCACACTGTGGTAGGACACCAAGGTTCCTGATATAATCATTGTACACTGTGGTAAGACACCAAGGTTCCCGATATAATCATAGTACACTGTGGTAGGACACCAAGGTTCCTGATATAATCATTGTACACTGTGGTAAGACACCAAGGTTCCTGATATAATCATTGTACACTGTGGTAGGACACCAAGGTTCCTGACATAATCATTGTACACTGTGGTAGGACACCAAGGTTCCTGACATAATCATTGTACACTGTGGTAAGACACCAAGGTTCCTGATATAATCATTGTACACTGTAGTAGGACACCAAGGTTCCTGATAAGCATAGTACAATGTAGTAGGACACCAAGATTCCTGATATAATCATTGTACACTGTAGTAGGACGCCAAGGCTCCTGATATAATCATTGTACACTGTGGTAGAACACCAAGGTCCCTGATATAATCATTGTACACTGTAGTAGGACACCAAGGTTCCTGATATAATCATCGTACACTGTGGTAAAACACCAAGGTCCCTGATATAATCATTGTACATTGTGGTAGAACACCAAGGTTCCTGACATAATCATTGTACACTGTGGTAGGACACCAAGGTTCCTGATATAATCATTGTACAATGTAGTAGGACACCAAGGTTCCTGATATAATCATTGTACAATGTAGTAGGACACCAAGGCTCCTGATATAATCATTGTACATTGTGGTAGAACGCCAAGGTTCCTGACATAATCATTGTACATTGTGGTAGAACACCAAGGTTCCTGACATAATCATTGTACAATGTAGTAGGACACCAAGGTTCCTGATATAATCATTGTACACTGTGGTAGGACACCAAGGTTTCTACTATAATCATCGTACACTGTAGTAGGACACCAAGGTTCCTGCTTTAATCATTGTACACTGTAGTAGGACACCAAGGTTCCTGATATAATCATTGTACACTGTGGTAGGACACCAAGGTTTCTACTATAATCATCGTACACTGTGGTAAAACACCAAGGTCCCTGATATAATCATTGTACATTGTGGTAGAACACCAAGGTTCCTGACATAATCATTGTACACTGTGGTAGGACACCAAGGTTCCTGATATAATCATTGTACAATGTAGTAGGACACCAAGGTTCCTGATATAATCATTGTACAATGTAGTAGGACACCAAGGCTCCTGATATAATCATTGTACATTGTGGTAGAACGCCAAGGTTCCTGACATAATCATTGTACATTGTGGTAGAACACCAAGGTCCCTGATATAATCATTGTACACTGTAGTAGGACACCAAGGTTCCTGATATAATCATCGTACACTGTGGTAAAACACCAAGGTCCCTGATATAATCATTGTACATTGTGGTAGAACACCAAGGTTCCTGACATAATCATTGTACACTGTGGTAGGACACCAAGGTTCCTGATATAATCATTGTACAATGTAGTAGGACACCAAGGTTCCTGATATAATCATTGTACAATGTAGTAGGACACCAAGGCTCCTGATATAATCATTGTACATTGTGGTAGAACGCCAAGGTTCCTGACATAATCATTGTACATTGTGGTAGAACACCAAGGTTCCTGACATAATCATTGTACAATGTAGTAGGACACCAAGGTTCCTGATATAATCATTGTACACTGTGGTAGGACACCAAGGTTTCTACTATAATCATCGTACACTGTAGTAGGACACCAAGGTTCCTGCTTTAATCATTGTACACTGTGGTAGGACACCAAGGTTCCTGATATAATCATTGTACAATGTGGTAGAACACCAAAGTTTGTGATATAATCATTGTACATTGTGGTAGAACACCAAGGTTCCTGACATAATCATTGTACAATGTAGTAGGACACCACGGTTCCTGATATAATCATTGTACAATGTAGTAGGACACCATGGTTCCTGATATAATCATTGTACACTGTAGTAGGACACCAAGGTTCCTGCTTTAATCATTGTACACTGTGGTAGGACACCAAGGTTCCTGATATAATCATTGTACAATGTGGTAGAACACCAAAGTTTGTGATATAATCATTGTACACTGTGGTAGAACACCAAGGTTCCTGATATAATCATTGTACACTGTGGTAGGACACCAAGGTCCCTGATATAATCATTGTACACTGTGGTGGGACACCAAGGTTTCTACTATAATCATCGTACACTGTAGTAGGACACCAAGGTTCCTGCTTTAATCATTGTACACTGTGGTAGGACACCAAGGTTCCTGATATAATCATTGTACAATGTGGTAGAACACCAAAGTTTGTGATATAATCATTGTACATTGTGGTAGAACACCAAGGTTCCTGACATAATCATTGTACAATGTAGTAGGACACCAAGGTTCCTGATATAATCATTGTACAATGTAGTAGGACACCATGGTTCCTGATATAATCATTGTACACTGTAGTAGGACACCAAGGTTCCTGATATAATCATTGTACACTGTGGTAAGACACCAAGGTTCCTGATATAATCATTGTACACTGTGGTAGGACACCAAGGTTCCTGACATAATCATTGTACACTGTGGTAGGACACCAAGGTTCCTGACATAATCATTGTACACTGTGGTAAGACACCAAGGTTCCTGATATAATCATTGTACACTGTAGTAGGACACCAAGGTTCCTGATAAGCATAGTACAATGTAGTAGGACACCAAGATTCCTGATATAATCATTGTACACTGTAGTAGGACGCCAAGGCTCCTGATATAATCATTGTACACTGTGGTAGAACACCAAGGTCCCTGATATAATCATTGTACACTGTAGTAGGACACCAAGGCTCCTGATATAATCATCGTACACTGTGGTAAAACACCAAGGTCCCTGATATAATCATTGTACATTGTGGTAGAACACCAAGGTTCCTGACATAATCATTGTACATTGTGGTAGAACACCAAGGTTCCTGACATAATCATTGTACAATGTAGTAGGACACCAAGGTTCCTGATATAATCATTGTACACTGTGGTAGGACACCAAGGTTTCTACTATAATCATCGTACACTGTAGTAGGACACCAAGGTTCCTGCTTTAATCATTGTACACTGTGGTAGGACACCAAGGTTCCTGATATAATCATTGTACAATGTGGTAGAACACCAAAGTTTGTGATATAATCATTGTACATTGTGGTAGAACACCAAGGTTCCTGACATAATCATTGTACAATGTAGTAGGACACCAAGGTTCCTGACATAATCATTGTACACTGTGGTAAGACACCAAGGTTCCTGATATAATCATTGTACACTGTAGTAGGACACCAAGGTTCCTGATAAGCATAGTACAATGTAGTAGGACACCAAGATTCCTGATATAATCATTGTACACTGTAGTAGGACGCCAAGGCTCCTGATATAATCATTGTACACTGTGGTAGAACACCAAGGTTCCTGACATAATCATTGTACATTGTGGTAGAACACCAAGGTTCCTGACATAATCATTGTACAATGTAGTAGGACACCAAGGTTCCTGATATAATCATTGTACACTGTGGTAGGACACCAAGGTTTCTACTATAATCATCGTACACTGTAGTAGGACACCAAGGTTCCTGCTTTAATCATTGTACACTGTGGTAGGACACCGAGGTTCCTGATATAATCATTGTACAATGTGGTAGAACACCAAAGTTTGTGATATAATCATTGTACATTGTGGTAGAACACCAAGGTTCCTGACATAATCATTGTACAATGTAGTAGGACACCAAGGTTCCTGATATAATCATTGTACAATGTAGTAGGACACCAAGGTTCCTGATATAATCATTGTACACTGTAGTAGGACACCAAGGTTCCTGCTTTAATCATTGTACACTGTGGTAGGACACCAAGGTTCCTGATATAATCATTGTACAATGTGGTAGAACACCAAAGTTTGTGATATAATCATTGTACACTGTGGTAGAACACCAAGGTTCCTGATATAATCATTGTACAATGTAGTAGGACACCATGGTTCCTGATATAATCATTGTACACTGTGGGGGGACACCAAGGTTCCTGATATAATCATTGTACACTGTAGTAGGACACCAAGGTTCCTGATATAATCATTGTACAATGTAGTAGGACACCAAGGTTCCTGATATAATCATTGTACACTGTAGTAGGACACCAAGGTTCCTGCTTTAATCATTGTACACTGTGGTAGGACACCAAGGTTCCTGATATAATCATTGTACACTGTGGTAGAACACCAAAGTTTGTGATATAATCATCGTACACTGTGGTAAGACACCAAAATTCCTGATATAATCATCGTACACTGTAGTAGGACACCAAGGTTCCCGATATAATCATTGTACACTGTGGTAGGACACCAAGGTTCCTGATATAATCATAACCATAGTACAATGTAGTAGGACACCAAGGTTCCTGATATAATCATAATCATAGTACAATGTAGTAGGACACCAAGGTTCCTGATATTAAAATCAGAAGGATAACAGCAGATTCATGTGAATCCTAGTAAAGGTGGGATGGAATTTTTTGGCTGATTTGCTACTCTTTTTACTAACAGATCCGTCATTCGTTTGCTTGTGATGCTTCACTAGTGGATCTGTATGTCGCAAAAACAAAATGCATCGGATCCATCAGTTCTAATAAGCAGCATGCTCCATGTCTGGATAACGTTATTCCCTGGAACGGTGTAATTCTTGCAGCTAATGAAGGTTGGCTGCTGTTTAGGTTCCACATTCCAGGCCCGGGGTGGGGTGTGCAGATATGGTCTTCGAGAAGCACGAAGCACTTTTTTTGCAATCTGAGGAGCCGCTAACCAGAACCCGAGAAGGGGAAAGACGATAAGGACCTTGTCAACTGTGATCCCCTCAATGTACCATGAGACTGATTACTCCGATGGCAGGATCACATGGTGCTGCTCCTAGAGCTACAAAGGGAAGTAATACCCGGGCCAAGTGCCGGAATTGTGATTGCCAGTCGATGGGCCACCAGGGGCCAGGAACTACAGGGAGTCATGGCAATGAATCCAAAACCTCAAATTCCTCCCGAAGATGTCAAATCAGGAGTCTGTCCTCTACTGATCAACAATTCATTTTTAAAGCGGATTTAAAAAAATATATATTTTCCAATAGCCAAGTGGATATAACATATATATCAATTTTTTTTTATAATGTGAAAGATAATGTTACGCCAAGTAAATTGAAACCCAACATGTCACACTTCAAAATTGCGCCCGCTCGTGGAATGGCGACAAACACCCTTAAAAATCTTCATAGGCGACGTTTAAAAAAAATTCTACAGGTTGTATGTTTTGAGTTACAGAGGCAGTCTAGGGCTAGAAGTATTGCTCTCGCTCTACCGATCGCGGCGATATCTCACATGAGTTTGAACACCGTTTTCATACACGGGCGCTACTCAAGTATGTGTTCGCTTCTGCATGCGAGCTCGGCGGGACGGGGCACATGCCACTCGGTGTCCACCAAGTCTCTGTCTCCGTCTCCAGAGGCTTCAAGGACCCGAGGTGCATAGGAGGCCTCCCCACTACTTCGGTCTCATCTCAGGTACGTGGCCTGTGTGACAACTTGGTTGCCTACAGGACTTATACACAATGCTATAGTGCCTGGCCACCACGCCGGGGGCATGTGCGAATTGAGCAAACGGATACTTTCGGTTGGCAGACAGGCAAGGTTCAGAATTAGTCAGGGTGAACGTCAGAAGTGAAAAAGCAGGCAGAGTTCAGAGAATAGTCGATATCTGATAAAGAGGTCGTCAACAAGGAAATCCAAATTTAGCAGAGCAGGGCAGACCAACAGGTAGCCTGATCCGGTATTACAAACTCTATCACAAGCACGAGACTGCAGGCTTGGCTGGCATAAGACTGCAGGCTTGGCTGGCATAAGACTACAGGCTTGACTGGTTTATATCAGGTTTGGCCTCCACCCAGGGTCTATAAACAAATGCGATACACTCTATCACAAGCATGAGACTGCAGGCTTGGCTGGCATAAGACTGCAGGCTTGGCTGGCATAAGACTGCAGGCTTGGCTGGTTTATATAAGGTTTGGCCTCCACCCAGGGTCTATAAACAAATGTGATACACTCTATCACAAGCATGAGACTACAGACTTGGCTGGCATAAGACTGCAGGCTTGGCTGGTTTATATCAGGTTTGGCCTCCACCCAGGGTCTATAAACAAATGTGATACACTCTATCACAAGCATGAGACTGCAGGCTTGGCTGGCATAAGACTGCAGGCTTGGCTGATTTATATCAGGTTTGGCCTCCACCCAGGGTCTATAAACAAATGTGATACACTCTATCACAAGCATGAGACTGCAGGCTTGGCTGGCATAAGACTGCAGGCTTGGCTGGTTTAGATCAGGTTTGGCCTCCACCCAGGGTCTATAAACAAATGTGATACACTCTATCACAAGCATGAGACTACAGACTTGGCTGGCATAAGACTACAGGCTTGTCTGGTTTATATCAGGTTTGGCCTCCACTCAGGGTCTATAAACAAATGTGATACACTCTATCACAAGCATGAGACTACAGACTTGGCTGGCATAAGACTACAGGCTTGTCTGGTTTATATCAGGTTTGGCCTCCACTCAGGGTCTATAAACAAATGGGATACACTCTATCACAAGCATGAGACACAAGCAAGAGACTGCAGGCTTGGCTGGGATAAGACTGCAGGCTTGGCTGGTTTATATCAGGTTTGGCCTCCACCCAGGGTCTATAAACAAATGTGATACACTCTATCACAAGCATGAGACTGCAGGCTTGGCTGGCATAAGACTACAGGCTTGGCTGGTTTAGATCAGGTTTTGCCTCCACCCAGGGTCTGGCCACATCAACCACCTCGGTTGATGGACAGGCAGACAAGGAGAATGCCATAGGAAAAACCAAGATGCTGGAAAGGGGAGCAAGAATGTCTGGACTGGAAGGTGGAATGTCAGGACTGGAAGGTGGAATGTCAGGACTGGAACTGGTTAAAATAACTTGAAAGTATATTTTGCAAAAAAAACTGGTACTACTGCCTTTTTATTCTACAGGGTCTCTACTTTCATAAAAAAAAATATAATGTATTGGACTTTAAGGTGTGTTTTCATGTCCAAAATGTACATTTTAGTATGCGTACGCAAAATAATAAAAATGGGATTGTCATCGAAAGGGTAAAAGTTTACGTCTGGCCACAAATTCCCCTTCGATTTGGATGGAGGTCCTAATTCTTCTTTTAAAAAAAAAAAAAATTGGCTAGAGCAGAAAATACAATTTAAGTATAATAGAAAAAAAATTGCAGCAGTGACGTTCCAGATTCGGGTGAAGGGGGCTCGGGGGATGGGATTGTGCATGGATTCCATAGAAGAGACACATTGCAGGGTTTCTCTGGCAGAGCTGTGATCTGTCTGTACCTCTCCAATGTAACTGATCTTCTAATGACTCTCTAATGCTATTTGCTGTAGAGAGCGCACCAACATCCTCAGACAATCATAGGAAATACAATATCTTAATGAGCAGTAGAGTGCGGTGGAAAAAAACATATTTAATTTAATAAGGTGGGGAGACACATGAACCGATACTACCACATACCATTGGAGATCACTGGGAAGAACGTTCCTTACATTGGTGATCAGTGGGAAGAATGTTCCTTACATTGGTGATCAGTGGGGAGAATGTTCCTTACATTGGTGATCACTGGGAAGAACGTTCCTTACATTGGTGATCAGTGGGAAGAATGTTCCTTACATTGGTGATCAGTGAGAAGAATGTAATTTAATAAGGTGGGGAGACACATGAACCGATACTACCACATACCGACTGACGTCACAGTCCAAACCTATCAGAGTAATGGGAGTAATATGTCAAGGAAAATACAATCCCGGGGCCTGCTACACCAAGTGCTGATCAATGCCCCATGCAGCTGTGAGTCCTCATCATTATCGTGTGTAGGTAGTCAGTGAGAAGAATGTTCCTTACATTGGAGATCACTGGGAAGAACGTTCCTTACATTGGTGATCAGTGGGAAGAATGTTCCTTACATTGGTGATCAGTGGGGAGAATGTTCCTTACATTGGTGATCACTGGGAAGAACGTTCCTTACATTGGTGATCAGTGGGAAGAATGTTCCTTACATTGGTGATCAGTGAGAAGAATGTTCCTTACATTGGTGATCAGTGAGAAGAATGTTCCTTACATTGGTGATCAGTGGGAAGAATGTTCCTTACATTGGTGATCAGTGGGAAGAATGTTCCTTACATTGGTGATCAGTGAGAAGAATGTTCCTTACATTGGTGATCAGTGGGAAGAATGTTCCTTACATTGGTGATCAGTGGGAAGAATGTCCCTTACATTGGTGATCAGTGGGAAGAATGTTCCTTACATTGGTGATCAGTGGGAAGAATGTCCCTTACATTGGTGATCAGTGAGAAGAATGTTCCTTACATTGGTGATCAGTGGGAAGAATGTTCCTTACATTGGTGATCAGTGGGAAGAATGTTCCTTACATTGGTGATCAGTGAGAAGAATGTTCCTTACATTGGTGATCAGTGAGAAGAATGTTCCTTACATTGGTGATCAGTGGGAAGAATGTTCCTTACATTGGTGGTCAGTGGGAAGAATGTTCCTTACATTGGTGATCAGTGGGAAGAATGTTCCTTACATTGGTGATCAGTGGGAAGAATGTTCCTTACATTGGTGATCAGTGGGAAGAATGTCCCTTACATTGGTGATCAGTGAGAAGAATGTTCCTTACATTGGTGATCAGTGGGAAGAATGTTCCTTACATTGGAGATCAGTGAGAAGAATGTTCCTTACATTGGTGGTCAGTGGGAAGAATGTTCCTTACATTGGTGATCAGTGGGAAGAATGTTCCTTACATTGGTGATCAGTGAGAAGAATGTCCCTTACATTGGTGATCAGTGGGAAGAATGTTCCTTACATTGGTGATCAGTGGGAATAATGTTCCTTACATTGGTGATCAGTGAGAAGAATGTCCCTTACATTGGTGATCAGTGGGAAGAATGTTCCTTACATTGGTGATCAGTGGGAAGAATGTTCCTTACATTGGTGATCAGTGAGAAGAATATTCCTTACATTGGTGATCAGTGGGAAGAATATTCCTTACATTGGTGATCAGTGGGAAGAATGTTCCTTACATTGGTGATCAGTGAGAAGAATGTTCCTTACATTGGTGGTCAGTGAGAAGAATGTTCCTTACATTGGTGATCAGTGAGAAGAATGTTCCTTACATTGGTGATCAGTGGGAAGAATGTCCCTTACATTGGTGATCAGTGAGAAGAATGTTCCTTACATTGGTGATCAGTGGGAAGAATGTTCCTTACATTGGAGATCAGTGAGAAGAATGTTCCTTACATTGGTGGTCAGTGGGAAGAATGTTCCTTACATTGGTGATCAGTGGGAAGAATGTTCCTTACATTGGTGATCAGTGGGAAGAATGTTCCTTACATTGGTGATCAGTGAGAAGAATGTCCCTTACATTGGTGATCAGTGGGAAGAATGTTCCTTACATTGGTGATCAGTGGGAAGAATGTTCCTTACATTGGTGATCAGTGAGAAGAATATTCCTTACATTGGTGATCAGTGGGAAGAATGTTCCTTACATTGGTGATCAGTGAGAAGAATGTCCCTTACATTGGTGGTCAGTGAGAAGAATGTCCCTTACATTGGTGATCAGTGAGAAGAATGTTCCTTACATTGGTGATCAGTGAGAAGAATGTTCCTTACATTGGTGATCAGTGGGAAGAATGTTCCTTACATTGGTGATCAGTGAGAAGAATGTTCCTTACATTGGTGATCAGTGGGAAGAATGTTCCTTACATTGGTGATCAGTGAGAAGAATGTTCCTTACATTGGTGATCAGTGAGAAGAATGTTCCTTACATTGGTGATCGGTGGGAAGAATGTTCCTTACATTGGTGATCAGTGAGAAGAATGTTCCTTACATTGGTGATCAGTGGGAAGAATGTTCCTTACATTGGTGATCAGTGGGAAGAATGTTCCTTACATTGGTGGTCAGTGAGAAGAATGTTCCTTACATTGGTGATCAGTGAGAAGAATGTTCCTTACATTGGTGATCAGTGGGAAGAATGTTCCTTACATTGGTGATCAGTGGGAAGAATGTTCCTTACATTGGGGGGGGGGGGGGGGGCCCAATGTTTCATACAGACTTACAAACATGTGATGATTATATTGGACCTTTTAGTACGTCTATCTCTTTGAGGGATTTAGTTGGTTAACTTGCATAACTTATAACTTAAAATATCAATGAAAAAAGGAAGTTGATACAACTGTGGGGTCCCCTCGCCCCCCCCTCCCCCGCCTGCTGCCCGCAGTCTAAATAACAAAGCGAGATGTTTGAGCGCCGCCTGTACACAACACACCCCGATGAGGAGGCGGATTACAATGACTCACATCACCGCGTTCCAATCACTCGAAGGATGTGATAGATTAACACAACAGTAAAATGTTTTCCGATACGCCCAGCAATGAAAGCGCCTATTGTCAGGGATATTCATGAAATCTGGGACCGCGCTTTAACCTTAAGGAAGATGCCAGGGCAAAAGGACAAAAAAACTTCCAAAAACTTCTCCAGGGAACAGTTAAGAATTGTAACTTCTGTTTCAATGTATCTTTGTGACCGTCCATGGTCAATGTATTCTGCATGTGATGAAAGGGTATTTATTACATTGGATATCTTTTTATAGTTGAAGAGATTCTGTCGCTTGAAAAAAAAGCTCAACTCCGGGATAAGTAAAGATCATCTAAATCCATTCCTCATGTGTCTTCTTGAATCTCCGTGTGATTTGTGCATTTCTTCCAGATCTGTGCAGGAATCCAGTGTGAGACTTCCTGTAATAAAGACCGCCCACTGCTGCTCTCTCTTCTTGTGCAGGGGGACTGGTCTGGTCTCCGCCCCCTCCTGTAGTTTGCTATAGACAGCTTGTAGTGGGTGGGGCCTGTTGGGCCCCTCCCACAGCTTTGCTCTCCCTCCTTGTGCAGGGGGACTGGTCTGGTCCTTTGTGGCTATTATGGGATATACCTAGATGAAAGTTTTCATGCCCAGAGTTCATCCTTTTAAAAATGTTGCCAGCAAAAGAAGACCACTCACTGCTGCTCTCTCTTCTTGTGCAGGGGGACTGGTCTGGTCTCCGCCCCCTCCTGTAGTTTGCTACAGACAGCTTGTAGTGGGTGGGGCCTGTTGGGCCCCTCCCATAGCTCTGCCCTCCCTCCTTGTGCAGGGGGACTGGTCTTGTCTCCACTCTCCACCCCTCCTGTAGTTTTCTGTAGTGGTAGAGCCTGATAGGCCCCTCCCACAGCTCTGCTCTCCCTCCTTGTGCAGGGGGACTGGTCTTGTCTCCACCCCTCCTGTAGTTTTCTGTAGTAGTAGAGCCTGATAGGCCCCTCCCACAGCTCTGCTCTCCCTCCTTGTGCAGGGAGACTGGTCTGGTCTCCGCCCCCTCCTGTAGTTTGCTACAGACAGCTTGTAGTGGGTGGGGCCTGTTGGGCCCCTCCCACAGCTCTGCTCTCCCTCCTTGTGCAGGGGGACTGGTCTGGTCTCCGCCCCCTCCTGTAGTTTGCTACAGACAGCTTGTAGTGGGTGGGGCCTGTTGGGCCCCTCCCAGAGCTCTGCTCTCCCTCCTTGTGCAGGGGGACTGGTCTTGTCTCCACCCCTCCTGTAGTTTTCTGTAGTGGTAGAGCCTGATAGGCCCCTCCCACAGCTCTGCTCTCCCTCCTTGTGTAGGGGGGCTGGTCTTGTCTCCACCCCTCCTCCCTGATTTCATGGGGAAAAAAGTGTGTGTTATAGGCCGATAAATACGGTACTCAGGGACAACTCGGCTGAACTCGGAAAGCCTCGGAAACACCCAGGAACGGAATATTTCCAAACGGCTCTGAACCATTCCGAGTGTCACCGGCGCCCCCCACACCTCTGGCTAAATGTGGTACTGCACACCCCATTAGCTTGAATTCTGCACGTTTTGCGAGACCACACTCGCAAACCGAGTCAGAATAAAAAAAAAAAAAGTTGCTCATCTTTCAAACCGCTCATTAACCGCTTCCCGACCGCCTCACGCCGATATACGTCGGCAGAATGGCACGGCTAGGCAAAACCACGTATAGGTACGTGGTCCTTTAAGAGCCCAGCCGTGGGTCGCGCGCGGCTGGTGTCCCGCGATCGGGTCACAGAGCTGAAGAACGGGGAGAGGTCTGTGTAAACAAACCCCTCCCCGCGCTTCCTACACTGCCTGTCATTGATCGGCTGTTCCCTGTCATCGGGAAAGCCGATCAGTGACGTCAGACGTCAGCCCCGCCCCCTAATGTAAAAAAAAACACGTCACAGCCCATAACCCCTCCCCGCCCCCTAGTGGTTAACCCCTTCACTGCCAGTGTCATTTATACAGGAATCAATGCATTTAAATAGCATTGATTGCTGTATAAATGACAATGGTCCCAAAAATGTGTCAAAAATATCAGATGTGTCCGCAATAATGTCGCAGTCACAAAAAAAATCGCTGATCGCCGCCATTACTATTAAAAAAATAAATATTAATAAAAATGCTATAAAACTATCCCCTATTTTGTAAACGCTATAACTTTTGCGCAAACCAATCAATAATCGCTAATTGCGATTTTTTTTTTACCAAAAATATGTAGAAGAATACGTATCGGCCTAAACTGAGGAAAAAACATTTTTTTTTTATATTTTTGGGGGATATTTATTATAGCAAAAAGTAAAAAATATTGCATTTTTTTCAAAATTGTCGCTCTATTTTTGTTTATAGCACAAAAAATAAAAACCGCAGGGGCGATCAAATACCACCAAAAGAAAGCTCTATTTGTGGGAAAAAAAAGGACGCCAATTTTGTTTTGGAGCCACGTCGCACGACCGCGCAATTGTCAGTTAAAGCGACGCAGTGCCGAATCGCAAAAAGGGGCCTGGTCCTTTGGCTGCCAATTGGTCCAGGCTGAAGTGGTTAACCGCGTTACTCGTTAACCAAGTTTCCACTGTATTTCTATCCGCTGATCTTTATATCACAGCAGGGCATAGTGGGAGCCAGCAGGAAGAATCTGACATGCCCAAAAATATGCTGAACATGATGGTTCCACCGTAACTCCTAGGAAAGGATTACCACCTGTACATACATGTGAGTAGGTGCAGCGTGATGCGGGGGGCAGAAAGCACACGGAGTCCAAGTGCAACAACAGGAATATATTGTAACAAAAGTTTAGCAGTACACAACAGGCCTGGCGGGAAGGCAACCCAGCCAGGAACACTTACAAGGTGCAACAGTGATGGGTCAGTACACTGGAGACCCGGAGATGCCAACAGGGTCTGCCACGAGTAGCTGAATGCAGCCTGGCCAGGCCACACACAAAGAGGAGGCATTCCAGAGGGTTGGCATGGTCCCTGTGCTTTCCCTACTCCTCCTGAACCTATTCCTTGCTCTAAATACTGTCTCTGCCACACGGGTGAACTGTCCCTATACTAGCCACTTGCCAAATGCGCGCCAAGTCCGGGAGACAGGGTCTCAAATAGACTCTGTCTGACCCAAGATGGCCACGTAGGGGTGCCAGCATCCAATCGGATAGGTGCCTCCCTGTGACTGAGGAAACCATAGAGAAACTTCTCCCATCTGCATTGCTGCTGCAGATGAGCGCCCAAATCACACAATTCTATCTCCTGCGCTGTACAATGTGCCTCTTATACAGTTATGAACTCTTTGCGTTGACGCTTTATAATGGATAGTGCACTCCTCAAGACGCAAAGGCCTAGCGCATTATCCTCCAACAAAGAGTTTATTAAAATACGAAGGTAGGTATTGTACTCACAACAGAAGACTTGTATAAAAGCATGCATTATAATTCCTCCACATGGGTCCATAAACCTGTCCACATGGCATGGGACTCTCCCTGTAGAGGCATAGGCTAACGTTTTTTCGAGAAGTTCCTCTTCTTTAGAGCCTCAGTCAGCTCTCAGGAGAACCCTGGGGTTCAGCTTCAAGGTTTAAGGCCCTCAGATTGCCCACCTGAGGCCACATGGCAGCCTGTGCTGAGGAAGGGCAGGAGGCCCCCCTCCCCACCTGGACCTCTCTCTGTAGAGGAATACCCAGAGCCCATGTGCACATCAAATATAAATACAGGCACCCAGCATGCTCAGGGGCACCTCCCTTTTCCAATTGGCTAGGGATGTAAGGATATTCATGCTTTTAGCTGCAAGGTTTCGATCCACTATCCAGCTCCTTTCATAGCTGCTAGATCAGCGTGAAACTTCAACACAGCATGAGCAGCACCAGAGCACATGGAACAGGCTCTGCTAAATAATTACAGCCTCTGTTAAGCAGACAGCACATCAATGTACCCACTGTCTCTCTGCTGGGCAAAGAAACAAGAAAAAACTATAGTACATTTACTCTAGCACCTACCTAGGAGGGTACTACATGTGTATAAATCATGGGCAGGGCCATCTTTTCACATGGGCATGCTGGGCAGTTGCCCGGGGGCCCACCTGCCCAGCGACCCCAGCCAGGCCCGGACTGGCCTACTGGGATACCGGAAAATTTCCCGGTAGGCCGCCTGCCCTGTGGCCGCTTTGAGTTGCAGCTGCAGCGCTCCGCTCTTTCCCTCTCTCTTCCTCCTCCTGTGTAACACGGAGCTGGCTGGGTCTGTGTCCGGCAGCCGCGCTGTAACAAGGTCCTGCCCCCCTAGACCGGCTTGTGTAATAGTAGATTGAATCAGTGTTCCGTCTGTCACACTAGCTGGTCTAGGGGGGCGGGACCTTGTTACAGTATTAATTGGCACAGTGATGCTGCATTCATGGGTACAGTGAGGGTGCAATTGTGGGCACAGTGAGACTGCATTCATGGACACAGTGAGGCTGTAATGGTGGGCACAGTGAGGGTGCAATGGTGGGCACAGTGAGGGTGCAATGGTGGGCACAGTGAAGCTGCAATGGTGGGCACAGTGAGGCTGAATTCATGGGCACAGTAAGGCTGCATTCACAGGTATAGTGAGGCTGCAATGGTGGGCACAGTGAGGCTGCATTCACGGGCACAGTGAGGCTGCAATGGTGGGCACAGTGAGGCTGCAATGGTGGGCACAGTGAGGCTGCAATGGTGGGCACAGTGAGGCTGCATTTTATGGGCACAGTTAGGCTGTATTCACAGGCTCAGTAAAGCTGCATTTGATGGGCAATTGTGCGTGATTGTGTAGACAGGGCCCCAGTGCACTGTATTGCCCGGGGGCCTATAATGCTCTTAAGATGGCACTGATCATGGGGGCAACCGAGTACTGGTAGGCCTGCTTGCCGTATGGGAAAGAGGGCTGCTATACGTGAAGAAGACAGAAACCAGCTATAGTGTCTGACCACCTATGTTAGGGGTAAGCGTGATTAGAAGCAGATTAGAAAGGGGTCAGGAGGAGGTCAGGGGAAGATCAGAAGAAAATTGTAAGGAAATCAGAAGCAGGTTAGAAAGAAGCCAGAAGAAGAGTAGGATTCAGACAGAAGGTTAGAGGAATAACGAGATCATTTGCAGCTCAGAGGGAACTCAGAAGAAGAAGATGATTCAGTCAGAAGGAGGTTAGAGCAACGAAGACATCATTTGCAGGTCAAAAGGAACTCAGAAGCGGGTTAAATGGAGGTTAGGAGGTAAGGAGTAGGTCAGAATAAGGTTATAAGGAATCAAGCAAAAGACTGTAATGCCCCGTACACACGGTCGGTAATTCCGACCACAAAATCCATCAGATTTTTTCCGACGGATTTTGTCCGACACTGGTGTTGCATACACACGGTCGGACAAAGTTGTCGGAAAATCCGATCATCCTGAACGTGGTGACGTTCGTTGCGTACGACGGGACTACATGGAGGCTAGTAGCCAATAGCTTTGGTCTTGTAATGTGAACTGAGCATGCGTGGCACTTTGTCCGTCTGAATTCGCTACACACGATCGGAAAAAGTCCGATAGGACTTTATGGCCGGAAAATTTGAGAGCAGGATCTCAAATTTCCGACGGAAAAAGTCCGATGGAGCCCACACACGGTCGGAATTTCCGACAACATGGTCCGATAGGACATTTTCCGTCGGAGAATCCGACCGTGTGTACGGGGGCATTAGATGGAAATCAAAAGGAGATCAGGAATAGGTCTGCAGGGGTCAGATGCAGGTTATAAAGAGGTCAGGCGTGGATCAAAATGAGGTTGGAATGATGTCATAAGCAAGTCAGAAGGAGGTTATAAAAAGGTTAGAAGGAAATTAGGAATAGGCCAGGAAGAAGGTTAGAAGACAGTTGGAAGGCAGTCAGGAGGGTGTCAAGAGGAGATCAGATGCAGGTCAGAAGCAGATTACAAAGAGGTCAGAAAGATATCTGAAGCACCTCCAAAGAATCCTGTAAAGATATAAATGTGTTAACCCATCCATTGGTGGGACATTGGAGCATGATGGCCCAAATACACTTCACAAGGCTAGGACAGTGGTCGCCCATTGTTACCTTTTGCTTCTACTAGTTGTGGGCGAGCCATGCATGCATTTCTACCCACTGACACCATTTATCTTTTTAGCTGTCTGTAAGGGGGTAAGGAACATTCTTCCCACTGACCATCACACTAATGTATCATGAGATGTAGATATTAGTCATGGGAGCCGTCAAAAAATTTGTTTCGTTTTGTTCCGTATAAAAAAAAAAATTGTAATTTGTGTACAAAATTAAATTCGGATTCGTCCGAAATACGAATTTCGTACGAATCGTTACGAATATCGACACTCTACGAATAATAACGAATTATCAGAAAACGTATTAACGTTACATAACACAAGTCTATAAATGTCTATTGTTCACCAATCACTCAGAGGAAGTACGAAATTTAGTTTACAAATACGAAATTTCGTATTTCGTACTTCCTCTGAGTGATTGGTGAACATTAGACAATAGTCTTGTGTTATGTAACGGTAATACGTTTTCGGATAATTCGTTATTATTCGTAGAGTGTCGATATTCATTATACTGAATCTCGAATTCATTCGAATCATTCGTTATATCCGCTATAATTTCTTTCATATTAGTTGAAATTCATCATTTGGTAGTTTGGATTCGGATAATTTGGATTTGAAATTCGTAAACGAAATTTCGTATTTCGTACAGAATTCGTATTCGTAAAAATTCGTAATTCCGATTTGTACGAAACTAATCGCACATGTCTAGTAGATATAGTCATTTTTAGCAGAGGGTTCCTTGAGACCGAAAAGTTATTTTAAGGGTTCCTCTGTGGTGAAAATGTTGAGAAAGGCTTTTCTAGTGAATAGATGATGAACAGAAGGATTTTTGTTAAAATCACCAATTTTGTTGGCAAGATTTACTATTTTCACCTTATTTTACTATGTCTCCGAAAATTTTGAACTTTGACATTTTGCAAACTTGGCTGCTTAGGTGAAATATGTTTAAGCAATATCTACTTTACTTTGAGTGTTTTTTTTTTATTTTATGTAAAAAATGTAAAAGTCAGCAGCTAAAAAAAAAGTAGCTGCTGACTTTTAATAAGTACACTTACCCTCCCAGGGCGCCCGCGATGTCGGTCGTGGAGGCCGAGATGTCCCTCGGCGATCCGGTTCCAGCGCCGCCATCCTCAGTAAGGGAAACGGCTTCCCGTTTCCTACTGCGCATGCGCGAGTCGGCGCGCGGCCTACTGCGCATGCTCGAGTCGGCGCGGCCTACTGCGCATGCGCGAGTCTAATTTGTGAATGGGGAACGCGATGTGTTGTGGGACACCGCGGCGCTGGAAGAGGCAGATTAGGACGTTCTGCCTAGCAACAGCCATTTCTGGTAAGTAAAAAAAATATATATATTTAAATTTTAAATTGTTATTAACATTTTTTTAAAGTTTTTGTTTTCAGGGTGTCCCACCACTTTAAGCCAGCAAAATGGTCCGGTCTGAAAGTGGTTAATTTGCTCAGCCCTAATGGAGTGACCCTTCATTGCAAACAAAGGGGTAGCAAATGCAAAAAAAATAAAAAATCAGACCACACCTGTCAGATGGTTGGAAAGGCCCTAAATTGAATGGAGGCGATATGACTGCTGGCGTGATGTCAAAAATACATTTCCTCCATGCATGCGAGTTCCTTGGAAATCCGAGATTTTCGAGAAAAGAACAATCCTCCCAGCACACCATTTGTCATTATGGCATTAATAAAGACGCTTGTGACTATCGCCGCGTTCTCTGAGATCTATCCATAGAATCCACCCGTTCCCTCAAATGTGTTCCTCATGAAATAGAAATGTGAGGAGCGCAGGAAGGACATTAACAAGTAATGCGGTCACATAATCCCGGATACGTCACCCTCCTCTGGCGGTGTCGCAGCCAATTCCAGCATGTCTCCCGGTGATCCGCGTCCTCATTACTGGGGAAGCCAACAGCAAGCGTGCGCAAAAGGATTAATATATCTTCTGATAATTGCCATCTTTTAGCTCACCCGTGTTCCTTCCTATAAGACACAAACTGTAACTATTAATTGTAACCATTCCTATTGTATACCAATATATATATATATATATATATATATATATAGACACAAACCAAAATTGTACTTTGTGAACCAACAATCTTCAAAGTTAATCATGGAGGAATCCTGAGCTGTGACGAAGACATAATTAGGGCCCTAGAAGCCTGACCGGAGTCTTCATTGAGTCCCAAATCCAACTTCTTTCATGTTGAGGAATTATTAATGGTCCTCGGCATCGGCAGAGGATGAAATACCTGGAAGAAGAGTCTTATAATGAGGCGAGAGGGGAGAATGGCGCTGTGTTGAGGCTTCGTACTGACCCCAGCAATTAGAATAAAATGATTCGTCTGGAGAGGCAGCCGGCCCTTCCGCCTCTAAATTTAGATGTTGCAGAGAATGATGGATGTAATGAGATCAGTGATCGCACAGCGTCCCTGCGCTGAAGTATAACTGTTTTGCGAGCGGTCAGCTGTGAATAACCATACAAATATATAATGCATACCAATATATAATACATATGTACTGTATATATGTATTCTCTTCATTTATCGCACACCAGCCACAGCCCAGCTCTTCATACACCCTCACTTTTCCACTGCCACAATTAGGTTACTCTCGCTCATGCACTACCCAGTGCCTCTAGATCTCCCCTTCAAGGCCATCAAGACCAATGCAGAATGCCGTAGAACCACCCTTCAAGGCCACCTGGACTAATGCAGAGTTTAAGACACTAGAACCACCCTTTAAGGCCACCTGGACCAATGCAGAGTTCAGGAGAGGTAGAACCACCCGTTAAGACCATCAGGACCGATGCAGAGTTTAAGAAAGGTATAGCCACCTTTAAGGCCATCTAGACCAACCAATGCTGCGTTTAGGACCGGCAGCCCTAACATTTAAGGTCATTATGACCAATGGAGAATGTAGGATAGGTAGACCTGCCATTCAAGGCCACCTGGGCCAATGCAGAGTTTAGGACAGGTAGAACCTCCCTTTAAGGCCTTCTGGACCAATGCAAAGTTAGGACCGTTAGAACCACCCTTTATGGCCATCTGGACCAATGCAGAGCTTAGGACAGGTAGAACCACCCTTTAAGACCATCAGGACCGATGCAGAGCTTAGGACAGGTAGAACCACCCTTTAAGACCATCAGGACCGATGCAGAGTTTAAGTAAGGTAGATCGACCCTTTAAGGCCATCTGGACCAATGCAGAGTTTAGGATAGGTATAGCCACCTTTAAGGCCATCTAGACCAACCAATGCTGTGTTTATGACTGGCAGCCCTACCATTTAAGGCCATTATGACCAATGGAGAATGTAGGATAGGTAGACCTGCCATTCAAGGCCACCTGGGCCAATGCAGAGTTTAGGACAGGTAGAACCTCCCTTTAAGGCCTTCTGGACCAATGCAAAGTTAGGACCATTAGAACCACCCTTTATGGCCATCTGGACCAATGCAAAGCTTAAGACAGGTAGAACCACCCTTTAAGACCATCAGGACCGATGCAGAGTTTAAGAAAGGTAGATCGACAATTTAAGGCCATCTGGACCAATGCAGAGCTTAGGATAGGTATAGCCACCTTTAAGGCCATCTAGACCAACCAATGCTGTGTTTAGGACTGGCAGCCCTACCATTTAAGGCCATTTAAGACCAATGGAGAATGTAGGATAGGTAGACCTGCCATTCAAGGCCAACTGGACCAATGCAGAGTTTAGGACCATTAGAACCACCCTTTACGGCCAACTGAGCCAATGAAGAGTTTAAGACAGGTAGAACCACCCTTTAAGGACATTTGGACCAATGCAGAGTTTAGGACAGGTAAAGCCGGCCATCTAGATCAATGCAGAGTTAGGACAGGTAGAACCACCCTTTAACAAAAAAGAGGGGGGAGAACAAGGGTCTATAATCCTGTGTAATTACACACTAATATCCACATAACATTGCTTACCGACCAGACGAAGCTACTTGATTTACCCTTGCGAAACGCGTTGACGTCATCAACGTCACGTGACGCCTCTTCATATGTCCAGGAAGTGAGCCCACGATGAGCGAGGGAGCACCCTGGCCTGGAGGCTGCAATACAGTGTGAAGTCCTTGGAACCTCGGAAGAGCTATATGCGTGGCCCAGCGCTAACACCGAGGGATGGCCACAGACTGTATGGATACAAGCTATGAGTCCGGTGTTTAGAGCCGATTAAACATCATCACAGATGGGTATCATGTGACCGGCCCCTTATACCCTACAAAATCACAAATAAAAGGCTGGATACGGGATATTCATTTAGGTCTGTTTAACACGATTAACCACATCATTAACAAGTGTGCTAAGGATCAGAACATTGTACATGCCTCCATTCCTTGTTGGACCTAATTAGGACACAGCATCAATCTGATCCACAGGAAGTAGTTAATCTTCCCCACCACATTACTGGTTCTACCCCCTTGGGATATCTTTGGAGCATGGGTCTCCCTGTGAACATAGAAGATACCCCATGTTTACATCCTTGAATTAGGCTGGACTGTATATCCATATCAGCAACACTATTGACAACTGTTGCCCCGAAATTAACTACTCCCATTTGCTTTTTACAATAATTGAGAAGCCATAATCTATATTCGCTCCTCGAATTACAGCGATTTGCATTTCTAGCCAGGAACCAGATTTCATCTTTCCCTCCCCCCCTTTTTCTAATAGTATCTTGTGGACTCGAGTCTTCCAGGGACCCCTGTGTGGATGTCCATGCCAATATTTAATTTATTATTAACCACTTGCCGACCAGCCTCTGCAGTTTTTCTGCGGCGGAATGGCACGGCTGGGGGCGAAACAATGTTATGTTACGTTGCTTTGCCCTGTGGCCACTAGAGACGCGCGCCCACTGCTCGCCCCCGTAGCCGATGCGAGTGCCCGGTGGTCACGATCACCGCCGGGCTCCTGCAATTGCTGCTGACACACCGAGAACCGGAATCTGTGTGTGTAAACTATATTATTATCTTGGTAAGGACAGTTTTGTTTTTTGTTAGAACCACCCTTTAAGACCATCAGCACTGATGCAGAGTTTAAGACAGGTAGAGCCACCCTTTAAGGCCATCTAGGCCTATGCAGAGTTTAGGACATTAGAACCACCCTTTAAGGCCATCTAAGTTTCAACTTAGTTCATCACCAGAGGTCCTCCTCATTTCCTGTTGAGTTGGGAGATAGGTATCAAGGAGGGGGGAGTTACTCAGTCAAAATGTGGAGCAGAGAAGTGAAAAGTAGTCAGTAAGGACTGCTGTGTGGACCTGGTGGACCACCCTATAGGAACCAGCCCAGGGACCTGCTCCTTCGAGAAATGTATAGAACCTGTAAAAGGGACCAAAATTGGACAATAGAAGATTGGAAAAATGTTGCCTAGTCTGATGAGTCCCGCTCTGCTCCCTGCTCCGCTCTCCCGTGTTAGTGAGCGGCAGAGGCAATCCGGCGGCCGGCCCTGGGTGTCACCCCATAAGTGGCCCCGGCCTGACACCCCCCCCCCCAATGTGTGGCACCACGGGGCGGACCACCTAGTATGTACGCCACTGAGTGGCTTGGAGTTCTTCAGCATTCTGGCTAATCACTATCTTAGAGTACCCTGGAGTGAGCATAAGGCTGTAGAGAACCAGCCAAGTAATGGACTAGTTCAAGCTATTGCATTGAGCCGCTCAGTGGCGTACCAACGGGGGTGGTCCACCCCAAGCAGCCACCAAGTAAAATTGTAGGTGGGAGATCAGGGGGGCAGTAAAAACATGGATCAACTGCTTGTTTTTACTGCCCCTTTGCTGCCCATGTGAACAAGGCCATAGTGTGTAGTAATTTATTGTCAATGTTATGGTATCTTGTGAACAATATAATAGCAGAAGTTTGTACAGTAATATTTATGGCCTTGTCAAAATTATTTTTAAATGCAGATAATAGACTAACTCCTGCATTACATACATACAATTTTATCTGTACTTCAGACTTTGATGGCAAATTTTCAGGAACCACAGCAGCCCCTGACCATGATAGACCCCCTCCACAAGGCTTCACAGTTGGGATGAGGGTTCTTGAGTTGCTATGCAATGTTTTCTTCCTTCAGCACATAGTTCTACAGTAGTTTGTTGGTGGGCCCAGGTATACTACTCACAGGGGAAGCAAACTCAGGTTGGAGACTTGTTGATGCAGTAGAGCAGGGGCGGACTGACCATTCGGGCACTGCCCGAGGGCCCCATGCCACTAAGGGGCCCTATCGGGGGTTTCCAGCCTCAATAAAACCAGGGACAGTATGTAAAAATCTGTGTTTTTAAAAAAATCCAAAGATTATAGCTGCCCCGCCTCTCCAGTACCTTTTCAGTGTGTGTGTGTGTATGTGTATTCTGTGTGTGTATACTGTATGTGTGTGTGTGTGTGTGTGTGTATACTGTGTGGCCTCATAATCTATTGCCTGGGGGCCCCATAATCTCCTATTGCCCGGGGGCCCCATAATCTTTTATTGCCCGGGGGCCCATAATCTTCTATTGCCCGGGGCCCCATAATCTTCTATTGCCCGGGGCCCCATAATCTTCTATTGCCCGGGGCCCCATAATCTATTGCCCGGGGGCCCCATAATCTTTTATTGCCCGGGGGCCCCATAATCTTCTATTGCCTGGGGCCCCATAATCTATTGCCCGGGGGCCCCATAATCCTTTATTGCCCGGGGGCCCCATAATCCTTTATTGCCCGGGGGCCCCATAATCTTTTATTGCCCGGGGGCCCCATAATCTTCTATTGCCCGGGGCCCCATAATCTTCTATTGCCCGGGGCCCCATAATCTTCTATTGCCCGGGGCCCCATAATCTATTGCCCGGGGGCCCCATAATCTTTTATTGCCCGGGGGCCCCATAATCTTCTATTGCCTGGGGCCCCATAATCTATTGCCCGGGGGCCCCATAATCCTTTATTGCCCGGGGGCCCCATAATCCTTTATTGCCCGGGGGCCCCATAATCTTTTATTGCCCGGGGGCCCCATAATCTTTTATTGCCCGGGGGCCCCAAAATCTTCTATTGCCTGGGGCCCCATAATCTCCTATTGCCCAGGGGGCCCCATGAGTTGTCAGTCCGCCCCTGCGTTAGAGTATATTAACCTGATAGTACTGAGCAGAACAGCAACTCTGAAGGGACAGCCACACGGGACCCAAACCCTTACAAGGAGCCATGGAAGGGAGAATGGTGCACGCTGTAGACACCTGCCAGCAGGAGGCAGCTGGAAGGAAGACCGGCAATGGGGCCTCGGCTGAGGAAGGCTCTTGAGGAGATGCAGCGATAGTCCCTACTCTGTCCTCCCTCCACTGGAACCTGTCCCTACACGAATCAATCTGTCCCTAGCCAGCAAGGCTCTGTCCCTGACCTACCCACTATGCAAAATGAGTGCCAACCCATGTGGGGACAGTGCTATACATTAGTATTGCCCACACCAAAGATGGCAACGGAGGTCAGTCAGGTCCGTGGAGTCCAATCAGGCAGCTGCTCCCCTGATGACACCAACGGAGGCTCCCCCCTCGACCTCCACCCACTCTGGGTGACGGCCAACAAGCAGCGCCACCTTTGCAGAGAGGCCAAACTACATCTGCCTAAAAGTTGCATTGCTGTTACATCATTGAGAGACCAGGTGGTCTTTTCCCAACCACCTGGTTTCTCAATGATGTAAGACGTGCGATCATTTATTGGTCAGTCGTAGTTTCCTCGATGGTGTCTTAGCATTGATACGATCCTCCTTGAGAGAGGACAGACAGTAACGTATGTCTTCCATGTGTGGACAATTTGTCTTACCGGCGTGGACTGATGACCACCCAGGCCTTCAGAAATGCTTTCTTAGGTTTTTTTTCCCACATTACAATTCTCCTACTACGGTCCTCAGGAACGTCTCTTGATTAGGACAAGGTTCATAGGAACAGATTTAGTTCAGAAGAACAGATGGTAGTCCCACATCACTAAGCTAATCATGGCCCTTATTTTAGGAGACCGGCTGAATTCACTCAACTTTAACTTCACCATAACAACTGTTATTGTTGTCAGCCGTGTGGCCGCTTTTAGCTCTCATTGTTAGAAATAACCGTCACTATATCAAATAACCATTGCTAGCGCTTAGGGGGCCGAGAATAATAAGAACCGGAAATAACTGTCACTGGGAATAAAATAACCATCCTTATGGTAAATAACACATGCATCATAGCTTAGTGGGTAAGTTCATATCTTCATGAACAATGAAAAGATGAACTAACCCCAAATATCCTGGCCACCGCTTCGCATACCACTGCACATAGAGGCCGTGGTGCCCCATGCTGCCCGTGTAGAGGTCCATGGACTGTACACTGCAATACACAGCCCTGGAGTGGAGTCCATCATAATGCTCGCTATGGCCAATGCTTCTTAGCTAGTGCAACCATGTAACCGCACTTAGAAGTGCCTTCTGTTTTTTACTTTACTGACACTGTCCACTGCCCTACTGACACCAACCTCTGCCCTACTGACACCAAACTCTGCCTTATTATCTCCATCCACTCTCCTACTGACACTCTCCACACACCAACCTCTGCTCTACTGACACCCTCCACTGCCCGACTGACACATCCACCACTACTCTACTAACACCACCCTTTGCCCTACTGACACAAACCTCTGCCATATTGACACCATTTACTCTCCTAATGACACTCTCCACACACCATCCACTGCTCTACTGACACCGTTCACAGGTCTACTGACACCGTCCACTGCTCTACTGACACCGTCCACTGCTCTACTGTAGGGATGAGCCGAACACCCCCGGGTTCGGTTCGAACCAGAACCTTCGAACGGACCGAAAGTTCGCGCGAATTTTCGAACCCTATACGTTATAATGGACGCGAACGTTCGAAATCAAAAGTGCTAATTACAACGGCCAATATGCATGTTAATGTCATAAAACAGGTTTGGGGACCCGGGTCCTGCCCCAGGGGACATATATCAATGCAAAAAGAACTTTAAAAACTAACGTTTTTTCGGGAGCAGTCATTTTAATGATGCATAAAGTGAAAAAAAAAAAGTGACATTTTCCTTTAAATATGGTACCTGGGGG
Source organism: Lithobates sylvaticus (assembly GCA_028564925.1). Lineage (NCBI taxonomy): Eukaryota > Metazoa > Chordata > Amphibia > Anura > Ranidae > Lithobates > Lithobates sylvaticus. Next base: position 15,671,095 of record CM053026.1, on the reverse strand, counting down.
TGTCCAAAGTATGCCTGTGAAGTGGCATGTGTTTCCCGTGTTTAGAACTGTCCTTGCACAAAATGACATTTGTAAAGGAAAAAAAGAAGCCATTTAAAACCACTTGCGGCTTTAGGTTTGATCTTAAGTAGAATCTGAACAGGTACATTATGAAGTGTAGCTCCATCCCAAAAAAATCTATTTTTAAGCTTTTTTGGAGAACATAGGGAGGGGTTATCACCCCTGTAACATTTGCTGTCTTTGCACATCTGTTCAGAACATGTCACCTCACTTTCCGTCCCAATGACAAATGTTTTTGGAAAAAGTGGGGTTTTAATTGAAACAAGGATTGGTGATAAAGTATCAGTAGAGAGGAGATACCTTTTTCCCAAATTAAATCTAACAGGATAGAATTTCCCTTCCTAGGGGTAGATTTCCTCTCACTTCCTGTTTTTCTCTTTCCATTTGCAAGTAGGAGTCGTTTGTAAGTTGGATGTTTGAAAGTAGGGGCCTGGCGTATATACTCTGCAGAAATTTGCCCTATTAGATGTTGGTGTAGCCACAAGACTGGTGGGCACAGGAATGGGCCCTGCTGTGAGTTAATAGATCAAGATTTGTAATTGCATGCACCTGTTGAACAGGGCAGAAAAATTGGGCCTTTGGCGGTGGTGGTGGACGGTGTTGCCACAAGACTGTAGGCCCTCATAGTTACTCTTGGTGGGCGCAGGAATGGGCCCTGCTGTGAGTTATTAGATCAAGATTTGTAATTGCAAGCACCTGATGAACAGGGCAGAAAAATTGGGCCTTTGGCGGTGGTGGTGGACGGTGTTGCCACAAGACTGCAGGCCCTCATAGTTACTCTTGGTGGGCGCAGGAATGGGCCCTGCTGTGAACTATTAGATCAAGATTTGTAATTACCCGCCCCTGTTAAACAGGGGCTGAAAAATTGTGCCTTAGGCACTGGTGCTGGTGCCACAACACTGCAACCCGGCCCTCACAGATACTGTACTTGGAGCACAGCAGTCACACGTGTTGCGAAGCATTTTTTTAAAAAATTGTAAGTACACGCCCCTGTTAAACAGGGGCTGAAAAATTGTGCCTTAGGCACTGGTGCCACAACACTGCAACACGGCCCTCACAGAGACTGTACTTGGAGCACAGCAGTCACACGTGTTGCGAAGCATTTTTTTAAAAAATTGTAAGTACACGCCCCTGTTAAACAGGGGCTGAAAAATTGTGCCTTAGGCACTGGTGCCACAACACTGCAACACGGCCCTCACAGAGACTGTACTTGGAGCACAGCAGTCACACGTGTTGCGAAGCATTTTTTAAAAAAATTGTAAGTACACGCCCCTGTTAAACAGGGCTGAAAAATTGTGCCTTAGGCACTGGTGCTGGTGCCACAACACTGCAACACGGCCCTCACAGAGACTGTACTTGGAGCACAGCAGTCACACGTGTTGCGAAGCATTTTTTTTAAAAATTGTAAGTACACGCCCCTGTTAAACAGGGGCTGAAAAATTGTGCCTTAGGCACTGGTGTGGTGGCATGGATCATTGAGGAGGAGGAAGAGGATAGTCAGTGAACATAAGAGGACAGTCACTCAGCATCAGCATAGGCAGTCTTGAAGGGATGTGACATTAAAAATTATTCGGTTATATCCGCCTCAGGTGCCTGGTAGCTGGTGGTGATCCAAGACTGATTCATTTTGATGAAGGTCAGTCGATCAACCGAGGCGGTGGACAGGCGCACCCTATGATCAGTCACAAATCCTCCAGCAGCACTGAATGTGCGTTCGGAAAGAACGCTGGAGGCAGGACAGGCCAGTAGCTCAATTGCATACTGTGCAAGCTCTGGCCAGTGATCCATCCTCAGGACCCAGTAAGCCAGAGGATTTTCGGTGGGAAAGGTGTCCAAGTCTGACCTTGCCCCAAGGTATTCCTGCACCATGTATATCAGACGCTGGCGATGGTTGCTGGAACCGATCATACCTTGGGGCTGCGGACTAAAAAATTGTCTGAACGCATCGGTCAGACGTCCACCTTCCCCACCGCTCCTTCTGCCACTGACCGAAGCCTCAGCAACTCGTCGCCCAGGACCAGGAGTTTGTAGCCTCCCAGTTTCTGGGAACGCGTTGCACAGACCTTTCTGCAAGGCCTCCCTGAGATGTCTCATCCTCTGCTCCCTCTGCGACGGCAAGATAAGGTCCGCAACCTTACCCTTGTACCGCGGATCAAGAGAGTGGCCAGCCAGTAATGGTCCCTCTCCTTGATCCGAAGAACACGAGGATCCTTCCGCAGGCTTTGCAGGATCAGGGAGGCCATGCAGCGTAGGTTAGCTGAGGCATTCGGTCCGGAGTCTTCTGGGTCACTGAGGATGACATGATCGCCAGCCACCTCCTCCCAGCCACGTACAAGTCCACTGGCTTGTTGGGACTGTACATCATCCCTAAAAGACTGCTGCTGCTGATGCTGAGTGCCAGGCTCCACCTCCATGCTCACACAATCCTCCTCCTCCTCCTCCTCCTCCTCCTCCTCATCCTCTTCCTGTGTGATGGGTGGGACAGAAGGAACACTGTCCGGATAAAGGGGGCCTTGAGAGGCAAGGAAGTCCTCCTCTTCCTGCCTCTGTTCTGCCTCAAGTGCCCTGTCCATGATCCCACGCAGCGTATGCTCCAACAGGTGGACAAGAGGGACAGTGTCACTGATGCATGCACTGTCACTGCTCACCATCCTCGTGGCCTCCTCAAATGGTGAGAGGACAGTGCATGCATCCCTGATCATGCTCCACTGACGTGGGGAAAAAAAACCAAGCTCCCCTGACCCTGTCCTGGTGCCGTAGTCGCAAAGGTACTCATTGATGGCCCTCTGCTGCGTGTGCAGTCGCTGCAGCATGGCCAACGTTGAGTTCCACCTGGTGGGCATGTCAGATATTAGGCGGTTCTTGGGCAGGTTCAGCTCCTTTTGCAGCTCAGTCAGCCGAGCACTGGCATTATAAGATCGGCGGAAATGCACACAGACTTTCCTGGCCTGCCTCAGGACATCCTGTAAGCCTGGGAACCTGCCCAAGAACCGCTGCACCACCAGGTTGAGGACGTGAGCCATGCAGGGCACATGGGTGAGCTGCCCCTGTCGCAGGGCGGAGAGGAGGTTGGTGCCATTGTCAGAAACGACCATTCCTGGCTTAAGCTGACGTGGCGTCAACCACCTCTCGGCCTGCCCCTGCAGAGCTGCCAGAACCTCTGGCCCAGTGTGGCTCCTGTCCCCCAAACACACCAGCGCAAGCACGGCATGGCATCTTTTTGCCTGCGTACTTGCGTAGCCCCTTGTACGCCTACGGAGCACCGCTGGTTCCAAGGACAGAGCACTGGAGGAAGAAGAAGAGGAGGGGGTGGAGGAGAGAGGTGTGTCACAACCAGTAGCAGTAGTCGCGTTTTGGAGGCGTGGTGGCGGAACAACCTCCAACACTACTGCACCTTGTCCTGCATCCCTCCCAGCTGCCAATAGAGTGACCCAATGGGCCGTGAAAGAAAGGTACCGTCCCTGTCCATGCCTGCTGGACCATGAGTCAGCGGTAATATGCACCTTACCGCTGACCGCCCTGTCCAGCGAGGCATGGACATTGCCCTCCACATGCCGGTAGAGAGACGGAATCGCCTTCCGCGAGAAAAAGTGGCGTTTGGGAACCTGCCACTGAGGAACCGCACATTGAACAAACTCACGGAAGGGGGCCGAGTCTACCAACTGAAAAGGCAGCAGTTGAAGTGCTAGCAATTTAGCAAGGCTAGCATTCAACCGCTGGGCATGTGGATGGCTGGGAGTGTACTTCTTTCTACGGTCCAGCAGCTGGGGCAGGGAAATTTGCCTGCTGCATTCGGACGTCGGTGTACTGCAAGTACTTGGTTGTGACACACCGAATTCTACACCTTCAGTCCTCTCAGAGCAGCTTTCAGAGAGGACTGAAGGTGTAGTGGGGATGGAGATCCCAGCTGAGGAGGAGCAAGGAGAGGTCCGCTTAGTTCTTTGGTGTGGGTCTTTTATGTGTGCCTGCCAACGAGCTGCATGGCAGGTCGCCATATGTCTGGTCATGCTTGTGGTGCCCAAGCGGCTGATGTTTTGGCCACGCGAGATACGCTTGAGACAAATATTGCAAATAGCAGTGGTGCGATCTGCTGCACTCGTCTCAAAAAAGGCCCACACCAAAGAACTTTTCTGATAACGTGCAGAGGCAGCGCCCTGCACAGGCGGAGCTCTGCGGTGTTGTACAGTTGCTGTGCTGGCCTCTACCTGGCCTCCAGGGGGCATCCTGCCTCGTTGGACATGTGACGCCGCATCCTCCTCCTCCTCGTCCTCCTCCTCATCCTCTCTCCCTTGAGGCACCCACGTGGAGTCAGTGACCTCATCATCCCCTCCCTCTTCACCACTAGAGCAAACCTGGCAGTAAGCTGCAGCTGGTGGAACTGTACTGCCAGATTCCTCAAGCTGGGTATCGTCATCCGAGCCTTCGAATCGTTGGGCATCCTCCTGGAGCATGTACCCAACACTGTGCTCAAAGAGTTCGGGGGACTCCTCAGGAGGACATGGTGGGTCTAGGGAAGGGGTGGCTGATGATGCTCTGTCAGTACCCTGAGCCTGGGTGAGAGAGGATGAGGAGGATGAGGAGGGCTTGGTCATCCATTCTACCAAGCCTTCAGCATGATGCGGCTCCACATGTCCAGCTGCCGAAAACAAAGACGCGCGTGTCCCATGGCCACGTGCTGATGACGATGCACGACCACGTCCACGTCCACGGCCACGTCCACTAGAAACAGAGCCTGCCTGCCCTGTGTTCTTGGCTCTGCACGCTCTGCCTCCCCTTGGCGGTCTTCCAGCCATTGTAGTCGGTAGTCCTGTGGGTGCTGCTGAGAAGAAAATATAGGAGCTCTGTGTGATGCCACTAACACACTAGAAGTCCTATGGGTGCTTCTGCAAAGAAAATAGAGGAGCTCTGTGTGATGCCACTAACACACTAGAAGTCCTGTGGGTGCTTATGCAAAGAAAATAGAGGAGCTCTGTGTGATGCCACTAACACACTAGAAGTCCTGTGGGTGCTTCTGCAAAGAAAATAGAGGAGCTCTGTGTGATGCCACTAACACACTAGAAGTCCTATGGGTGCTTCTGCAAAGAAAATAGAGGAGCTCTGTGTGATGCCACTAACACACTAGAAGTCCTGTGGGTGCTTCTGCAAAGAAAATAGAGGAGCTCTGTGTGGTGCCACTAACACACTAGAAGTCCTGTGGGTGCTTATGCAAAGAATATATAGGAGCTCTGTGTGATGCCACTAACACACTAGAAGTCCTATGGGTGCTTCTGCAAAGAAAATAGAGGAGCTCTGTGTGATGCCACTAACACACTAGAAGTCCTGTGGGTGCTTATGCAAAGAATATATAGGAGCTCTGTGTGATGCCACTAACACACTAGAAGTCCTATGGGTGCTTCTGCAAAGAAAATAGAGGAGCTCTGTGTGATGCCACTAACACACTAGAAGTCCTGTGGGTGCTTCTGCAAAGAAAATAGAGGAGCTCTGTGTGGTGCCACTAACACACTAGAAGTCCTGTGGGTGCTTATGCAAAGAATATATAGGAGCTCTGTGTGATGCCACTAACACACTAGAAGTCCTATGGGTGCTTCTGCAAAGAAAATAGAGGAGCTCTGTGTGATGCCACTAACACACTAGAAGTCCTGTGGGTGCTTCTGCAAAGAAAATAGAGGAGCTCTGTGTGGTGCCACTAACACACTAGAAGTCCTGTGGGTGCTTATGCAAAGAATATATAGGAGCTCTGTGTGATGCCACTAACACACTAGAAGTCCTATGGGTGCTTCTGCAAAGAAAATAGAGGAGCTCTGTGTGATGCCACTAACACACTAGAAGTCCTGTGGGTGCTGCTGAGAAGAATATATAGGAGCTCTGTGTGATGCCACTAACACACTAGAAGTCCTATGGGTGCCTCTGCAAAGAAAATAGAGGAGCTCTGTGTGATGCCACTAACACACTAGAAGTCCTGTGGGTGCTTCTGCAAAGAAAATAGAGGAGCTCTGTGTGGTGCCACTAACACACTAGAAGTCCTGTGGGTGCTTCTGCAAAGAAAATAGAGGAGCTCTGTGTGGTGCCACTAACACACTAGAAGTCCTGTGGGTGCTTATGCAAAGAATATATAGGAGCTCTGTGTGATGCCACTAACACACTAGAAGTCCTATGGGTGCTTCTGCAAAGAAAATAGAGGAGCTCTGTGTGATGCCACTAACACACTAGAAGTCCTGTGGGTGCTTATGCAAAGAAAATAGAGGAGCTCTGTGTGATGCCACTAACACACTAGAAGTCCTGTGGGTGCTTCTGCAAAGAAAATAGAGGAGCTCTGTGTGATGCCACTAACACACTAGAAGTCCTATGGGTGCTTCTGCAAAGAAAATAGAGGAGCTCTGTGTGATGCCACTAACACACTAGAAGTCCTGTGGGTGCTTCTGCAAAGAAAATAGAGGAGCTCTGTGTGGTGCCACTAACACACTAGAAGTCCTGTGGGTGCTTATGCAAAGAATATATAGGAGCTCTGTGTGATGCCACTAACACACTAGAAGTCCTATGGGTGCTTCTGCAAAGAAAATAGAGGAGCTCTGTGTGATGCCACTAACACACTAGAAGTCCTGTGGGTGCTTATGCAAAGAATATATAGGAGCTCTGTGTGATGCCACTAACACACTAGAAGTCCTATGGGTGCTTCTGCAAAGAAAATAGAGGAGCTCTGTGTGATGCCACTAACACACTAGAGTCCTGTGGGTGCTTCTGCAAAGAAAATAGAGGAGCTCTGTGTGGTGCCACTAACACACTAGAAGTCCTGTGGGTGCTTATGCAAAGAATATATAGGAGCTCTGTGTGATGCCACTAACACACTAGAAGTCCTATGGGTGCTTCTGCAAAGAAAATAGAGGAGCTCTGTGTGATGCCACTAACACACTAGAAGTCCTGTGGGTGCTTCTGCAAAGAAAATAGAGGAGCTCTGTGTGATGCCACTAACACACTAGAAGTCCTGTGGGTGCTGCTGAGAAGAATATATAGGAGCTCTGTGTGATGCCACTAACACACTAGAAGTCCTATGGGTGCCTCTGCAAAGAAAATAGAGGAGCTCTGTGTGATGCCACTAACACACTAGAAGTCCTGTGGGTGCTTCTGCAAAGAAAATAGAGGAGCTCTGTGTGGTGCCACTAACACACTAGAAGTCCTGTGGGTGCTTATGCAAAGAAAATAGAGGAGCTCTGTGTGATGGGACTAACACACTTCAAGTCCTATAGGTGCTTCTGGGAACAAAATATAGCTCTGTGTGTGTAATGGGACTAACACACTTCAAGTCCTATAGGTGCTTCTGGGAACAAAATATAGCTCTGTGTGTGTAATGGGACTAACACACTTCAAGTCCTATAGGTGCTTCTGGGAACAAAATATAGCTCTTTGTGTGTAATGGGACTAACACACTTCAAGTCCTATAGGTGCTTCTGGAACAAAATATAGCTCTGTGTGTGTAATGGACTAACACACTTCAAGTCCTATAGGTGCTTCTGGGAACAAAATATAGCTCTGTGTGTGTTATGGGACTAACACACTTCAAGTCCTATAGGTGCTTCTGGGAACAAAATATAGCTCTGTGTGTGTAATGGGACTAACACACTTCAAGTCCTATAGGTGCTTCTGGGAACAAAATATAGCTCTGTGTGTGTAATGGGACTAACACACTTCAAGTCCTATAGGTGCTTCTGGGAACAAAATATAGCTCTTTGTGTGTAATGGGACTAACACACTTCAAGTCCTATAGGTGCTTCTGGGAACAAAATATAGCTCTGTGTGTGTAATGGGACTAACACACTTCAAGTCCTATAGGTGCTTCTGGGAACAAAGTATAGCTCTTTGTGTGTAATGGGACTAACACACTTCAAGTCCTATAGGTGCTTCTGGGAACAAAATATAGCTCTGTGTGTGTAATGGGACTAACACACTTCAAGTCCTATAGGTGCTTCTGGGAACAAAATATAGCTCTGTGTGTGTAATGGGACTAACACACTTCAAGTCCTATAGGTGCTTCTGGGAACAAAATATAGCTCTTTGTGTGTAATGGGACTAACACACTTCAAGTCCTATAGGTGCTTCTGGGAACAAAATATAGCTCTGTGTGTGTAATGGGACTAACACACTTCAAGTCCTATAGGTGCTTCTGGGAACAAAGTATAGCTCTTTGTGTGTAATGGGACTAACACACTTCAAGTCCTATAGGTGCTTCTGGGAACAAAATATAGCTCTGTGTGTGTAATGGGACTAACACACTTCAAGTCCTATAGGTGCTTCTGGGAACAAAGTATAGCTCTTTGTGTGTAATGGGACTAACACACTTCAAGTCCTATAGGTGCTTCTGGGAACAAAATATAGCTCTGTGTGTGTAATGGGACTAACACACTTCAAGTCCTATAGGTGCTTCTGGGAACAAAGTATAGCTCTTTGTGTGTAATGGGACTAACACACTTCAAGTCCTATAGGTGCTTCTGGGAACAAAATATAGCTCTGTGTGTGTAATGGGACTAACACACTTCAAGTCCTATAGGTGCTTCTGGGAACAAAGTATAGCTCTTTGTGTGTAATGGGACTAACACACTTCAAGTCCTATAGGTGCTTCTGGGAACAAAATATAGCTCTGTGTGTGTAATGGGACTAACACACTTCAAGTCCTATAGGTGCTTCTGGGAAGAAAATATAGCTCTGTGTGTGTAATGGGACTAACACACTTCAAGTCCTATAGGTGCTTCTGGGAAGAAAATATAGCTCTGTGTGTGTAATGGGACTAACACACTTCAAGTCCTATAGGTGCTTCTGGGAACAAAATATAGGAGCTCTGCCTGCCTGCCACGAACACACTACAAGTCCTATAGGTGCTTCTGGTAACAAAATATAGGAGCTCTGCCTGCCTGCCACTAACACACTACAAGTCCTATAGGTGCTTCTGGTAACAAAATATAGGAGCTCTGCCTGCCTGCCACTAACACACTACAAGTCCTATAGGTGCTTCTGGTAACAAAATATAGGAGCTCTGCCTGCCTGCCACTAACACACTACAAGTCCTATAGGTGCTTCTGGTAACAAAATATAGGAGCTCTGCCTGCCTGCCACGAACACACTACAAGTCCTATAGGTGCTTCTGGTAACAAAATATAGGAGCTCTGCCTGCCTGCCACTAACACACTACAAGTCCTATAGGTGCTTCTGGTAACAAAATATAGGAGCTCTGCCTGCCTGCCACGAACACACTACAAGTCCTATAGGTGCTTCTGGTAACAAAATATAGGAGCTCTGCCTGCCTGCCACTAACACACTACAAGTCCTATAGGTGCTTCTGGTAACAAAATATAGGAGCTCTGCCTGCCTGCCACGAACACACTACAAGTCCTATAGGTGCTTCTGGTAACAAAATATAGGAGCTCTGCCTGCCTGCCACGAGCACACTACAAGCCCCTCTTTGTCAATCAATCTTTGTAACTGAATCTATCTAACTCAATCTCTGTAAGTGAATCTATCTAACTATCTCAATGCAGCAGAGTGTCACAGAATCTGCCTGCTCAATCTGCGCCGGAACAGCATGTGACCGGCGCAGACGGCGTGGCGGCGTTTTATAGGGGGGGGCGTGTACTACAGCCCCTGAGCTGTAATTGGCTACAGGCGTCCTGCCTGTAGCCAATTATGGCTCTTCGATTTTCCGGGGCTGTGATTGGCCAAGCATGCGGGGTCACAGTGCATGCTTGGCCAATCATCAGCCAGCAATGCACTGCGTCGGCCGCGCCGGCCGCAATGCATTGCGGGGCCGCTCGCATCACACGAACGTGATGCGAGCGGCCAAAATAGTTCTGGGCTCGCAGAGCGAGCGAACGCCCGGTGCTCGATGCGAACGTGGGTTCGCATCGAGCACCGGGCCCATCCTTACTCTACTGATACTGTCCACAGGTCTACTGACACCATCTACTGCTCTACTGACACCGTCCACTGCTCTACTGACACCAACCACTGCTCTACTGACACTCTCCACACACCATCCACTGCCCTACTGACACCGTCCACAGGTCTACTGACACCATCCATTGCTCTACTGACACCGTCCACTGCTCTACTGACACCGTCCACAGGTCTACTGATACTGTCCACAGGTCAACTGACACCGTCTACAGGTCTACTGACACCGTCTACAGGTCTACTGACACCATCCACTGTTCTACTGAAACCATCCACTGCCTTACTGACACCAACCTCTGCCCTACTGACACATCCACCACTGCTCTACTAACACCACACGTTGCCCTACTGACACCAACCTCTGCCCTATTGACACCATCCACTCTCCTACTGACACTCTCCACACACCATCCACTGCTCTACTGACATTGTCCACAGGTCTACTGACACCATCCACTGCTCTACTGACACCATCCACTGCTCTACTGACACCAACCTCTGTTCTACTGACACCGTCCACTGCTCTACTGACACACTGACATGTTCCACTGCCCTACTGACACCATCCACTGCTCTACTGACACCGTCCTCTGCCCTACTAACCCTGTCCACTGTCCTACTGACACTATCCATGGTTTAATGCATTTTAACATGTTTGTTTGTTTACTTTTTTTTATAAGCATGTGTGTATCTGTGTGTATCTGTGTGTGAAACAATTTTTTTTTTTTTTTTGGGATGGCATTAAATTTTTTTATCTCTGTTAGGTTTATTGCTAGCTGTGCCCCCTCCCCCCTCCCCCCCAGGGACTCCTGTTTGTCCTTGTGCCCTTTGTCACCAGGACAGAAAGTGATTTGCGAATGAAAATGTTGTGAGGTCAACATAACAGGAACACAAAGGGAAACCATCCAATGGGAACACTGTTTGAGATGGGTTTACCTTCAGTTTGGAGAAATGTCTTCTTGCTGTAGCGCTACCCCCTGGAGGGCCGCTGGAATTTAGGGTCCCCCTATTCCTGCACAGCCAGGCATCACGCATTTTCCAACTTTCATTCAGAGACAGAAATCAGTCCATGGGATTGTTTTTGTTGTTTTAGGGGGTAAAAACAACTTGGATAGGGAAAAGGGATTAGGGGGATGCCCAAGTTGACTTGATAGAACAAGTTGAGGGCAACTTCCTTCACGCTATACACTGAGAAAAATGGCAAATCCTGGACTGTACTCCCTGTGGAACAAGATCTGTCCCTCTGGAATTGGCAGTAAGATTTCCTCTTGTAGGATCTCTCTGTCCTCTTAAAGTGGAATTCAGCAAAGTCCCATACTTGCAGGAGCTCTATGTTCCGTCTCTTAAAAATATCAGCCCACCTGGCTGCCTTATGAAGTGTCCCAGGACAAGGGATTGGGTTTAGCTGGCACAATGTCCTCTGAAAGCTTGCTGGATAGTGCATCTGGCAGGCTCCTCCGTTTTAGGCCCTGGGGGTGTAGAGGTACTCACACCTTCCCTGAAATCCTGCTGCTGTTCAGGGCCCCTGTTGTCCAGGTCCTACAATGCTAGCCAGGGTGTCTCCTAGCAGAGACTGAATGGTAGAAAAGATCCCTCTCTTCAGCTTCTCTCCTTCAGCTACAGCCAGCAGGCAGGGCCCCCCTCAGCTTCAGGGTCCCCTCCAACGTTCCACAACACAGCCTCAGCACTCCATCTTCCAACTGACAAAAACCCTGCTGGCAAAGCTCCACAATATTTATGGGCTGACCCAACCACCCTGCCAGGCCTCCTGCCTGGGGTGTGACCAGATTCCCATGGCTATGCAGCCGCTTCGCCTCCACCCACTAGCTTCCAGAAACTTCCAGCAGCTTCTAGAACCAGGGAGAGGTACCAATGGCCTGACCAGAAGAGCCCTCCATCCTTCAGCAGCTTCTAGAACCAGGGAGAGGTACCAAGGGCCTGACCTGTAGAGCCCTCCATCCTCCAACAGCTTCTAGAACCCGGGAGAGGTACCAAGGGCCTGACCTGTAGAGCCCTCCATCCTCCAGCAGCTTCTAGAACCAGGGAGAGGTACCAAGGGCCTGACCTGTAGAGCCCTCCATCCTCCAGCAGCTTCTAGAACCAGGGAGAGGTACCAAGGGCCTGACCTGTAGAGCCATCCATCCTCCAGCAGCTTCTAGAACCAGGGAGAGGTACCAAGGGCCTGACCTGTAGAGTCCTCCATCCTGACCTACAGTAACCCCAACCAATTTCCAGACTCACACAGACTACTGTGCATCAAAGTCAATTTTCCACTAGACTTTAAACTAGAGGGTGCAACATTGCTATCTCTTGTGTCTCTGGAAGACGAGGCGAAGGGAAATATTCATGATGAAACTTAACCTTTCCCCACTGTAAGATAAAAAGAAAGTTGGCTTTTGTGGTACCAGTCAGGCTCCTTTAAGCCTCTCAGCAGATTGTTTCTCCCTTGACCACTCTTGCCTGGGGTGTGACCAGATTCCCATGGATATGCAGCTGCTTCGCCTCCACCCACTAGCTTCCAGAAACTTCTAGCAACTTCTAGAACTAGGTAAAGGTACCAAGGGCCTGACCTGTAGAGCCCTCCATCCTGACCTACAGTAACCCCAACCAGTTCCCAGACTCACACAGACTACTGTGCAACAAAGTAAATTGTCCACTAGACTTTACACTAGAGAGTGCAATATTGCTATCTCTTGTGTCTCTGGAAAACGAGGGGAAGGGAAATCTTACTACTTTCCCTACGCTAAGATAAAAAGAAAGTTGGCTTTTGTGGTACCAGTCGGGCTCCTTTAAGCCTCTCAGCAGATTGTTTCTCCCTTGACCACTCAGACTGTTTTCCTTGTCCAACAAGTGACAGGCCAGGGAGAGGGAGGAATGTGATTGGCTGCAGTGAAACCTGGACTGGACCCACCCTAGCAATGGGGCTACAAGGGATTTAAATTAGCTGTTGAGGCCAAGAAACAAAGCCATGCCTTCTGCCGATGGGGGAGAATTCATCAAGAACCAGCCAGGAGAGAAGGGGGTGCCCAGGTGAGGGGTACTGCTAAGGCCCCTTTCATACTTCTGCGACTTGGGACTGCAAACTCGCATGACAAGTCGTACCCCATGATTTCCAATGAGTACCATTCGTATCTGTGCGACTTCAAGTCACACTGACTTCAAAGTAGTCCCTGCACTACTTTGCTCTGACTTTGATGCGAGTTGAGGTCCATAGACCTCAAGTTTACACAGGCATTCCCTGAAATCGTGGCAAAGTGGCATCAAAATCGCGCGACTTTGAAGTTGCACTAGTGTGAAAGGAGCCTAAGGATGACTATTGTCCAGGACCCCGATTTTGAGTGATGGCATATGCTGTGTGCCTGGGGGCCGGGCTCAGAGACTGCCGCTGTACAGAGCCCGGAGAGGGTTTCCCTGTGTGCCTTGAAGTGCAGATAGCCAGGGAGAGGACTTGCTGCTGCTGTGGGGGACAGGAGAGGAGAGCCATGTGTCTGCTTTGTACTCAGGCTTCTGCAGAACAGCCTGCCTGCTGAGGGAGGACCGCCTGCTGTTGTACTGTTGTTTAACCACTTTCAGACCGGACCAATTGGCAGCCAAAGGACCAGGCCCCTTTTTGCGATTCGGCACTGCGTCGCTTTAACTGACAATTGTGCAGTCGTGCGACGTGGCTCCCAAACAAAATTGACGTCCTTTTTTTCCCACAAATAGAGCTTTCTTTTGGTGGTATTTGATCGCCCCTGCGGTTTTTATTTTTTGCGCTATAAACAAAAATAGAGCGACAATTTTGAAAAAAATGCATTATTTTTTACTTTTTGCTATAATAAATATCCCCAAAAAATATATAAAAAAAGATTTTTTTTCCTCAGTTTAGGAGCGTGTTCTTCTACATATTTTTGGTTAAAAAAATCACAATAAGCGATTATTGATCGGTTTGCGCAGAAGTTATAGCGTTTACAAGATAGGGGATAGTTTTATAGCATTTTTATTAATAATTTTTTTTTTATTAGTAATGGCGGAGATCTGCGATTTTTTTTGTGACTGCGACATTATGGCGGACACATCGGACATTTTTGACACATTTTTGGGACCATTGTCATTTTTACAGCAATTAATGCTATTTAAATGCATTGATTCCTGTATAAATGACACTGGCAGTGAAGGGGTTAACCACAAGGGGGCAGTGTAAGGGTTAAGTATGCCTAGGGGTGTGTTTCTTACTGTGGGGGGGCGTGGCTGTCAACTAGTGAATGCTGATCTCTGCTCCAATCACAGGGAGCAGAGATCGGCGTCACTAGTTGCTAGGCAGAACGGGGAGATGCTGTTTATCTCGGCATCTCCCCGTTCAGCCTTCCCGTGAGACGATCGCGGGGGTCCCCGCGGCGATCGAGTCTGCGGGGACCGTGATCGGACTCACGGGGGTCCCGACCGGCGCGGCAGCGCGCTGCTCCCGGCGCGCTCCCGATGGCACGGACAGGCAGAAAGGAGGGACTTATATATACGCCCTCCTGCCTGTACGTGCCATTCTGCCGACGTATATCGTCGTGCGCCGGTCGGCAAGTGGTTAAGTGCTCCAGTTGTTCCAGAGTGTTCAATTTTTCCTGCTATTCCAGTTGCTTCAGTTTTCCTGCTGTTCCATTGTTCCAGAACGTTCAAGCTTTCCTGATGGTCTGGTCTTCCAATTGTTCCAGAGTGTACCAGATCTTCCAGTTTTCCTGCTGTACCAGTTTTTCCAGAGTGTTGCTGCTGTTCCAGTTTTCCTAATGTTCAAGTTTGTCTGCTATTCCAGAGTGTTCTAGCGTGTTCCTGCTGTTCCAGCTGTTCCAGTTTTCCTGCTGTTCCCCTATTCCAGAGTGGTCCATCTGTTCCAGTTGTTCCAATGTGTTCCGGCTTTTCCAGAGTGTTCCAGTTGTTCAATTTTCCCTGCTGTCCCAGTTGTTCCAGAGTATTCCAGTGTTTTCTATTTTTTTCTGGTGTTCCAGTTCCTAAAGTGTTCCGGCTGTTCAAGTTTTCCTGCTGTTCCACTATTCCAGAGTGGTCCATTTGTTCCAGTTGTTCCAATGTGTTCCAGCTTTTCCAGAGTGTTCCAGTTGTTCCATATTTCCTGCTGTTCCAGTGTGTTCCAGTTCCCATACTGTTCCAGGGTGTTCCAGCTTTTCCAGTTTTCCTGTTGTTCCAGTTGTTTCAAAAGTGTTCCAGCTGTTCCAATGTTCCTGCTTTTCCAGTATTCCAGAGTGTTCCAGTTGTTCCAAAATTTTCCAATTTTTTCAGAGTGTTCCAGTTGTTCCTGCTGTTCCAGTTTTTCCACTGTTCCAGTTGTTCCAGAGTGTTCCAGTTTTCCTGTTAAAAATTGTTCCAGGGTGTTCCAGCTGTTCCAGTATTCCAGTTGTTGCAAAGTGGTCCAGCTGTTCCAGTTTTCCTGCTGTTGCAGAATGTTCCAGCTGCTCAATTTTTCCTGCTGTTCCAGTATTCCGGAGTGTTTCATCAGTTCCAGTTGTTCCAAAGTATTCCAGTTGTTACAGAGTGTTCCAGCTTCTCTGCTGCTCCAGTGTTTCAGAGTTTTCCAGCTACTCCAGGTTTCCTGTTTTTCCAATTGTTCCAGAGTGTTCCAGTTTTCCTGCTGCCCCAGTTGTTCTAGTGTTCTTGTTGTTCATTATTCCAGATGTTCCAACTTGTTTCAGATGTTCCAGTTGTTCCAGCTGCTCCAGTTTTCATGCTGTTCCAGAGTGTTCCAGCTGTTCTAGGATTCCTGCATTTTCATTTAGTCTAAAGTGTTCCAGCTGTTCCAGATTTCCTGCCGTTCCAGTTGTTCCAGAATGTCCCATGTGGTTCTGTTTTCCTGCTGTGCCCGTGTTCCAGTTGTTTGAGTGTCCCAGCTGTTTCAGTTTTCCTGCTGTTCCATTGTTCCAGAGTGTTCCAGTTTTTCTGCTGTTTCAGCTGTTTCAGTTTTCCTGCTGTTCCAGTTGTTCCAAAGTGTTCCTACTGTTCCAGTATTCCAGAGTGTTCCATCTATTTCAGTTCTTCCAGAGTGTTCCATCTGCTCAATTTTTTTGCTGTTCCATTGTTCCAGAGTGTGCCAGCTTTCCCGCTGACCCAGCTGTTTAATTTTCCCTGCTGTTCCAGTGTTCCAGTTGTTCCAAAGTTTTCCTGCTGTTTCAGTATTCTTGCTGTTCCAGTATTCCAGAGTGTTCCATCTGTTTCAGTTGTTCTAGAGTGTTCCAGCTGTTCCTGTTTTCCTGCTGGTCCATTTTTCAGAGTGTTCCAGCTATTCTTGGTTTCCTGCTTTTCCAGTGTTGCAGTTTTCCTGCTATTTCACTGTTCCAGTTGTTCCAAAGTGCTCGCTTTCCTGCTGTTCCATTGTTCCAGAGAGTTCCAATTTTCCTGCTGTTCCAGAATGTTCCAGTTGTTCCAATGTGTTACAGTTGTTCCAACGTGTTCCAGCTGTTTGTTTTCCAGCTGTTTCAGATGTTTTACGGTTTTCCTGTTGTTCCAGTTGTTCTAAAGTGTTACAGCTGTTTCAGAATGTTCGAGAGTGCTCCAGCTGTTCCAATTTTCTAGCTGTTCCAGTTGTTCCAGGGCGTTTCAGCTGTTCCAGTTGTTCCAGCTGCTCCAGTTTTCCTGATTTTTACATTGTTCCAGCTGCTCCAGTTTTCCTGATTTTTCCATTGTTCCAGAGTGTTCCAGCTGTTCCAGTTTGCCTGCCATTCCAGTATTCCAAGTGCCAAGAGACACTGCTGCATCAGGCCTCCAGAGATACTGGGAGGAGACTACAGTCATCAACAATTACCGAACCCTCAGGAGTGGTGGGAGGCCTTTGGCCATTTTTGTCTCCTTTTCTTGGTCTTTAGATGGCGTATATCCTCAGAAGGGAGGGGTGAGCGCACTCTACCGGAAAACAAAGCGCCCCAACGCTGGGGGGGCTGAGTTTAGATCTATTGGTCAGTGACTAGGTAGGACCCTATAGGGGTTGGGCAGGCTGCACCATTCTTGCTGTAGGCAGCTGCGATGTTCTACCATAAGCGTATGGGCTGTTCCCTCATGCCAGCCTTATGCATTTCCATCGGAGCCGCCATGGAGAACAAATGGAGTTACATTGGAAGTCGGAGTCACAAGTAAATAACCCGATCCTCCTTATCAGGGGGTTTTACTGTTATTAAAGCCCATTTCCAGGTGTCGGTCGGGTCCAGATGTGGGCAGGTAATCACTCATGCAGGGCAGGAGGACCCAAACAATCCAGCGGCTCCTTCCAGGGTATACTCTTTGGATAATGTTTAAGCCGAAATCGTCGGCATTGGCCGGAGCCGGACCATTTCCCTCAACATGTGAACGGTATGGAGGTTGTACGAAGCTCTCACACCCAGAAGGAAACCTTGTTTGCCTAGTACAGTGATGGCGAACCTATGGCACACGTGCCACAGCTGTGGGCACACGAGAGGGTCCAGGACAGAGCTAGAGGTCTCTCTCTCCTCTCAGCCCCCCTCCCTCTCTTTCAGCCCCCCTCTTTTTCCATCCCCCCTCTTTGTGTCCCCCTCTCTCTGTTCCCCCTCTCAGCTCACCCCTCTCTCAGCATCTCTCTCACACCCTCTTCTCTATCTGTCCCCTTCTCTTTCTCTGTTCCCCCTCTCTCACACCTCTCTCTCTGTCCCCCATCTCTCACTCTCTGTTCCCCCTCCCTCTCTCTCTCCTCTCTCTCTCAGCTCACCTCTCAGCATTTCTCTCACACCCCTCTCTCTCAGCCCCTCTCCTCTGTTGCCCCTCTCTCTCAGAATATCTCTCACACCCCTCTCTCTCTGTCCCCTCTCCCTCTCTCTCTGTCCCCTCTCCCTCTCTCTCACCCCCTCTCTCTCTCAGCCCCTCTCCCTGTTCCCCCCTCTCTCTCAGCATATCTCCCACACCCCTCTCTCTCTCTCTCAGTCCCCTCTCCTCTCTCTCTGTTCCCTCTCCCTCTCTCTCAGTCCCCTATCCCTCTCACACCCCTCTCTCTCTCAGCCCCTCACCCTCTCTCTGTTGCCCCTCTCTCTCAGCATCTCTCTCACACCCCTCTCTCCCTCTGTCCCCTATCTCTCTCTCTGTCCCCTCTCCCTCTCTCACACCCCCCCTCCCTCTGTCCCTCTCCCTTTCTCTCTCTCCCCTCCCCTCTCTCACACCCCTCTCTCCCTCTGTCCCCTCTCCCTCTCTCTCTGTCCCCTCTCCCTCTCTCACACCCCCCTCTCCACCCCTCTCTCTCTCTCACCCCTCACCCTCTCTCTCTTCCCTCTCTCCTTCAGCATATCTCTCACACCCCTCTCTCCCTCTGCCCCTCTCTCTCTCTGTCCCCCTCCCACTCAGCATCTCTCTCACACCCCTCTCTCTCTCTGCCCCTCTCCCTCTCTCTGTTCCCTCTCTCCTTCAGCATATCTCTCACACCCCTCTCTCCCTCTGCCCCCTCTCTCTGCCCCCTCTCCCACTCTCCCTCTCTCACACCCCTCTCTCTCTCAGTCCCTCTCCCCTCTCTCTGTCCCCTCTCCCTATCTCTCACACCCCTCTCTCCCTCTGCCCCCCCCTCTCTCACTCAGCATCTCTCTCACACCCCTCTCTCTCAGCATCTCTCTCACACCCCTCTCTCTCGCCCCCTCCCACTCTCTCTCTCTCACACCCCCCCCCCCGCTGTCTCTCTCTCTCTCTCACACCCCCCCTCTCTCTCTCTCTCTCTCTCACACAACCCAATGTATTTATTTTATCAGTTTGGGCACTGGGGTTCAAAAAGGTTCGCCATCACTGGCCTAGTAGGACAGACGTAGTGAGCCGCGCATGCTCTCCACGTAATTCTCCCTCATCTATCGCAGAGAAGAGATGCTTTGTCTGGAAAACCTCCCTCCGCTCAGCCTGAGAAGATTCCACCTCCAATGGTTCCAGATGTTTTCCTGCACTTATCAATCTTTCCTTCCATTAACACTTCATCCTTCCGCTCCCGTGGAGAGAGACCATCCGTCACCCCACCATCCGACAACTTCCACGGCTCAGCCAGTCCAGGTAACGGGACTCGGCAGATGGAGCCAAAACACAACCAATATGCAGCCCTCAGCCAATGACGCGAGGCAGTCAGAGTCAGGGAAGGTTAGACCCTCTGCCATGTTTCCATTGCAGTCCTAGTCCAGGTTGGGGGGTATCGGCCTCAATTTCCGTGCTGAGTATTTGGGAGGTCCAAGTCTTGGCCAGGGAGTGATCTGAAGACTCAGAGATACAAGGCTAGAACCTCTGTCAGGTTTTTATTGCTGTCTGTGTCTCCTAAAGGCCTCGGGCAGAGTGAGCGTTTGCTCAGCTCCTCCTGGCAGGGGAAAAGCTGCTTGAAAATGCGAAACAAGCCACGTGTTGTGCCCGCGTTTGGGCGTATGCCCGTCAATGCATTCTCTGTTGGGTAGAACATTCCTTCGTTCTACCCATTAGAATGCATTAACATGAGAACGCACGAGCGCTCCGAAGGTCCCGGTCACACCTCAGCGACGCTGCCGCATCGCGTTCTTCATTCTTTTCTGCGTGTTTTAGGAGCGGCGCGATTGATTTTGAACGGGCTTCTCTTCGCTCCAAAAAAACGCACCAAAGAAGCGCATTTACCAAAATTCGGCACTTAGCCGGGTGCAGGTGGCATTGCGGGTTTGGCCACAATTTTCTTGTGTTTTGTGTTTTGACAATCGCAGAACAAGCCGGCCGCGTTTGGGGAGCCATTAATAAATAATGGCACTGCCTGCATGTTGTGCCGTGATTCTGGGATGGTGGGGGGAATCGTGCGATAATCACCTCAATTTTATTACGCTCAGGTGTGAACGCATCTAGCGTTTAGGCGCATTCCACGTTTTTTTTGCCCAAACGTTTTCTCTTTACTTCCTGTCTCAGTGACACCCAGTGTTTGGGAAACGTAAGAGGGTGTCACTGTGATGCTTTTTTTTTTTTTATTTTTTTTATATATATTCAATTTTTTCTATTCTAGTCTATTCTATTTCATTTTGTATTATATTGTATTCTATTCACTTTTTTTCCTTTTCCATTTTTTTAATTCTATTCTATTTTTTTCTATTCATTTTTTCTATTCTATTCTTAATATTCCATTCTATTCTATTTAATTTTTGTTTTATATTGTATTCTATTTTATTCTATTCACTTTTTTTTCTATTATTTTTTAATTCTATTCTATTCTTTTTCTATTCATTTTTTTATATTCTATTCTTAATATTCCATTCTATTCTATTTTTTATATTCTATTTTTTATATTCTAGTCTTTTCTATAAAAATTTTTTATTACATTGTATTCTATTTTATTCTATTCACTTTTTTCCTATTACAATTTTTTAATTCTATGCTATTTTTTTCTATTCGTTTTTCTATTCTATTCTTAAAAATGAAATAGAATAGAATGGGATATTAAGAATAGAATAGAAAAATATGAATAGAAAAAGAATAGCATAGAATTAAAAAAATGGAATAGAAAAAAAGTGAATAGAATACAATAGAATACAATATAAAACAAAAATGAAATAGAATAGAATGGGATATTGTTTTATATTGTATTCTATTCACTTTTTTCCTATTCCATTTTTTTAATTATATGCTATTCTTTTTCTATTCATATTTTTCTATTCTATTCTTAATATTCCATTCTATTTTTTATATTCTAGTCTTTTCTATTTAATTTTTTTTATTATATTGTATTCTATTTTATTCTATTCACTTTTTCCTATTCCATTTTTTTAATTCTATTATTTTTTTCTATTCTATTCTTAATATTTTATTCTATTCTATTTCATTTTTGTTTTATATTGTATTCTATGTTATTCTATTCACTTTTTTTCCTATTCCATTTTTTAGTTCTATGCTATTCTTTTTCTATTCATTTTTTTCTATTCTATTCTTAATATTCCATTCTATTCTATTTTTTATATTCTATTTTATTTTTAATATTCTAGTCTATTCTATTACAAGTTACATAGTTACATACATAGTAGGTGAGGTTGAAAAAAGACACAATTCCATCAAGTCCAACCTATGTGTGTGATTATATGTCAGTATTACATTGTATATCCCTGTATGTTGCGGTCGTTCAGGTGATTATCTAATAGTTTTTTGAAACTATCGATGCCCCCCGCTGAGACCACCGCATGTGGAAGGGAATTCCACATCCTTGCCGCTCTTACAGTAAAAGAACCCTCTACATAGTTTAAGGTTAAACCTATTTCTTCTAATTTTAATGAGTGGTCACGTGTCTTGTTAAACTCCCTATTCTATTTTATGTTTTTTATTCTATCCAATTTATTAAATTTTTAAAAAATTATATTCTACTCTTTTTCTATTAAATTTGTTCTATTAATTTTATTTCTATTCTATTTTTTATATTCTAGTCTCTTCTATTTTATATTTTTATTCTATCCAATTTATTCTATTCATTTTTTCCTATTCTTTTTTTTTCTATTCTATTATTTTTCTATTATATTCTATTCTATTTTTATTCTATTTATCTTTTTCTATTCCATTCTATTTTTTTTATATTATGTCCTATTTTTTCTATTTTAGTTTATTATTACTATTCTATTATTTTTCTATTCTGTTCTATCCTATTTTTTCCATTCTATTTTTTTTATTCAGTTTTTTCTATTCTACTCAGACTACAAAAATAAAAAAATATATATTTATATTCTGTTCTATCCTGTTTTCCAATTTCCCAAGAGAATAAAATAGAATATAAAATAAAGGAATAGAATATAACATAATAGAAAAGAATATAACACAAAATAAAAGAATATAATATAATAGAGTAAAACAGAACAAAATAGGATAGAAAATAAGAATAGAAAGGAATAGAATAGATTAGAAAAAGGAATAGAAAGATTATAACCATCTTCTGAAATAGATAGAATAGAAAAGAATAGAATTAAAAATACAATAGAATAGAATATATTTAACAGAATAGAAATAATATAACAAGTTTCCAAAATTAAAATAGAATCAATTTGAATAGAATAGAAAATAATAGAGTAGAATAGAATAGTAAATAACACAGTAGTATAAAAAAAATGAATAGAATAAATATTCTTCCTATTCTAATATATTCTTTTCTATGCAAATTGAATTTATGCTATTTGAATTTTTGGAAATGTCTATATTCTTTCTATTCTATTGTATTGTTTTTTTAATTGTCTTCTTTTTCTATTTCATTATCCCATTCACATTTATTCTATTCAAAATTAGAATTTCGTAAAATGGTTATATTTTTTCTATTCTATTGTTTTTTTTTCTATTCTATTCTGTTATTTTCTATTCAAATTCGAATTGATTATATTTTAATTTTGGGAAATGGTTATATTGTTTCTACTCTATTGTTTTTTTTTAATTCTTTTCTATTCTTTTATAGTCTATTCTATTTTTTTTTGTTTCTCATTTTTTTTTTCTTTTCTATTCTTTTCTTATGTATTTAAATTCAATTTGAACTTTTAATTTCAGAAGATGGTTATATTCTATGTTATCCTGTTCTATTTCTTTCTATTATATTCTAGTCTATTTAGTTCTTTTATTGTCTATTCTGTTTTGTTCTATTTTACTCTATTATATTCTATTCTTTTATTTTCTGTTATAGTCTATTCTATTATTTTTTTTATTATATTCCTTTATTTTCTATTTATTTTATTCTCTTTGGAAATTCGAAAAGTATTCGAAAACTATTTTGAAAACGATTCGGAATTCGAATTTTGTCCAAATAAATTTTTTTGCGTTATTTCGGATTGGTTTAAATTCGGTACTGTTATAATTCGGAAAAATTCGGATACATCAGAATTTCCGCAAAATTAGTCCGAATTTAAAAATTCGGAACTAAACGACCCGCACATGTCTCTAGTCCCCGGCCCCGCCCCTTCCATTAGTTGCATTTCAGATCTAATCACGTAGGCGTCGGCATCACATGTGGGCGTTGCCTAGGGGGGGGGTTCGGTCCGCTGGGATAGGACCCCTTTATAAACAGGGCGGGGCGGGCTTCCGGCATTAGACTCCTTTTATAAACAGGGCTGTGCCGACCCGCTACCTGCTCAGGTGTGACCGAATGCCAACAACCGCAGGAGATCATTGAAGCAGGCAGACCGCCGCCGCCGCTGTAAATATGGAACAGCAAGAATGCAAAAGATGCGATCAGATTTAAAAAATGACTTCCAGGCGAACGTCACTATGATGACTCAAAACGCTCGCTCTTGTTATGTTTTTCTCTTCATGTGGCACATCTGTGTGAGAATTCATTAAAAAAAAAAAGAATCTGCTGGATTAGCGCAGAGTGAAGTCCGCCCTCGGCGCGGCGACTCCCTGAAACACGAAGATTCGGGGTGGAGCCGCGGCAGGAGCCAAGACGCTGTCGGTGGTGCCGGGAGAAAGTCATCAATCCTAATGGGATCCAGCTGCTGCGCTCGCCCATGACATCATCGTTCTACGGCGACGCTGCGCTCACCCATGACATCATCGTTCTACGGCGGCGCTGCGCTCACCCATGACATCATCGTTCTACGGCGGCGCTGCGCTCACCCATGACATCATCGTTCTACGGCGACGCTGCGCTCGACATCATCGTTCTACGGCGACGCTGCGCTCACCCATGACATCATCGTTCTACGGCGGCGCTGCGCTCACCCATGACATCATCGTTCTACGGCGACGCTGCGCTCACCCATGACATCATCGTTCTACGGCGGCGCTGCGCTCACCCATGACATCATCGTTCTACGGCGGCGCTGCGCTCGCCCATGACATCATCGTTCTACGGCGGCGCTGCGCTCGCCCATGACATCATCGTTCTACGGCGGCGCTGCGCTCACCCATGACATCATCGTTCTACGGCGGCGCTGCGCTCACCCATGACATCATCGTTCTACGGCGGCGCTCATCCTCCAGGATCTGCTCCGTGCAACCGAGGAGGAGGGGGGGCGTCATGGGAAGAGGCTTCTCGCAGCGACTGCGTAGTCACACCGCCGTGCAGCACTGACACCGTGCAGACAGCTTTTTTTTTTTTGCAGTCACCACACACGTTGCAATCTGATTGTACAATCCAGCCTACTTTAGGAACACCCACTCCAGGCTGACACCCGCCCCCTATCCAGGCATTTTGATATAGGAGTAACTGCTTGTATCGGAGGAGCACTGACTTTTCAGGAAGCAACTTGCTGCCCCCCCCCCCCTCTCTCACCAGCCATGATCTGCCCGCATTGCATCTCAGTATAAACACAGCTGTTCTGTGAAGCCCTCAGAGGTTTGTTAGAGAACTGATACCCCTAACTACAATCTAGTGGAACCAATTTCCTTGAGAAGTCACCTAATTAGTAAATAGAATCCACCTGCGTGTAATTTATTCTCAGTATAAATACGGCTGTTCTATAAAGCCCTCAGAGGTTTGTTAGAGAACTCCGATACCCCTAACTAAAATCTAGTGGAACCAATTTCCCTCAGAAGTCACCTAATTAGTAAATAGAGTCCACCTGAGTGTAATTTAATCTCAGTATAAATACGGCTGTTCCGTGAAGCCCTCAGAGGTTTGTTAGAGAACCTTAGTGAACAAACAGCATCATGAAGGCCAAGGAACACACTAGACAGGTCAGGGATAAAGTTGTGGAGAAGTATAAAGCAGGTTTAGGTTCTAAAAATATCCTCCCAAGCTTTGAACATCTCACGGAGCTCTGTTCAATCCATCATCGGAAAATGGAAAGAGTATGGCACAACTGCAAACCTACCAAGACATGGCCGTCCACCTAAACTGACCGGCCGGGCAAGGAGAGCATTCATCAGAGAAGAGCCAAGAGGTCCATGGGAACTCTGGAGGAGCTGCAGAGATCCACAGCTCAGGGGGGAGAATCTGTCCACAGGACAACTATTAGTCGTGTTCTCCCAAAATCTGCCCTTTATGGAAGAGTGACAAGAAGAAAGACATTGGAGGAAGAAAGTCATAAGAAGTCCTGTTTGTAGTTTGTGAGAAGCCATGTGGGGGAGGGGAGCAAACATGTGGAAGAAGGTGATCTGCTCAGATGAGACCGAAATTCAACTTTGTGGCCTAAAAGCAAAACTCTATTTGTGGGGGAAACTAACACTGCACATCACCCTGAACACACCATCCCCACTGTGAAACATGGTGGTGGCAGCATCATGTGGTGGGGATGGTTTTCTTCAGCAGGGACAGGGAAGCTGGTCAGAGTTGATAGGAAGATGGATGGAGCCAAATACAGGACAATCTAATGCCCCATACACACGGTCGGATTTTCAGACGGAAAATGTCCTATCGGACAATGTTGTCGGAAATTCCGACCGTGTGTAGGCTCCATCGGAAAATCCGACGGACAAAGTTTTATCTCCTGCTCTCAAATTTTCCGACAACAAAGTCCTATCGGACTTTTTCCGATCGTGTGTAGCGAATTCCGACGGACAAAGTGCCACGCATGCTCAGATCACATTACAAGACAAAAGCTATTGGCTACTAGCCTCTACGTAGTTCCGTCGTAGGCAACGAACATCACCACGTTCAGAATGATCGGATTTTCCGACAACTTTGTCCGACCGTGTGTATGCAACACCAGTGTCGGACTAAATCCGTTGGAAAAAATTCCGATGGATTTTGTGGTCGGATTTTCCGACCGTGTGTACGGGGCATTAGAAGAAAACCTGCAAAAGTCTTGAGACCGGGGCGGAGGTTCACTTTCCAGCAGGACAACGACCCGAAACATACAGCCAGAGCTACAATGGAATGGTTTAGATCAAAGCATATTCATGTGTTAGAATGGCCCAGTCACAGTCCAGACCTAAATCACCAGTGTTGGTCATCTTACTTTAAAAAAGTAATTAGTTAAGTTACAAATTACTTCTCCCAAAAAGTAATTGCGTTAGTAACTCAGTTACTACATTGGAAAAGTAATTAGTTACTCAGCAAAGTAACTGACTTTTTTTTTTAATATTCTATACGTGTAACTAAGGGGCGGGTCTAGTATTACTGTAACCAAGGGGCGCATTTATTATTATTGTTATATATCGTGTAACCAAGGGGCTGCTCTATCATTACTCTAACCAAGGGGCAGATCTGTTGTAGCGTGTAAGCAAGGGGCGGGTCTATTATTATTATATCGTGTAAGGGGCGGGTCTATTATTATTATATCGTGTAAGGGGCGGGTCTATTATTATTATATCGTGTAAGGGGCGGGTCTATTATTATTATATCGTGTAAGGGGCGGGTCTATTATTATTATATCGTGTAAGGGGCGGGTCTATTATTATTATATCGTGTAAGGGGCGGGTCTATTATTATTATATCGTGTAAGGGGCGGGTCTATTATTATTATATTGTGTAAGGGGCGGATGGCTACAGAAGAGGGCAAATGTTAAATTAATGGGCAGAGCTCGATATATAATAATAATAATAAATGCGCCCCTTGGTTACAGTAATACTAGACCCGCCTCTTAGTTACACGATAGACGCCCCTTGCAGAGTAGCACGAGCATCAGGAGCGTGCGGCATCGCCTCGTACAATTACATGTTAACTGCACCTGCGCGGTGTAGAGTTCACTCAGAGCTGTTTAGGTTCGGCAATTTTCGGAAGCTCCGTAGTCCTTCGTACTGCGCAAGCCCTGCGCCTGCGCAGTACAGGGGGGTCCTTATCCGGCGGGGGAACTTTTTCGGCAGGACACCGGAATTACACTACTGCCATCTAGTGGCGGTAGTGTAATTGAGGTAACTCCGCCCAAGTAATGGGAACTGCGTTACCATGAGGGGAAAATAATCAGTTAGATTACTAGTTACCCTCTAAAGTAACTGCGTTAGGTAACTCCGTTTATTTTAACTCAGTTACTTACATCACTGTAAATCA